>JABTTQ020003088.1:0-738096 GCA_016081115.2 Rehmannia glutinosa
GAAACGCCCAGAGTTCAAAATTCATGTGATTTGTAGTCTTCTTTATTCTGAAGAGAAAAGTCGTTGTGTCGTAGAAATTTGTTAATGGGACTCAGTAAACATCTTGGGAGGTGCAATTTTATCTTAAAGAGAAAAAAATTTAACTTTTTGTCTCTACTTTCCATATTATATACGTTCTCATTTCGATTTTACTTAACCATTTCGATATACACATATCTGATTTCCATTAATTTAAGACAAAATTTTATGAGTCTAATCAAATAAAGCCAACAGCAAATAAGTTCGATGGGAATATCTAATAAATAAATGCAATATTTTAAATACCATCAGGTGATCAATCGGTCAAACCACCGGAAGGGTTCAGCGGCGAACAGGGCAGTTCAACCTCACAGTTTTTATCGATTTTAATTAAAACTAATTTTATTTGAAGCTATATTATATAAAATATGAATGTAATTTATTAATATAAAAGGAAAAGTTTTATATATATAATTAAAGAGAAAAGATGTATATATTTAGCTCAAAAAATTAAAATAATGGATAAATATATTACATATTAAGTTTATAATTCTTTTTTTTTTAAAAAAGTGGAAAAATACAAAAACAAAAAAAATGCGGATTCGATCGTTTTTGGCGGTATTGTATGGTTTGGCGGTATAGATCGTTTTTGTAAAAATAGTTTTAGGGGCCTTACCATCTTTGGACGAACAATGGCATCCGGTATAGAGTTTTAAACGAATGCGATCGATATTTAAAACAATGAATACATGACAACTAATAATGAAATAGTAAGGCGCGTATTCATCGATAGACATAAATACTCAACATAATTTTTTTGAGAAGAAAAATCATTTCATTCAAAAACATCAATGGGGGCTTCCTCTCTAATCAAGTCTTCAATGTCTTGAGGGCCACTCTGTGATTTCAGGAAGGATATAAATTAAAAGCAAAAGCAGCGAATGATGCGCGGCTAAATTACTAGGCATCTGGCTTGACTAAATGAAAATGAATGAAAGCGAGGAGGAGAATCCGGATGTCTTCTATGATGTTTTCAAGGTTTGAGTAAGTTCGTCAAATTATTAGATAACGCCTAGTAAGGCGCAAAGCTGTCAACACTGACATTTTGGAATCCCCTCGCGCCCTTATTTAAAACCACTTTACGTCTTTGCGATTTAGCCCGGCCGCGTCCATATCCTTCTCTTCTGTTGCCGCGACTGGAGGAGGATTGAATTTCGCCGATGGTCCCTAATGACAATTCCATTACTGTTCGTGACCGTATACGATGGGGCATTCGTTTCACTTTATGCGAGTAGGGAAGGTGGCTCTAGGAATCTACTCATTTCGTCCCTGTTATTTGCCGTGTGAACGTGTGTAACTTCTTTGTGTTCTTCCAATCCCACCGCATGCCATTTGATGCACCTCTTGGCCAGCTACTGAATGGACCAGTGTTTAGGCGCAACGACCTACTTCCACGAAAACCCGGCCGAGGACATTCCTCGGTAGCGTGCACATCCGTCTCAATCTCCATCCGCATCGACTACGGATTAGTCCCCATGCCTCTTTTGGTTAATGCACTCTTCACGGGGAGTATCCCTTTTTGAAACACTTCCAAAAAATATTTTAGTTTTGGGGTATGTCAAAGTGCGCACCCGTTTCCATACTTTGTAGTCTTTCTGAAGAAGATGGGCTTCGGTGGAGCTTTCTTGCATTTTGTACGCCATTTTGTACCCAAATTTGGCCTTCTATAAATTCCATTTTATGTGTAGTGCCACATTGATACATCGAGGTCTACTATTGAGAGTTAATGGAATGGCTTTGATCGCTCTTACTTCTTTGGGATTGAGCAGCTCGGATAGAAGCTCAACATTCCACATCGTCATTATCATGAATTAAATCTCGGACTTAAGATCATTAGGTTTGTCTCGGTGGGGTTATAATTTGAAATTTGGGTGCTCGGCGCAAGGAGTGGGTCCCAAATATTAACCCCATCTCACATTCCAATATTCCATCATACCCCTTTCATAATAATTTCTCTCACATGCAATCTTCTCCAGTGTATGATGGATTATAGCTAGTTGTTGCGTTGAAATTATTATTGAGGTAGTATTTCTCCCGAATAGACCTCACCAATAGAGATTCTTCTTCATGGATAAGCCTCCAAATAATTTTAGCTAACATAGCCTCGTTAAAACACCTCAGTCCGAAATCCCATACCACCCTTTCTCCTCACATTTTGACCCGATAAATAATTACTAACAATTGAGTTTAATTGTTGGCAAATATTTTAAAGTAAAAAATAACTCATAATGTAGGAAGGTATGGCTTGAGCCACCGATTTGATCAATACCATTTTGCCGATATAGTAGTTGACTCTTCCATTGTTTCAACTTTTTCGAACCCAATCAACACTATTTGGAAGACTTCTTTTTCGGCCGCCTACTATCGTAGGTATGCCTGCAAAAATCGCATGCTTCTCCATCCAAACCACCCCAAATTAGACGCAAGGTGATGTAGTCTCGAGTAATCAATGTTCCCACTAAAAGATATCTCCGCTTACTCCCAAATTAATTTTTTGCGGATGCCCATTTGTATGCTTGAATGATCTTGCTTTCGTTTCCTCAATCTCCTTCTCATTTTGCCTGCCGAAAATAATACTATCATCGGAAAAAAAAATAGATGTGAGATATGCGGTGAGCGCCTATAAATACGAATCCCCGTGCGAGGTTCTGCAAGATTGACTTTTTTGATCATTAAAGAGAAACTTTCGCACAAAAAAGAAAAATATACGGGAAAGGGGTCTCTTGGCGAATCACGGAAGGGGTGAAGATATCTCAAACGCCGTTATTCAAAATCAAAAAAGAAGCAGGAAGATACACATTTCATAATTAACTCCACAAGCACTATTCATGCCAGGTTTAATCATAACGGTCGATGAAAATTCCGTTCAACTCGATCATAAGCCTTGCTCATGTCGAGTTTAAATGCGAAATTTTCTCTTTTCGTAGCTTGGCTATTTTTAATGTAGTGGAAAATTCCAAATGCTAGGAGAGCATTATACGTAATGAGATGGCCGGGGACAAATGCATATTGAGTGTGGGAAATAAGACTCGGTAAGATAGTTTAAACTATTAGCAATGGTTTTAGTGATAATTTTGAAAAGTACATTGCATGACTTATGGGCGATAATAAGTGACATGTTCGACTTTCTTTTTCTTAGGAATCAAGACTATGAAAGTATGATTTAAAGCTTTCGGACTCTTTTGGCCATTAATAATATCAATGACAATCACGAAGAATATCAGTTTCATAAGTGACGAGAATTTATGAAAAATATGACATGCATATGGAAATGCAGTCAAAGCGCTTTGGTGGGCATCGAATCGGGGGCACACGCAACTTCCTAAAGTAAATGGTTGTGTCAAGATGTCGTTCATCTCTGTCGTCATTTTATTATCGGAGCGTCGAGGGCTTGGTTCATCTCTAAATTGGCCTCACGAAGAAAAAGGCTTTGGTTATGATGCGGAAAGCTTCTCGAATATGTTGTTCCTCCTCAACCCATCCATCATTTCGTCGGATTTTTTCAATGGCATTCCTCAATCGGCGGCTGAGGCAACTTTTTGTGAAAAAGGCCGAATTTTTTATCTCCATCCTTTAATAATTTGGTGCCGACCTCGATGCCACATGGCCTCTTGTTTTTTTTTTTATAGAGAATAGCTAAATTTGTTTACGTAAATCCGTCGTTTCTGAGATGTGCATCGGTCATAGGCATAGGACTGGTTGATTTAGTTGGGCCTCACACTTCGATTTGGTAATTCACATTGCCAAAATTCTCTCTCCCATATTTGTAGTTCTTGACGCAACTATTGATTTTTTGGCTAGGATCTCTCGGCGAGATTGTGACTTCAACTTGCCAAGTGTTGGGAAATTTATTTATTAGATTTTGATGAATGACATATAAAACTTAGACTAGAAAGTTGGCACCCCATTTTCCTTGTAATTTGCATTGTAATAGATAGGGTTGTGCGGTGAAAGTCGGCTATGCTGGATATACAAGAAATCAATGTGAAACTCGTGGAGGTGTAGTGCAAGGAAGAGCATCAAGAACTTCATTGAAGGAGTGTAATTTTGATAATCTGTATTATGAAGAGTCGGTCAAGTCAAGCAAAGAAGCCAAGTCAAGTCAAGTTGAAGTGTGGATGAGTCTTTCAATCATTGGAGCAGACTCAAGTCACTGGGAAAAGGCATTGAAGAGGAGTTAAGCGAAAAGAATCCGTTGCACAAAAGTCAAGAATATTACTTAATCTAGTAATACTTCCATCTTGCCATGTCTTAAAGTGCTCGATCCCGAAGCGTGCAAAAGGAATAAACGATGGGAAACCTTTGCACCTTGTGTCGAGAACATGGAAAAGCTGCAAGGCATTTAATACGAGAAATGTCGGCATCAAGAATTTCAGAACAAGACAAGCCAACAAACACAAGTGACTTTTTGAAAATCGGCCCTATCTCTTTGCTTGGGCTGATTTTTGAAAGATCACTATAAAAAGGTGAGAATCACATTGAGAAAAGGTTACTGAACCACGAGAAATCAAGCATTTTATTCATCTTTGTAACCTGCAAAATATTCTCAAGTCATTCAAGCAAAATCCTTAAGCCTAACTTTCGAAGGAAATCAATCCAACACCAGTCATGAAGGAAAACGACTTCAAATTGTTGAAGGAAACTTTTGAAGAATCAAAAGGGGTCTACATTCCAAGGAGGATTGTAGAAAGGTTCAAGGTCGAACCGTTTCAAGTTGTTGGAGGGCTTCGTGATCAAATCCAAGAAGCTTGAGCAAGTGAGTGAAGTAGCAAAGACCACCCCATGAAGAAGGCGAGTCGGACGAAGCGGTATTGTGTGACAAGGCATCTCGATTTGAGTCCCAAAGGATCAAGTTTGTGTGATTAAGACATGTATACGGGTGATAACCACTTTGTACTGCGTCAATACTTAGTAGATTCCTCCGGGGAGTTGGAGAAAGAGGAGTAGAAAATTACTCCATCTTCGAACCTCTATAAAAACTATTGTGTCATTTACATTTCAACATTTTTATTTTTGCACATTATTTTATATATCTTGATAATTTGTTATCAGCGATAATTAACAAAGTGCAAAACTAAGTGTTAAAACAAACTTAAACCAAATTCAAGGTGTTAAGTCTTTGTTGAAAATCTCATCACATCAAGTTAAGGTTTAGACTAAGCAGTGAGTTATTCTATCAACGGCTCAATGAAGTGTTGAGTGGCTAACTCTATTTTGGTTAACTAACTTAGCATGTCCTCGAGGACTTAGGGTGTATTTAACTCTGTATTATTTTAAAAGGACTAAATCGAAAAGTTGGTAAGGTTTATTCAACCCCTTCTAAACCTTACTCACACCCTTGGGACCTACAAGTGGTATCGGAGGCGGTTGGTTTATTGAGCCTTCCGCCTTTAGTTCTTGAACTAGATCTCAATCTATCAAAGAAGTCTTTGACAACTTGTTCTTTCAAATTTTTTTCAAACTGACAAAGTTATTATCATGGAAGCAAATTTGACATGCATCCTATGTTCACCATTGAAGAATTTGATGATTTGGAAAATCGTATGCGAGGCTCATCTATCGACTTTACATGATGAGATGTGGATATCGATAGAGGATGGACCTTTGCAAATAATGAAGGTGAACAATTTTGCAGGGAGAGCTGCATTACTTTGTGAATGAGAAGGATTTCTTGCTCCTAGACCGGCTATGGTTGAAAAACCAAGAGCTGAATGGATAAATGATGACGAGAAAAAGATACAACCTAGACAATGTGGCCAAGGATATACTCTACAAGACTTTGGACAAAGCCATTTCAACAAAGTCAAATTTTGCAAAGACCAAAGAAATGCAGGATAAACTAACTTTAATTTGTGAAGGATCGAGCAAATTAAAGAAAACAAATTATCATGTTGTTGTTCAAAATTTTGAAAACTTTAAAATGCTTGCGGGTGAAACAATGGATCGTAGGATCTTTAGATTCTGAAATTACAAATGAGCTCGGCAACTTGGAAAGGAATACACACGAAGGAGATGTGCATGAAGATCTAAAGAGCCTCGGTGAGTGGGAAATGAAAACCATGGCTCTAAGGCACTTTCGATGGACCTATCAAAAACATCCGATCATGAACTATTCTCGGACCTCAAAGCTTATGAGTTTGGTGAGAAGAAAAGATCAGAAGGAGGCATTTGTACCCAAAGCAGTGCACTCATAGTCAAGGATGGGAAGAGAGTTGAGAGTTAAAGAAATCATTGACCAGGAGGAGATTGCTCACGATGGTTAAAAGATTCAACAAGTTCTTCAACAAGAACTACAAAAGAAATAAAGGTGAATCCTCCGAAGACATTCACCTCCCTCCAAGTTAAGGAAGATAGGCCACCAAAGAGAGTTGAGTATCAAAAGGTCGAATATCAAAGAAGCTGACAATCCAAGAAATGAGAGTGACCAAAAGTTGAAAACTGTGTTGGAATTGCAGGCAACTAGGACATTTTGCTATTATTTGTCCATATCTGTAGTCGATAAATACGGGGAATGAGGAAAAAGAAGAGTCTTGGAGAAGAAGACAAGAAAAGAAAAAGGAAATGTTAGGCTGCAAGAGATTTCTTGAGACGGCTAAGTCAAAAGACCACAGTGGAGACTCGGAGAGTAGTAGTGGTGACTACTCAAGTGATTCGAGGAAGAAACAATGATGCATTTAATGGCTAAAGAACAAGATCAACTTTGACCAAGAAGATGAGGTACACTCTAACTCATCTCACTCAGTTCTAGTGATAGTGATTGTGACACACACACTTCATCACCACTCCGATCTTTATGATTCATTAGGAAAAATGATAAAAGATTTTGAGCACATCAAATCCTCACACACTTTGTTAAATGAGGAAAAGCCAGCTCAAAAGCCAAAACTTACGGTGACTAAGGAGTGAGTACTCTAAGTCACATAGCTGATGAGAACAAAGAGTGAAGGTGAGAATGCTAAGTAAGTAGCAGAGATAGCTGCTATAGAAAAAGAGAAAATGATCTCAAAAAATGTGATTGCTTCATTCACAAAGGCATCTAAATCATTGGATGACCTTATCATGAGCCAAAAAGAGTGTGGAGACAAGACAGGCATAGGATTCAATTCCTTTATACACAGTCAAACTCCAAGAGTGATCTTGGAAAAAGGATCTTCAAGTAATGAAGCATCTCAAAAACCCAAGACACCAAATATTGCACCCGCATTCACTCCAAGCACAACCACAAACAAGCTGGCCTTGGATATAAAAAGAAAAGAAGCGCCGATTGAGTATCTTGAAGGGCAAGTGAAGAAATCGGCAAAGTGCCCGGCGAGACTCAAATAGGAAGTACTCTGTGAAGAAGAAATAGAGCTACGAGAATCCCAGAGAAGTTCTATCAAAGGAACACAAATGATGGGAATGGTAGAAACTACCCAAGTCAAGTGATTGGAATAAAGTGAAATATCGGTAAAGACTATGGAATATATGCCAAAATGCCAAAATGGCAAAGGTCATTCCAAAGGCAAAAGAGCTATCACCGCACACATATTCACCCAAACACTACACTCGAGAAATATCACAACTACCCCGAAAGAAGGCAATTGCTAAAACACACACATATGCATACAAACAAAAAGAGTTTGTATGAACTAAAGCCCCAAGCAATTTGCAAGAGTAAATTATGATTATGGCACGAGCGGATGGCAACCTCTTAAAGTCGAGATCATTTGGCTATAGGTTGGTTGGATCATCTTACTGACACTAACCCCTCGGGACCCAGGCAAGTATGGGTACCTAAAACTAATTTCCTTGATTGCGGGTTCAAGGAGCAGTGAGTGCCAAGGAACTGGTACATGGATAGTGGCTTCCCGGGACACATGATAGGGAACAAGAAAAATCTGTCAAAATTCAAGGAGATTAGAGGCACAAAAGTCATATTTGGAGGAAATGAAGCTCGGGGAAATAAGAGCCTTTGGATCCATCAAGAAAAATGAATTAGAAATCACGGATGTTGCATATGTTGAAGGCCTCAACTTCAACTTTGTTAAGCATCGATCCAACTTTGTGACAAGGGTTATAATGTTGGATTCAATATGGGAGTGTGCCAAATCAAAACACTGAATCAAATGAAGTGGTGTTGCGGAGATCGGACAAAAGAACATGTATGTGGTAGATTGGTGTTGCCACACCAAGCACTTGTCTGCTAGCAAAAATGCGACCCGAATCAAGTTGATTGTGGCTGAAGGTTCGAGTCATCGAATTTCAAGACAATTAACAAGCTTGCGAGGGTAATCTTGTGGAAGGATTGCGATTCGGTGTACAAGAAGGAAAGTGTTTGTGATGCATGCAAATGGGAAAGCAAATAAAATCATCATTCAAAGAAGTCTAGTCTATCTTCAACAAGGATATTGCATCATTTGCATATGGATCTATTGGGTCGAGTTGAGCGGCCAAATGACATAAGTGGAAAGAAATACACTCTAGTAGTGGTGGATGATTATTGAGATATACATGGACAATTTTCATGTGTAAAAAGGAAACTTTGCGGAAGTTACCTCGGTGATGAAAAGAGTTCAAAATGAGAAGAGTCAAACCATTATAAAGATAAGATCGATAGAGAGCTGAGGTTTGTCAATGGAATAATAACTCGATCTTATGTTGAAAATGGTATTGCTCATGAATTATCTATGACAAGGACTCCTCGGTGAGAATGGAGTAAGCGAGAAAGAAGAAGCAGAACTCTCAAGGAAGGCTGCAAGAACCATGTTTAGGAAAATTTGGATTGCCAAAAGATTTTTGGTGAAGCCATCAATCGCATCTATACTCAAAGTAGATGCATGATCAGCAGCAGACGGTGACAAAGACTCCTATGAAATATGGACGGGGAGAAAGCGAATGTTGCATATTTTAGAATATTTTGGATGTAAATGTTTTATCACAACAATGGAAAGGATAATCACGAAGGCTTTTGATGCTAAAGGCGATGAATGTATCTTCTTGGGATACTTAGTGAAAGCAAAGCCTCTGATCTTGAACAAAGAGGACTATGGTGTGAGAAGAGTCTATCCATGTGGTTTTTGATGAACTAATGTAAATGGAGAGGACATTGAAGAGTTAGGCGATAATTTGAATCGACCCAACTATGCGAGAAAAGTCCCTATGTTGAAGGTGAAGCTGGAGTAATCAATCAAGATGAAGATGAGGCATTTGAATCTCAAAAGCGGTGGAAAATATGCATCTAAATGATGATGAGAAGGCTGCTCAAGGCAATCAAAGTGCAAGACAAGCGAACCGGTGATTTACTTCAACTTTGATGTGATATGGTGAGAGACCATCCACTAGAGCTAGTTATTTGAAATGTAAGAGATAGTGTAAGAACCGGATCGAGCTCAACAAGAAGCAATGTTCACTTGTTTTATTTCTCAAATAGAACCAAAAGATGTGTCACAAGCATTGGATGACACACATTGGATTCAAGCCATGCAAGAAGAGTTGAATTAGTTTGAAAGAAACAAAGTTTGGGAATTGGTGCAAAGACCAACCCATCAAAATGTTATTGGCACAAAATGGGTTTTCGGGAATAAGATGAATGAAGAAGGTTTTGTGGTAAGAAACAAGGCAAGATTGGTAGCCAAAGGGTATTGCAAGAAGAAGGAATAGATTTTGATGAAACATTTGCTCATGTTGCAAGACTAGAAGCAATAAGGATGTTTCTTGCCTATCTTTTGCTCACAAGAACTTTATTGTATACAAAATGGATGTGAAAAGTGCATTTTTAAATGGACATTGGAAGAAGAAGTCTATGTTGAGCAACCTCCGAGGATTTGAGCGAGAAGACTCTTGGAGATAAGGTGTACAAGCTCAAGAAAGCTCTATACAGTTGAAAGCAGGCACCTAGAGCATGGTATGATACATTATCTCAATTTCGACGGATAATGGATTCACCAAAAGGCAAAGTGGACGAGAACACTCTTGAGAATTCAAGATGGAGAGAGTATCTTGCTTGTTCAAATATATGTGGATGATATCATTTTGGATCCACAAACAAGAATTTGTGTGTGAAGTTCTCAAACCTCATGCAAGGAAAATTTGAAATGAGCATGATGGGGAGGCGACTTTCTTCTTAGGACTTCAAGTTAAGCAGTGAAGGATGGAACCTTCATAAGTCAAACAAAGTACACCAGAGATTTAATGAAGAAATTTGGTATGGAAGAGAAGTGTACGTGAAAATACCAATGAATACATCGATCAAGATTGATATGGATCACGGATGGCAAGCACTGTGGATCAAACCGGATATAGAGCACTCATTGGATCTTTGCTCTATTTAACAAACAAGCGAGGCGGACATCACCTTTGCTGCGGTAGGAGTATGTGCAAGATTCAATCTGCTCCAAAGGAAAGTCACATGACTGCAGCTGACTAAGAGAATCTAAGATATTTGAAGGGATGCCAGGAAGTTGGCTTATGGTTTCAAAGGAAGGATGATTCAAGCGTATTGGTTACTCGGACTCGACTATCTTTGGATGTAGAGTTGTGGAAAAGTACTTGCCAGGTACATGTCAAATGCTTGGAAAAGCAGTTAGTTTCTGGTTGACAAGAAGCAAAACTCAATAGCCACATCCACAGTGAAGGTGAGTACATAGGTGCGGCATTTTTGTTGTGCCCAAGTCTTATGGATGAGACAACAACTGAGAGATTATGAAATTGAAGAAAAAAGATTCCAATTATGTGTGATAACACAAGTGCTATTGCAATCACTCGAGAATCTGTGTTGCACTCAAGAACAAAGCACATTGATGTGAGATATCACTTCATAAGAGATCATGTTGAAAAAAAAGACATCACCATGGAATACATCTCAAGCTGATAAACAATTAGGTGACATATTCACAAAACCCTTATGTGAATCAAGATTTGAAGAGCTTAAGCATGAGCTAGGGGTTAATTGAGTTGAGTTGACACTCGGAAGACTCAATGAGAAAAGATGAAATTTGAAAAGATGAAAACAAAAGAGCAGAACTTTTAAATCGGCCAAAGTGAATCGGCCGTATCGAAAAGTCGGTTTGCAAGGAGTTAGCTGATAGCTGAGTCACTATACAAATAGAGAGAAGAAGAGTTAAGTCTGTTAAGCAGTGAGCTGAGTCATTTATGAGCTAAGTGACAAAAACGCGATCGTTTTTAATAAGTGGAATGTTTTTAAGGATAGCGTCGGCGTAATAATGAAATCTGATCAAAAAGCTGCACGACAAAGCATATGATTGGATATAAATCTTTGCCGCATTAAATGCGGGCAATTAAATGCTAATCGGCGTGCTAAATCTGGCCGTTGATCTTGATCAAAATTTCAAAAGCCGAAAGCAAGTCCTTTCACAACCACTTATATACTCAGCAGTTCGATTTTCTCTCTCTCACTCTACTCAAAACTGTTCATCTCTCCAAAGCAAAGAAAGCATTTTTTTCTCTCAAAACCTACCGAGTCTTCAAGGCACGTTTGTCAACATTTGTTCGGTAAAACTCAAAGATGGCATCAACCTATGATTTCACCAAGCTAGGGAAGCAAATCACCCTGGTTCTCGTGGATTTTGAAGGAATGGTTAAACAGGGTTAGATGAAACCTTGTGAAGAAGATAGCTGATAAAATTGAGAAATCAGGCTAAAACCCTTTCTCACCTTTGGAATACCAAATGACATACGTAGAGGAGGTCGCTCGAGTTCTACGTAAATGCCGAGAGTGCGGGACGAAGGGATTAAATCCTCCGTCACCGCAAGGACATTATAATGTTGCAAAGGACCTTGCGAGCCTTGTTTTTGTGCCGTCGGAGGGCATGCGAGGAGATATACGAAGCGAGGCGTAGATTTGGTGTGCGTGGAAGGAAGTGGCCAAACCAGGAATGTCTTTGCAAAAGTTGTCTACGGTGAAAAGAAGGCTATTTGAAGGAGGATTATCATAAGCTTATGGATATTGTCGCCAAATGTGTACACATGAAATTTGGAAGCTTTAATCGGTACATCCAAAACCAAGGCGATCGTCATGGGCTGCGATCATGAAGGAGAAAAGAAGATCAAGGCAGGCGGAAGTCGTCTACACAAAGACTCTGCGAGAATGTTGCGAATAAGTCCTTCAAGGGCGATGGATCATTTGGAGGATCTGCGGGATATGGCTTGTAATTGGCCCTTGATGGAGGTGAAGGGTGTTCCCGCCCGACATGGAAAATCATTCCATGTCAACAAGAAGATGTTTCGGGCAAATCTCTTAGGAGCCCGGAAGAGAGCTTATGCCAAGCGGGCGGATACGGTGAGGGGGAATAAGGTGACCTCGAGGAAGCATTTATTCCTCCCCTCCAGAAGAAAGAAAGGTTTGCCCATGCGGTAATTTGAAAAGAAAAGAAGGTTGCCCTGACAAAAGAAAACCGCACCTTTTGACCCCCTACAGTAGAATCACTGCCCCTGTAATTGTGTCTCACTGCCCCTGCGGCCGCGGTGGAGAAGGAATCCTTAATACCTTCTCCGGGAATGAAGAAAGAAGAGGGCGCCCGAAGGCGAGAGAAAGCGGCTTCCTCTAAGGCAACCCCTAAGGCCTTTACTTTCGAGGAACCGGAGGAAGTAGAACCGGACATTCCTCTAGTGAAAACTAATAAGAAGGAGATGACTCACGGGCGTTGAGCTTGAGAAGGCAGTGAGTCTGCCCACTCGGTGGAAAAGATCTACGAGGCTATTTGAAGAAGTCGATCTCAGTGCTTGATGAAACCTTGAAATCTGCTTGAGGCCGATCAGCGAGAGGAAAATCGAGACCCAGTGTGGGAGAACATACGAGGAACTAGAAGTAGGTGAGGCAGTAGAATCCCTGTCGACGAGCGTATATCCACTATACGAGACAGACTGCTGAGAGCGAAGAAGCGTGAGCTTGCTACACTCCATTCTGAAAAGGAAGAACCTTGAGAGAGGATGAGGATGATGATGTAATCATATGCTCTCAGCTGTACCCAGGACATCAAAATCGTCTAAGAGCATGGAGGACATGGAAGGCGAGTCACTCAGGGTGCGGTTCGAAAACCCGAGGAGTTCATTGATGAGGAAGAGGAACTCCTCAAGTTTCTCGAAGTTGATACAATCTGCAAGCTCAGATGAGGATAAGCGCATTAATATCGCAAATTCGGAAGGAAAAGCGAGCAGGCGGCAAGTGAGGAAGCGGCGGCGTGAAAAAAGCGACATCTGTCCTCTTCTGGAACTAGTGATCACACTCATCCCGTATGTAGATGTTTTTCGAGGAAGCGGCGAGGACTTGGATCTTTCTGCGACATAGGAGATAGAAATACGGCAAGCCATGCGGGGAATCCCGAGGATGATGCGGGAGCAACTTGGTGAGGAAGGACGAGGAGAGTCTTCCAAATCAAAGTGAAGGATCTGTTGGGAGTGGTGCGTGATTACCCAGCTTTATTATTCTGCAACCACTTGATTCACTCGGAAGAGACGGATCTAAGAAATGGCGATGTTTGGGAACTTGGGCACAAGTTGAGCAACCCCTGCTTGAAGGTGTCTTACCACTGCCCTACGGTGACCACTCATTTGACAAAGTGGGTGTACGGAGGCGAGTGACCCCAACATAAGTCGCTCATTTGGTACATTGAGGGAAACTCGCTCAGCTATGACTAGGTCGGAGAATCTGCGGTGACTCCACCATGAATCTAGGAGGCGAAGTGGAGAAGGACCAAGAAAAGGAAACACATCAAGTTGTCTTGTGAAGCTCGGACGATTGAATCTGTCTCGGTGAAGTGCAAGCCTCTGCTATTTGAGACGGCTGGCGTGCGATCGAGGCACGAGGATGGTTCTACCAGGAGTTAACACTGCAGGCAATGAAAGTGCAATCCACGGAGTTGAGACTCCTGTGGATGCCACAACAGAGAAGACCCTAAGGCATTGCGCTGTCGAAGGGATTGAACAAGGCCACTGCGATTGAGGCTGCGAGGGAGGTAATGAAGGCCTAATGGAGGTTGAGACTTCCCTAGGTAAAAATCAAGGAGATAAGAGCATTTCTCGGACCATAATTTCTTATTGAGAAAAGAAATCGGTGCTCTCCATGACTCCCAGGATGATCACGATACAACCTTCCTGC
The DNA here is from genome assembly GCA_016081115.2 of Rehmannia glutinosa. Classification (NCBI taxonomy): domain Eukaryota; kingdom Viridiplantae; phylum Streptophyta; class Magnoliopsida; order Lamiales; family Orobanchaceae; genus Rehmannia; species Rehmannia glutinosa. The sequence continues at coordinate 14,174 of JABTTQ020003088.1, forward strand.
AGGATCTGCGGATGAAGGCGGAGTCTACCCCAATTGCACATCAAAAGACTCGGTGAGGACGCTCTTCCAAGTAAAGTAAGCGAATTCAAGGCGGCTCGTCAAACATTCAATTTTGATGATGAGCCAAGTCTTCAAGACTCGTCATCTTAGATGACGATGGTGCGGTGAGGAACAACAAATTAATTTAGCGAGAATCCAGGTCGAAGAAGGCACATTAAGGCAGTGAAGCTCGATCGGTGCCAAAGCACTCACAAGGCCAGTGAAGGCGGGTCGTCTGCGCGAGGCTCCCAAAGGCTGCGGCGATTCCACTCAACCGAGGCACATCACAGGCACGAGTTATGGAGCAATCCATCCCATATGTCGTGATGATGCATTTGAAGAAACTTTCCTTTCTCTATTGAATTTGCTGAACTTGATGAAGAAACATCTCGAGAGCAACGGCTTCAATATCGGACTGACTCGGCTATTCCCACAGATACTATCGTTCAAGTAGGATTTGATTTTGATGCGGCTTGGCCCCGGTGAGGAGGTGGTGACGGTGAGTGCGGGAGGTCTTCAAGACAATCCTTGCGGGAGATTGAGAAGATAGAGCGGCACCGAGGCCACATTGGATATGCGAATTTGGACAACGGGGATGCAACTCTTACTGGCCGTCTGTGTGGGATAGTGATTAGAATCGGGGAATGGTGTCAACAACAACGTACAATGCGACTCGAACAAGTCGGATATTTCAAGGCCTTTGTCTGATAAAATCTTGTCTGGGCGCTTGAGATAATCTTTGACATGAAAAGGAGGATGCAAGAAAATATTGATAGATGCATGCCTCCCATACCTTTGAAATGGAATTCTTGCGAGAATTTCATAGAAAAGAACCTGGCAGCGTAGAGGAGAATATGAATGAAAACTTGACCTTCTTATGGTGAAATGAAGCTAGTGGGTGGCCGAATCTAAAAGCCACCCGCTCAGAATTTTGAAGCGACATTCTCCATGACGGACTCTAAGCAAAACTTAGCTATCGGCCGCCTAGACTTCATGCTTCTTTGGCATGTTCCCGGGGTTCTCTTGTAGGTCCCGAGGGGTGTGGGTGTAAGGTTTAGAAGGGGGAGGTTGAATAAACCTTACCAACTTTTCGTTTTTAGTCCTTTTTAAAATAATACGAGTTAATTACCGGCTCGAGTCCTTGAAGGACAACTAAGTTAGTTAACCAGCAAAGTTAGTCACTCAGCCGGATTTCGATTGAGTTTGTTGATAAAATAACTTCATTTGTTTAGTCTAAACCTTAACTTGGTTTGTGATGAGATTTTTTGGAAGACTTAACACCCTTGAATTTGGTTTAAGTTTGTTTTAACACTTGGTTTTAGCACTTTGTTAATTATCGAGTTGGATAGCAAATTATCATGAGATATAAGATGATATCAAAGTAAATCTTTGAAATGTAAATGACACAATAATTTTTATAGAGGTTCGAAGATGGGGTAATTCTTCTCTCCTCTCTTCTCCAACTCTGGAGGAATCCACTAAGTATTGATCATAGTACAAAGTGGTTGTCAGTCGGATCCAAGTCTTGATCATCACGGTGACTTGATCCCGGGACTCGATGCGGAGATGCGCCTTGATCACTCGGTGGCGCAAATGCGACTCGAAGCTTCTTCAGGGGGTAGGTGCGCTTGCTACTTGACTCACTTGCTCAAGTTCCTTGGATTTGATCACGAAGCCCTCCAATAACTTGAGGTAGTTCGACCTTGAACCTTTCTACAATCCTCCTTGGAATGTAGACCCCTTTTGATTCTTCAAAAAGTTTCCTCTTGTGATTTGAAGTTGTCTTTCCTTCACGGACTTAGTGTTGGATTGATTTCCTTCGAGATTTAGGCTTGAGGATTTGCTTGAATAACTTGAGAATATTTTGCGAGGTTCTGATTTGAATAATTTTGCTTGTTTGTGGTTGGGTAACCTTTTCTCAATGTGATTCCTCGGCCTTTATAGTGAACTTTCAAAAATACGCTTTAGTTGAAGAGATAGGTTGATTTGTTAAAGTCACTTGTGTTCGTTGGCTTGTCTTGTTGCGATCCTTGAAATTGACATTTCCTCGTGTTAAATGATCCTTGACTTTGCGATGTCTAACACGGTGAAGTGCTTCCCATTGGTTTATTCCTTTTGCACGCACGGGGTGAGCACTTTAGAATATTGCGGCATGGAAGTATTACTTATTTAAGTAACTTTCTTGACTTACGTACAACGGACTTTTTGATTGTCTTGACTTGGCTCGATTCCTTAATTTCCCAGGTGACTTGAGTCGGCTCCCAATCATTGGAAGACTCATATGTTACTTCAACTTTACTTGGTTGTCTAGAGTTGACTTGGTGACACTTCTCACGGTGTACCAGTGATCTCCTTGATCGAGTTCTTCACTTCTCCTCATTGCCACACTCTCCTGCTTTACAGTGGAGTCTTCATTTTAGCCTTCAGTTGACTTCTTGTGCATTCAGGCATAGCTGACTTGACTCAGCTCGTACAACCCTATCTATTACAATGTAAATTACAAGAAATATGGGGTGCCAACTTTCTAGTCTAAGTTTTACAAGGCATTCATCAAAATTTAACAAACAATTTCCCAACAAGTTCCCCCTTTTTGATGATGCAAAACTTAAAAACATACATGCGAGAAATGTAAGCATCAAAGATACATACATGTAGTGCGATGCTTGAGAGAATGTATGCGTAGAATCAATCTTTTTATTGATCATAACATTCTTGTCCTTTACATATTGTTGTTTACAATGTGTATCAGAGCAAACATCTATGTCTAAGCAAAAATAGAGAAATCACAGACTTCTTATTCAATGTACAGAAGACTTACATACTTATGTATTTACAATAGTAAATTTCATGAAGGGGTGAACATTAACACTACATCGCCCATTTGCCTCCTTCTATCTTCTTGACTCTGTCATCTTGGTCTTTTCTCTTCTTCTCTTCCTTTGCTACTTTCTTTTTCTCATATGCTCTTTTAAGCGGCCGTCTTTTCTCTTTCTTTCTTGCCTTTCTTCCCACAGTGAGTTTGTCTTTTGTTCTCTTCTTGATTCTCTTGACATAGTCGGCATTCTTCCTAGCCACTTCCCGGTTGGCTACTTCATCATATCCGGCCCGATAGATCTCTCCTTTCTTTCCTGGATCTATGTATTCGATGTTTTTGGTAGAGGTCTAGGTCTAAAACCTCTTCATCCTTTCTTCTTCCTCTTCCTCTGGGCGTGTACTCTCTTGGGGCCTTCTTTTTATCGGAATGATCGTGAGTGACCGCTAAGTCGATACTGTCGGCTTCTTCGCACAGACATGAGGCCTTTTTCCCAATACAAGTCCCAGGCTTGGGCTATGGACATGTCTTGAAGTATCCTTCGGATTTGAGCGTTTTAAATTCATCGCAGATCTAGGCTCGGATTCGACATCTATAATAGCATCAGTGTCTCTTCTGTAGGAATGCCTCCGTATTCCTTCAATATGTCCATCGTCACGGGCATCCATTTTTCTTTCGACCTCCTTCATCTCTCGCTTCGACTATATTCCTCTTCTCGAGACATGGGGCACGAGTGTTGGAGCGGCGAGTTATTGGAAGTTTGCTTATGATGTCATTTGTGACAAGGCCTTGTTGAGGGTTCTTGCAACCAATAACATCATGTCTTTTGAACCTTCCCCTCTCGGATTTTCCCTTTTCCTATACGCTCTTAAGCTGTTTTCTTACGCTTCTCCTTGTTTGCTTCCTTCTTTTCATCGGCAGCGTCTTTAGGTAGTCCTCTTCCCCCTTTTTGGCATCATCAAGGAGAGAGGAACCCCGGAATAGTCCGGCAAGCATGAAGTCAAAGCGTGATAGGTGGGGTTCATTTGGACTCTGCTGCGGAGTATCTTTGTCAAAGTCGGCGGGTAACTTTTGATTGTATTTGTCACCAACTTCATTTCGACCATAAGGAGGCTGAATTTTTCATTCATATTTTCCTCTCTGCGAAGTTCTTTTTGGTGAAATTCTCGTAGCAGCTCCATTTAAGTGGTATGCGAGGCATGCATCCTGTCAATATTCTCTTGCATCCTCCTCTTCATATCAGCATTATCAGCGCTCCGGATCAACATCTTATAATACTGATGCTTTGAAGTATCGACTTGTTCCACACGCATTGTCTGCTGCTTTGTTGCCACCATTCTCGGATTAAGCGATGATTCCACCTTGGTCGGCGTAAGATTAGCATCTCTGTTATCCATCCGCATATCCAATGAGGCCTGGTGCCTTTCCATCTTCTCGATCTCTGCAAATATCGCCTTGAAAACTTCTCGAACCTCAGCTGTCACCTCTGTCTCGGTGGCGGCGAGCGGCGTCAAAGTCAAGTCTCTTTGGGACGATGGAATCTGTTGGAAAGACGGGATCGGTGCAATGGAATCGTCTCTGGTCTCTAGCTAATTCTTCCTCAAGATCAGGCAGCTCCAGTGAGAAGGGAAATGTTTCTTCAAAAGCATCATCACGGACATAGGGTATATGCTCATGATAACTTCGTGGTCGTGATGTGCCTGGTTGAGTCGGTCTGCTATAACCGGGAGCTGCGTGAGATGGTAATGTTTGTGGGAAGTGTCATTGTTGTAGCAATGACCCAGTTTGAAGCCTGTTTGTCTCAATAAGCCGTCGGTCTCGGCTAGTTTTTCCATTTGAGTTTGCGGTCTCGGCCCGTATCGTAAGCGTCATCGGACGATGATGAGACTTGAAGAGGTGGCTCATCATCAAAATTGAACTTTTGACGAAAGCGACCTTGAATTCTAGCTTACTCGTCTTTGGGAAGAACATCCTCGGTGAGTCGTATGGATTTGCAACGGGGATGACTCGACTTCATCTTCACCTTGGATCCCGAGAAAAGTTACATCGGGGGTTGTCTTGGGAATCGTGAAGTGCACTTATCTCCTTCTCGGATGCATCAATGACAATAGGAGGGATGTTACGTGCTTAGCCTCGCTTCTTTACCTCGGGGAAGTCTCAACCTCCGGGCCTTCATCACCTCCTGTAGTCTCAATTGCAGCAAGGCCTTGGACATTCCCTTCCAGGACTCAATTTGTCTTGGGGTCTTCGACGGTGGCATCCACTGAGTCTCAACTCCGTGGATTGCACTTTCAATGCCCAGTGTTAACTCCCGGGTAGATCCATCCTGTGCCTCATTGCATCAGCGGTGTCCTCGACTGCGGAAGCGATTGCACCAGTGAGAGGCAGTTTCAAGCTGTCCGAGCTTTGTCGTCGGTGACAACTCTTTGTGTTTGTTTCTTGATCCTTCTCCACTTCGCCTCCTAGATTCGGGGTGGAGTCGGCTACAACATTCTCGAGCCTATTTTGCGGTGGAGGAGTTTCCCCCTCGGTGGCACACGGTGAGTGACTTGGGTTGGGGTCACTCTTCTCCAAGCGCATTTTGTTTTCTATGAGTGTTCGGTAGTTGGGGCGGTGGTAAGACACCTTCAACGGGGATTAGCTCGACTTGGGTCCCCAAGTTCCCGGTTTCATCGCCATTCCCCCTTGATTCATCCTCCGGTGGTGGGAAGTGGTTGCGGCAATGTTAGAGGCAATTTCTTTGTACCACTTCCAATGATTCAATCTCAAGCGAGATTTGGAAGACTGCACAGTCCTTCCCTAGGCATTTGTTCATGCGGCTCCTGGATTCGGCAAGGCTTGCTGGATATCCATCTTCTATTGAACATCAACGGTCCAAATCCTCATCACTTTCCGAAATAGCATCAATGTGAGGATGAGTATGCTCATTGGTTCGATAAAAGGACAAATATTAGCCTTCTCACGGGCTTGACTTCCTCATTTGCCCTAGCTTTGTTCATTTTCTTTCGAATCTGCGGCATATTAATACGATTATCTTCATCAAGGGCTTGCGGCCTTTGTATCAATTTCAAGAAATCTAAAGAGTTCTTCCTCTTCAATGTATTAGGATGTTTGAAGCGCACCTGGAAAGACTCAACTTCCATTTTCTCACTCTCGCATGACGATTTTGGATGTCGGATACGATGGAAAGTACATTATCACATCATCTTTAGTGATTGATTCCGCTTCGATTTCCATGGTTTTATTACATCCCAAGCCAGGTTTCGATTTGCCTCTGTTGATTGGCCTTTCAATGACTTGGCGATTTCATCAAGAATTTCGGAGACTACACTTCTTGGCCGTCTCGACTATTTGTTCGGTGAGTGGCGGACAAAGCTGTCTTCTCAACTCAGAGAGCTTGGAAATTCTCTTTCTTCTCTTGGTTTTCACCGAGGAGGAATGTACAGCCTGTTTCCTCAGGTTCTCGAAGGTAAAGGCCTTTGGAATTGCTTTGGAGACAGCTGCCTTTCTCGCCTTGGCAGTCCTCTTCTTCTTTGATCCTGGAGAAGGTATTAAAGGTGCCTTCTCCACCGCGGCTGCAGGGCGGGAGACACGGCTGCAGGGGCAGGTGACTCTGCTGCAGGGGCAGGTGCGGTTTTCTTCTTCTTCACTGCAGGGGCAACATGCTTCTTACCAGCTGCATGGGCAGCTTTCTTCTTAGGAGGCGAGGCAACAGTTGTTTCCTCAACATCGGATTGATTCCCCCTCACTTGTATCCGCCCTCTTGGCGTAAGCTCTCTTCTGGGCTCCTGACAAGTTGGCCCGAAACATCTTCTTATTGACATGGGCGCCTTTCCATGTCGGAGTGGAACACCCTTTACCTCCATCAGCGGCCAATCACAAGGCCATATCCGAAGATCCTCCAAAGCGACCCATCGTCCTTGAAGGACTTATTCCCAACGATACGGCAGGATGCATTTGTAGGAGTGCCTTGACTTACTTTCTTCTCCTCCATGATCGCAACCATGACGATCAACTTAGTTTTGGAAAGGCGATTAAAGCTTCCAAATTTAATGTCTACACACTTGGCAACAATATCAATAACTTGTGATAATCTTCTTTCAATGACTTCTTATCATTTGTGTAAACCACCTTCGTAGCACGGTCGAGGTTTGGCCACTTCCTTCCATGCAACAACCAAGTTTACATCGGCCTCAAGTATTTCCGGCACTCCTTCCGGCTGCAAACAATGCTCATTTGGATCTTGGCTGATGATCGTAAACTCTTTTCCGTGAGCGAGAGGACTTGATGCCCTCGTCGTGAACCTCGGTGTTCACGTAGAAGCGGCGACTTCTTCAACATAAGTCATCGAAACTCCATAGTGAGAAAGGGTTTCGCCTGATTTCTCCACTTTCTCAACTATCTTCTTCACAAGGGTTTCATCGGACCCTTGTTTGATCATCCTTCGAAATCCATAGTAGAACCGAGTGTGGATTTGCTTTCCCAACTTAGCAAAATCATAGGTAGATGCCATTGCTTAGAGATTTATCGAGCGATTTTTGAGAAACTTGCTTTGAAGATTGATAGGGTTTCGAGAGAAAAATACGATCTTTGCCTTTGGAGAGATGAGCAGTTTTGGTATAGTGTGAGAGAGAAAATGAACAAAAGAGTATATGAGGGTATGAAAAGAGCGTGTTTTGGTTTTGAAATTTGATCAAGATCAACGGCTCGTTTAGCACGTCACTTTGCATTTAATTGCTCGCATTTAATGCGGTGAGCATTTATATCCAACCATATGCTTTCTTGTGCAACTTTTGATTTGTACTCGTCATTATATGGCCTGATGTCATCCTTAAAAACATTCCGCTCATTAAAAGCATTGCGTTTTTGTCACTTAGCTCATAAATGACTCACCTTACTCCTTATCCTGATTCAACTCTACTTCTCTCTATTCACATAGTGACTCGGATGTCGACTAACTCGATCATTGTCTTCCCGATATGGCTGATTCACTTGATTTACAACCTCCGCTTTATTTTCATCTTTTCAAAATTTCATCTCTTCTCATTGAGTAAATGCAGTGTCAACTCATTCAATTAACCCTAGCTCATTCTTGAGTTCTTCAAATCTTGATTCACATAATGGCTTTGTGAATATGTCAATCTTGTTTATCGGTTGAGATGTATTCAAGGTGATGTCTTTCTTTTCCACGTGGTCTCTTATGAAATGATATCGACATCTATGTGTTTTGTTCTTGAGTGCAATCTTTGGATTACGAGTGATTGCAATAGCACTTGTGTTATCACACATAATTGGAATTTCTTTTTCTTCAACATAATAATCTCTCATTTGTTGTCTCATCCATAAGACTTGGGCACAACAAGCGCGCTTGACTATGTATTCCCGTTTGTGGATGTAGCTATTGAGTTTTGTTTCTTGCTAAACCGGGAAACCAATCTGTTTCAAGCATTTGACAAGTACGAAGTACTCTTCTGTCAACTCTACATCCGGCATAGTCAGTCGAATAACCAATAAGCTTGAATCCACCTTCCTTTGGATACCATCTTCCTTTGGCGTCATGTGGCATTCTATTGGTGCGATTGAAATCTTGCACATACACCTTGCAAATGTGATGTCGGACACCTTCTTGTTAAAAGAAGTGATCCAATGAGTGCTTTGTATCTTGTTTGATCCACAGGCTTGCCATCTGCATCCATATCCATTTTGGTGATGTATTCATTGGTATTTTCACGGAAGACTTCTCTTCCATACCAAATTTATTCATTAAATCTTTGGTGTACTTTGTTTGACTTATGAAGGTTCCATCCTCAATTTGTTTTAACTTGAAGTCTAGAAAGAATGTAAGCTCTCCCATCATGCTCATTTCAAATTTACCTTGCATGAGGTTTGAGAACTTATCACCTGACTCTTTGTTTGTGGATCCAAAAATGATGTCATCCACATATATTTGAACAAGTAGTATACTCTCTCCATCTTGAATTACGAAGAGTGTTACTCATGTCCACTTTGCCTTTGGTGAATCCATTATCTGTTAGAAATTGAGATAATGTATCATACCATGCTCTTGGTGCTGTTTCAATCCATCTGAGCTTTCTTGAGCTTGTACACCTTATCTCCAAGAGTCTTCGCTCAAATCCTGGAGGTTGTTCAACATAGACTTCTTCTTCCAACAATCCATTCGAAATGCACTCTTCACATCCATTTGATATACGGTGAAGTTCTTATGTGCAACATAGGCAAGAAACATCCTTATTGCTTCTAATCTTGCAAGAGAGCAAATGTTTCATCAAAATCTATTCCTTCCTATTGGCAATACCCTTTGGCTACCAATCTTGCTTTGTTTCTTACCACGAGAACCTTCCTCATTCATCTTGTTTAGAAAACCCATTTTGTGCCAATGACATTTTGATGAGTTGGTCTTTGAACCAATTCCCATACTTTGTTCCTTTCAAGTGATTGACTCTTCTGCATGACTGAATCCATGTGTGTCATCTAATGCTTGTGACACATCTTTTGGTTCAATTTGGGAGATAAAACAAGTGAACATGGCTTCTTGTTGAGCTCGGATCTGGTTCTTACACCATCTCTTACATCTCCAATGACAAGCTCACGGTGGATGGTTTCTCGGCCATCTTACATCGAGTTGGAGTAAGTCGGTGGGTTCGATCGTCTTGCCTTTTTGTGTTGTCTTAATGACTCTCTCATCATCACTTTTATGATTTTCGGTGTCTTTGAGATTGACTATCTCGTCTTCACCTTGATTAATTGTTCGGCTTGACTTCAACATAGGGACTCTTACGTATGGTATTTGGCTGATTTAGCTTATCGGCTAATTCCTCAATGTCTTCTCCATTCACATTAGGTTCATCAAAAACCACATAGATAGACTCTTACGTGACCATAGTCCTTTTGTTTAGCACTCTATAAGCTTTGCTTTCAAAATTTGAGTATCCCAAGAAGATACCTTCATCGGCTTTAGCATCAAAAGCCTTGATTATCCTTGCCATTGTTGTGGATGAAGCATTTGCATCCAAATATTCGAAGTAACCAACATTGGGTTTTCTCCTGTCCATATTTAGTAGGAGTCTTTGTCGTTGTCTATTGATCATGCATCTATTTTGAGTATAGCATGCGGTGTTGATGGCTTGACCCAAAATCTCTTAGGCAATCAACCCACTAACATGGTCCTTGCGGCTTATTTGAGAGTTCATTTCCTTCTTTACGCTCTCCGTTCACTTTGTGGAGTCCTTTATGAGATAACTCATGAGCAATGCCATTTTACACACAATCTTGAGTTATTATCCCATTGACAAACTCGGTTCTCTGTCGAGATCTTATCTTTATAATGGATTGACTCTTCTCATTTTGAACTCTTTTCATCGGTGAGGTAACTACGCAAGGTTTCCTTCTTTTTACACATGAAAATTGTCCATGTATATCTTGAATAATCATCCACCACTACTAGAGTGTATTTCTTTCCACTTATGCTAGTGGCTCAAGCTGGACCAAATAAGTCCATATCGGAGATCAATATCCTTGTTGAAGAAGGACTCGGCTTATCCTTGAATGATGATTTGATCTATTTTCCCATCGGCATGCATCACAAACACTTTCCTTCTTGTACATTGAGTCTAGCAATCCTTCCACAAGATTACTTCTTGCAAGCTTGTTGATTGTCTTGAAATTCGGGTGACTCGAAACTTCGTACCCACGCGCCCTGACTTGATTGATTCGTTTGTACTTTTTGCTAACAAACAAGTGCTTGGTGTGGCGGTTGACCAATCTACCACGTACATGTTCTTTTTATGCGGATCCTTGCAACACTACTTCATTTGATTCAATGTCTTTGATTTGGCACACTCCCATATTGAATCAACATTATAACCCTTGTCACGAGTTGGTGATGCTCAACGGGTTGAAGTGGAGGCCTTCAACATATGCGACATCGTGATTTCTAATCCATTTTCTTGATGGATTTAGTGCCTCTTATTTCCTGGAGCTTCATTTCCTCCAAATATGACTTTTGCACCTCTAATCTCCTTGAATTTTGTGATTTTTCTTGTTTCTGTCAATATGCGGAACAACCACTATCCATGTACCAGGTTCCTTGCACTCGGTTGTTCCTTGAACCTGCAATCAAGAAATTAGTTTTTAGGTACCCATACTTATGCAGGTCTGAGGGGTTAGTGTTGTAAGATGATCCAACCAACCTATAGCCAAATGGTCTGACTCTAAGAGGTTGCCATCTATCTGTGCCATAATCAAAGTGCACATTAGCAAATTGCTTGGGGGTTTTAGGTACATACAGCTGTCTCTTTTGTCTGTATGCCTGTGTGTGTGTTTTAGCAACTGCTTTCTTTGGGTAGTTGTGATATTTTTGTGTGTAGTGCCTAGGTGCATATGTGTGCTGATGATCGCTCTTTTGCCTTGGAATGACCTTTGCTGAGGACTAGGTCTTTGCCACTTGGGCTTGTATTCCATTGGTCTTTGCTGATATTTCACATTATTCCAATCAGCTTGGCTTGGGTAGTTTCTACCATTCCCATTATATGTGTTCCTTGTATAGATCTTCTGGGGATTCTGGTAGCTCCGTTTCTTCTTCACAGAGTACTTTCTATTTGGAGTTTGCTGAGGAACTCTGCTGGATTTCTTCTCAGCTGTCCTCTCAGCATACTCAACTGGCTGTTTTCATTTTCCTTTATAACCAAGGCCAGTTTATTTGAGATTGTGCTTTGGAATGAATGTGTGTGCAACGTTTGGTGTCTTGGGTTTATGAGATGCTTCATTACTTGAAGATCCTTTTTCCAAGATCACTCTTGGAGTTTGACTATGCTTTTGAATCCTATGCCTGTCTTGTCTCCACATTCTTTTTGGCTCATAATAAGGTCATCAAATGATTTAGATGCCTTTGAAAATGAAGCAATCACATTTTTGAGATCATTTTCTCTCTTTTCTATAGCAGCTATTTCTGCTATTAATTTACCATTTTCACCCTTGACTCTTTGTTCTCATCACTATGTGACTTAGAGTACTCGGCTCCTTAGTCATTTTGTGAGTTTTGGCTTTTAATTTGGGGCTGTTTTCCTCATTTAATAGTGTGTGTAAGGATTTAATGTGCTCAAAGTCTTTCATCATTTTGCTTAATGAATCATAAAGATCGGTGGGTGATGAAGTGTGTGTGTCACAATCACTATCACTAGAATCGAATGAGATGAGTTAGAGTGTACCTCATCTTCTTGGTCGGAGTTGATCTTGTTCTTTAGCCATTAGACGGATCATAGCTTCTTCTTGAGAATCACTTGAGTAGTAAACTTCACTACTCTCGAGTTTTTTGCTTCTTTTGACTTATTTGTTTATTGATCTCGGTGACCAACATTGCCTTTTTCTTTTCTTGTCTTCTTTCTCGAAGACTCTTCTTTCTTCTTCATTCTGTATTTGTTGACTACGAGGATATGGACGATCAATAGCAAAGTGTCTGGTTTATGCAATTCCAACACGGAGTTTTCAACCTTTTGATCGACTCTCTCATTTCTTGGGTTGTCGGCTCTTTGATATTCGACCTTTTGATATTCTGCTCTCTTTCTTTGCCCTATCTTCCCTTGACTTGGAGTTGAATGTCTACGGAGGATTCACCTTTGTTTCTTTTGTAGTTCTTATTGAAGAACTTGTTGAATCTTCTAACCATCAAGAAATTTCCTCTAGTCAACGACTTCTTTGGTCTCGATTCTCTTCCCTTCCTTGACTATGAGTGCAAATTGTTTTGGGTACAACTATCTCCTCTTGGTCCTTTCTTCTCACTCAAACTCATAAGCTTTAAGATCCGAGAATAGTTCATGATTGGAAGTTTTGATAGGTCCATTGAGTGCCTTAGAGCCATGGTCTTCATTTCCCACTCAGGTGGGAGGCTCTTAGTATTTTCATGCACATCTCCTTCTTTGTGTATTCTTTCCCAAGAGCCGAGAGCTCATTCGTAATTTCGTGAATCTAGCATCCAATGGTCCATTGTTTCACTATGCAAGCATTTTAAAGTTTTCAAATTTTTGAACAACAACGAGATAATTTGTTTTCCTTAATTTGTTCGGATCTTTCACAAATTAAGGTTAGTTTATCCGATTTCTTTAGTTTGTCTTGCAAGATTTGACTTTGTTGAACATGGCTTTGTCCAACGTTTTGTAGAGTATATCATTGGCCACATTGTCAAGGTTATATCTTTTCTGTCATTGTTTGTCTATTCGACTCTTGGATTTTTAACCATATTTGGTCTAGGAGGAAGCGACCTCCTCTCCTTCAAAAGGCAACTCTTCTTTGCGATTGTGTTCACCTTCATTATTTGCGGTGGCCCATCTTCTGTCACTATCCACATCTCATCATGTAAAGGGTGATAGATGATCCTGCATACGTATTTTCCAATCATCAAATTCCTCAATGGTGAACATAGGGATGCGTGTCAAATTTGCTTCCATGATATTAACTTTGCTAAAAAAACTTTTGAAAGAACAAGTGTTAAAGACTTCTTTGAAAGATTGGAGATCTAGTTGATAACAGTCGGAAAGCTCAATGAACAACCGCTTTGATACCACTTGTAGGTCCCAAGGGTGTGGGTGTAAGGTTTAGAAGGGGTTGAATAAACCTTACCGACTTTTCGTTTTAGTCCTTTTTAAAATAATACTGAGTTAATTACATTTCGATCCTTGAAGACGGCTAAGTTAGTTAACCGGCAAAGTTAGTCACTCAGATTTCGATTGAAATTTGTTGATAGAATAACTCATTTGTTTAGTCTAAACCTTAACTTGGCTATGATGAGATTTTCGAGGTGGAAGACTTAACACCCTTGAATTTGGTTTAAGTTTGTTTTAACACTTGGTTTTAGCCCTTTGTTAATTATCGAGTTGGATAGCAAATTATCGTGAGATATAAGATGATATGCAAAAAGTAAATGCTTAAATGTAAATGACACAATAATGTTTATAGAGGTTGAAGATGGGGTAATTCTTCTACTCCTCTCTTCTCCAACTCTGGAGAAATCCACTAAGTATTGATCAGTACAAAGTGGTTATGATCCCGGATAAGTCTTGATCACACGGTGACTTGATCCCGGGACTCGATCAAGTCGCCTTGATCACTCACCGGCTTCTAAATGCGACTCGGCTTCTTCCGCGGCTGTATACGCTTGCTACTTGACTCATTGCTCAAGTTCCTTGGATTTGATCACGAAGCCCTCCAATAACTTGAGACTGGTTCGACCTTGAACCTTTCTACAATCCTCCTTAGAATGTAGACCCCTTTTGATTCTTCAAAAGTTTCCTCTTCAACAGATTTGAAGTTGTCTTTCCTTCACGACTTGGTGTTGGATTGATTTCCTTCGAGATTTAGGCTTGAGGATTTGCTTGAATAACTTGAGAATATTTTGGAGTTCTGATTTGAATAATTTTGCTTGTTCGTAGTTGAGTAACCTTTTCTCAATGTGATTCCTCGGCCTTTTATAGTGAACTTTCAAAAATCGCCCCGTTGAAGAGATAAGGTGATTTTTTAAAAGTCACTTGTGTTCGTTGGCTTGTCTTGTTGCATCCTTGAAATTGACATTTTCTCGTATTAAATGATCCTTGACTTTTGATCCGACACAGTGCGATCTTCCCATTGGTTTATTCCTTTTGCACGCTTTAGGGACTGAGCACTTTAGAATATTGCGGCATGGAAGTATTACTTATTTAAGTAACTTTCTTGACTTAGTCGTCGGAGTTCTTCACTTCTCCTCATTGCCACACACTCAGCTTCTTTAACAGTTGAGTCTTCATTTTAGCCTTTAGTTGACTTCTTGTGCATTCAGGCATAGCTGACTTGACTCAGCTCGTACAGCCCTATCTATTACAATGTAAATTACAAGAAATATGGGGTGCCAACTTTCTAATCTAAGTTTTACAAGGCATTCATCAAAATCTAACAAACAAATTTCCCAACACCTCTCTCCTTTGATGATGCCAAAAAGGGGGAAGAGGAATACCTAAAGACATTAAAAGGGTCAGAAGTGGAGAAAGAGAAGGTAGCAGCTGTTGAGAAGAAGATGAAAAGCAGTGAAGAACGAGGAAAGAAAGAAAAGGGAAAAGCAGTTGAGGGGAAGGTTCAAAAGATATGACTCTACTATTTGCAGAAACCCCTCAACAAGGCCTTGTCACAAAATCGACATAATCAAGCCAAACTTCGATGAACTTTGCCGCTCCAACACTCTGTCGTGCCTATGTCTCGAGAAGAGAAAAATCGTGGAACGAGAGATGAAGGAGGTCGAAGAAAAATGGATGCTGTGCGATGGATATATTGGAACAATACGGAGGCATTCGGCGGGAAAAGACACGAGATGCCATTCTGCGGAGGCGAGCCATGATCCGTTGAAGAATTCAAAACGCTCGAATCAGGGATACTTCAAAAATATGTCCATAGCCCAAGCACAGGACTTGCATTGGGAGAAGGGTCGAGGAAGCTATGTGAAGAAGGCGACGGACATCGGACTACTAGCGATCCTCTGTTTGGTCACTCTCTTTGGAAAGAAGAAGACTCAGTACAATATACGTCCGAGAGGAAGAGGGAGGAGTAGTGGAGGCGGAGGTTTTCAACCTAGACCTCTACCCAAAAACATTGAATATGTAGATGCGGGCAAGATGGGAAGGATCTCTTTGGGTTGGATATGACGAAGTAGCCAGGGAAGTGGCTAGGAAGAATCGACTATGTAAAAAGGATTGAAGAAGAAAATAAAAGACAAGATCGGTTTGTGGGAAGAAAGACAAGAAAGAAAGAGAAGAGACAAAGTTGCGGAAGAGCCTACGAGAAAAAAAAAAAAAAGCGGTGAAGATGAAAAGAAGAAAGAGACAGGAGAGGGCGACGGAGTGGAGAAGAAAAAGAAGCGGCGAAGGCGATGAAGTGTTCTTTGTCCACCCTTCATGTACTTTACTATTATAAATGCATATGTATGTAAGTCTTCGATCGATGAATAAAGAATGTAATTTCTATATTTTTGCGTAGATATAGAATGATATATTTGCTCGATACACATTGTGTGATTTGTGTAAAGGACAAGAATGTTATGATCAATAAAAGATTGATTCTCGCATACATTCTCTGTTTCTACATTGTATGTATGTATCTTTGCTATATACATTTTGATTGTATGTTTTAAGTTTTGGCATCATCAAAAAGGGGGAAATTGTTGGGAAATTTATTTATTAGATTTTGATGAATGCCATGTAAAACTTAGACTAGAAAGTTGGCACCCCATTTTCCTTGTAATTTGTATTGTAATAGATAGGGTTGTCGGTGAGTCAGTCGGCTATGCTTGGATATACAAGAAATCAATGAAGCGGAAATGAAGACTCATTTGTGAAGCGGTGAGTGTGGCAAGGAAGAGACATCAAGAACTCATTGAAGGAGTGTAATTTGTGATCTGTTGTATGAAGAGTCATCAAGTCAAGCAAAGAAGTCAAGTCAAGTTAGTGACAGATGAGTCTTTCAATCATTGGAGCGGACTCAAGTCACCTGGGGAAAAAGCGTTTGCAAAGAGGAGTTAAGCGAAAAGAATCCGTTGCACAAAAGTCAAGAATATTACTTAATCTAGTAATACTTCCATGCTGCCATGTCTTAAAGTGCTCAGTCCCAGAAGCGTGCAAAAGGAATAAACCAATGGGAAGCACTGCACCTTGTGTCAGAACCTGGAAAGCTGCAAGACATTTAATACGACGAAATGTCAGCATCAAGGACTGCAACAAGACAAGCCAACGAACACAAGTGACTTTTTGAAAATCAGTCTATCTCTTTCGGGCGATTTTTGAAAGATCACTATAAAAAGGCCGTGAGGAATCACATTGAGAAAAGATTACCTGAACCACGAGAAATCAAGCATTTTATTCACACTGTAACCTACAAAATATTCTCAAGTCATTCAAGCAAAATCCTCAAGCCTAACTTTCGAAGGAAATCAATCAACACCATCTTTGTGAAGGAAAAGCGACTTCAAATTGTTGAAGAGAAACTTTTGAAGAATCAAAAGGGTCTACATTCCAAGGAGGATTGTAGAAAGGTTCAAGGTCGAACCGGTTTCAATTTATTGGAGGGCTTCGTGATCAAATCCAAGAAGCTTGAGCAAGTGAGTGAAGTAGCAAGCGACCACCCTGTGAAGAAGGTTCTGAGTCGGACGAGAAGCCGGTAGTGTGACCAAGACATCTCGGCATCGAGTCCCAAATGATCAAGTCATTTTGTGTGATCAAGACTTGTATACGGGTGATAACCACTTTGTACTGCCGATCAATACTTAGTGGATTCCTCCGGGGAGTTGGAGAAGAGAGACGTAGAAGAATTACCCCATCTTCAAACCTCTATAAAAACTATTGTGTCATTTACATTTCAACATTTTTATTTTTGCACATTATTTTATATATCCACGATAATTTGCTATCAGCGATAATTAACAAAGTGCAAAACCAAATGTTAAAACAAACTTAAACCAAATTCAAAGGTGTTAAGTCTTATTTGAATATCTCATCACAACCAAATTAAGGTTTAGACTAAGCAGTGAGTTATTCTATCAGCGGCTCAATCAGTCATTTGAGTGGCTAACTCTATTTGGTTAACTAACTTAGCTGTCCCTCGAGGACTTATTTGTGTATTTAACTACGTATTATTTTAAAAGGACTAAATCGAAAAGTTGGTAAGATTTATTCAACCCCCTTCTAAACCTTACCTCACACCACCGGGACTACACCAAGCTTTTTGCACCATATTTTTACATGATTCGTCCAAAATCCACATTGTTTCAAACCGGTGAATCTTCCATTTTTTCCATTAATATTGTCGCTTGAAGAAGAGAATATTTCATGTTCCATGTAATCAAAATCGGCGTTAATGGTCCGAAGCCACATGCGGTAAATGTGCCACCTTGTGATCTAGGAACAAGTATATCCGTTCCATATTCCCCAAGACATCTATCAATCTTTCTTGTATGTTGTCCAGTACCATTCAGTCGTTAGTCCAAGTGTATGAGAAACCTTCGTAGCCTAAATCCTCAAGTCGTGCATCATCAAGAATGAAAATCTTCCATCTTTCAATCGTCTTTGGCCCGACCTCACGATTTTTTTCAAAGCTATATAAAATCTCGTTGAAATCACCTATGCAAAGCCAACATTGGTTATTATTCGTTTCGCAATTTCTCGAATCAGTTCCCAGGTCTTAGCTTTTTGTCCGTCTTCGGGCCAACAATAAATTCCGGTCAATCTCAATTTCTAGCCCCATCAAGATTGAAGCATCGATATAGTGCGTAGAGATGACAAAATAATATTAACATCGAGCGTATCTTTCCAAAGCAGGCATAATCCACCTCTTCTTCCTCCCGAAATTTGTGTCGCGATTAACACTAAAACTTCCTTCAAGTCAGATTTCATGCCAATGTTGTAGATTTCTTTGTGAAAGTTTTGTCTCCATAAGGAACATAAAGCGGGATCTTTGAATCTAATTATTCATTAGCGCATGAAGCGTCGGTGGGTTTCCACGCCCCGACAATTCCAAGCGAGGCAACTCATTGGTCTGGTGGGGTTGCTCCTTGCAACCTCCGCCGATAAACTAAAATTGCATTGAACGTCGTAGAGTCCAAATTCTTTTTGTTTCTTAGGCTGAGAAAGGTTCTGTTCCAAATTCATGGGCGGCTCATTAAGGATAGGTCTCTTGGATGGTAGGATTGATTTAGACGGTGGGGTTTTGGTTTGTGTTTGAGACGGGTCCATGTTTTTGGTTTAGGTTTGGCTTTTGTTTGGGTGGGTGGTGGACTTGGTTTACGGACTTTGGTTAGTGGTTTCAATAGGGGTGTTGGTGTGAAATTTGTGGATGGGGATTTGTTTATGTTACATTGGATATGGTGTCTTTGGGGATCGGGGCTAGAAGGGGCACATATATTAAGGTCGAATTTATCAAAAGGGGATCCGATAGGTTAGTGATGGGGTGAGCTTTAGTCTACGTTGTGGTGATTAATATGCAACATATTATTTTGATGCAGCATGGGGACGATGGATAGGGATTGAAGGAGCATCTAATTTGTGCGTTTAGTGGAGATAAATGGGGTCATCGGTAGCAACTTGTTGTTTGTCAATGTCATGAATTTGGATTTGTTTTGGGGTTAAGGGCGGGCATAGGGGTGTTGGGTTCGTGGTGGATGGGGTGCAAGTATAGTACGAAGTAGTTGGGTATGGGAGTCCTTACCGAATAGGTTATGGGTCGTCGATGAGTTATTTTGCTCCGGTATATCCCGATTGACCGATGCACGTTTGCGGTGAAGCTTTAAGCCATGGGCGAATTTCATACTTGCGGTATCCATGCATTCATTCTGATCGTACAATTCACAGTTGCAAAAGAAATGTCCGATTAGTCTCAAAGAAAAAGGTAAATAGGCAAGGCTTTGTACTTGAGCGGTAGGGTCAATTGATTCCCTTTAATTCAAAATGTCATCGTCCTCTGTAGTGGATTTATAATATCAAGTTGAACTTTAAACCACAAAAATTTTCCAAACATCCATTCGGTTGAGTGGCCTAAAGCACAAAGATCACCGAGCCGTCCCGCTATCGACTCTGCAACTGTAGGATTCATGCATGCAATTGGTACGTCGTAAACGCCAAAATGCTGCATGATTTATCACGATAGTAGAGGGTTGCTCATTTGCTTGTAGTTCCCTAAGAGCGAAAAGTCCCCGTCGGAGTGCCACGGTTGATTGTTGAGCACCCATTTCATATCCTCCTTGCTACCGAATCAAAATAGAATCAAATTCTCACCCCATTCTCGTGCAATTATTTCTTCCTTCGCTTTCCACGATTTTTTCATCACTTCGATAAGATGAAGGATTTCAAATTTTTATCCGTGTAGAGTCTACCAACAAGGCAACAAGATTGGTAGTGATTATGTTCCCGAGCATCCACCTCCGTGTCGCCCGGATCAAGAACATTATTTTCCTTCTCGATTACTCATCCATAATACCAGAGTATTCTCTTTCGAGGTCAATGGAGATCCGAAGCCACGTCCCAAACGCCCTGCAGTAAAAAAAGAGAAAAATAAACGAAACCCTAGAGAAACCAAAACACAAGAGGGAGTTACCACACGGATCCGAGCAAATCTCACGACCAACGCTACACGACTACACCAGAGAGACAGACTAAAAGAGACCCGAACATAAAAGAAAAGGAAAAAACACAAAGACCAAACCAAGAGAATCGAAACCCTATCTAGCGCTATGGCCAAAAAGAGTCGGATGCCGGGAGGAGAAAAGAAGGAAAAGGGAAAAGGAGGACAAAGAACAACAAAGGACATAATTAAGAGAAGGATCCTCTCGATGAGTGGCGACCGACGGGAAGAAACCCTATGAGAAAAATCCTTGGGATGACCGGACTCTAACATGAGGAGAACTTGGTTGGAAAATAACTTAAACACTCAACATATTTGGTTAGACTCGAATACAAAAATAATTAATAATTTATTTAGGTCGTGAGTCCCGACCCAAATATTTTGACAGAACCTTAGTCGCAGAACATTATTAGTTATTACTTTTATTAATTATTATTATTAATAAATAGATTTAGCCATGGGAGTCTTATAATTAATTTACATTTGGTGTAGAAAAGTTAGTTGGGCTTGAGGCCCGAAAATTGTGGCGAAAGTGGGCCACAAATGCCGCTAGAAATTCAAATTTGCCGACGCTTTCTGACCGTTGAAACGTCGGTTCCCCAACTAGCCGTTATCCGCTGTATGATTCTCTTCACTGTCCCCTCCCACCCCACCACCAAAAAAACAAAAATTATTATTCTAGTCAAAGTTGATTATTTTAAATTATAAAATAATTATTTAGACACAACTCATCCTTTAATTTTTGTTAGTATTGTTAATAATCGTCTTGTACAGAATATTTATTCATCTCTAACTTCGACTCCACATTATATTTCTCATTATCAAAAATACTTTTGTTAGATATTGTTCAAAATTTATCAGTAAAATTATTTACATCGTATTTATTTTTTGAAGATAAATTGTAAGTTGTAACAGTCATTGTGTTTTTCTTTTCTTTTTCCTTTTTCTTTGTAATCATGGGCGTAGCCGGGATTTCTGATCGATGCGATCGGGAATTTTTTTCGATTTGATAGAATGATTGTCGGGCGAAATTTTTCGAAAATAGAAAATGAAATGGGCAAATATAAAGGCCGATACATTGCAACAATGTTTTGTGGGTTTTCATAATCTCTAATTCCGACTTCTCTAGAATGAACATTTTGGAGAAATAATTTATCCAAAAATTCATTCTAAATTAATAACCAAACAACTATTAATAGATTTTTAGATCCAAAAATTCATTTTAAAAGTGTTTCCAAAAACACTATTCATTATCAAGTTCGGAATATATCCCTTTCTATATAACAAACAAGCGATCATTCATCCACGCATATACCTTAATTGAGCGGATAATTCTTAATTTCTTGGGTCAAGAAGGTTTAATGGCCTTTTAATTTTTAGCTCAATTTTTTATATGAACTAAATCTTGATTGAATTTTGAGTGCGATCCAAACCAAATTTAATAGGATCACCCGATTTTGAGTGCGGTCCGCCAACCGCACTTTTCGTCATAAGATGGCTACGCCCTTTGTTTGTAATCGATTTAGTAAATCTCATATCTTTCAAATAAGACCGATTGTTAAAGATAGTACTTGTGAAAAATATTTCCTCACTTTCATTTCTCGAGCGAATTTATCTGAGAACTTGTGATTGACTATGAAAATATTTAAATAATTCACTATTCATTCATTCTCATTTTTCTAATCATCGATCATATCAACCCTATATACTAAAAGAGAAAACAAAGTTTACACATGTTATCACCTCATTAATTTTGACATGTGTCAACTTCTCATTCTCTCAATTCCACATGTCTACATTATAATTATTCGTGTGGCATTGTTATCTACAATTAAAAGGTGAATTGATAATATGTTTTTGAATTTTGAATTTAAAAATTATAATTTAAAAGATAATAACAACTCTAAGAGATAATGAGTATTCTAAATATCAAATATTTATCTACGCTATCATTTAAAACTATTATCTTTCAAAAATATATTTGGTTTATATGCATCTTTTAATTTTCGATTTATGCTAACTCCAACGTATATTTCAAATTACTCTTATTAAATCAAGGTTTGACCCACTAACCAATATTCACAATTAAATACATAATTCAATCCAAATTATAATCAAATTAAATAAGTTTACCATAGATATAAAGGAGCTTATCCCAACAATTAAAATTAAAATAAAATTTATTCAATTATCGATTTGAGGTTGTATAATGATTATACTACGAGGATCTATCAAATTATCTTTAATTTTCTCAACAAATACGAGAAACACATCAACAAATCTAACAACTAATAGAAATTGGGGTTTGACATACATTTAAAAATATTATCTTTCAAAAATATATTTGGTTTTTATGCACCTTTTAGTTTACGAATTTTTGCTACTACGAGATTTAAAATCTCAATGTGAAAGATAAACTATAAATACCAAAATGAAGGAATTTCTCACAATCTCAACTCTAAAAGATAAATTATAATCCCAAATAGAAAGGATTCTATCACAATCTCACCGTCAACATTATGTGGCCATATCGAGAGTTAGGAGCAAAAAAGTTTTGAAAATTCTTTGTTGTGACAAAGACGGCACACTTGGAAATTTACAAATAGTGTAGTTTATAAATAAATTTTATGAATCTGAAGTGAACTATTTGTATGATACTCTTCTTATTTTTGAATTTCTTTTTAATATTTCTAATTAGTATTTTGCATCTCCTACAATTATTACAAATAAATTTGTGACACTAAAATTTTAATTTTGGACAAATCCCATGTAACACACGCGTATTGTTCTAGCTTTAGCCTATTTATAATTTTAACAAAAAAATATCATATCAACTATTATCATTACACAATCATATCACAAATACATTATTTATTCCCTCTTATTTTTCAAGTTAGGGCATCTCCAGTCCTAAACCAAACAAAAACCTCATTCACAGTTTTTTTAATTATGTGACACATCAGTACCACATCGGTGCCACATCAAAAGTATAACCCCCAAAGATTTTATAAACATATCTCCACAATCCATAAACCTTTTCAACTACTTTTTATGGATCCCACCATTAATTTACAATTAATAATTATATTTTATTTATTTATATATATTCATTTAATATCCTTATAAAAAAATATATATTCTTATAATTATTTAATTAACATACTTTATTAATTTTTTATTAATAAATATCAAAATTAAATTTGCATGAAATTTGTGTTTTCATATAAATTGATAAAATATTATTAAAGTCTTGTAAATTTTGACATTGCGATAATTCAAGTAATATGTAACATATATACGAATAAAAAAATTGAATACAAAATATTAAAATCAAAATATTGAATATAAACACAACACTCAAATGAAAGTTTCAACTATTGAATATAATATTGAACAATAATGCAATAATCAAGGAAAAAATAAAAAGAAAGAGCCATGTGTAGGGTGATGTGATATAATTTGGTTTATATCACGTTCATAAACATGAACCAGTTTTTTCCACATCATCATCAACCATTCCCTCACAATGGGATATGGTTTAAATAATCGATTTTTACCTTGTAAACTTCAACATAAACCTTGCATTGGAGATGCTCTTACCAATCACATCTATTCATTATTACACTAAAAAAAAAAACTATCACATCAACAATCATCATCACATTTTTATTTATATCCTATCACTATCAAAAATTATTTTTTATTTTTCAAAATAAATTTTTCACACTATTATCCCCAAATTAGAAAATAACAAAATGAAAGCTCAAGCAATCACTCACTAACACGTTTATTTTTATCCAATATTTGGGCTTAATAGCAAAATGAGGACATTATCTATACCCTAGTGGCAAAGAAGGACACTAAGTTAGCGAACTTTCAATTTAGGATAATAACTTTAAAATTTTGGCAAATTGATTCCAAATTGCCAAAATTTGGGCTAATTGCCAAGTGACCTCAATATTGAGCCTGAATCATCTAAATTTAGGCTAATTGCTTTTGTGCCAATTAACATGTAGAGTCAAAATATATGAAAATAAATTTGATAAATTTTATAAAGAATTTACAAATTAACAATTACAATGTAAATATACGAAAATAGATCTGAAAAATACGAAAAATAAAAATTTAAAAATTATTTAGTAAATCTAGAATAACGATTGAAGTCTAAATATATGAAATAAGATTGAAAAAATTATTTAATATATATAAAAATTATGAAATTATTTGAATAAATCCGAAATAAACATTATTTATTAAATCTAAAATTTATTTAAAATTTTATCATTAATTAAAATAATTTAAAATTTAAAAGTACGTAAATAATTCTTAAAATTATAATTGAATCTAATTTTTTTGCTTTAGTTACATTTTAAAAAATATCATTTATTTTTAAATTTCTTTAAGTATTTTTCAAGTTTTATTTAGTTATTTTAAGATTTAACAAATAAATTTTACAATTTTTATTGTATTTTCCAAAATTATTTTTGTAAATTTATGTTTTAATTGTTAAATTGTAAATTTTAAAATAATTATCCATTTATTTTCATGTAAT
Source organism: Rehmannia glutinosa (assembly GCA_016081115.2). NCBI lineage: Eukaryota > Viridiplantae > Streptophyta > Magnoliopsida > Lamiales > Orobanchaceae > Rehmannia > Rehmannia glutinosa. The sequence goes on from JABTTQ020003088.1 coordinate 38,722, forward strand.
AGACTCTACTAATCCATTTGTAATTTTTAAATTAGTTTTAAGATTTTTGGTTTAGTTGTAAAATCTTTAAATAATTTTACGTGGCATAAGTAGTTTTTTTTGGCACATAAGCGATTAGCCCAATATTTGGACAATTTGGGCTCAACATTAAGGTCCATGTGGCAATTAGCCAAAATTTTGGCAATTCGGGCTTAATTTGTCATCAATTCGCCAAAAAATTAATGTTATTGTTCTAAATTAAAAACCCACAAACTTAGTATCATTCTTTGTCACTAGTAATAATTAATGTCCTCATTTTGCAATTAAGCCCCAATATTTGCCGTGACTTGTAAAAGGTAATCATAATATTATGGTGACTACCAATTGTATATGGATTTAAATTATTTATCTTTTATTTTGACAAACAAAATATATTTTCTACTCAATATGATCTAGGGGTGTCAATTTGGGTTGGAGTCAGGGTTCGTGGGTCGGGTTCGCGAGGTTGGCGTGTCGAAAGCGGCCGACCGGACCCGACTGTTTAATTATTCGTGTCGATTATTGAACCGGACCGACCTACTTATTTCACGAGTAACCGGACTGACCCACTTAACCCGTTTAATGAAATTATTTTAATATACATTTATTAGTTTTAATGAATAAATTAATTTTTTCAAAATCAATCACTATCATACACTATTCGATCAATAAACAATATTACAATTCACAACATACAAAAAGAAATAACATAATTGCATAAATAACATAACATACTAATCATATTTTGAGGACAATATCCAAAAATACATGCATAATAATAATAAATACATAATTAAGGAGGAGGTTTTATCATTTGAGTTTTAAAGATATGTCTTGTTTTTGTTTTTTCTTACAATTAGTTATTTACGTAAAAAAAAATTAAATTCACAAGCGGGTTAGACGGTCATAGTAGGTTGACCCGGACCCGAGCTGTTTAATTGGCGGGTTAGTCGGGTCCGACCCATTTCGACCGGACCCACAAGCCTGGACCCATACCCATTAATTTCGTGTTAGGTTCGTGTCGGGTTTGCGTGTCGGGTCCTAAATTGACACCCCTAATATGATCGAATACAATTTGTACAAAAATAAAATAATTATCAATTACTTCACATTGGAAATTATTCTAGTAGTCAAAACCATGTATTGAAAAGATTGTTGCCGAAATTCTTTTTTCTTTTTGCAAAAACTTGCATGAGATGAGTTCTATACGTAAATAAAATTTCAACCGAGTCCAAACTCATAAAAAAAGAAAAAAACTCATGCTTTCTATGTTTTGTAGGATCTGTCTCATTAACTTAAGTACATTGGACAGTTTCATATAAGACCAATTTTTTTTTTTACCAGATTAGATTTTAAGTTATTTATTGAATATAATACTTGTGTGGAATTGGACTAGATGATCTTTTCCAACTAAAACATGCAATTATAATAAATGCTAAAAAAGTTAAATAAATAATAGGTTTACAGATTACAGAGCATGTGCATTATTCAACTGTTTTGGATAAGCCATTCTTCAACTACTGATTCTCTTTACCAAATTTGTGTCTCCACCGAATTTTTTAATAAGTTAGAATCTTGGTTGGAGGAGGAAATAAATTCCAAAGAAACCGAAAGATACGGGGTTCGAACCTGGTCAACATCCTTATAAAGGGTTAATGATACCACTTGAGGTACAAGCTAGTGGTAAAAAATTCGCTTTGCTCCACAGGGGAATTTCGAACCCTGGTTGACACCCTTATAAAGAGTTAGTGATACCACTTGAGCTACAAGCTAGTGGTTTTTATTATTATCTTTAAATAGTTTCTTACAATCTTGTTGTGGATCATTTTCTGAAAATTAGATTTCTTGAAGTCTTAAAAGTCCTCAATTGGAGCAAGTGACGAAACCAGGGAATTTTGGTAGAAAATATTGAAAATATTTTAAATATTTCTGGGTGAATGAGAAATTGTTGCCAAAAGGTGTATTTGTTCATTTGAAACTATTCGGATTGAAAAAGTTTATCCGAATAGTTGTGTTGTTTCGTTGAAACCAATGGACGTGTCTGTTCGGATTAATGGACATGTTCGTTCAAACAGTTGTGTTGTTTCACTTGTGACTTTTGCTACTCCATATATATCCCAAGAATCTGCAGATTATAGATAGACAATTTGCATACATTCATTTTGCATACAAACACAAGCATTAGAATTTTGCATACATTCATAAACATAATTTCTGTCAAAAATTTTCGATAAATAAGAGAGAGTACAAAACATTCGAAGTTCGCGTCTCTTGCTATTTGGAGTGCTACTACGAGAAAGAGGAGACCGTTGTATCTTGGGAGACGTTTGTTATTCAACCGTGGGCACCGTAGCGGGGCAATTCGTCTTAAAGACATAGAGTCGAACTCTAGCCTCGGTCTAAGTTTTACAATTTTCTGAATTTCATTTTCTGGAATTTCAAGTAAGTTTTCTAATTTAATTTGAATATAATATCGCACGTGATAAATCCCCAACAATTTAAGACGAATTTCATCCGCTTTTCGTGCATATTATATTTTGAGAATTGTATCACTACGCGAATACCTGTATATTTCCTTGTGGAATAATGTGATTCATGAATGCATTTAATGATCAGTTTCATGTTTTCAGATAGAAGTTGAATTAGCTTTATTATTATACTATTGAGAATTGTATTCTGTATCATTGGTTCAAATATATTTTAATCTGTTAGATTAAAATATTTGTTTTTGTGTACATGATTGTCTCCGAAAACCCATGCATGTATGCTCAAGTTTATTAATTCATGTTCCTGATTTCGACTTAGACGGTGCATGTTACTGATCTATAAATATGATTTGATATATTAAAGTATTTGTTTAGTTTAATTTCATTCTGTTTCTGATCCGTGCAAAGTCAAACAGAAAGTCATTATTTACAAGAATGAATATATCTGGCTGATTATATTGAGAAGTACACTTGATTGTGTTTTTATATCTATATATATGTGTGTGCTTGATGAGAATTTGGCACGTATATATAAAGATTCAGGATAGACTGTGTTTGCATTTTCATGATTAAATGTTGTTGTATCCATACGAGGAAGCTTAGAAAGTTGGCATTTGAGATTAATAACTTTCTATTTGTTTTGATAGCAAAATCTGGAAAAATTATTTTTCTGGGCATTTGTTTCAATTTATATTGATGATTATAGAATCTGGAATTTTTTTTGAATTCGAGGATTATGCCTGTTGCTTTACGGATATTAATTCGGAAATCGGAATGTAGTTGATTAGAATAATTAATCCAAAATTCTATCGTTTCGATGGAATTAGAGATTTTGGGGCAAACCTATATTTAAAGAAACTTATGGATTCTTTTATAATTCAATATTATTTTAGAGGAAATACCACAAAATACCCCGATTTTTGAAAAAAGATAAAAATACCACCCTATCACTAATCTACCCCATCCGGTCCTAAACTTCCCAAATATACCCACCCCTTTACTTTTCTTATCAGGTTTTTTACCCAGGAGCTAGGTTTTGCGGCCTTTGTTTTCGGCAGAAAGAACTTCACAAGCACAGAGCTGCGCCACCTCAGTCGCCGTCATGGGTCGTATGCACAGCCGCGGTAAGGGTATCTCCGCTTCAACCCTCCCCTACAAGCGAACTCCCCCCAGCTGGCTCAAAATCTCGTCTCAAGATGTTGAGGATAACATCTGCAAGTTTGCGAAGAAGGGGCTGACGCCATCACACTCGTGGCTTAGGCTTGGGAATCGCCTGGAGATTTTTGAGTGAGCACCAGAGATGGACTGTTACGGTCAATATATGGGCAAATTGTTGTCTTTTGGCAAGAATATATCTATTTAGAGTTTTGTTCTTTGATTCGGCAGTGTTACATGAAAATGGATGACATTTTTGGATTTCTGATTTTTGTTCTTGTTATTTCGTTTTATTTTTATTTGTGATTGACTTGTTGAAAGGGGAAATTCAGGATGACAACGCTTTAAGCACTTGGATTTATCAGGTTTTTTACCCTGATAAGAAAATACGCAGAGAAATTAGGGAGATGCTGAGGGTGGGTAGGGTTTCGAAGATGTGTATGGTTTTACAGGCGGATTGCGCGGTTTATTTCGAAGATGTGTTGCTGATGCATGATTTTTCTGTGTTCTTTTATTATTTTATGATTTGAAGTTTTTCGTTTGTTTTGATGTTGTTTCGAAGTTGTTTCTTTTATGTTTCTTTTGTTCTTTTATGTATTTTCCATTTATTTATTCTTTTTTATTATTTTTGATTTGTTGTGGTATCTATATGACTGTGTATCTTTTTTTTATTTCTTTTGTAGTGAATGTGGGATTTTTTGTTGCTTGTTATGCCGAGCACTTTATTGGTGGGAAGGCTATGGACGTCGAAGCGTTTGAGATAGAGAATGAACAAGCAAGGCTCAGTCATCTGCTTTACAATCATGCTAAGTTGAAGCTGCAAAATGGTGATGACGATGACAATGACATTGAGTTTCTACCTCCACTTCGTAATGATTTTAGAGAATTGTTGTTATGTAAATCTTAATGATGATGTAATCAGTTGAAACATGTAAGAAACATAAATGAAACATGTACAAAACAATTGTGAAACATGGGATCATGTGATAAAAGTTTGTAGTAAATTGCTTTTAAATTTAAAGAAATAGTGTAGTTTTTCCCCATATATTCTTCACTTTTTTTTTTGTCATCCTTGTAAATGTTGATCTTTGCTTCATTTCGATGTATGCATGTCTAATCTTGAACTAAAGATCTCACGTACTCTAGCAAAGTTGTTAATAGTAAGTCTTTCCCCGCTACAGTTAATGCATTCAATAATTCTACGATGTTGGAAGTCAATACAAAGTATTTTTTGGTCTGACAGTGGAGTCGTGTCCATTTCTCGTAGCCGATGATGGACAAGTAAGCTCAAATTTTCTGAATTGAATTTGTTGTTCTAAGATTTCGTTTAGGGTGCTGAATGTGCAGTCCATTGGAATCAGTATTCTTGTTATTTCAAAGTTGGTATACTCTCTATGTTCTTCCCATTGTCCATTGTGGCATACCACAACTGAGATTTTCTCTATGCAACTGTGGGATTCAATGAAAAGTTGGCTAAGTGAAACATATAAGAAACATAAATGAAACATGTATGAAACAACAAAGAAACAACAAACATGTTTGAAACAAAAAAGAAACAAAAAAGAAACCAACGCAAAAAAATCAGCGAAAAATGGGTATTTTTGTCCAAATTCAGCGGAAAATGGTATTTTTGTCCAAAATCAGCGGAAAATGGACATTGTGCAGGGATTGGGTATGGAAAATGGGGTATTTATGTCCTTTCCCCATTATTTTATCTCATGGTACTGAGTTTGGGCTTGTTAAAGCCTACGTGATTGAATCCAGTTCAAAAGAAAAGGAAATGATTCTAATGTGGGGTAATATTACCTCTTTTAGAATTAATTCACAATGATATATGTGATTTGAATTTTTTGCAAACAAGATCCGATAAAAATATTTTATAGACTTGACATGTTAACATGAATGCCGTAACGAAATTGGTGAATATGAAATTATTACCAAATGTTAAATTGGATTCACAATATAAATGTGGGATTCCATGTTGGGATCTGTGATAGCCAATCGGCTATAGACGGGGCACAAAGTACCAACTTGAGTGTTTGTGAGTTTGGTGTCATGACGACTTTGGTGTTTTGATACCTTGAGTGTCATGATAACTTTAGCTCTATCACATTTTGAGTGTCATAACCATTTGAAGAATGCATGAGCAAATCTAAATATCCTTGTGTGAGGCATATGAGTTAGCGTCCTCTTGTGAGGGAGCACATGTCAAGTTAAAATATGGTGAATGTATACAATCGAGTCCTTTAGCCCCCGGGAAATTCTTTGGAATTTGCGTAGGCAATCGACTGTTTGTCGATTGGCGATACACTCGCGATTGAACTTTGTGAGAAACAACAATTATTAAATTGATAATTCTCAAAGTTGACCTTGTTGCACAATGTGAGGATGATGAGTTTTGCCTCAAATGTGGGGATATTTGGTAAATATAAATTTACCTCGTCTTGACAAAGATTGACCCCAATAATCTGGAGTTAAAGAAATACAAGTTTCTTGGAGAGGTATCCTTATATTTCTTTGAGCTTAGAAAAGAGGATATGAGTCAATTGACATTGGGTGATTGATAGCTAAAAGGGTCACCTATGATTTCTCTTGAAGAGGTGCATCTTTTAGTGTACTCTTTAGTGTTGCAACACTGCACACATTGAGGTACGAAGGAAAGGTGTAGAAAAAGGCCTTAAAGGATAACCTTATCAAGGTAGTCCCAAAATGGATTGTTGTAACGAATGGAAGAGAACTGTACAACTATTAAATCATTGTATAGATAATGAAAAGTTTGACAAACGATAAAGTCAAACGAATCTCTACCTAAAAAGAGATGACATATTGATAATAATCTATATGAGCTTAAGGTGTTATAAAGCTACATTGACATTGAAGGGCTTGAAAGTCCACCGGTGGCACTTATGTCGATTTGAAGTGGTTACACATGCTCAGGGATTATATGCTCAAATATGTAAAGATATTGATCTCAATCTTGCGCGCAAATTTGATTGAAGTGGAGATCAAATACCGATTATCGAAGGGAATGGGATTGAAGCCTATTACGCTTGAATCTTTGTAATGGTAACCCAACCATGATGACTGGAGATCCCAAGAACTTGGTTCAATGGGACAACTAAGTTATGAAGATTCAGTAAAGCACTTGGGAAAAAATTTCTACCTATTCCTATGATTAAAAGTGATTTCTGCAGAAGTATGTAAGGTTAAGTTCAATTTTTAATGATTCCTATAACTTGTTAAACCAAGTGGGGTATGGTAGAATACTCTTAATAGGAGGTCACTATGTAAGTGTGAAGTAGGGCCGCTTCCATGAGAATTTTTGAGGCTTGAATTCTATAAAACACTTATGAAACCCAAGGTTGTTCAAGGCCAAAATGAACACAACCATGAGAACTGGAAATGTTAGGGAGGTTATTGTGTGGGTGCTGTTGTCTTGGTTTACACCAACGACTGAACAGTTCAAGACATCATGTTCACTGATTAGCCAAGTAAATCCGATAGTACTCCACTAAGGAAGGTTCAAAGCCAGAAGCTACCTCTCCTGATGCAATAACTTTCCGTTTGTACTCTCTTTTGTGTCTGCATTCACATGTGCATTTGCATTGATTCACGTATTTCTCATTCATGTGGGGATTGTTCGAAATATTTTAAATATTTCTGGGTGAATGAGAAATTATTGCCAAAAGGTGTGACTGTTCATTTGAAACTATTCGGATTGAAAAGGTTTATCCGAATAGTTGTGTTGTTTCGTTTGAAACCAATGGACGTGTCTGTTCGGATTAATGGACATGTTCGTTCGAACAGTTGTGTTGTTTCACTTGTGACTTTTGGTACTCTATATATATCTCAAGAATCTGCAGATTATAGATAGACAATTTGTATACATTCATTTTGCATACAAACACAAGCATTATAATTTTGCATACATTCATAAACATAATTTACATCCAAAAATTTTCGATAAAAAGAGAGAGTACAAAACATTCAAGTTCGCCGTCTCTTGCTATTTGGAGTGCTACTACGAAAAGAGGAGACCGTTGTATCTTGGGACGCGTTTGTTATTCAACCGTGGGCACCGTAGCGGGGCAATTCGTCTTAAAGACATAGAGTCAAACTCTAGCCTCGGTCTAAGTTTTACAATTTTCTGAATTTCATTTTCGGAATTTCAAGTATGTTTTCTAATTTAATTTGAATATAACATCGCACGTGATAAATCCCCAACAAAATAACCCAACTAATATTAATATAAAAAGAGTCTATCGGGTGTTTGGTCACTTTTCCACAATAAAAATAGTTTTAAACATGTTTTTAGTCACTTTTGGGTCCAAATTTCCATTGTCTTTTTTTCATTTCAATGGACCAATCCATGACTTCATCACGCAAAAATGTACCGCATCATTTTTTACTTTTTTGAAACCATACCGCATCAATTTTTTGAAATATAATCAATTTTTTGAAATATAATCAAGTACCTCATCTAAGAACACAAGAAGATTATAGCCGTGTCAAAAAGGCTAAAAATAGATTTTCGAAAATTATAACTATATTTTATTTTTACAAAACATACGTGGACAATTTGTCCATTACCACATATAAAAATGAAAAATAATACATCAAATTTAAAATAAGTAGCAGTTCTAGTTAAGTCATTGTATTAATTCAATCATATCTTAATAATAACACACAGATAACAAAATACAATTACGTCAATATACCAAAAAGGGCAAATAGAGACACAAGAGAACAATGCAAAAATTCAAGTTAAAGTTTATGGTGGAGCTTAAAAACTGTACACAATTTTAAGAAAAGGGAAAAAATGACCAAGACACATATTTTTCAAGATTCACAAATCAAGATAGGAAAGATGAATACAATATATATTATAATTGAAGACTTTTGTTTTCCCCATTTTTCTATTTTTCTATTTTTTAAAATTAAAATGTAAAATAACCCAAATACTCTTATTTTTTTTTCAAAATTTAGGGCAATGCCCCATTGGCCCTACATGGCTTCGTCTCTGATTGGAGCATGGCCATGCAAATACTATTGGACCAAAATATTGGTTTGCATTTTTATCTCTTAAAGTTTAAGATGAATTAATGAAAGCATGAAATGCTCTTCAACAACTGGTGTGGCCTTTATGAATCAAGTACAACTCATATTCACGTGCACAAAAAAATTGCAAGCGGCACATCTTTACGTAGCGAGTGTTTGCAAAAACATGTATTTTTAGAATAAATAATTTATTATAATAGAAGTAGAAGTAGTTGAGAATTAGAATTGGTAATGGTGAAAATAGAATTAGAAGTTGAGAATTAGAAATTGAGAGTATTTGGTGAAAATATTGAGAATATTTTTATTTATTTGTAAAATTTAAACCGAGCAAAAACGTAAAACTTAAAGCACCCCTCATTCCTTTTAGATTCGATCAAATAAAGCATAATCAAGCGAGAAGTTGACATTTGCAAACACTATAAAGTGATTATTTTTTTCGACCATAAACTCAAAAGTGTTTTTTTTTTTTAGTGATTGCAAACACTCCCACTATAATTTGAACCTCTAAAAATATTGCACTTTTATATGTGGCATTTCTTTGATCATTGTTACACCCATGTAGATTAAGCTACAATCAAAATTATCTCACTTTATTTCGAGAGGTGGTATATGAAATCGCATGCATAAAAATACTTGGGAAAATGACAAAAATGCCCACCTATTTAGTACAAAACCCCGCAGAAATCTTGACTTTTAATAAACACTACCTAACAATCGCTGCCCGGTCTCACATTCCACCAAATACGCTCCAAGCTCTATCCTTCCTACACAATACGGCACATAAAACAACCACAAAAACAGAGCACCAATTAGAGATCCAGAAACGCAAACAACCAAAACAAGTGCGCAAACACATGCGAAGGAGAAGAACAAAGGAGAATACATCTTTTTCGAGCACAAATGAAGAAGAATCGATATGCAGATCGGGAAAAAGAAGAACATACGGGAACAAAAAAACAACAAATAGAAGAAGAAAGCGGGACAAAAATAAGTTACCAAGCAACCCTGAAAAAGCAATGCTTATTTTATTCTGGAAAAAAAATTGTTTACATCATTGCACATAGATTTCCAGATGCAAAATCACTACTAAAAAAACGCCAATAGATAGCGGTTTTAAACCGCTGTGTATTGGTAAATCAACCCCTGTAGAGCCACTGGTGTTAAAAGCATGAACATTTGACAGCAGCTGAGAACCGGTGTCGTTTCCTATAAAGACATCGGTTTAGAGATTAAACATCCGTTGTCTAAGACCCTGATGTTATAAGTTTAAATTTTTGACACCGGTTTATAACCGCTATCTATTATAGAATAGACACCGTATTTCTACACCGATTTAAAACCGGTGTCTTTAACTGTCATAGTGCATATATATTTTAAAAGCAGTTTCATTTTTGCAAATACATCTGTTCAAAATTGATGTGCAATTTATCAAACACAACAATTATTAACATGTGAATTTCCAAATTTCTAACTACTAGCAATTAATTAGATTGATATAATACAAAGCTACAAAATATTCATATCAATAAGCATTTGTGATCCAACATATTACAAAAAAACATCATTCCACCAACATCATGAAATCCACTACAAATTCAACATGAAATCTAATTCTACCAACCAACAAAAAGTATAATATATTCAACTAAAGTCACCGAGATCTAAAATCCAACAAAATGTACTAGTAGCTAACTGAAATCAAATTCATTCCACCAACCAACAAAAAGTGTATATTCAACTGAAGACAACAAAATCTAACACGGATCAACCTTGCTCCTGTCAATTAAGCTTTCAAAATGGTTCTAACTGTCGAGAAGAGCATCCTTTCATTTAAGTATCTGAACCAAGATAGATTTTTACTGCATTCTTGAGTTTTTGGAGAACACCGAAGAAGGCTTGAGATTTTTACCTGAACCAAACTTTTAGCTCCTCCTACATATTATCCTGCCCTAAAATTTCGCAGAAATTTCCAATGTCACATTTCGCTTGTAGAATTTATTGTTTCTTCGTCTTCTCTTAGAAACAATTTACTTTTAGTTTCTCATTTGGATATTATGTCTTGGCATTCCCCCCGACATTTTGGTTTACACATAGCTTCCCATTTACACGGTGCATACGTTTGCCATTCTCATCAAGTCCCCACCAAAAATTCGCGCAACCCCTTTTTCAATCTCCTCACATAAAGTAGTTGGGATACGAAAGCAACTCATCGTATATGTAGGAATGGCTTGGAGGACCGATTTAATTAGGACCTCACGACCCCCTTCGGAGAAGAATTTTCTACCCCTACCACGAATCTTCTTGAGTATTCGATCCGGGAGATTCCCAAACTGCACTCTTTGCTGCGAATGGTAAACACCGGGAGACCAGGATATACCTCATGTCTATGGGTGATCGGGATGGAGAGCTTATATTTGATCCGATCAATCGGGGCTTGGTTCGTATTGGGAGTAAAAGAGAGGGCTGATTTGTCTAGATTAATGAGTTGCCGGATGCCTTTTCGTATATTTTTAATGCTTCCAAAATAGCAAGCGCCTCCCGTTCCTCCGCTTTCGAAAGAAAACCAAAGCCTGTCATCGGCGAAGAACAAGTGAGTAATTGGGGTACAACCGTTCGCGATTTTGACACCATGAATTCGATTGCTTCGTTCGAAACCACTAATAATGGACGAGAAGCCATGCGCATAAGACAAAGAGGTAGGGGATAACGGGTCACCTTGTCGGATGCCTCGTTGGGGTTTAACGTTCCCAAATATTTCTTGGTTGACACAAAACGAGTAAGAGGTCGATTGGACACGATTCAACACCTTCCTCGCCCACCTTTGGTTGAACCCCATTTTCAGCATCACTGATTTCAAAAAATCCCATTCCACCCGGTCGTATGCCTTGCTCATATCGAGTTTCAGTGCCGCGTATCCTCGTTTGCTTTTTCTGTGACTGCGTATCCAATGCATACACTCAAAGCCCACAATAATGTTACCGGATATCAAACATCCAGGCACGAACGCACTCTGGAACTCGTCGACTACTAGTGGTAAGATCCTCTTCATTTGGTTTGCAATAACTCGACACTACTTTGTAGCAGAAATTGCATATCGATGGGCCTGAATTCTTTGATCGATACCGGATTTTTTGTTTTTGGTATTAATGTGATAGTTGTATGATTCCACTCATCCAAAGATTCATCCTCATTAAGAATTTTAAGTACTGCCTGAGTAACCTGCGCCCCCATAATATTCCAGAATTTATGATAGAAGATGCCCAGCATTCCGTCTGGTCCTGGTGCTTTCTCGGGGCCAGTTTGAAGACTGCTTTTTTACCTCATCAGCTGAAAAAGGCATGCTAAGGTAGTTATTATGATCAACGCTGACATTTGGTTGGATGAAGTCAGTTGCTCTCCATACATCAGTATCTGTTGGATTTTCTGACTTAAAAAGATTATGAAAGTAATCACAGATAATATTAGCCATACCTTTCGGGTCCGTACAGAAATCCCCATGGCTTGACACACGATCCTTTGATGGTATTTTTTGATCTCCACATTGTGTCCTGAGCATGGAAGTATTTTGTGTTTCGGTCCTCAGCCTTTAACCATTATTTTCTACTTCTCTGCCTCCAGTAGTTCTCTTCTTGTGTCACCATTTTCTCAATCTCTCTCTAAAAGCTCGTTAATTTGCGAAGTGGAATTTTCCCAGTTTCTGTGTGTTTTAAGTAGGTTGAGGCTCTTCCTTTTTTCAGCGATAAGTTTTGGTATCCTTCGGAATCGGGTTCCAGCCCATGATGAGAGATGTTCCTCGCAAATTTTAATACGCTCCTGTAGCGGGCTATTAATTGGGGCAGTCGTCCACCCCTTCTCGACGATGTCTACTATTTCGTCTTCTCCCAACCAGCAGGCTTCAAATTTAAAGTTAAACTTACGCCCCTTACTCATATGGATTTAAATATGGAATGACCCCAGAACAATTTCCACCGGTCTGTGATCCGACCCAAAGAACTCTAAGTTGGTAGCAGTTGTAGCGGGATACATGTGCCTCCATTTTTCTGAGCAAATAAATCTGTCTAGTCGTTCGAAGACAAAGAATTTCGTGGAGTTGCGCCCGACCCAAGTGAAAAATTCTCCCTTCGCATGCATACTTCTCAATTCGCAGAATTCCAATGTTTCTCGCATGGCTTCCATCTGAGAATTCGCTCGTGCTCTTCCTCCCTGTTTCTCATAGCTAAAACAAATCTCATTAAAGTCCCCCGACCAACCACGGCAGTTACCCAACCCAACCGGCATTAAATAGAGTCGCTCAAAAGCTCCCATGATGTGAAGGAGGTGTCGGGTTCTTTGTAGAAGCCGGTAAATCGCCAATTGTTGTCTCCTTCGGACACAATGCAATCTATGTGCCCTAGGGAGAATGATTTAATCGTTACATCAATAAGATCTTTCCACAAAAAGTATGAGTCCTCCGCTTTTCCCTTGACATTCCACAACAAACATCCCAAAGAAACCAAGTACCTCCCTCCACCTATGGCTCTTGCCTTCACCTACCTTCATCTCGGATAAGAATAATATAGAAGGATTCTTTTCTTTGACTAGGCGGTGAAGTTCCCGAACGCCGAGGTTGCCAAGCCCTCGAGCGTTCCACACTATACAACTCATTGTGTTCGGGTGGGGTTGCGTCGCAACCTCCGCCGCTGATCGATCGGGGCTCATCCACATCGTAGGCATGTAGTGATAGTTTTTCGGGCTAATATCCATATCAAAGGTGTCCTCGGCCCCTCCTTTTCTTGACACAAATGCTAGGGGATTCCGCTTTACTATCTCCCGTAGCACTTTCCTAGCTCGTGCTCTTTTCTTCCATTTCCCGAGGGCTTCTTCCGTAGATAAAACTATTTTGAACATTCGCCGTCTATCTGTTCTAGTCCTTGGACTACTAACTGGATTTCCTTAGTTTGTGAGGGAATCCCCAACTTGGGTGTAGTATTTGGTACCTCTACATCTATTTTAGCCCAAGAAGTTATTGGGGTCTGTGGGCTTTCCTCTGCCATGATTTGTTTGTTTTTCCATCGCCTCCCGTCGCTTTATCTCCCAGCCTCGCCCTGGTTCGGGTTGTGTCCCGCACCCAAGTCGCTGGACAACACTTCTTCCAAATCACGGATACCATTAGCGTCCACTCTGCCTCCCAGTCTACTAATCGTGAGTGCTCGGCTGGATGATGATGCTCTGACGGTGGGGATCGAGCTCCCTTTCTTCCTTCCTCTCTGCTTTTCTTACTTCCCGTGTGGTTAGCAGCCTTCATCCAAGGACCGAATTGTAAGTTGTCCCTATCAGCTTCAGCATCAGTGCACTCTTTGTGTGTATGCCCTATTCGACCACAAGCGAAGCGATCCGATAGTCTTTCATACACCAAAAGGACTATAACATCCTCAAACCTCTTTCTCTACTTTGTCGTTTGGCGCGAATTTCTTTAAGGGGCTCTCCGATTGATTTGCACACAAATTCTAGCGAATCTTCCCCAAAAGTTCCCATTTTCCCTTCATCTATGTCCAAGATCTTTCCTATTTTCATACCAATAATCTCCAGGGCTTTTCGATTCATGAATGCAATGGGTAGGTTATGCAACTGCACCCAGATGTCGATTTTTTCGAAAGTAATCTCCCTCGGATTTTGGAGACCCTTAACTTCCTTAAGGACTGTGAGATTTTTGTGGAAATTCCATGGTCCCTCGGTTAAAGCTCTTCGTTTGTCCGCCATTGCTTTGAACTCTAGGATGAATAAGTTCTCCCGGACCGCTTCAATCTCGATTGGTTTAGAGGTCTGAAGCAATTTTGGAAATTGTTGCTTGAAGGAGTCTCTGTGCACCGGTTTCGATCGAGAATACCTTTGCTAAAAGACAACTCTGCATCTTGTTTTCACCCTCTTCAAGGTGTCGCTATCCATCACCACTTTGTCTTCATTACTTACCTTCGTACGTCGCAGGTCATCGACCAACTTGGTTATTTCATCCGGATCCATAGATAATCAAACCCTTTGCACACCCGGCACCCGGTTTGCTTTGTCGGCCCGCTTGAAGAAGGATGCCTGCTCTCACCAAGCCGCCTCCAAAGAGAGGGTCGGGGAGAGAAACCCTAGTTAAAGAGGCCATCTAAGATAATCACATGATATATCTTATTTAAGTGATGAGTAAATGGATTTTTAACTAGTAAGAATATTGTTTTTACAAGAAATTTAATTAAAAGAAATGTTGAGGATTAGGGATTCACTCTTGATTTCGGATAAAGGAACGATTATATTTTCTTACCTCTTAGTTTGCCACTATTGGAATCCATACGCAAGGAAGGTTCCAATGGGAAGATATTATACATATAAATCATGCAATGAGGTGATCATGTTATATCATCAATTAGAATTTATCTTATAACACCAATACTTGTTTATGAGATCAAGTATTTATGTATTCTTTTGTCTACAACAAATCAAGGTATCCACATTAGTAGTCGGTTTAAATAAAACCAGACATTTAACTAAATAGAACCAAGTATTTGTTGTGCCAATAGATATACATAAATCAAGAAACACCACCAAACAAAAAGGTATAAGCTAAAAACAAATTGATGATACAAACAATGAAATTTCATGTGAATCTACAATCATTCCTTATCCTTCATCAAGAGTTTCACCCTATTTCCTCAACAAAATAAACTTAGAATAACATGGAGAAAGTAGAGAAAACAAAAGATTTAAGAAAAACTAAAGCAAACATTTTATAAAATACTAGAAATCTTACTATAATTTAAGAAAGACAAGAAAGAAAAATTCTTTTGAACTTTCTAACTCTAACTTTCTCTATATAAAACTTGCTCTTGGATAACGCTAATGCCCTCTGTTTATAGCTAATACAAAATTAATTTATAATTATTTTATTCTTTATTTTTATTACAAGTAAGAAAATAAGAAAATAACACCAACTTTGCCACCTTCTTTGACTGACTATTTTGTCCATGATTTCAGCCATCTTTGCTCAATTTTCTTCCATAAATCAATTGTCACATGTGTTAGCTTGAATTTCCAACTGATTTCATTGAATTCCAACAACCATGAGCCAAGATATGGTTGAATAATTGAGATGTGGTTGACATACGGGATTGACTAGTGCAACAACTTCTTGGATTTTTATAAATTCAACAAATCCCAATCTAAGTTTGGGGTCTTCATCACTGTTGTAGCTCTATGATTTTTACATACTCAGTAAAAATTTCTATTACAAATAACTTGTATTTTCTGAGTTATGTCCAACATACCAAACTTGGTCAAGTTTGGAAACTAAATGAGCAACCCTTCAATCATCAAGTTATGATGAATTTTTGATCCAAGAAAATATCATTCCAAACTTTGATTTTTGGTTTCAATATCTTTGAAAACTTGTAAATGAATGGATTGTGAATCCATATCTTCAAGAATCATTCGTAAATCATGTCGGAAATGAAAGTTATGCTTGTTGATCCGAACTCCGCACTAAAAAATGCTTCCAAATACAATCTTATGTTGATTTCCTATTTTATTCCTAACATATTAATAATACTATAAATTTATATTATTAATAATATTAATAAGGTAAAATAATAATATAAACCAAAAAATAATTATACATTTTTAACGTTCATGACACCCCAACAAGCTTATTACTAGTCCCTAGTAATTAAATCATAAAAATACAAAAGAAATTTGATGAATATAGCACGTTGATCGTTATTTTTTAAAAACCTTATGAAATAGTCTAACAATCAAAAAGTTTATTGTCAGTCATCATAGATGCTATCAAGAACAAATATTATAACTTTTTTATATAATATTTTTTAGAGAAGAAATATCGTGTATATATGCACAAAACCACCGTTTCATTCCACAAACCAAAATACATTAACATCAAACTTGATCATGAAAAAGCCTCAACTCCAAATACTCACAGGTTAGTGTTTGTCGTGTAAATTGGCGAGGTGTTCACTCTTGGAGTTGGAAAACAGTCAAAACTCTCAAGGAAATGACCAATATGATTTAGGACAAGCATTCAAACCAAAATTGAGCATAAGATAGGTAGTTATAACATTTGAAACACCCAACTTTTTCATACCAAATTATGTCTCGAAATTTCATTGGTTTAGAGTTGCAAACAAAATGATAATAATTTTTTGGGGTTTTGTTTTTCTATATTTTTTTTTTTTTTTTTTTTTTTTTTACAACATGACTAACAATGATGAATACTCATCACAAATTATGTAATGGAGTATTTTTACAACATGACTAATAATGATAACATAACAATGAAGAATACTCATCACAAATTATGTAATGGAGTATTTTTAACAGAAATTGACAATGTGGGTGTTAACCAAATCATTTCTCCACATGTTAGGTAGAATATTTAAGT
Organism: Rehmannia glutinosa; assembly: GCA_016081115.2. Classification (NCBI taxonomy): domain Eukaryota; kingdom Viridiplantae; phylum Streptophyta; class Magnoliopsida; order Lamiales; family Orobanchaceae; genus Rehmannia; species Rehmannia glutinosa. The sequence goes on from JABTTQ020003088.1 coordinate 55,852, forward strand.
ATTTCAAATCACAACATAACCATTTCAAACGACCAATTAAAGTTCAGAATGCTTGTTTTCTCAAACTCACCACTCATTCACAAAAGATGTGTGAATATTAAAAATAAAATACTTTATCATGATCAAACTTTCAGTTATATGTATCACAACCAATCTTTCCACAAAACTTAGAATGTGCACAAAACACTTTCTTCTCCTTTTTTTGTAGTTTTCTTTTTTTGTTTTTTTTTAATTTAATCAAGATAGCATCATTGAATTCAACAATAAGACTATTTTCATGTTTTGACAATTCACAATATTTTTTAAAAAAAAATTCACAACATGCCATGTTTTGAAAAGAGAATTACTAAAAACAAATATCAATAAAAATAGGAAGCGTCTCAAGAATATCAAAATGACATTCTTTACTCGCCATCAATGTTTTTTTTTTTTTAAATATTTTTTTCAATATCACACATTGCAAACTAGAAAAAAATTACCAAAAAATAATATCAATTATCCCTTCCACCCCAACTTATCAAAAACATTGTCCTCAATGTAAAAATAAATAGGAAAGTAAGGTTTAGAAGATATTACCCGATGTATAGCTTATTGAAATGAAATTGGAAGAACACAAAGTAGTAGTTATACCCATGAAAGATAAATCTCACAACGTCAGGAGACAAATCAATTTGCGTTTTTTACTTCTATCCTCGGACCAAACAACATGAGCCAATCTTGGATCGGGTTCAACAACAAATGCTTGGAGTTGATCGATTAGTTTTTTTTTTTTGTGAGCGATTAGTTCACTTGGTGTTGTTGCACAAATTATGATTAAATGCAGCCGCAGGCGGTGAAATAAAACCTTTCTCGACAAAGATAATCTATGAAAGACAACAAACCATCAAATAAACCATTAACATTAAGAATACTATGAAGGCTTCTCGGTGAATGTTGAATTGTGCCTAGGAGATCACTTGGAATAACTCCTCTAGTGTACCAAAACCACTAGGTAGGGTGATGAAGGCATCGTATTATGCATCATATTCACCATTCTGTCTTGCATGTTTGATACTCTTAACTCATCTCCAATGGTTTGACCGGTGATTTATCGGACACCTAAAGGTTTCGAGATAACTCTAAGCCTCGACTCCTCCCAAATAGGTAGAACCAACAACACGTCCCATTAACCCAAAACTACCTCCCCGTATACTAAGTTAATGTGCTCTTACGCTAGAAATTTACCGAGATTATCGTGACCTCAAGAAAACAACCATCTTTCCGGGATTTGCACCACATAATACATCAACACGATTAATTCTACGGGGAAGAAGAACTCTCCATTTTTTTCTCTCTTTTTTTCTAATATAATCTGAATGGTGTAAAAGAAAGGGTGAATGCAACGCTATTTATTGAGGTATGAACAGGAATGCAACAAATAAATGTAATTATTGGAACTTTTATTTTGTCAAAAATTTTGAAAATAAAGACAATAAAGTCAAAATAAAATGCTAACATGTGAATGAACAGAAAAGTAGTTGTGATTGTGGCTCACATCTTCCTCCGGTTTTACGTCAAGAAAGCGGCTTAAACCCCTCTATGGGTGGGATATGCTTCCCATCCAATTTTCTTATAAATTGGCAAACAGGGTCTTTTAACGTTAGATTCCTAAGGCGATGTTCACATTCGTTTCGAAATTGGTTCCACAAGCGGAGAATTTCACGGTGCGAATCCATAAGGATGCGTATCAAAAGTCAATAGAATGTTATCTAAAGACTCCTTTACTCAGCTCATCCTTTATGAATTGAATTTTATCTTTACGGTTTTTGGAAAGTATACCTAAAGAAACGACATCTTGTGTCACAAGTCCATCGAGCACATTTGTGACACACTTGCAAGTGTTTTGGCCCTTCGTTTTTTGAATATGAACTTTCCCTACACCAGGCATGGATTTGGTAGGAAAAATTGAAAATTCACCTTCTAATCTTACCTTCGCTTCAATTATCCAACGTATATCTTCTCGGAATTCTTTTGTGCATAAGCATCCTTAACCTTTCAAGCCTGGCTTTGTATATTTTCAAAATTTCATTTGTAGAAAGAAAATTAAATCGCTTTTTGAGAGTAGGGGAATGTTTTTATCCATTTTGAGAAAAATCTAATGAGAGAAAATAAAACAAAATATTTTATATACAAATATCGGTGTTTGTGGGAAAATGATGAGTCCGAGCTTCAATAGTCACGAGTACCGTTATCCGCCATTTAACTGGGAAAAGAAATAAAGAAACCCTACAAAACAAACAAAATAGAAAACAAATATGTACACTAATTATAACAAGGATTAGAAAGAAACAGAACTTCCTCTGGAAGAAATGGATTCTCTAGAAATAGTTTAAGTCTTTGTCCATTAACTTTGAATACATTACCATTTCTAGGATTCTCAATGTCAACAGCCCCATAAGGATATACATTTTTCACAATGAAAGGACCACTCCACATTGATCTCAACTTTCCAGGAAATAAATGCAATCGAGAATTATAAAGCAAAACCTTTTGACCATTCTCAAATGTTTTTCTTGGAATTTTTCCATCATGAAATTCTTTGATTCTTGCTTTATGAATTTTTGAATTCTCGTATTCATCATTTCTCAATTCTTCAAGCTCATTGATTTGCAATTTTCACAATTTCGAAGCATCATCGAGGTTAAAGTTAAATATTTTGATTGCCCAATAAGCTTTATGTTCAAGTTCCACAGTAAATGGCAAGGTTTTCCATAAACTATTCTATAAGGAGACATTTCCAATGATGTTTTAAAGCGATTCTGTATGCCCAAAGTGTATCGATAAGTCTTACGGACCAATATTTACGATTTGGGTTAAGCTGTTTTCTCCAAAATTTGTTTTATCTCCCTATTTGCAAGTTCAACTGTCCATTTGCCTCGTGGGTGATAAGGGGTTGCAACTTTATCGTGATTCCATATTTTTCATTAAAGTTGCAAAAACATTGTTACAAAAATGTGTTCCCCCATCACTAATAATGACTCGAGGAATTCCAAATCTACTCAAAATATTTTCTTTCAAAATTTTTATCACAATTTTATGATAATTATTTCGACAAGGAATTGCCTCGATCCATTTTGAAACATAATCTATTGCAACTAAAATGTAAACAAAACCAAATGATACCGAAAATGGCCCCATAAAATCAATACCCCAACAATCAATGATTTCAATCACCAAAATAGGATTCAAAGGCATCATGTTTCGTTTTGAAATTGATCCTAACTTTTGACAATTTTCACAACTTTTGCAAAAGTGTAAGTATATTTGAAAAGATTTGGCCAATAAAATCTACACTACAAGATCTTTGCACTGGTTTTCTTTATTGAAAAGTGACCGCCACATGCTTCAGAATGACAAAATTTGATAATGCTACCTACCTGTTAGGAAATTTATTGTTTAGATTTTGATGAATGCCATGTAAAACTTAGAATAGGAAGTTGGCACCCCATTTTTTGTTGTAAAATGCATTGTAATAAATAGGGCTGTGGCCAATTTGAGTTAAGTCAGCACGCCTTAGAACATGCAAGAAGACAATGGAGATTAGAAGGAAGACTCCTGCGAGGCAGTGAGTATGGCAAAGAAGAGTAGACGGGAACTTGAAGAAAGCGGTGAGATGCGGTGAGTGGAGTATCGGTCAAGTCAACTCAAGAAAAGCCAAGTCTCAAGTTGAAGTGTGGAAGAGTCATCCGATGATTGGCGACTCTAAGTCACCAGGGAAAGCAAAGAAATGCGGTCATGTCGAGATAATGAAAAAGATCCATTGATTAAATCAAGAGAATTACTTAAATAAGTAATATCTCCATACCACCTTTCTCGGAGTGCTCGGTCCCGAAGCGTGCAAAAGGAATGAACGATGGGAAGCACTACACCGTGTCGAACTACGAAAAGGTGAAGAACAATTCATACGAGGAAATGGCAATTCCAAGGACTGCAACAAGACAAGCCAACGACTGCAAGTGACTTTCAAAAATAAGCCTATCTCTTCAACGGGCAAATTTTTGAAAGATCACTATAAAAGGCTGAGGAGTTTATTTGAGAATAAGACACATAAGAAGAGACCTGAACCAAAAGCGTTCAAGCAATTATTAGAAAATCTGAAACATTCTCAATCCTCAAGCCTACACCACGAAGAACATCAATCCAACACTCACCTGTGAAGGAAAGATAACTTCAATCAGTTGAAGAGGAAATTACTGAAAAATCAAGGGGTCTACATTCCACGAAGGATTGTAGGAAGGTTCAAGCTCGAACCAAGTCTTGAGCTTTTGGAGGGCTTCGTGATCAAATCCAAAGAGCTTAAGCAAGTGGTTTGTAGTAGCAAGGCAATTTGCCTGTGAAGAAGAAGCCGAGTCGCACGAGAAGCTTGGTGAGTGATCAAGCGTCTCGGCGAGTCCCAAAGGAACAAGTGTTTGTATGATCAAGACTTGTATACGGGTATTACCACTTTGTATCTTGATCAATACCTAGTGGATTCTCCAAGAGTTGGAGAAGAGAGGAGTAGAAGAATTACCCCATCTTGAACCTCTATAAAAATCTTATTATGTCATTTATATTTCTCGCACTTTAATTCTTGCATCATATCATTTTTATTTCTCTTGACATATTTGCTATCCATTAGATAATCACAAAGTACTAAATCAAGCTCTAAAACTCTACTTAACCAAACTTAAGGGTGTTAAGTCTTCCGCCGAAAAACAAACCACAGTTGAGTTAATTTAGACTTAACGGTGAGTTATTCCATCAACGTACTCGAGTTGAGTCGCATTTGAGAGACTAACTCTCTTGATTAACTAGATTGGTTTGTCACCAAGGACACATTTGTGTGTAGTATCAACTCTGAATATTTAAAAGGACTAAATCGAAAATTTGGTAAGGTTTATTCAACCCCCCTTCTAAACCTTACACTTACACCCCTTGGGACCTACAAGTGGTATGGTATCGAGCGGTTGGTTCATTGAGCCTCCACCAGTTCTTGAACTAGATCTCCAAAATTTTTCAAAGTCCGCTTTAGTACTTAATTTTTCAAAACTCTTTTAATCATTAAAATTTATTATCATGGAAGCAAACTTGACACGCATCCCTATGTTCACAATTGAAGAATTTGATGATTGGAAAATTCGTATGCGAGGCTCATCTATCAGCATTACATGATGAGATGTGGATAGTGATAGAGGATGGGCCTGTAAATCTTGAAGGTGAAACAATTTGTAAGGAAGAAGAAGAAGCTGAAGGAGAAGAGGATGTTGCTCCCGGACGGTCATGGTTGAAAAACCAAGAACTCAATGGACAAATGATGACGAGAAAAAGATACAACCTGGACAATGTAGCCAAGGACATCCTTTACAAAACCTTGGACAAAGCCATGTTCAATAAAGTCAAATCATGCAAAACGACTAAAGAAATGCAGGACAAGCTAACATTGATTTGTGAAGGCTCGGCAAAAGCAAATCAAAGAAAACAAAATTATCGGTATCTGTCTGAAATTTGAGAACTTCAAAATGATCTCGGGAGAAAACCTGGATCAGCTGGATGCTCGGTTCTGTAAATCACCAATGAGCTATCGCACTTGGAAAGGAATATACACGAAGAAATGTGTATGAAGATCTAAAAAGTCTTCGGTGAATGGGAAATGAAGGTCATGGCACCGAGACACTCCATGGACCTATCAAAGACATCCAACCATGAATTATTCTCGGACCTCAAAGCATACGAGTTTGGTGAGAAGAAAAAGACGAGGAAGAGGCAATTTGTACCCCAAAGCAATTTGCTCTAATTGTTAAAGATGGGAAAAGAGCCGAGGTCAAAAAGTCATTGATCCGGAAGAAATAGCCCACGATGGTTAAAAGATTCAACAAGTTCTTCAATAAGAACTACAAAGAAAAAGGGCGAATCTTCGAAGACACTCAACTCCTCCAAATCAAGGGAAGATAGGCCAACAAGAAAACGAGATCATCAAAAAGCTGAATATCAAAGGTGACAATCCAAGAATGGAAAGAGTGATCAAAAGGTTGAATATCTATCTTTTGGAAGCTGAATGTAGACAACAGGTCACTACGCCATTGATTGCCCATATCCTCGTAGTCAACAAATACATGAATTAAGAAGAAAGAAAGGTCTTGAGAGAAAAGAAGACAAAGAAAAGAAAAGGCAATGTTGGTGCAGAGATCACTTGAGACAACCAAGTCAAGAGAGACGGTGACTCGAGAGAAGCGGTGAAGGCGACTACTCAAGTGACTACGAAGAAGAGGCCCTGTCTGTTTGATGGCCAAGGAACAAGATCAACGACCAAGAAGATGAGGTACACTCTAACTCATCAAACTCGCATTCTAGTGATAGTGATGACACACACACTTCATCACCCACTGATCTTTATGATTCATTAGGCAAAATGATGAAAGATTTTGAACACATTAAATCCTCACACACACTACTAAATGAGGAAAACAGTCTACTCAAGAGCAAAAACTCACGGTGACTAAGGAGCCGAGTACTCTAAGTCAAATAGGTGATGAGAATGAGAGTTTAAAGGCTGAAAATGCTAAATTAATAGCGAGAAATAGTTGCCACGAGAAAAGAGGAGAATGACCTCAAAAATGTGATTGCATCATTTACTAAGGCATCTAAATCATTGGATGATCTTATTATGAGTCAAAGAGAATGTGGAGACAAGACAGCTTAGGATTTAATTCCTCTGTGCTATGTCAAACTCCAAAAGTAATTTTGGAAAAAGGATCTTCAAGCCATGAAGAGTCTAAAAAATCAAAACTCTAAATGTTGCACACACATTCACTCCAAAGCACAATTACAAGCAAGCGGCCTTGGTTATAAAGGAAAAGGAAAACTGCCGAGTTGAGTCTTATTTGAAAGGACAAGCGAGAAGAGATTCGGTAGAGTTCTCAAGCAAACTCCAAGCAGAAAATACTCTGTAAAGAAGAAAGCGAGCTACCAAAAACCCAGAAAATCTATAAAGAAATACATATGATGGGAATGGTAGAAAATATCCAAGCCAAGTGATTGGAATAATGTGAATCATCGGCATAAACTTATTGAATATAAGCCCAAATGGCAAAGGCACAGAACTCGGCAAAGGCCATTACAAAAGTATGAGAGCTTTCATCGGCACACATATGCACCTAGGCACTATACTCGGAGACACCACAATTACCCAAAGAAGGCGATTGCTAAAACTATACAGGCATACGGACAAAAGAGGCAATTTGTATGAACCTAGAATCCCCAAGCAATTTGCCAAGATTAATTATGATTATGGCACGATAGATGGCAACCCCTTAGAGTCAAATCATTTGGCTATAAGTTGGTTGGATCATCTTACAATTCTAACCCCTCGGGACCCGGACAAGTATGGGTACCTAAAACTTAATTTCCTTGATTGCGAGGTTCAAGGAGCAGTGAGTGCCAAGGATCCTGGTACATGGATAGTGGCTGTTCGGACATATGACAGAAATAAGAAAAATCTATCAAAATTCAAGGAAGTTAAAGGAGCAAAAGTCATATTTGGAGGAAATGAAGCTCTGGTGAAATAAGAGGCATTGGATCCATCAAGAGGAATGGATTAGAAATCACAGATGTTGCATATGTTGAAGGACTCAACTTCAACTTTGCGAGCATCGATCAACTGTGACAAGGGCTACAATGTTGGATTCAACATGGGTGTATGCCAAATCAAGGATCTTGAATCGAATGAAATTGTGTTGCAAGGATGCGGACAAAAGAACATGTATGTAGTAGATTGGTCATTGCTATACACAACACTATCTATTAGCAAAAACCACAATTTGAATCAAGTTGGATGTGGCACAAAAAGCGAGTCACCTAAATTTCAAAAGCGATTAACAAGCTTGCAAGAAGTAATCTTGTGGAAGGACTTCAGATTGATTATCTGAGAAAGGAGAGTATATGTGATGCATGTCGGAAGGAAAACAAATCAAATCTTCATTCAAGGAAAAAGACATGTCCATCTTCAACAAGAATATTGCATCTGCTACATATGGATCTATTTGGCCCGAGTGGAACGGCCAACATAAGTGGAAAGAAATACACCTTGGTGGTAGTAGATGACTACTCAAGATATCATGGACAATATTCATGTGTAAGAAGAAAGAAACTCTACAAAAACTAACACGTTGATGAAGAGGATTCAAAAGCGAGAAGAGCCAAACCATTATCAAAATAAGATCGAGCGAGGAACCGAGTTTGTCAATGGAATAATAACTCGATATTGTATTGAAAATGGTATTGGTCATGAACTATCGTGACAAGGATCCACAATGAGAATGGAGTTGCGAAAGAAGGAATATAACTCTCAAAGAAGCAACAAGGACCATGTTAGGTAGGCGGGGTTACCAAAAAGATTTTGGCTGAAAGCAATCAACACACTGCTACACTCAAAACGGATGTATGATAAGCAGACGGTGACAAAAGACTCCTATGAGATTTGGGTGGAAGAAAACCAAATGTTGCATATTTGAGAATATTTGGATGTAAATGCTTCATCCACAACAATGGCAAAGACAATCTAAAGGCTTTCGATGCTAAAGTGATGAAGGTAAGTTCTTAGGATACTCGGTGAAAGCAAAGCCTCTGAGTACTCAACAAAAGGACTATGGTTGCGAAGAATCCATTCATGTGGTATTCGATGAGCGAATGTAAATGGAGAAGACATTGAAGAGTCAAGTGATATTGAATCATCAACCATACAAAAGAGTCCCTATCTTTGAAGCTCAGTGGAATTATAAATTGAGAAGAAGATGAGATATTTGAATCTCAAAAGCAAGTGGAAAATTTGCGGGTAAGTAATTACGAGAGAGCTGACCCACAACACAAGCTGCAAGACGATGAATCGGCTAACTTACTCAACCTGATGTAAGATGGCTGAAAGACCATCCACGAGAGCTTGTCATTGGAGATATAAGAGAAGGTGTCAAAACAAGATCGAACTCAACAAGAAGCTATGTTCACATGCTTTATCTCGCAAATAGAGCCCAAAGATGTGTTACAAGCATTGGGCGACACACATTGGATTCAAGCTATGCAAGAAGAGTGAATCGAGTTTGAAAGAAACAAAGTATGGGAATTAGTTCAAAGACCCACACATCAAAATGTTATTGGTACTAAATGGGTGTTCGAAACAAGATGAGCGAGGAAGGTTATGTGGTTAGAAATAAGGCAAGACTAGTAGCCAAAGGATATTGCCAAGAAGAAGGAATAGATTTTGATGAAACATTTGCCCCTGTAGCAAGATTGGAAGCTATAAGGATGTTTCTTGCCTATGCGACTCACAAGAATTTCATTGTATATCAAATGGATGTAAAAGTGCATTCCTAAATGGTCTATTGGAAGAAGAAGTGTATGTTGAACAACCTCCGAGGATTTGAGCGGGAAGACTCTTGGAGATAAGGTATACAAACTCAAAGAAAGCTTTGTATGGATTGAAGCAGGAACCTAGAGCATGGTATGATACCTTGTCACAATTCCTAGCGAGAATGGATTCACAAAAGGAAAAGTAGATAGAACACTTTTCAGAATTCAAGACAAAAATAGTATCTTGCTTGTTCAAATATATGTGGATGACATCATTTTTGGATCCACAAAGAAAGAGTGATGTGTGAAAATTTTCAAACCTCATGCAAAGTAAATTTGAAATGAGCATGATGGGAGAAGTGACATTCTTCCTTGGACTCCAAGTGAAACAAGCGAAGGATGGAACCTTCATAAGTCAAACAAAATACACGAGAGACTTAATGAAGAAATTTGGTATGGAGGAGAAGTCTTACGTGAAAATACCAATGAATACATCGATCAAAATGGACATGGATGCGGATGGCAAGCTTTGTAGATCAAACAAGATATAGAGCACTTATTGGATCAACTGCTCATCTCACGGCAAGTAGGCGGACATCACCTTTCTTTGTAGGTGTATGTGCAAGATTTCAATCTGCTCCAAAAGAAACCATATGAGCGGCTAAGAGAATATTGAGATACTTGAAAGGAAGCAAGAAGTTGGCTTATGGTATCAAAGGAAAGCGGATTCAAGCTAATTGGCTATTGGACTCGACTATGTTGGATGCGAGTTGTGAGAAAAGCACCTCAGGCACATGTCAAATGCTTGGAAACAGGCTGATTTCTGGTTTAGCAAAAAGCAAAATTCAATAGCCACCTCCACAGTGAGCGAGAATACATAGGCTGCTGGCATTGTTGTGCCCCAAGTCCTATGGATGAGGCAATGAGTTGAGAAGACTATGAAGTTGAGGAAAAAGAAATTCCAATCATGTGTGATAATACAAGTGCAATTGCAATTACTCAAAATCGTGTGTTGCACTCAAGAACAAAGCATATCGATGTCGATATCACTTCATAAGAGATCATGTTGAAAAGAAGGACATCATCTTGGAATATATCTCAAGCGATAAACAATTGGTGACATCTTCACAAAACCATCATGTGAGTCAAGATTTGAAGAACTCAAACATGAGTTAGGGTTAATTGAGCTGGTGACACTGGAAGAATCAAAGAAAAGAAATGAAACACAAAAAGGGAAAAATTTGAACTCACAAATCACTAAGTAAATCATTTATGTCGGAAAGACAACTATACCAAGTCACATTTGTTAGGAGTCACTAAGAGAATTGTGAGAAGAAGAGTTAAATCAGCTACGGGATAAGTGAGTCATTTATGAGCAAAGTGACAAAAATGATCGTTTTTACTAAGCGGGAATGTTTTTAAGAATGAGCGTCGACATAATGATGAAGTGTGTGGGACATAAAGTGCACATCAAGCTTATGATTGGATATAAATGTTGCCGCATTAAATACGAGACATTAAATGCTAAATAGGCGTGCAAAATCTAAGCCGTTGATTTCGATCACATTTCAAAAACCACCCGCACGTCCTTTCATAAACCATACTTAAACCATTTCGTCGTTTCTCTCTCACACTACCAAAAGCTGTTCATTTCTCTCTCTCGGAAGCAAAGGCAAAAATTCTCTCAAAACCTATCTATCTTCAAATCAATCTCTAAGTTTTCTTGGTAAAATCTGAAAAATGGCACCAACCTACGATTTTATCAAGTTAGGAAAACAAATCCACACAGGTCTCTTTGTGGATTTCGGCGGCATGGTGAAGCAGGGTCCGATGACACCTAGTGAAGAAAATTGAAAAGCTCGAAAGCGTCGGTGAAACCATTTCGGCGTTGGAATATCCAATGACCTATGTGGAGGAGGTCACACAATTCGTGAATCTTTGAGATTCACGATGAAGGATAAAGTCATCATTCGCGGAAGCGGCTCACCATCTACGCAAGGATTTGGTGAACAACTGCTCACTACCAGCGGAAGGAGCATCGAGAAGTAACGAAGGTGATGCAAACTTTCTTTGCTTGGAAGGAAATAGCCAAGCCGACTATCTTTGATAAAATAGTTTACACAACAAACAAGAAATTTCTTTGAAGGAGGATTATCACAAGGCATTTATTGGACATAGTTGCCAAATGTATTGACATCAAATTTGGCGGCTTTGACCAGCTATCCAAAAGCAAAGTTGATCGTAATGGCTGCGATCATTGAAGAAAAGGAAAATAAAGCGAAATTTGAGTTTGTCTCTGGACTATGCGAGAATGTAGGAACAAATCCTTGAGGAAGATGGCACATTTGGAGGATCCTAGGATATGGCCAGTGATTGGCGGATGATGGAGGTGAAAGGGGTTCCTACGAGACATGGAAAGGCGTTCCATGTAAACAAAAGAATGTTGAGCAAACCTCTCTAGCGCCGAGAAGAGAGCCTACGCCCACGAGGTGACGACAGTGAGGGGAATCGGTGACCACTGAAGATCTGTTGTTTCCTCTCCACCCAGAAGAAAGGCGCCCCTACGGTGCTAACAACTGCTGCTAACTTGCCATGCAACAAAGAAAGTCAAACCTACTCCCTGCCTGCAGTAGGAGTCATCGCCTGCGGCCGTGTCTCTTGCCCAGGTGAGCGGTCGAGAAGGACTCTCAACTACCTTCTCGGATCGTCAAAAAGAGGAGATACGATAAGCAAGGCGACGGCTCCTCGAAGAAAACACCGGCAAGCCCCGCCGCCCAAGACTGAAGAAAAGCGTCTGAACCGGAAATCCCTGCGATACGAACTAAGAGACGAAGAAGAATCATCAAACACTCGAGCTTGAAAAAGCAAAATTTGAGTCGACCCACTCAATTTGGAACAAATCTGAAGCTATTTGAAGCGGTGAGTCCCAGGATGTAATTGATGAAGCAACTAAGTCTCTTTGAAGCGTCGTCGGCAAGCAACTTGAAGACACAAGCGTAGTTCACAGTGTGACACAAGAAGAAGGCGATGGAGATAGCGGTGATGTGGTGATCCTATCCCCACTTTATCCGGACATTCAAAATCGTGCTGCGAGTGGAGGGCGTGGAAGTTGGGTCCATCCGAGCAGTTCCAATGGCCCGAATTCATCGAAGAAGAAGAAGAAGGCTGCTGAACTTCCTTGGTGACCTCTGTGATCCCAACTACGGATGAAGAAAGCGCAAAGATATCTGCGAGATCTTCAAGGATAAGGAGAAGGAGAGCGCGAGGGAAGCGAGGCACGAGAGAAAGCCGACATCGCCCTCTCTTTGGCACCCTGCAGAACACACACATTCTCACTTCGATATTTTATCGAGGAAAGTGATGATGATTTGGACCCTGCTGCTTTGCTACTTCGGAAGAGTTGCAAATGCAGCAAACAATGCATGAGTCCATGATTCTTCATGAGAAGAGCATGATGGAGGGACCAGGAGAGTCCTCGAACACGGCTTGAAATTGATCAATGGGAGTGGTTCAGCAAATCGCTTGGCTGTTGTTCTTTGCCACCACTTCCCCAGCTCACTCGGAAGAAAGAATTAAAGGCTGGCGATGGCGGGATAGTGGGGACCCGGTCGAGCCAACCCCTAACGAAGGTGTCTTACCACTTTGATGGTGAACACTCGGTAAAGCAGTAGGGAGTTTGGAGACGAGTGACCCCATTCAAGTCACTCGGTGGTGCGCCCGGTGGGAAACTCCTCCCCGGCTGCGGCAAGGTCGGAGGATCTGCGAGATGACTCCACAGCGAATCCGGGAGGCGAAGTAGAGAAAATACAAACACAAGAAGAACAACAAGTTGCCATCAAGCGAAGCTCAGGCGATTGAGGCCCATCTCGGTGAGAGTGCCAATCAAGCTACGAAGGCTAATGACCACAGGAGTTAACACTGCAGGCGATGAAAGTGCAATCCATGAGGTTGAGACTCCAATGGATGCCACCAGAAGACCCTAAGGCAGTGACATTGTCGAAAGGGAGGTCAGGCCTCATTGCGATTGAGGCTGCGGGAGATAATGAAGGCCCACGGGAGGTTGAGACTTCAGGTAAAAAGATGAAGTAGAGAACATCCCTCCTGCTATCATTGATCCATCCGAAAAAGGAGATAATCGCGCTTCATGATTCCCGGAGATAATCTGATGTAACCTTTGCAGGATCGAGAAGGTACGAAGAAGGCTGAGTCATCCCCGTGGCAGATCAAAAGACTCGATTTGCGGATGTTCCAAGCACGAGCAAGTCCGATCCCAAGACTACTCGTCAAACCTTAAATTTTGATGATGAGCCAACAATGGAGATCTCATCATCGTCAATGACGCTACGATAATCCGGGACCGGCCCTACTCGTGGAGAAACCATTTGAGACCAACGAAGGCTGTTGAGGCAATTTGAGGCTCGGCAAAGTGAGGTCCACTTCACATAAGACCCAGTGAAAGCAGAGTCGCTGCTGAGCTCCCCAGCTGCGGCGAGTTCGACTCCAAAAAGGAACTTCACGCCCATCGCTCATCATTGAACAAATCCCGGTTGGCGGTGATGAATCCTTTATAGAATCTTTTCCTTTCTCTCTGGAGGAGTACCGAGCCTCCCTGAAGAAGTCGAGAGAACGAAACGCGCACGCTTCCATAGACCAGCTCTGTTATTTCGTCAAGTACCATTGTTCGGTGATTATGATTTTGTGCATGGCCATCACCGCGAACGGAAGAATCGGTGAAGTTCGCGAAGTGTTCAAGGCATTATTTCTTTGAGATTGAGCGAATGGAGAGGCATCGAGGCCTCTATGGACATGTTGGACAACAAAGATGCCACTCTTCTGACTTGAGAGGAGGTATATGGTCGGAATCGAGAGAATGGTGGCAACAACGACAAACAATGCATGTGGAACAAGCTAGATACTTGAGGACATTGTTCAACAAGCTGCTTTGCTATGGAGAGTGAGAATCTTTGATGCAAAAGCGAAGTTGAGAGAACACATTGAGCATATGCATGAAGCTCACTTGCTTGAGATACAAGCTGCTGCGTGAGCAAAATAAGAGTGATCTATAGCGTTTGGAAGAAAATATGGATAGAAAATTCTGCGCTTCTCATGGGTGAGATGAAAGTTAGTTTTCGTGATCCAACGCTACTCGCACGAATTTCGTCTTTGCATACTCCTTGCCGAGACTCAAAGAGAACTTCGACTATCGGCGGCTCGACTTCGCTTTGCGATATGTTCCCTAGGGTTCCTCTATCCTTTGATGATGCCAAAAAGGGGAAGAGGAATACCTTAAAGCGCTAAAGAGATCCCGAAATTTGAAAAGAAGGAAGCGGTGAGGAAGTGTCTAAACAAAAAAGAAAGGAAAGTCTGTTGAGGGAAGGATCGAAAGATGTGACCTTGATGATTGCACAAACCCCAACAAGGTCTTGTCGGTGATATCATCGGACCAACTCAGGTGACTCTGCCACTCCAACACTCTGCTATATCTGGGTAAAAAGAAAGACAATTGAAGCGAGGGATGGAGGAAGTGGAAGGAAGAATGGATGCCCGAGTTATGAACATCTTGAAACAACATGGAGGCATTCCAAAGCGAGAGACACTTATGCCATCTCGGATGTCGGGACGAGCCACGTCAGTTGATGAATTTAAAACGCTCGCATCACGAAGGATACTTTGCAAATATGTCATGGCTCAAGCTTAGGACTTGTCTTGGAAAAAGGGTCTCACGTTATGTGAAGAAGGCGTGACGCCGGACTACCGGCGATCGCTCTGCTGGTCACTCATTAGTCACTCCGTGGAAAGAAGAAAGAAGTACAATACACGCCCGGAGGTAGAAAAAGCGTGGTGGAGGAAGAGGTTTGGAGACTGGGCCTGCCCAAAAACATTGAATACGTAGATCCAAGCAAGAAAGGAGGGATCTCTCTTTGGGCGGGTCTTGACCAAGTAGCAAATTTGCAAGTGGCTAAAAATAATCTTGAGTATGCGAAAAGAATAGAAGAAGAAAACAAGAGACAAACTCAGCTATGGGAGGAAAGACAAGAAAGATTAAGAAGAGATGAAGGCTGCCAGGAAGGCATATGAAAAGAAGAAGAAAAGCGGTGACGATGAGAAAAAGAGAAGAAGAAGCGAGAAGATGATGAACAAGATGAAAGAAGGAGACAACAAAGGAGATGAAGTGTTGTTGTCCACCCCTTCATGTATTTTATTATGTAAATACATACTATGTAAGTGTACGTAATAAAGCTATAATTTCTTTATTTTCTTGTAGACAAATGTTTGCTACGATAAAAGAACAAGAATGTTATGGTCAATAAAAAGATTGATTCAACGCATACATTCTATGTGAATACACTATCTGTATGTATCATTGCTATTTGCATTTTTGAATGGTTTAAGTTTTGGCATCATCAAAGGGGGAAATTGTAAGGAAATTTATTGTTTAGATTTGGATGAATGCCATGTAAAACATAGAATAGGAAGTTGGCACCCCATTTTTTTGTTGTAAAATGCATTGTAATAAATAGAATGGCCAAGGTGAGTTAAGTCGGCTACGCCCCAACATGCTGAGAAGACAATGGAGATTAGAAGGAAGACTCATTGAGACAATTTGAGTATGGCAAAGAAGAGTAGACGGGAACTCTCTTGAAGAAGCGGTGAGATGCGGTGAGTGGAGTATCGTCAAGTCAACTCAAGAAAACCCAAGTCTCAAGTTGAAGTGACGGAAAAGAGTCATCCAATGATTGGAAGGCGACTCTAAGTCACTGGGGGAAAGCAAAGAAATGCGGTCAAGTCGAGATAAGCGAAAAAGATCCGTTGCCACGAAATCAAGAGAATTACTTAAATAAATAATATCTCCATACCACCTTTCTCGGAGTGCTCGGTCGAAGCGTGCAAAAGGAATGAACGATGGGAAGCACTACACCGTGTCGGAACTATGAAAAGGTGAAGAACAATTCATACGAGGAAATGGCAATTCAAGAAGCGCAACAAGACAAGCCAACATTGCAAGTGACTTTCAAAAATAAGCCTATCTCTTCGGGCAAATTTTTGAAAGATCACTATAAAAGGCGAGGAGTTTATTTGAGAATAAGACACATAAGAAGAGACTGAACCAAAAGCGTTCAAGCAATTATTAGAAAATGAAACATTCTCAATCCTCAAGCCTACACCACGAAGAACATCAATCAACACTCACTGTGAAGGAAAGATAACTTCAATCGGTTGAAGAGGAAATTCTTGAAAAATCAAGGGTCTACATTCCACGAAGGATTGTAGGAAGGTTCAAGCTCGAACCAAGTCTTGAGCTTTTGGAGGGCTTCGTGATCAAATCCAAAGAGCTTAAGCAAGTGGGTTGTAGTAGCAAAATTTTGCCCTGTGAAGAAAGGTGAGGTCGTCGACGAGAAGCGGTGAGTGATCAAGGCGTCTCGGGCCCGAGTCCCAAAGGAACAAGTCACCATTTGTGTGATCAAGACTTGTATCTGAATTTTTATTACCACTTTGTATCTTGATCAATACCTAGTGGATTCCTCCGAGGAGTTGGAGAAGAGAGGAGTAGAAGAATTACCCCATCTTTGAACCTCTATAAAAATCTTATTGTGTCATTTACATTTACGCACTTTTTATTCTTGCATCATATCATTTTATTTCTGGCGACATATTTGCTATCCATTAGATAATCACTAAGTACTAAATCAAGCTATAAAACTCTACTTAACCAAACTTAAGGGTGTTAAGCCTTCGGCTAAAAACAAACCACGGTTGAGTTAATTTAGACTTAGCAATTTGAGTTATTCCATCAACGGCTCGAGTTGAGTACGTTTGAGAGACTAACTCTCTTGATTAACTAGATTGGCTGTCCACGAGGACAGTAGTGTGTAGTATCAACTACGAATATTTAAAAGGACTAAATCGAAAATTTGGTAAGGTTTATTCAACCCCCTTCTAAACCTTACACTTACACCCCTTGGGACCTACACTACCTCATTGTCGGTACACATCTACGAAAGATTTGATCGGACAATATTTGAAAAAGGTAGGGATCATCAATAAAACCTTTTTACCTCTGTCAAAAACTTCTTTTTGTCTTGTGAATTCCAATTTGATGGCATCATTCTGTCACAAGAAAATTAATAATATCTGCAAACAAAGGCACCACAAAGTAACATTAAATAATTGTTCATCGGGAAAAGTATCATTGATAGGTGGTGTTTGAAGCGAATCATCACAAATAAGTCTTGATAAATGACCCGGCTACAACATTCTCTACTCCTTTCTTATCACGAATGGTAATATTAAACTCTTGGAGTAAGAGAATCCACCTAATCAATCTTGGTTTGGAATCCTTTTTGACAAAAGATATTTCAAAGCCGCATGATCGAAAAAGCGACAATTGGTGAACCAACAAGATAGGATCGAAAATTTTCCAATGCAAATACCACAACAAGTAATTCTTTTTCGGAGGTTGAATAATTGATTTGAGCACTATTCAAAGTTTTACTTGCTTAGTAAATGACATATGGTTTCTTTTACTTTCTTTGCCCTAACACGGCTCCAACGGCATAGTCACTAGCATCACACATTATTTCAAGCGGCAAAGTCAATCGGGAGGTTGGGTTATTGGGGCGGATGTAATCATGCTTTTAAGTTTGACAAAAGCATTTTCACAATTTTTGGTCCATTCAAAACCAATATCTTTTGTTAGAAGATTACACAAAGGTTTAGAGATTATATTAAAATCTTTGATAAATCTTCTATAAAAGCTGACATGCCCTAAGAATGATCTTACCTCTTGTGATTTTTGGTCTTGGTAGATTGGCAATTAATTCCACTTTGGATTTGTCTACCTCAATACCTCTTCTTGAAATAATGTGTCCAAGAACAATACCAGTTGTTACCATAAAATGACATTTTTCCCAATTAAGCACAAGGTTCTTTTCTTCACACCTAATCAAAACTTTTTCTAAGTTCAACAAACAATCTTCAAATGATTCACCAAAAAATGAAAAATCGTCTATAAAGACTTCAAGAAAACGTTCTACCATGTCGCTTTGAAAATGCTAAGCATGCATCTTTGGAATGTAGCTAGTGCATTACATAATCAAAAAGGCATCCTTCTATATGCAAATGTACCAAAAGCACATGTAAAGTTGTTTTCTCTTGATCTTCAAGTGCAATTTCAATTTGATTATACGAGAATATCCATATAAGAAATAATAGAATTTATGACTGCGACTCTTTCTAAGATTTGATCCATGAAAGGTCATGTAAAATGATCCTTTCGGGTAAGCTGAGTTAAGTTTCTGTAGTCGATGCACACGCGCCAACCGATACTTGATTCTAGTTGGAATTAACTTATTATTTTCATTTTTGACTACTGATAACACGGACTTCTTTGTACGACATGAATAGGACTTACCCATTTACTATCAAAAATAGGATAAATGATCTCATTATCTAAGAGTTTAATGATTTCATTTCTCACTACTTCTTTTCATATTAGGATTTAGTCTCATTGCATTTCTCTGAGGGTTTCGCATTTTCCTCTAAATAAAATGTTATGTGTGCAAATCGGAGGACTAATACCTTTTATGTCGACAATGGTCCATCCTAAAGCATTTTTATAAATTTTAAAGTCTCGATCAGCTTACCTTCCGAGATGCATCAAGCTTGGAAGAAATTATTACGGGGAAAAGTCTCATTCTCACCCAAAAAGAGTATTTCAAATCGGACGATAAGGGTTTCAAATCGATTTTGGAGCTTTCATCTTGAAGGAACAGGTTGCACTTTTGATGATGACAACTCTTCAAATTTTGGTTTCCAAAAATAATTTTCTAGTGCTTGTAAAAATTCGGTTGAAACATCAGAACATTTCTTTTCGCAAATACTCTCACTTTCAAAACATGTTTCAACAAATTCAAAAGAATCAGTGAAATTTTCATGAACAAGCTCTTCAATTAAATCCACTTCATGTAATTCAACATCATCAGTAGGTTGTTTGCAAACATTAAACACATTCAGTTCCAAAGTCATATTTCCAAAAGATAACTTCAAAACACCATTCCTACAATTTATCAAAGCATTTGAAGTTGCAAGAAATGGACGACCTAAAATGACAGGAATTTGTGTCTTTGTATTTACAAGAGTGAGTATCCAAAACAATGAAATCAACAGGAAAGTAAAATTTGTCGGTTGTACCAACACATCTTCTACTATTCCTTTTGGAACTTTAATCGGCCGATCACTAGTTGGAGTACAATTGGAGTTTCTTGAAGTTCACCCAAACCTATTTGTTCATAGATCGAAAATGGCGGAAGATTTACACTAGCACCTAGATCAAGCAAAGCACGTTCTATTCTAGTGTCTCCTATGATGCATGAAATTGTTGGACAACCTGGATCTTTATACTTAGGTGGAGCAAATTGTTGGATAATTAAACTCACACTTTCAGTTAAAAATGTTCTTTTCTTCACATGATGCTTTCTTTTGATTGTGCATAAATCTTTCAAAAACTTTGCATAAGGTGGGACTTGCTTGATTGCATCCAACAAAGGAATATTAATTTTGACTTGTTTAAACAATTCAAAAATCTCAGAATTTGAGTTCAATTTCTGAGTTGGTTGCAATCTTTGAGGAAAAGGGGCAGGAGGAGAATATTTTTCATCGTTTTCAAACTTACCTCCATTCGATTTACCTTCTTCATCATTGTTATTTTCATTCTTCATTTATGAAGATGAACTAATAACTTTCTTGGGATAAATTGTTTTATCAACAACTTTTCCACTTCAAAGTGTTGTATTTGAATTAGCCTCATTGATTTGGATTTTCACTGAAGTAGAAACACAACACTTTGCATGGAAGGATTAGGTTGAGGTTGAGTCGGAAACTTCCCATTTTTCTTGAGTTCGCAAAGAAGTTGTGAGTGTTGAAAGTGAATTTTGATCTCATTGATGGCTTGAGAAGTTTTATTATTGATGCTTGTTTGCTCATGCATAAATGCTTGCAAAAGTCTCCTCAAGTGATTTAACTTGTGGAGGCGTTTGGATATGAAGGAAAATTTGGTGGTTTTTGAGAATTCATTGGTTGAGCGTGATTATTATCACGCCAACCGAAATTGGGATGATTTCTCCTTTTTGGATTGTAAGTTTGAGAATATGGAGATTGAAAAGGTTTTGAGATCCATTCATGACATTAGCCTCACAGGGAATATGAGGACAATCATTGGTAGAGTGTTCATTAATTCCACAAATGTCACAAACTTTTTTATCTTACACAGATTTTACTTCATTTACTTTCTTAACTTCCATGTCATCGATTATTTTAGCCAAAAGTGAAAGCCTGGCACTTAAACTATCCTCTTGATTAAGGTGAAATTTTCCTTTATTTTCATCAACACTATGCCAAGATTGAGAAATTTACGCCAAATAGTCAAGATATTCAAGCGCTTCATCGGGTTCTTTATCAAGAAACTGACCATTACATTGATTCAATAAATTGTTTTGTTTAAGAGTTAAACCTTCATAAAAAAAGCGATGATACGCCAATTTTCAAAACCATGATGTGGGCGGGAATTCAACAATTCTTTAATCTTTTCCCAACATTCAAAGAATACTTCTTTAGGATTTTGAGAAAAATCCTGAATTTGTCTTTTCAAAGCATTAGTTTTGTGAGTTGGAAAGAACTTTTCAAAAATTCGATTAGCATTTCTTGCATAAGTTGGAAAGAGCTTGAATCGAAAGTTGTTTGCATTTAGTGGAAAAATAAAACACGAAGGAGTAGAATTTCGAGGGGTTGCAAGTATTAACGCATATTACGTACTTCTTGATTTTCGCTCGTTGAATCTCATCATGAACAACTTCATTTTCAGCCATAATTGGTGTGTGTGGAGGTGAATATTTTACGAATTATTTCTAACTAAGCAGCGAGAATTGGGACTACGACACCATGTAACCATGCAAATACACAATATTTACATTTAAAAAAATATTCACAAACTGGGAAACTTACGTGCCTTCCAAGAACGTGGCGCCAAAACTTGCTACAACTTTAAGGTTCCAAACCCAAGTGCGGAGGTTGTCTCAAGTAATAAATTTATCGGGAGTCCAAGGTCGATCCACGGGGAAGTTGATGGAAGTTTACGAGGATATATCTTATTTAAGTGATGAGTAAATGGATTTTTAACTAGTAAGAATATTTTTTACAAGAAATTTAATTAAAGAAATGTTGAGGATTAGGGATTCACTCTTGATTTTGGATAAATGAGCGATTATATTTTCTTACCTCTTAGATTGCCACTATTGGAATCCACACACGAGGAAGGTTCCAATGAGAAGATATTATACATATAAATTATGCAATGAGGTGATCATGTTGTATCATCAATTAGAATTTACTTATAACACCAATACTTGTTTATAAGATCAAGTATTTATGTATTCTTTTGTCTACAACAAATCAAGGTATCCACATTAGTAGTCGGTTGAAATAAAACCAGGACATTTAACTAAATGCAACCAAGTATTTGTTGTGCCAATAGATATACATAAATCAAGAAACACCACCAAACAAAAAGGTATAAGCTAAAAACAAATTGATGATACAAACAATGAAATTTAATATGAATCTACAATCATTCCTTATCCTTCATCAAGAGTTTCACCCTATTTCCTCAACAAAATATACTTAGAATAACATGGAGAAAGTAGAAAACAAAAGATTTAAGAAAAACTAAAGCAAATATTTTATAAAATACTAGAAATCTTACTATAATTTAAGAAAGACAAGAAAGAAAAATTCTTTTGAACTTTCTAACTCTAACTTTCTCCACATAAAACTTGCTCTTGGCTAATGCGAATGCCCTCTATTTATAGCCAACACAAAATCAATTTACAATTATTTTATTTTTATTTTTATTACAAGTAAGAAAATAAGAAAATCAACACCAACTTTGCCACCTTCTTTGACTGACTATTTTGTCCATGATTTCAGCCATCTTTGCTCAATTTTATTCCACAAATCAATTGCCACATGTGTTAGCTTGAATTTCCAACTGATTTCATTGAATTCCAACAACCATGGGCCAAGATATGGTTGAATAATTGAGATGTGGTTGGCATACGGGATTGACTAGTGTAGCAACTTCTTGGATTTTTATAAATTCACAAATTCGAATCGACTTTGGGGTCTTCATCCCCTTATTTGTAGCTCTATGATTTTTACATACTCAATAAAAATTTCAGCTACAAATAACTTGTATTTTCTGAGTTATGTCCAACATACCAAACTTGGTCAAGTTTGGAAACTAAATGAGCAACCCTTCAATCTTCAAGTTATGATGAATTTTTGATCCAAGAAAATATCATTCTAAACTTTGATTTTTGGTTTCAATATCTTTGAAAATTTGTAAATGAATGGATTGTGAATCCATATCTTCAAGAATCATCCCAAAATCATGTCGAAAATGAAAGTTATGCTCGTTGATCCGAACTGCACTAAAAAATGCTTCCAAATACAATTTTATGTTGATTTCCTATTTTATTCCTAACATATTAATAATACTATAAATTTATATTATAATAATATTAATAGCGTAAAATAATAATATAAACCAAAAAATAGTTATACATTTTTAACGTTCATCAGGCGCTTGGTAGTCTGCTGACTACTTGAGCTTTGCTGCATCTCAGCTGATTTGTACAATTCTAACCCTTTCTCTCGATCTACGGATCACGCCCGAGGTAGAGTCATATTCTTGAAAAATCCCTGTGATGTTAGAGTTTGAAATTCCTCTAAGGATCTTGGCTCGAGATCTGCATTAGGTACAACTAACTCACAACGAGGGCTTCACAGTGGGGAATCCTTGATAGTCGGCTAGGGGCCTTCGAACTTCATTTTTATGTTTTCTGTCTGTCGAACTCAACTTCAATGGCTTCTCAAGATTTCTTGAAGGCCAAAGCAACTTTCTTGCGGTGGTGACTTAGAATAGAGGTTGTAACATGTCCTTGCGAGAGGGTTTGGGCAAGCATAATTTTCAAGAATGGCTTCTTCATTTCGCTTCCTTCCCCCTTGCTACTTGTTTCCCCATTACTTACTGCATTGCTTTCATCTTCCCCCTTTTCGGCATCATCAACGGGGATGAGAGCGGACCGAGAGGAAACTCCTTTTAGGATTAGATCAAACTTCTTGTTGGTCATGTCCATTTTATCATGACTCTTAGAGTATCTTTGCTTTGAATTCTAACCACGAGTGCCCGTCTGCCTCATTTGCCATCAACTTTATTTCGATTTGCAACACCATTATCTCTGTATGCGCGCATGGTGGCCTCTGTCTTTAGAAGGTCTGCCTTATGCTGTGCCTTCAGCAACTCCATGTCTGTCTTGTGCGATTGATCTATCTGGAAGATGTGATCCCTCTGTCTCTACTGGAATTTGGCGTTCCATTCCATATTACCATTTAGCAACTATAGATTTAAAATATGTAACCTGCTCACGCCTCAGTGCCTTTGTCTGTGCTGTCCATTCCCTTATTCTCAAAACTATTCCTCGTAGCCTCTTGTGATGTTAGCATCTTTGTTGTCTAACCGTTGGTTGAGTGCCGCGAATCCTTTCTCTATATTCTCAATTTCATTGCAAATGGCCTTGAAGGCTTTTCTGAAGTCGGCTGCATCGGCGGACTGCTCATTAGGCCACACAACATCAAAGTCAAAACCAAACGGTACCATAGTGTAGTCATCAGGAGTTCCAATTTCTTCAACTGGGCCTTGGACAGTATATTTAGCGCTTTCAAGAATGACTCTGCTTCAAACGGATATGCCTCGAAAGGAAAGTATTCAACGAATAAGTCCTCAGGGAAATATGTATCTCTCCTCCTCCTGCTTTTGGAGCCTTACCCTTTCCCTTCAAAAGTTCTTCAGCTCTTTCTTGCCTTGGCTGTCTCAGCGTCATTGACATCTTGTGCAATTGTGTTAACTCATGAGTCGACGACCTCACGGTATCTTATGACTTTATTGTCATCGATTGGTTTTTCCATTTGAGTAGTCTGTTTCTTGGTGATTTATCATCATCATGGGAAGGTGATGGCACCATAGAAGGTGGGCCATCAACCGATGTAAAATTCACAGGCGGCTTGACACTATCTTTGCCCTTCCTTTGTGCCAGGGTCTCTTCCGCAGCTGTGTCCTCTTGAGATATGTCTTTCAGACTAGACTCAGCTTCGTCATCCATATTCAAAAAATCGATGTCGACGTGTTCTGTGAGTTATGAAGGGCGATCTCTTCTTTCTCCATTGACTCGACTTGAGGAGCAGGGCACATCTTATTCGCCTTGCTTACCCATGGAAGTCTCAACCTCCACTGGGTGTTTTTACCCTCAGCCTGTCTTAACGGTGATGGGCTTCAACAATCTCTTTTGTAGTCTTAACGCAGCAGGGTCTTGATTATCCCGTCGTCAGCAGAGTGAGCTACTTTGGGGTCTTCAACAATCCATTGTTGATTGTCTTGAAATTTAGGTGACTCATCTTCTTGTGCCACATCCAACTTGATTCGACTGTACTATTTGCTAGCAGACATGTGCTTGGTGTAGCAATTGACCAATCCACTACATACATGTTTTCTACCTTGATCCTTGTAGCACAGTCTCATTTGATTCAACATCCTTTATTTGGCAAACACCCATGTTGAATCCCACATTGTAGCATTTGTCATAGAGTTGGTGATGCTCAACAGTTGAAGTTGAGACCTTCAACATATCTTCGTCTGTGATCTCTAGTTCATTCTTCCTAATGGATCATGTGCCTTTGATCTCCCCTAGAGCTTCATTTCCTCCAAATATGACTTTTACACCTTTGATTTCCTTAAATTTTAACAGATTATTCTTGTTGCTTGTCATATGTATGGAACAACCAGATTTTAGCAAAGAAAATCATATGATGGGAATGATAGAAACTACCCAGATCGGTGATTGGAATAATCAAATGAGATATCGGCCAAGACCAATGGGGTATATGCCAAAGTGGCAAAGACCTCAAACTCAAGCATAGGTCATTCTAAGGAAAAATAGCTATAATCCGCACATATATGCACCCAAGCACAAAGCCAATATACAAAAAAATTCCACCATTACCCCAAAAAAGTAATTGCTCAAACACACACACAAACATACAAACAAAAGAGACGAGTTGTATGAACCTAAAGCCCCAAAACAATTTCCAAATGTTCATTATGATTATGGAACCGATAGATGGAAACCTCTTATTATCAGATCATTTGGTTATAAGTTGGTTGGATCACCATATAGTGCTAACCTCTCGGGACCCCAGGCAAGTATGGGTACCTAAAAACTAATTTCCTTGATTGCGGGTTCAAGGAGTAGCCGAGTGCCAAGGAACCTGGTACATGGAAGGCTTTTGGTAGCTCTGTTTGGATTTTTCTGAGTACTTCTGTTTGGAGTCTGTGATGGGCTCTTGAATTTGGTTTTGGTATCTGTCGGCATATTGATTGGCTTCTTGCCTTTTCCCTTGTTTTTTTTGAGTGGCTGTGGTTGCAACATATGGTGCTTTGGATTTTTGGACTGCCTCATTGATTGAGGATCCTTTCTCCATAACCACTCTTGGGACTTGGGCATGCACAAAGGAATTAAATCGATATCTGTCTTGTCACCACTTTCTTTTTGAATCATTATAAGTTCATCCAATAATTTGGACGCCTTAATGAATGATGGAATCATATTTTTAAGATTTTTCCCTCTTTTCTGTAGTAGCTAAATCTGCTTGGATCTTGGCTATTTCAACCTTCAGCTTTGTATTCTCCAGCTATGTGAGTTAGAGTACTCAACTCCTTAGTAAATTTGTGAGTTTTGGCATTTAAGTTGTTTGTTTTCCTAATTTAGGAGTGTGTGAGAGATTTTTATGTGCTCAAAATCTTTCTCATTTTGCCAATAGAATCATAAAGATTTGTGGGTGATGAAGTGTTTGTGTCACTATCACTATTCTTGGAATCGAATGAGACGAGTTAAAGTGTACCTCATCTTCTGTTCTTTGGAATCTTGTTCTTACGCCATGAGGCATATAAAAGCCTCTTCCTATGTGTTCTTTGGAGTAGTCGGCTTCACTACTATCGGACTCTCTCTTGGTTCTTTGCACTTAGTTGTGTCGTGATCTCCATGCCAACATGGTTTTCTTCATTTCATGTCTTCTCTCTCTGAAGACTTTTCTTTCTTCTTCATTTACGTACTTGTTGGTGGTGG
Organism: Rehmannia glutinosa; assembly: GCA_016081115.2. NCBI lineage: Eukaryota > Viridiplantae > Streptophyta > Magnoliopsida > Lamiales > Orobanchaceae > Rehmannia > Rehmannia glutinosa. The sequence continues at coordinate 82,446 of JABTTQ020003088.1, forward strand.
ATAAGGACATCCTACAACAAAGTGTCCTTGTTGTCTGTAATTCCAACACGGGTTCTCAACTCTCTGCAAGTCGGCTCAGCTCTACGATACTCGGTTCTTTGATGTTCAACTCTTTTGGGTGGTTTGTCCTCCTTACTTTGGAAGGTCTTGAATGTCTTCTTGACGATTCACCCTTGTTTTCATTGTAGTTCTTATTGAAGAACTTATTGAATCTTTTCACTATCGGGCAATCTCTTCTTGGTCTTTGGCCTCCTTGGATTCAATTCTCTTTGCTTCACCAGCCATAAGTGCATCTCTCTTAGGTACAACTGTTTCTTCTTGTTCTTTCCTTCTCAGCTCAAACTCATAGGCTTTAAGATCAGAGAACGATTCATGGTTGGACGTTCTCGTAAGATCCATGGAGTGTCTTAGAGCCATAACCTTCATTTCTCACTTAGGGGAGAGACATTAATATCTTCATACACATTTCCTTTTGTGTATATTTTTTCCTAAGTGAGAGCTCATTGGTGATGTCCGTGAATCTGGCATCCAGCTTATGTAGACTTTCACCTGCAATCATTTTAAAATTTTCAAATTTTTGAACAACAGTAGTTAACTTATTTCCTTAATTGATAAGACCCTTCACAAATTAAGGTAAGTTTTTCCCAAACCTCTTTGCATTTGCTTTACAAGATTTACATTATTAAACTGGCCTTATCAAGAGTTTTATAAAGTATATCCTTGGCAACATTATCCAAGTTATATCTTTTTCTGTCTTCATTAGTCCACACGCAGTGTGGTTTGTCCACCATGGCAGGTTTAGGCTCTGCGGGTGCTTCATCTTCTCACTCGGTGAGCGGCCCTTTACTGAGTTGTATTAACCTTTAGGATTTGTAGTGGCCCATCCTCAATCACGAACCACATTTCATCATGTAGGGCTAATAGATGAGCTGCAAGCGTATTTTCAATCATCAAATTCTTCAACGGTGAACATTGGAATGCGAGTTAGATTTGCTTTCATGATAATAACTTTGCTTTTGAAATAAAAGCTTTACAAACTCAAGTGTTGATTCTTTGAAAAAGAATGAGATCTAGTTCAGTAACCAGTGTGGAAGGCTTAATGAACTAACCACTCTGATACCACTTGTAGGTCCAAAGGAGTGATGTGTAAAGTGAAGAACGGGGGGTTGAATAAACTTTACCAACTTTTCGATTTTAGTCCTTTTAAATAATTTCTGAGTTAACTCAAGTAAGATAAGTCTTTGAGGGACAACTAGGTTAGCTTACACAACAAAGTTACCCACTCAACATACTCGTCTGAGCTGTTGATAGTATAACTTAGATTTTCGACTAACACTTGGAGATGTAGTTAACTTAGTTTTACCAGTGGGAAGACTTTTCACCTAGAGTTTTAAGTACGTTTTTCAACACTTGTTTTAGCAATGTTATTATCGTGAGACTTAAGCAATTTAACTTATCGTGAGATATGAAAATAATGCAAGAATTAAAGTGCGGTGAAAAGTAAATAGACACAAATATTTTTATAGTGGTTCAAGGATGGGGTAATTCCTCTAGTCACTCTTATCCAACTCCTAGAAGAATCAACTAGGTAACTTGACTTGGTTACAAAGTAGTTACGATCCGAGTCGACTTTGATCACACAACCGATGCTCTTGGGACTCGGCTTCTTCACAAGACAACGATCTACTACTTGATTTTTCTTCATACCTTTGGACTTGATCACGTAGCCCTCCAACAGGTTCAAAGTACCGATTCAACGGAACCTCACTACTTCTCCTTCACCTTGGTGAGTAGACCCCTTTGTTCTTGAAAACAATTTTTCCTCTTCAAGCGATGAAGTTGTCTTTCCTTCATTTGAGTGTGTTGGATCGATTTCCTTCAAAGTTAGGCTTGAGGATTTCTTTGTAAGCTTGAGAAATGTTTGCGAGGTTATTGCTTGTATGCTTGTGATAAACTCGTTAACCTTCTATCGCTTGATTCCTCAACCTTTTATTGTGCATATTTGAAAGTATGTCCATTGAAGAGATAGACACATTTTTCAAATCACATTCGTAGGTTGTTGGCTTGTCTTGTCTTGCGTATTGATGGAGACCGTACCTTGATTTTAAGCTCTACAGCCTTTCCTTAAACTCTGCAGGATTTTAGGTGCTTCTTATTGGTCCCTTGCATTTTTTCACTCTTTCAACAAAACAATTTTATTTCTGGAAACCTGACACATGCCTATTTCCAGCAAAACCTTGACTTATCTTGCCAACGAATCTCTTTCAGCTTTCTTCGAGTCTTGTCTGCTGCATATCCCTTTGACATTCGATTCAAATTATTTTGAAATTACTTTCTTTGTCGGTCGGTGGTAATCAATTTTTTCATTTGGTGATTTTTGACTTCACTTCACTCAACTGTCACACAGTTGGGTCTTCACTTCAATCTTCAGTCGAGTCTTGTAATCTTCAACTTGGCTGACTTTAACTCAGCTCATACACCCCTATCTATTACAAGTTGAATAACATTTGATAATATAAGTTTTACATGGTATCATCAAAATCTATACATATATTTTCCCAAGCTTGGCCAACTTGGCGGACTTTCGTGAATAGTCGTATGAGGGGAGGTAAATCTGCTGCAACGGCGACATAATTTGGGTAGTGAATGAGATGAGGCCTCCCACGGTGGGGGAGGTGAGCGTGGTCGAAGGGCACGGTGGTGGAGGAGGAGAGTGTCTCCACAACTTTTACTCAAACAACTACGGAGACAGATTCGGATTGGGTGAGAAGATGGATGACCACAGAGAGGTAAGGAAAGGTGAAAAAGAAGGTTTACGGAAGTGGGTCGGTCCGTTTAGGGGTACTTCTTTCTCGGAGGAGATTATGGGTGATAAGCTCCTCTCCTCGTATCCGCTCACGAGTTTGAGTATTATGGCACCTTGACCCTTGGGATCACCTCGCCACTTTGAGAATGATGCGATGCTCTACGGGTTTTCCGATGGGGTAATATGCGGGTGTTTCGACTATTTGGCTAAGTCAAATGTGCAGGTTTAGTCGAGTTGTTTCCAAATTCGATCAAGAGCCGATGAGTTCAACTCTATGTTCTTGCACTAGTTTACCAGTGTAGAAGGTATCAAAAAGACTCCATGATGATGTTGTTAAGTGTTAAGCGAGAGGATAATGAGGGGTGAGGAGCTACATTGAGAGGTTTATAGAGGCAAAGCTTGAAGTACCCTCTACAACTTAAGATATATTGGCTAATGCCCTTGCCCATGTCTTGAAGGATAAGGACTTCTTTGAGTCCTTGGTGATAGAGCCGGCGTGCACATTCGGGCAAATCGCCAAATAACGATTTGGTAATTCGGGGGTGAGAAGGTGTGGAAGAACCTCGTCTTCATCTTTAGATGCATTATTAACCGAACTCGAGGGCAATGCGTCTTCCTCATTGATCAACATACGCGATACTAGACCTAAAGCGATGAACTCCTATCAAGGGCGAAAAATACATCAACGGAGGAAGCCAAGAAAATGAAGCGTGAGGAGGAGAAAAGAGAAAGGAGTAGAATGATGATAGGGATGAAAGAGCTCGAGAAGAAACCCTTGCCTCCCTAAGCCCATGTTGATGGGATGAAGGCCTAGGTATGAGAAATATACACCCCTAGTAGCTCCCCAAGGGATGTTTTCATGGCGATTGAGCGCTATCCGATCCGAGGAGGCCGAAAACTTATCTTTGAGACACCCATGAAGAAGAAGAAATGCAAAGAGTTTTGCGAGGTTCCAATTAGTATGGGCACACTACATAGTGTACCCATTTGGAAGATGAGATAGAGAGAATGATCGGCGGGTCGGATGGGTCATTTGAAGGAGTTTGTGTACATAGGTAAGAGAAAGGCTAAGGGAAATTACCGGAGGGGTCGGAATAGTTACCCGCGAGGCGGGAGCCCGAGAAGAGGTCGGAGGAGGTAAGAGATCTCCCCAGCTGCGGGGCCTTGAAAAGGGTGATTCAAATGGTGATAGGAGGTCCGTTTGCGGGGACTCGTTGCGGGAAAGAAAGAGCTATGTTGGGGCTACAACACAGAGTGTGCCCGGGAGCGGATGAGGGTTGTGCGGTATCTATTGGGCGAACATCGATTTTGGACCGAAGGATTGTCGGGGGGGATTATGACTACGCCGGTGATGCCTTAGTTATCACGACAACCATCGCGAATTATGATGTCAGAGAGTTTTTGGTGATTCAGGGCTCCACCAACATAATATTCTATGAATGCTACTGAGACAGATGGATCTACATGTGGGGTGGAAGTGGTTTATACGTCCCTGGTGGGTTTTGCCAGGGGTTTGATTCAGCCGTTGGGGTTGGTTACTTTACCCGTCTCTCGGGGAAAGAACCATATCGGAAGACCAGGATGGTGCGATTACTAGTGGTGGATGCACTTTTATCATATAATGAGATGATCGGAGACCTTTCCTTAATCGTTTGCGGTGTTGTTTCGGTGTATCATTTGAAGATCAAATTTCCGAGTGAATGATGAGGTTGGAGAAGTGGAGGAGATCGGTACATGGTGGAGAAGTTGTACGTGGAAAGTCACCGGATGGTGAGAGAGGGGTGGAGCTCATGATGATGACAAGGGCAAAGAGAAGCTTATCAAGTTAGATGAGGACATGTGCTGCCAAATGAGGAGTTGCTAACCATAGAATTGTTCCCCGGGGAGACCCTATTAGGGTCACCAAGATTGGAAGTCGTCTCAAAAAGGACGAGGGAGGAATTGATTGAGTTCGAGACGAGAATATAGATGTGTTTGCATGGTCGGCTAAGAAGTTCGTTGGCATTGATCCTAGCATAGTGAACACATATTGAACATAAATCCCTCCTATAGTCTATGAAGCGAGAAGAAGAGAAATTTTGACCTAAGAAGGATGCCATTGTGCGCGGAGGTGCTAAAGTTGCTTGATCTTTGGGCACTTTCGGGAGGTACAATTTCTGAATGGTTGTCTAATGCGGTCCTGGTGCCAAAAACCCAGGATGATTGGAGGGCGTGCATGGATTTCGGGATTTGAATAAGGTGTGCCCAAAGGATTACTACCCACTGCCACGAGATAGATGGTGGTGGACTCCACCTCTGGGTGTGAGTTGCTCAACATGATTGATGCTTCTCAAGGATATCACCATATCAAACTAGTGGAGGAGGACCAAAGCGGGTAAATTTCATTACTTTTTTGGTACTTTTGTTACATGGTCATGCCTTTTGGTGCGAAAAATGCGGGAGCTACCAATCATAGGTTGGTGGATAAGATGTTCAAACCAGTTAGGGAGAAATATGGAGGTGTATGTAGGCGATATGTTGGTGAAGTGTGTGAACGCGAGAATCATCTGAACGATCTGGCGAGAGACCTTTGATACGATAAGTAAATCTTTGGATGTAATCTGAACCTAAAGAAATGTGCTTTTAGGGTCGGGTCGGGCAAATTCTTAGGATATATGGTAACTAAAAAGGTAATTGAGGCTAATCCCGAGAAGGTGAGAGTCATTAGAGAGATGGCTCCACCTCGGGATGTGAAAGATGTGCGAGCTTGACAGGAAGCTTTTTGCTTTAAATAGGTTCATCTCTTGCTCAACGGAGCAAAGTTTTCGCTTTTCAAAGTATTGAGGAAATCCAAAAGTTTATGTGGGATGAGGGCGCCAAGTGGCATTTGAAGAATCAAGAATAAGCGGCTAATTTATCTTTGTTGACTAAGCTAATCCGGGGAGCGCTGTATTTATACATATCCGTGGGGAGCAAGTGATTTACGGTGTTGTTGATAGAGGAAGGGTCCTTACAAGGAGGGTGTGTATTATGTTAGTAAGGTCTTTGAGAAATGCGAGCTTAGATATGCTAAAATTGAGAAGTCAGGTTGTAACACCGACAAGGAGATTGAGGCCATATTTTATTTTGCACAAAATCATTGTCGGACTAATTTTCTTTAAAGGCGGTGTTGAATAAGCCGTAGGTCGCGAGTAGGAAGGTGAGATGGGCTATTGAGCTCGGTGAGTATGAGATAGAGTTCGGAGCGAACAACGACAAGGCGCGAGACCTTGGCGATTTTGTTCAAAAATTGACAAAAGTCCCAAGTGAGGGGGGTATGGATTTTGTTTGTGAATGGTTGATAGCTAGTTCGAGATGTGGAACAAGCATTGTCTTTGATAAGTCCGAAGGGTGGAAAGTGACCTTACGGTGAGGTTGGATACAAGCTTTCCAATAACGAAGTTGAGTATGAAACATTTATCCAGGGATTGGATGGCCATAGAAATGGGAGCAACAAAGCGTCTTTGGTCCATCACGGTCTCATAGTTGGTCTATAAGAAAGTTATAGGAGAGCTCAAGATCGGAGAAGAAAGAATGAAAAAAAAATACGTGGACGCATACAAGCATTGGAGAAAATGTTTGGGAAGGTCCAGGATCTATCAAATACCTAGAGAGGAGAATGTTAGGGCGATTTCTTAGCGAAGATAGCCGGTTTGGCGAATGTGCTCCAGGAGAAACATATCACCTGCCGAGGCAAAAGCTTACGCTTTTAGTCTTGAGGTCGGGCGTTGGAAGAAGGAGAGGATTGGCGGATTTCTATCATGGCATATCGAAGGAGGGCATGCCGCCAAAGATAGAAAGGAGGCTTCGCGGGTTAAGATTGGGCGACCCATTTTTGCATGATTGGGGAAGAGTTGTATAAAAGGGGATTTGGGACACCATTGCTAAGGTGTCTTGATAAAATGAAAGGGAATATGTCTTTGAGGGAAGTACACGTAGTGCCGACGAGAAAAAACCCTCCGGCTTAGAGCTGCGGGTGCGGCGAAAGTCGAAGTTGAGTCCTTGATAGTCAGCTCATCCAAGACAGATTAAAAACAAACCCAAAGGAGGCCACGGGGAGACTCCGTTTTGCTTGGTCTATTGGATGGATTGATGATCCGCGCGAGAGATCGGGATGGAGACTCATAGAATCCGGACCTTTGAGGGGAAAGAGAACAAGATGTTAACTCGTGAAGCTCTAGATTTGATCAATGAAAAAAAAAATAGATGGCTTTTCACAGATGGAAAAGGCAAGAGAGCGAATTAGGGCAACTTCCAATAGTAAGGTGATGAAGAGAAATTTCGAATTAGAGATCCTGGTTTTGAGGAGGGTGATGCAAGTAAGAACAAGGGCAAGTTAGGCAATTGGGATGGTCCACAGGTGATCAAGGTTTTAGCTGCATGAGTTTATGAGCTTGAGAAGATGAATGGGAAGAAATTACCTCGGACATGGAATGTTAGCAACCTAAAGAGATGTAGGAAATGATGTGATTTTCTTTTTTATTTTTAATGAAACGTGCTTACTTATATGAAATGTTGTGGAACTCTTTTAAAATTGACCGAGTGTTTGGAGCTCGGCTCGAGCCAACACTCCAAACACATCTGGCGCGATGGCCCAGGGGGTAAGTCAAGCTCGAGGTTGAAGGCTTGCCCTCAATATGAGAAAATTGACCAAGTGTTTGGAGCTCGGCTCGAGCCAACATTCCAAACATATCGGGCGCGATGGCCCATGGGGTAAGTCAAAGCTCGAGCTTGAAGGCTTGCCCTAAAAATGAGGAAATTGACCAAGTGTTTTGAGCTAGGCTCGAGCCAACGCTCCAAACACACCAGGCGCGATGGCTTAGAGGGCAAGTCAAGCTCAAGCTTGAAGGCTTGCCATCAAAATGAGAAAATTGACCAGTGTTTGGAGCTTGGCTTGAGCCAACACTCCAAGCACATCGGGCGCAATGGCCAGGGGAAGTCAAGCTCGAAATTGAAGGTTTGCCTTCAAAATGAGAAAATTGACCAAGTGTTTGGAGCTCGGCTCGAGCCAACACTCCAAGCACATCGGCGCACTGTGGCCCGGAGGGCAAGCCTAGCTCGACCTTGAAGGCTTGCCCTCAAAATGAGAAAATTGACCAAGTGTTGGATCTCGGCTCATGCCAACACTCCAAACACATCGGGCGCGATGGGCGTGGGAGCAAGTGGGGCTCGAGCTCGAGCTTGTCCAAAATGGAAAAAATTGAAAATTCTTTAAGAAATTTACTTTGAAATTCCAAGAGAGAAGGGAAATTGCATTAATATTATTCAAGTACAACCCGAATCAGGATACTTACAACATAAGTAAACTACTATAAGGCAAGGTTTCTGGACTCATAGTCCTGAATAGTCGGATCGGTTAAATTGGCAGCATGTAGCTTGGGTTTAGCAGTAATAGGAAGATTTTCTTGGGCTCGGAGGTGGTGGCTTGGTTTGTTGCCCCAGGGGGTCGTTCGAACACCTGGTGTTCGAAGAATCGACGAGAGGGGTCATTGCTTAACTCCCCTAGTGTCACCCCTGGGTCTTTCGCGGACCAATTTCCAAGGGTGAATCTGAATGATGAGTTCACGGGGGAGATGCTACATTTCACAAGGGGGCAGTTGGGCAGTATAATTTCTAGTGCTGTGTCGGAAGCTAGGCGCGAGGAGACACGTCGGGCCTCCTTTGGTGGAACCGCTCAATCGATCGAGAAAAGTGGGAAGAAATGCTTAAGAATGTGAGTGAGTGAAGCAAAGAGTGTCGGGCAAGGAGGTGGTAAGGAGGGAATCCCATTTAGGGCATCGGTGATGGCGGAGGAGTTAGAAGCAAATTTTTGTTTCTTAACTTACAAATACGATAGACGACCGATCCATGGGAGCACTTGTGTAGATTCGAGAATTCAACCCTTTTGCATAGGTACTACGATTGAGTGAAGTGTCGAGTATTCCTTACTACATTGTCTTAGTCCCCAACAATGGTTGATCGATTTGCCAGAGATTTCATTGCATCTTTTGGAGAGTTTAGCTCGGCCTTTCTACATCGATTCGCTAGCTCAAGGAAACACAGGAAAAGCGTCGTTAACACTTTTCGGGTCAAGCGATGAAGGCAAGCCTTTAAGAGATTATGTCAAAAGTTTAGCGGTGGCATTGGAGGTGTCCTCCACGAACCAAGAAATTCTAACTAGTGCGCTTACTCGGGGTTGAAGGAAGGAGATTTCTTTAGGCCCCTAGCCAAGAGACCGGTGAGGGATTTCGGTGACTTGTTGTCTAGGATCGAGAAAAGTATGTCAATTTGGAGGAAGCCCAGAGGGGAGAGAAGGAGGAGAGTCGGGATAAGGGGAAAGAAAAGAGCGGAGGTACATTAGCAAAGCGATTTGGGAGTAGGAGCGAAGGTTAGGTGGTGCCCGGATCGGGCGATCTCGGTTGTACACCCCGCTTGTGGCTTATAGGACACAGTATTGATGGCGATAATAGCTGGAAATAAGGATTTGAATGGCACTGTAAACTATTCGCGGTGCCATCTCGGCCCAAGTCTAAGTTCTTCTGTGTATTCCACAATGATTTTGGGCATACCACGGAGGAGTGTCGACACTTGAAGGATGAGATAGGGAGGATGGTTAAGAAGGGATTGTTGGCGAATGGGTCAAGATAGATCGGGCGCATGCAAGTAATGCGAGGGCTAATATGAATCACCACCGGAGGCGGGCAAGGAAGATCACCAGGGGAACCATAAATATGATAGCGGGGAGGACCAACGGATGGAGATCCAACGAGCGCGGAAGACGCATGCTAGGGGAGATTCGACCGTCATGGATATAGGGGCGATGAAGAGCCCATTATTTCATTTGGAGCGGAGGGTCGAAGGGGTATAGCCCTAGCGCACAATGACGCTTTAGTCAACAGCCACCGTGGCTAATTTTGAGGTAGCCCGAATCATGGTGGACACAGTAGCTCGGTCAACGTCTTTGTTCGTTGAGGCTTATCTAAGGATGGAACTTGAAATGGAGGTGAAACCCATGGAGACAGCCCTATTCGGCTGCGGGCGGAGTAGTGAAGCCCATTAGATAGGTGACCTTACTGTCACCATGGGAGAGCGCCGCGTCATAAGACGCGAATGGTTAGTTTTCTTGTAGTCGATACGTATTCTACCTATAATATCATTATTAGTAGACCTGCATTAAATGAGTTCCAAGCTATCGTTTCCACATTCCATATGAAACTGAAATTTGTTATGGAAGATGGTATGGGGGAAGTATTGGGAGATCAACAAGTGGGTGGAAGATGCTATGTAGAAGCAGTGAGGAAATGAGAACATAAGAAATCCAAATGTAAGGAAGTGAAAAGTGAGAGGGAAATCAATCCACTCAAAATGACAAAAAAGAAAGGAAAAGAAAGAGCCCGACATGATGAGTGTAAAGCCGGAGGAGGTCTTTGATGAGTATAAGGTGGTGGCGGGAGATCCTACTAAGGTGACTAGGATAGGAACGCAGATTGGGGCGAGCTAGCCAATGAGATCACTAGATTCTTAAGGAAAATCTCAACATATTTGCTTGGAGTTCGGAGGATTTGGGAGGTGGTGGTCCCGAGTAGGTAACACATCACTTGAACGTAGACCCGGAGAAGCGAGAGGCGATTAAATAGAAAAAGAGGCCCTTTAGATGGGATAAGGACAAGATTATAAAAGAGGAGGTGGATAAGCTCCTTAAGGCAAGGCACATCAGGGGATTCAATTCCCCGAGTGGTTGTCTAATGCTGTTCTGGTACCGAAGGGGGATAAGACGCGGATGTGCATCGATTTTCACGACCTCAATAAAGCTTGCCCCAAGGACCATTATCCCGTGCCTCGGATAGACCACTTGGTGGACACGATGGCGGTATGAACTCTTAAGTATGATGGAAGCCTACCAAAGCAGGTATCACCGGATCGCTGGCGTTAGAGGACCAAAAGAATGTGAGTTTCATTACCTCATTTAGTACGTATTGTTATCTGGTCATGCCTTTTGGCTTAAAGAACGGGGGGTCCACCTACCGAGGGTGATGGATCGGATGTTTAAACAACGATTGGTAGGAACATGGAGGTTTACGTTGATGATATGTTGGTGAAGAGCAAGTCGGCCAAAATGCATGTAGCGAGATCTAGTGGAGACATTCGCGGTCTTGAGGAATTTTGGAATGAAGTTGAACCCTGCTAAATGCTCTTTTAGGTTGGTCCAGGAAAGTTCTTTGGATATATGGTTACCGAGAGAGGGATAGAGGCGAATCCGGAAAAAGTAAAAGTAGTAATTGATATGGCATCGCCCACGGTGTCAATAAGGTACAACAATGACTCATGGGTCGAATAACATCGCCGAGTAGGTTCATATCGAATGGTTAGAGGAATGCGAAAGAGCCTTTGGCGAGCTAAAAGCCTTTTGTCCAAATTGCCTCTGTTGACCAAGCCGGTCCCGGAGGAGGACCTTTATCTTTATCTCTTAGTGAGAGAAATGGTGTGAGCTTGGTATTATTGAGGAAGGAGCGGGGTGGGCGGATGCCTATTTAGTATGTGAGCAAGTTGTTGCAAGGAGTGAGTTGAGGTACTCGGAGGTCGAGAGAGGAGGGTGGCGTTGGTGGTGGTGAGAGGAAGCTTGAACATATTTCATTTATCATAAAGTAGTGGTCCTTACAAATCTATAGATAGGGCGGATAATGGGCGGAGGCGAGACATCGGGCATGATGATCACGTGGGCTATTGAAGTGGAGGAGTTTGATATGGAATATCGGCCCATGATGACTATAAAGCGCAAGCTTTGGCGGACTTCTTGCGAGGAGATGATGCAACCGGAGGCCGAGCTCGGGGCATGGAGTTTGCATGTCGACGGATCTTTTCGGCAACCGGTGTGGGGTAGGCATAGTGTTGACCAATCCGAAGGGAAGATTTGGAGGTGGGTCATAAGGTTGGTCGGGGCTGAAATAATGAAGGCTAGTACGAGGCGTTAGTAAGGGGAATGCGCATGGCTGCGAATTTAGGGTTAAATCCTTGAGGGCTTATTCGACTCGATGTTGGTCACGCATCGAGGCCGGTGGAGATTTTGAGATAAGGGAGGACATGATGAAAAAGTTTGTGCGAGATAGTGGGAAAAGCGGCCCAGCGATTCCTTGTTTAAAGCTGGGAGCGAGATCCCCGAGAGAGGAAAATATTAAGGCGAGATCACTTATCCAAAATAGCCCGTTACGCGCGGATTGCGATACTAGGACGATCACTATTTTGTCAAATAACACTGCGTCTTGGGAAGGAGGTTTTGGTTTTGAATGAAAGAGCTGATTGGAGAAATGACGTACGTAACTATTTGACAAAGGCTATCTTGCACGAGGAAAAAAAGAAAAGTGGCTAGGATTCAAGAGAGAGCATATGGTTATTGTCTAATAGGAGAATCTTGTATAAGAGAGCTTTTTCGCAGCCATATCTCGAGATGTTTGAGCAAGGAGGAAGGAGCTTACGTCCTTCGGGAGTCGTATGAAGGAGCATACGGGTCACATGGTAGGAGTATTTGTTAGCACAAAGGTGTAGGTGCCAAGGGTGTGGTGTAAGGTTTAGAAGGGGGAGGGTTGAATAAACCTTATCAAATTTTCACTTTTTAGTCCTTTTAAAATTTCATGAGTTGACTCAAATCAAGCGAGTTCTTAGGGGACGATTAGGTTGGCTTGCTTCCGCAAAGTTACCCACTCAACACACTCGGCGGTGGCGATGATAAGATAACTTAGTGCGTCGGCTAACACTTAACTTTTCGATTGATTTGGTTTTATACAACGGAAGACTTAACACCCTTTGTTAATATTGGGCAGGTTTTTAGCACTTGTTTTTATCACTTGTTATTATCAGTAGGATTGTAATTTAACTTATCAGCAGGTATAAATGTATGCAAGAAAGTAAAGTGCTGAAAGTAAATGACACAGGTAAATTTTATAGCGGTTCGAGGATGGGGTAATTCCTCTAATCCACTCTTCTCCAACTCCTGGAGGAATCCACTAAGTAACAGATCAGGTTACAAAGTAGTTCTTCAGTCTAGAGACAACCTTGATCACACAGTTGGCTTCTTCTGTGACACATCTTCTTCACAAGACAGCTGCCTTGATACTTCAGCTCCCTTCAAGGCCTTGGAATTGATCACACATCCTTTCACCGAGCTCGAAACTTCTGGTTCGACCTTAAACCTTACTACATCTCCTTCAAACTTGGAGAGTAGACCCCTTTTTATTCTTGAGACTTTTCCTCTTCAACTGATTGAAGTATTCTTTCCTTCACGGTGTGTGTTGGATCGAGTTCCTCGAGTTTTAGGCTTGAGGAATTTCTTGATAAGCTTAGAGAGAATATTTTGCAGATTTTGCTTGCTTTGATTGCTTAGAATTTTTGATGTCTCGTGTGTCATACGTATCTTCTCTCTCTTGCTTCCTCGGCCTTTCATAGTGTTCATTTGAAAAGTTGCCCATTGAAGAGATAGGCTATTTTCAAATGACATTATCTTGTTCGTTGGCTTGTCTTTTCTTGACTGCAAAGCATTGTGATGGTGACCCTTCTTCGTATTAAATAACTCGCACTTTTCGGAGTCGACACTGAGCTTTAGTATCTCCCATTGGTTTATTCTTTTTGCACGCTTAGGGACGAGCACTTTAAGACATGGCAACATGGAAGTATTACTAATTTAAGTAATATCCTTGACTTCCGTGCAACGGATTAATAACAGTCGACTTGACTGGACAACTGCCTTTACCCCCTTGACTTAAGTCAGCTCCAATCATTTGGGAATGACTCAACTATCAATTCAACTGGTAGACTTGGCTCTTTACTGACTTGACTGATAATTCCACATCTTTTGCTCAGCTGTTCCTCAGCTGGATCTCCTTTAGTCGAGTTTGTGCTTTCCACTTTGACCACACTCAGCTGACATGCAGCTGGGTCTTCAATTGACGTCTTTCATTCTTGACATAGTTGACTTCCTCGGCTTATTGATCTTATCTATTACAAAATAGAAATATAAAGAAAATGGGGTGCCAACTTTCTATTCTAAGTTTTACATGGTGTCATCAAAATCTAATAAATAAATTTCCTAACAATTTCCCACTTTTGGTGATGCCAAAACTTAAATATAAATAACAACAAACACAAGCAGTGCAGTAACAAAGAATGTATGCTTTGAATATGTCAATTTTATTAATCATATACGGTCCTTTACAAAGTTGTTTACATACTATACTCTATACAATGTATCGAGTTTATACACACATTGAATTACAACATGTATCGAGTAAAGTTACAAAGGTATCAAGCATTATTACAGTACTTACATATGTGCATTTAAAATAAAGTAAAATACATGAAGGGGTTCTGTGCCGTCTTCAATGCCTTGTCTTCCTTCTTCTCTCTTCGTCTTTAGCTCTCCTTCTTCTTCTTCTCGCTCTTCTCTTTTTCTTCTCTTCTTACCCCTTTTTTTTTTATAGGCACGCCTTGCGGGGTCATCCCTATGTTGCCTCTCCTCCCATTCGATTTACCCTCTCATTCTCGAACTTCTTGCCTCCTCAAAGCTTCTTCATTCTTGCGCATCACTTCTAAATTGGCAAGATGATCGTACCTTGACCGATAAGTGATCCCTTTCTTACGTGGATCAATGTACTTGATGTCTTGTAGTCTTGGTTGTGGTTGAGTGCTTCTACCTCTTCCCTTTGCTTCAAGACCTTCCCCTTCATCTTCTTGACTCGGCTCCTCCTCCGGGAGTGTCATCTTGGTGCTTTTCTAGTTGAGTGATCTTTGGAACTCTGCTTGCTTATCGATTGATTTGCACAAATCGAGACCTTTTTCCTGTACAAGTCCCGGGCTGCGGTAGAGAGTCAAATTCTTGAAGTAGCCTTTTGCGTCTATAGTTTGAAATTCCTCTAGTGATGCGGGCTCGGATCAAGATCGGCATTGCAATTTCTTTCGGGGGTTTGATCACTGGGAATCCTTTAATAATCTGTTGGGGAACATCATACCATGTCCTTATATCCTTGATACGCGCGTGAGAATGCTTCGAGCTACCTTCTCAAACTCGGCTTTGATGGCTTTTCTTGATTCTTTGGCGGCCAAATCGGCTTTCTATTCCCTGATGACTCTTTAGGTATTTCTTTGAGGAGTGAGGCTCTTACTTCTCCTTCTTTGGAAAGTTTTGGCAAACATAATTTTGAGATGGGGTTTTTCGCAGAACTTCCTTCCCCCTTAGCTACTTCTCCTTTCGTCTCCTCCTTATGACTCCTTGCCCTTCCTTTAATTCCCTCATAGCTTCCTCTTCCCCCTTTTTTGGCATTATCACCAAAAGGTAAAGGCGAGCCATGGAACATTCACTTAGGATGAAATCAAGTCTTTGTTGGTGGAATCATGCTTATCATGCGACTTAGAGTAGGCTGCTCAGAATTCTGACCGCATAGCCTTTGACTCAGCTGCCATCAGATTCATTTCTGTTTGGAGAACACTGAGCTGCTCACTTATATTGGTCTCCAATCTTGCAATTTCATTTTTGTGCTTCGCTTGAGTAACTCCATATCCGACTTGTGAGATTCCTCTATTCTTACCATGTAATCCCTTTGTCTTTCTTTGGAACTGGATGTTATCCAAATTCCAGACCACTAACTCTGCAATAGTGACTTGAAGTAGCGAACTTGCTCTCTTGTCATAGCCATTGTTTGTCCAACCCATTCTCGATTCTCAATACAACTCGCGAATATCTCCGGTGATGTTGTCATCACGATTATCCGACCTTTGGTCTAATGATGCAAAGTCGTGCTTCATTTTCCGATATCGGACAAATTGCTTTAAATGCCTTTCGGAAGATCGGCTATCGGCGACTCGCCCCTCCGCCAAAGCGCATTAAAATCAAAACCGATGGGCACCATTGTTGAATCAACTGGAGTTCTGCGTTCTTCTGGTGAGACTTGGACAGTGTACTTGGCTTGTTCTCTAGCAGATCCTGCTTCTAGGGGTGGTAAATGGGCTTCAAATGGGAAAATGTTTTCGAACAAATCATCCGAATAAATAGGGATTCCCACAAGTCCAACTTGTGGAGCCTTTTCCTTCTCCTTTCGAAGTGCTTCAGCTCGACTTGCCTCAGCTGATCCAGCTTCATCAGCATTAGGAGCAGTTGTGTTAGCTCTTTGCGGGCGATTGAGTTTCTGCTTGAGCATTTGTATGAGCATGCTCAACTGACTGATTTCCAGTTTGAGCACCTGTATGAGCCTGCTCAGCTAACTGATTTCCATCTTGATTGGTGTGTGAGCTCTTTCACCGGTGACCCTCGGTTGTCTTAATAGCTTCATCGGTATCGATTGGGGCTTCCTTATGAGTTGTCAGTGTTCAAGCGATTTATCAACGTCATCGAAGAGTGACGAAGCCATTGGGGTTGGCTCATCAACAAACACGAATCTCATTGGAGCGACTTCGTTACTAGCTTCACTCAAGAGGCTTGAGCATCCTCACTTTTTCCTTAAGAGATTCATCAATGGGAATGGACTTAGCTTCATTATCGATTCACGGATTTTATGTCAACATGTTTTCTGCGAATCACGAAGGGCGCGATCTCTTCTTCTTCATGACTACCTCCACATGAGGAATTTGCTCATGTGCGGCTTCTTCAACTAAGGAAGTCTCAACCTCCTTTGGGCCTTCTACACTCTCGCCAGTCTCAATCATTTGGAGGGCCTTCAACATCCCCGTGTGCGGTCTCAAGTGCAGCAGGTCTTGGGCGATTTTCCCTTCAGCGAGACTCAGCGCTTTAAGGTCTTGATGGAATCCTTCGGAGTTTCAACTCCTAGAGATTGCACTTTCAAGCACGGGAGTCTCAACTCCCATTGCCTCCTTTCTATCCTTTGCCTTAGTGATTTGGCGACTTTATTGGCTGCGGTGCGAGATGGGGTTTGGTGAGAGACAGTCTTAACCGTCGAGCTTCATCAACTTTAGTCTGCTTTTGGTTTGTTTCTCGACTTCGCCTCCTAACTCCATGGGTTGGTCTCCCAAAGCATCCTTCGACTGGCTGTGGTGGTGAGAGCTTCCCCTCGGGCGCACAGCTAAGTTAAGAGAAATGGGGTTGCTCTACACGAGACTCGGTTGTTGTTCCCTCTAAGTGATCGGCCGTGGGCGGGTGTCTCAATACCTTCTGCGGGGAGTTGGCTTGGCTAGGGTGCCCACTTCATCTCATTCCCTAGCTTCATCGCCAATCTCCGAGAGCCATTTTTACGAGTGCACGGGGGATGTGGTGGTAGCAATATCGACAACTATCTTTGTGCCATATCAAAGGGTTAGAACGAGGAGAGAGTTGAAGACTCTCCTGGACCCTTTGAAGTTGTTGTTCGTGCATGGCTTTAGATTCTTTGATGGCCTGTTAGAATTAAGCTTTCTCCGCTACTATAGCGGGGATCGATTTCCTCTATGTCACGATCGGTCGGTTTCATTTTATGCTCGAGGTCCACCAAGTAAACATACACATCTTGACTTTTCAATTGCCTTGGCTATCTCCAAAGCCTTTTATTTTTCATCATCCTTCATGTCGCGAAGGATGGTCATACATAAATCTTCATTGAGGGCAAAGCGGATAGAGATGTTCCCTAGGAAGCTTAAGAGCTCCTATTCTTCTTCTTCAATGTAATTTAGGTACTCAAATTCATCGAGACTAATCAACTTCCAATTTCTCCATTCCCTCAATCTCTGCTGAATATCGGGATAGATGGGAGATAACATCACCACATCATCGTCGTCATCTCCATCTTCCGGAATAGTGGCAAGTGGAGCTTGCTCCACCTCGGGTTCATTGGCATCGATCGAGGAGATTGGACAACTTTTCCCCATGAGTGTCATTTGTCTCGGCTCTTGCTTCTCCACAAGCTGTCTCTCGAGCAAGCGGGTCTTCTACGAGTCCTGATTGACATCGGATCTTCTCAAAGCATCCATGGTGGCTGCATCTCCTCCATCTTTTTCTTTCGATTGCTCCTCTTGATTTTATTAGATCTTCTCAGCTCTCTATTTGAGTAGCAGGACTCGGTTTTCTCAAGTTTAGACTTCACAGCAGTCTTCTTCTCTTGGTCAAAACAAGAGGAATTTCATCCTCTTGAGCTTCTTCTGTGGTGGCTTCTGGCTCCACCATCTTTATCTTTTTCGCAACAACTGGCCTGTGAGGTACAACTGTGCACTTCTTCATCACATTTCGGCATATTCGGCTGAAGACAAACTCATAGTAGTTTATCTTCTTCTCTTCTATAATCGTAGTCATCACCACCGGACTTAGTTCGAGACAAGTGATTAAAGGCGCCAAACTTCATATCGACGCACTTGGACACAATGTCCATCACTTTGTAGTCATCCTTTATTAACTCCTTGTTGGCTATATATACATTGTTCGCCAAAAATTTGTTTTGGTTCATACAATCGCAAGTGTGCGGTGTAGTTTATAGAATAATGACGGTCAAGGTCGTATTCCTCGGGGATTGAAGCTCGAAACATTTAGGCTATAATAACATCGCATTCCAATTTTATTGAAGCGACCGAAAATTGAAGTATTTTATCTAACTAAAAAACAAAAATAAAAAAGAAATAAATAAAATAAATTTGTGAACCCCACAAGTATTTTCAACATCTTTAGGAGCAACCTGAGGCACATAATCTCAAATTCCTAATATCATTTACCCCCCTCCCGGATGGTGCGTGATTGATTAAGAAAGTTGTAGTCCTCCCGATCGTTACAATCATTAATAACTCCAAAAAGATTTGTGAATTGAATGACTCTCCACAAACACGCCTGTCGCACATGTTTCATGTCCGAATTCAATTTCCGTCTTTGTTAGAACTCATCTCCGAATTTTGCAATAACAAATATGGCATGCTAATTATTGGCCAAATAAACAACAATTATAAATAAGCAATCAAATTCATAAAATAGAACGCATGAATTAATTAAGAAAACAAGTAATCATATTTAATACAAATCCACAGTTTCGATTATGCCCCTAAGATCCGAAAAATATGCCAAACATTGATTACAAACTCATAGACAAATCCGAATCAATATTATGACACCATATAAGCACAGACAAGAGTTCTTTGACATAGAAAGAAAACCCCTTCTTGTCAGGATGGATTCTCCCTCCAAGCCCTCGAAGCTCTTGTGCTCCATAGATGCGAAAGCCTTGTGGTGTTCTTCGCGACCTAGCCTTTTGCTCTCAGAAGCTCTTCGATTCCTTCGTTCCTGTGTTATTTGATGTGTTTTTGCTGTATGGAATTGTGTCTTTTCGTGCATAGCCTTGGGTCCCTTTTATAAATGCTTGGAGATATCACTTGTAGAGTTTGAGTAGGAAAAGGAGACCAATTCAGCCCCAGTTACGTCGCACGCCCGTGTCATCCCACACGGCCGGGTTGTGAGATCGGAATTTGATCTCAGGGTCTTCATGAAAGTTGTAGATATGTCTCTTATCTTTCCATAGACACTTGAACCACCTCAATATCAATTTGGTATTGGACGGTATGGCCAAAACACTAAACCCCGCCGATCTTTAGAAAGCTGTTATAGCGTTTTGGCGTTTTTGAAGGAAATTCTCTTTTCTTTGACCGTCCGTGCTTCTTTCCTTCACATTTTTGCTCGTACCTTGTCTTTTTACATATCATTTGAAACATGCTATCATATTTTGTCCAATTTAGCTCCATTTTCTGCAAAATTCACAAGAGTACGCAGTATCACGCCCAACAAGGAAAACCAAGTAAAACACACTGAATATGCGTGCAAATGCATCAAATATATATCATTTTAAACCCTCAAATGCACGTATATTTTACACTCATCAAAATCCCCCAAACTTAAAGCATTGCTCGTCCTCGAGCAAATTTAGAAAAATAATATAAGGGGAAAGAAGAACACACAAGAACACTATGAACATTAAATAGCAATTGACTCCATACTTAAGAAAACCATGTAATTCATAATCAAGAAGTCATCATTCATAAACTCGGCATAATCAATACTCTCTTAGGTCCTCGACATCGCGACTCACAAGAAGATAGTGTATCACTCGACTCTCAGAAGTGTATGGATAGTGTTTACGCTCAAATTCGATTCAGTGAATTTAGAATACCATAGGCTTGCAAATCGTCTAACATCTCTACCACTTTTGTGTGCACAACTTAAGTATCAAAAAGGACTTTTATTAGGTTGTAATGTAGGCTCTTTGGTAAGGGTAGAAAAATTTGGATTAAGTGACTTGACTTGAGCAAATAAAATTTAAGCGCCTGAGACTTGCAATTCACCAACCCAATTTCAACATAATATTAGTTTTCTTTTTCCAACTCAATTCCACCCTTATTTCTCCTTTTTCATTCTTAGGCTTTTTTTTTTCTTTAGCCTCAAGCTCTCATTTTTTTTTCTTCACATTTTCAGAATTTTCTTTTGTTTTACACGATTTTCTCTACTTTTTTTCCAGAGATTTTCTTTCTTTTTCGAGCTTCATGTATTTTTATTTACCCAGAATCTTTGCTCATCCCTCTTTTTTATTTTTATAAATTTTCACCACTTCTCCCCAAACTAATTCATTTTATATAAGCTCAAGAAATTTCGGGGATAAAAACATGTAAATTTTAAAGATCAATGTGGCTCAGAATAAAAGTTTTGGCTCAAAATTGGCTAACTAGGGAATCATGAGTTCATAGGTGTAAGTCCAAGCGGCTACGATAATCTAGAGGGGGGGTGAATAGATTATCTCCATCTTTTCGATTTATCCCTCTTTTTCAAACCGAATGCTCAAAGACAAATATAAAGGTGCGGAATGTAAACAACACGCGTCGATTTATAGTAGTTCAACCCACCTAGGGCCTAATCTACTACCACCCCAGCATATCCGGGATGGATTTCAAAAAGAAAAAAGAATTTTATTAATTACCAAAATTAATACAAATTCAACTTACAACACCTTGAAGAGCACCACACTCTTCTTCAACACCACTTTTGAGATTACCACAATCTCTTCTTGAAGATTACCACAATCTCCAACGACACCTTGTGAAGATTACCACAATCTTCACCCTTGAAGAGCACCACACTCTTCAACACCTCAACAAGAAGATTACCACAATCTTCTTACACCTAACACCTAGTTCACCAAGTGTGTTCTTACCACAAGAACACTCACAAGGATATCTTGTGTTTGAATGACGACCACAAATTCAAGATTACAACTCGATAATTGATAATACAATAGAGTGCAAGTTAATCAAGAAAAGCCTAGACCTCAAGGATGTGAAAGTGAATAGCTAGGCAAATTACGACAAGAAATAAGACAATGTAAGAACAAGTATATTCTTGAGTGTATCTTGTTGTGTTGTAGTTTTCTCTCTTATTGTTGTGCTTCAAAACTTCCTCTATTTATAGGAGATGATTGATACTTGATAGGCTCCTCTTGGAATCGATTTCTACAAAAATTGCAATTTAAAACAAGATTATAGCTGTTAGAAATCAATCCCACAATTTAGGGAAAATCATCTGCTTTGCACAACGGTTAGAATTTTTTTGTCAAAGCATAGGCGACGATCGCATCATTAAATAGAAGTTTGAAAATGAGAATACACATTTACAGGGCGGCGACCGGTCGGCGTAGGGTTCGACCGGTCGTCCCTCGACTTCAACCGGTCGCACAACCTCAAAAACAAAGGGCCGACGTTCTGTTTCAATTTTGCTCCAGTCTTGGTCGCCCAAGGTGTCGCCGATGTCGATGCCACGGTTGCCCTATAGGGCGACGGTTGTCTGACCATTTTTCGCAAACATGAAGTTTTTGTTTTTCTCAACTTTCAGGTACGGGTTGCCTATACGGCGACGGTTGACCTCAAAACAAAAGTGTTGTCCAATTTTATATCGAAAATAGACTTCAAGAAATAGTCCGAAAAATAGTGAAAACATTTTAGACCGATCGGGAGTATTAGGACAACATTTAGAAACATTGTTTTGGTGTAAAACAAAATCATCAAAATCATGATAAAACCATTTATCAAACAATCTCCCCCTTTTTGATGATTACAAACCAAAACAATTTTGACAAGGCCGATTTTGAAAACAAAACAATTTTGAGAGGCGATTTTGAAAACAAAACAATTTTACCGGTTAAAAAGAACTATCCGTTGTGAGCGACAACATTCCATGTATTATAAACACAATGATGGAAGTAGAGATATTTAAACCACATGTTACAAATGCTCCCCTATCAACATGCACAACAAGAGTTATATAGAAGCAACTTAAACATAAGCTAAAATATTAGCTTTTCGATATTGAGCTTAAGTATCAATAACTTAAAAGCTCCCCTGTCAAAGATACATCATTAGAACCGTATGTAAGTCCATACTACAACCAATGGACCATGTATGTGATGAATTTTTCATTGAAACGTTATCGAACACTTGGCGGGCGTCAAAAATAGAAAAAGTTATATATAGCCCTTGTAAATGAAATCAAGCCAAGTTTTTCATCACCAAATACAATTTAACAAATATCATTCATCAACAATCAATAAGCTCATCACAAACATATATGAATCACATCAAGAAAAATACATATAAGCCACAAACTCGAGGTTCAACCCAATTGAGCTAAAGATAGTAAAATTCTTACCATTCAATCGGTAAAGACGAGCAATGATGATGATAGTCGAGCTAGATAATCCCCAAAATATATAATTCATGGTTCAAAACTCATTTGAAGTGAATTGTGTGTGAAATTTGCAAAGGGGACGAAAAATGGCCAAAATGTGTCAAAGTGACGAATCTTTGAAGACAGAACCATTTTAATCCAAATTATAGCCTAGGGCGGCGGGTCGAGGTTGAGGAGACCGGTCGAGGTTGAGGGCGACGGTTGCCTCAACTCCTTCGCCCACTATTTTGTCGATTTTTCAAAAATCCGAATTTTCAACCAAAAATCCGATTTTTCGCCCCTAAGTTTTAAAAACGTGCAAAATGCAAGCGTAATCTTCATTCAATAGGCATTATGCCTAACCGAGCTCGTATTGATGAAAAAGTCTCGGAAGATAGCGGTTTTGTGAAAATATCCGCTAATTGATCTTGAGATGGTACAAAGGATATCTCAATTTACGTTTTGAAACGCAATCCCTTAGAAAATGATGTCGAATCTCAATATGTTTAGTACGGTTATGATGAACCGGGTTTTGAGCAATATTTATAGCGGATATATTATCACAAAAGATAGGTACATTTTCAAAAGAGCATTTGTAATCCGCTAAGGTTTGTTTCATCCAAAGAAGTTGAGTACAACAAAATGCGGCGGAAATATATTCGGCCGGCCGTTGAAAGAGAAACACGTTTTGCTTCTTTGAAAACCAAGAAACTAGGCAATCACCTAAAAATTGGCATGATCCAGGAAGTACTTTTCCGATCATCAATATTTCCCGCATAGTCCGAATCACTATAACCTTTAAGAGAAAAATTTTCATTCTTTGGATAAAATAAACCATATTGAATGGTGCCTTTCAAATATTGAAAAATCCTTTTAACGGCACTCATGTGAGATTCTTTGGGATTGCTTTGAAAACGAGCACATAGGCATACGGCATGAAGAATGTCCGGTCTACTAGCGGTTAAATAAAGTAAACTACCAATCATACCTCGATACTTTGATTCATCCACGGACTTGTCTTTCTCATCTTTGTCAATTTTGACATTTGTTGCCATAGGAGTAGAGCGGTTCTTCCTTCTTCAATGCGAACTTTTTCAAAAGTTCTTTTGTATACTTTGATTGCGAAATATAAATACCTTCTTGACTTTGCTTAATTTGAAGTCCAAGAAAGAAGTTAAGCTCCCCCATCATACTCATCTCGAATTCTCCTTGCATTAACTTAGAAAATTTCTTGCACAAAGAATCATTAGTAGCACCAAAGATAATATCATCAACATATATTTGCACAAGTAAACAATCTTGCCCTTTTTCAAAAACAAATAGAGTTGTATCAACTTTACCTCTTATAAAACCATTTTGTAAAAGAAAAGAGCTAAGTCTATCATACCATGCACGGGGTGCTTGTTTTAAACCATACAAGGCCTTTTTAAGTTTATAAACATCATTAGGCCTAGAAAAATTTTCAAACCCGGAGGTTGTTTTACATAGACTTCTTCTTGAATAATACCAATTAAGAAGGCGGATTTAACATCCATTTGGTAAAGTTTGAAATTTTTAAAACAAGAATAGGCAAGCAAAATACGAATACCTTCTAAACGTGCTACGGGTGCAAAAGTTTCATCATAGTCAATACCTTCTTCTTGACAATACCCTTGAGCTACTAACCTTGCCTTATTTCGAACAATGTTGCCTTGATCATCGGGTTTGTTCAGGAAAACCCATTTTGTGCCAATAATGGTTTGAGAAGGAGGACAAGGTACCAATTCCCATACATCATTTCTTTCAAATTGATTCAACTCCTCTTGCATCTCTATAAACCAATCCTCATCCTCAATAGCTTCTTTAGCATTTTTAGGCTCTTTTTGAGAAATAAGAGCTTTCTCGGCAAATTTTCTCCGAGTCATAACTTTGTCAAGGGGATCACCAATAATAAGATCTTTTGGGTGATCTCCTTAAATTTCAATGCAACGGGAAGATCCAATAGCATATAGTTGAGACCTCATTTAAAATAAGTATTTGAACAAGAGTTGACAAAGCAAATATGTGCAATCAAATATCGAATAGTGCCTTTCAAAAATCTAAAAATCCTCTTAATAGCACTTGTATGAAACACTATGAAAAAACAAGCACATAGGCATATGGCAATACATATATCGAGTCTATAAGAGTAAGAATAACACAAGTAAACGTACCTCGATAATTTATGCCTTTCTTGACAAATAATGACGTAAATGGCCATTTGTGAAAATATGTAAATCCTACACAATTCTTAAAACAAATCTAGCACAAATCATAATGATAAAAGTGTAGGTTAAGAGATATCACAAGTAAGCTCATGCCATAAAAATTGAGATGATAACACACTTTAGTCTACAAAAAATGCACAAGAGTTTTAAAAACATCATATAAGGTCTTCTTTTTTAAAAAATTTTTAAAAGCACAAATATATATTGAAGACCTTAATTTAAAAAAATAAATACTTGAAAACTCATTTGCAATATAGGCACAAATAAAAACATGCATACTAACTAGATAAAATGCATATTTTAAATGGGGAGATACGGTTTACCAATTCGCCGTTTCCATGGGTTGTGTCGTTCCCATTGTTGATGATATCTTCCCCTTGAGAAGTCACTTGGATGATGACTTCTTTGATTACTCCATTTCAAGGTTTGTTGCCTTCCCATTGTTGAAATTCTCTTCTTCTTTGAAAATCATCTTGTTGATGATGTCTTTGCCATTTCAAGGATTGTGTTCTTCCCATTTTTGATTATATCCTCTTCTTGAAATTGGCTTTGTTTAAAATAGTTTCTCCTTCTTTGATCAAATGAAACGGTCATTTGATGTCTTCTTGGCGGTATATATTTTCTTCGATCATTATTTCGTTGGGTACCTAATATGACATTGTTTTGTGGTACCCTCATGTGTTTGGGTCCTTTGGGATTAGTCTTGAGACTTTTAGGTCTCCAACAATAATTAGAGTTATTTCTAGCCCAACAAGTATTTACCGTATGACCCTTTTTACCGCAATAAAAGCATGTAATAATTCTAGGAGCATAATGACCAACGTGCTTAGAGACTTGATTATTTTTCGTGTGATTGACACCCTTAGGCTTATGATCAAGCTCTAGTTTGAATTTTCACAACAATTAACAATATTGGTCATTCTATCGGTACTCAAGTTGGATTTAGATAAATCATTTTTCAAGCAATTTATATCCTCAACAAGAGTACTATTTTCTTTCTCAAGGTTTCTAACCTTATAAATAGTGGTGGTGTGAGCACATGATAGTGATTCATAGGAAGTAAATAAACTATCCTTATCATTTTTCAAAACAATGAATTCATTTTTCAAATTTTTGTATTTAACAAGTAAGTTTTGGAATTCATCTTGTAGCTCATCATAATCATTTTGCAAATCACTATATTCATTTTGCAATTCATTGTCATAAGAGATAGAGGGTTTAGAACTTACCTCGTTTTCTTCTTCGATGCCCATGAGGCATTGTTCAACTTGTTCATCATGGGAGGTTGTAGAAGGCTTATCCCATGTTGTTGGATTTGATGTTGTATCCATTTGTGAAGTAGATGCTTTTGAGTTGCTCCTTTCATTTGCATATACTTCATAGATGGCTTCTAATTTTGCCATACTTCATGTGCCGATCGAATACCTACAACATGATCAAATTCCAAAGTGGTAAGTGAACAATGTAAAATATTAAGAGCTTTACCATTTAAGGAGATGATTTTCTTCTCTTCATCATTGAGCTTTTTGAAGCCTTTTGAGGTGTGTAGTGTATCTTTCATCGGAATGGATTCTCCATTAATGACGGTGTTCCAAATGTCAAACCCGCAACCTTGTAAATAGCATTCCATTTTTCTTTCCAAAATATAAAATTTTTGGAATCAAACCGAGGTGGCTTGGTGGTGGAGGTGCTTAGGAAAGTTGAGCTTCGTTCGTAGCCGACGATCGTTTCTCTTCACTCGCGATGTGAAATGAGCTTGCCAAAGAGTTTGGCTCTGATACCACTTGTAAGTCCAAGCGGCTACGATAATCTAGAGGGGGGGTGAATAGATTATCTCCATCTTTTCGATTTATCCCTCTTTTTCAAACCGAATGCTCAAAGACGAATATAAAGGTGCGGAATGTAAACAACACGCGTCGATTTATAGTAGTTCAACCCACCTAGGGCCTAATCTACTACCACCCCAGCATATCCGGGATGGATTTCAAAAAGAAAAAAGAATTTTATTAATTACCAAAATTAATACAAATTCAACTTACAACACCTTGAAGAGCACCACACTCTTCTTCAACACCACCTTTGAGATTACCACAATCTCTTCTTGAAGATTACCACAATCTCCAAACAGCACCTTGTGAAGATTACCACAATCTTCACCCTTGAAGAGCACCACACTCTTCAACACCTCAACAAGAAGATTACCACAATCTTCTTACACCTAACACCTAGTTCACCCAAGTGTGTTCTTACCACAAGAACACTCACAAGGATATCTTGTGTTTGAATGAGCGACCACAAATTCAAGATTACAACTCGATAATTGATAATACAATAGAGTGCAAGTGTAATCAAGAAAAGCCTAGACCTCAAGGATGTGAAAGTGAATAGCTAGGCAAATTACAACAAGAAATAAGACAATGTAAGAACAAGTATATTCTTGAGTGTATCTTGTTGTGTTGTAGTTTTCTCTCTTATTGTTGTGCTTCAAAACTTCCTCTATTTATAGGAGATGATTGATACTTGATAGGCTCCTCTTGGAATCTGATTTCTACAAAAAATTGCAATTAAAAACAAGATTATAGCTGTTAGAAATCAATCCCACAATTTGGGAAAAGTTGTCTGCTGCACAACGGTTAGAATTTTGCTGTCAAAGCATAGGGCGACCGTCGCGAGAAATAGAAGTTTGAAAATGAGAATACACATTTACACGGGCGGCCGGTCGGCGTAGGGTTCGACTGGTCGTCCCTAACTTCAACTGTCGCACAACCTCAAAAACGAAAGGCGGGACAGGCGTTTTGTTTCAATTTTTGCTCTGTACCGGCCGCCCAAGGGGTTGACCGGTCGACGCCATCCGGTTGCCTATAGGGGCGACCGTTGCCCCGACCATTTTATGCAAACATGAAGTTTTCTGTTTTTCTCAACTTTCAGTGCACGGGTTGCCTATACGGCGACGGTTGACCTCAAAACAAAAGTGTTGTCCAATTTTATATCGAAAATAGACTTCAAGAAACACTCAGAAAAATAGTGAAAACATTTTAGACCGATCGGGAGTATTAGGACAACATTTAGAAACATTGTTTTGGTGTAAAACAAAATCATCAAAACCATGATAAAACCATTTATCAAACAATATGTAGGTTTTTTTAGACAAGTAGGCTAAAACAAAGATGGCCTTAGATCATTTTCAAAAATTGTACACACACATGGCTTCATGAAGATACCAGAGCAAGTTCTAGAGTTCCAACAATCATGAATGACACACTCAAGAAAAAATAATTTTTCATAATAAAGCAGTTTAAGGCACAAAAGCTCACAGGCTTATTTTTCGCAACATGCTCAAATACCCAATTTTCTTAACACATGCCAAGCAAATAAATAACTTTCCTCCTAAGAATTTATTACATTATTCCCACAAGTATGTTATCCCATACCATAAAATATTCATAGTAAAATCATAGGGAGTTGGGCATACGAACTGGACTAAAACCACACACAAAAGCAATTAAACGTGCTAAAGCGAATAAACGTGCTTAAAAAACATTAACTAAAAATCAAAAAATAAAATACAAATCAAAATTCTTTTTTTCTTTCATAAATTAAAATGCAAGTGCTTCTACATGCAGTCCTAAATGCAATGCAATATGCAAAGACAAGATTACACATTCTTGATAACCCCCCAAACTTAAAATATGATTCGTCCCGTACATATGAGGAAATTATCAAAAAGAAAAGAGGAATGTGTAAAGAGTACTTACGGATCGTTCGGTGAAGCCGAGAGCTTGCCGTCAAATTTGAAGGCGGAGGAGCGGTGCACGGTCGGATCGTGTGCGTCCACAAGCCGTCGCGCGCCATTTTTTTTTTTTTTTTTTTTAAATTTTTTTTTTTTTTCGTTTTTTCGTTTTTTTTTTTTTTTTTTTTTTCCAGTTTTTTAACCCCGGGGTTTGTCGCGACGTTTCTTGGGTTGCCTCCCATAAAGCGCTAAGTTTTTATCTTGACCGGACTCGATTTCTAGCATTGCTTTTCGTTGAACCGTATCGAATGAAATCATTGAGCCCTCATATTCGCACCATCCATCGACGAATGGCGTTGCTCTGTTTTCTCGGATTAAGTATCGCACGGGAATTTGCCCTTTTGACGTTGGTCTCCCCTTTGCCTTGCCGATTTGGGCTTCTTGAATCTCCAAAGATTCGTCTCGCACTCAACAAAACGATGTTAGAAACGAAGAAGAAAAAAATAAAAGAAAAAATCGAAAAAAAAAGAAAAAAATATTTACAAAAATATGCTTCAATTAAGATTGAACTACTTATTACTATATCTAAATAGAATCTAATCAATCCCGGAAAGCGCCAAAAACATGTTCGCAAAAATTTGTTTTGGTTCTTACAACTACAAGTGTATAGTGTAGTTTATAAAATAATGGCAAGCAAGGTCGTATTCCTCGGGGATTGAAGCTCAAACACTTAGGCTATAATAACATCGTATTCCAATTTTATCAAGCGACCAGGAAATTGAAGTATTTTATCTAACTAAAAATCAAAAATAAAAAGAAATAAATAAAATAAATTTGTGAACCCCACAAGTATTTTTAACATCTTTAGGAGCAACTTTGAGGCACATAATCTCAACATTCTTCTTCAATATTAAATGCGAATAGAGTTTTAAAAACCAATTCATACAATTCTATGGGTTCAAATTCCTAATATCATTTACCCCCCCTCCCGGGTGGTGCGTAAACAGTTGTTTAAGAACAATTGTAGTCCTCCTGGATGGTTACAATCATTAATAACTCCAAAAAGATTTGTGAATTGAATGACTCCCCACAAACACGCTTTGTCACACATGTTTCATGTCGAATTTGATTTTGTCTTTGTTAGAACTCATCTCCCGAATTTTGCAATAACAAATATGACATGCTAATTATTGGCCAAATAAACAGCAATTATAAATAAGCAATCGAATTCATAAAATAGAACGCATGAATTAATTAAGAAAATAAGTAATCATATTTAATACAAATCCTGATTTCGATTATGCCCTAAGATCCGAAAAATATGGCAAACATTGATTACAAACTCATAGACAAATCCGAATCAATATTATGACATCATATAAGCATAGACAAGAGTCCTTAGACATAAAAGAAAACTCCTTCTTGTCGGGATGTATTCTCCTCCAAGCCCTCGAAGCTCTTGTGCTCCCTAGATGCGAAAGCCTTGTGGTGTTCTTCGCGACCTAGTCTTTTGCTCTCGAAGCTCTTCGATTTCTTCGTTCTGTGTTATTTGATGTGTTTTTTGCTGTATGGAATTGTGTCTTTTCATGCATAACCTTGGGTCCCTTTTATAAATTCTTGGAGATATCACTTGTAGAGTTTGAGTAGGAAAAGGAGACCAATTCAGCCCCGATTCGACGCCCGTGTCATCCCACACGGCCGGGTTTTGAGATCGGAATTTGATCTCGGGGTCTTCATGAAAGTTGTAGATATGTCTCTTAGCTTTCCATAGCCACTTGAATTACCTCAATATCAATTTGGTATAGGACGGTACGGCCAAAACACTAAACCCGCCCGATCTTAGAAGCTGTTAGCGCCTTTTGACGTTTTTGAAGGAAATTCTCTTTTCTTTGACCGTTTGTGCTTCTTTCCTCCAAATTTTTGCTCGTACCTTGTCTTTTTACATATCATTTGAAACATGCTATCATATTTTGTCCAATTTAGCTCCATTTTCTGCAAAATTCACAAGAGTACGCAGTATCACGCCCAACAAGGAAAACCAAGTAAAACACACTGAATATGCGTGCAAATGCATCAAATATATATCATTTTAAACCCTCAAATGCACGTATATTTTACACTCATCAAAATCCCCCAAACTTAAAGCATTGCTCGTCCTCGAGCAAATTTAGAAAAATAAATATAAGGGAAAGAAGAACACACAAGAACACTATGAACATTAAATAGCAATTGACTCCATACTTAAGAAAACCATGTAATTCATAATCAAGAAGTCATCATTCATAAACTCGGCATAATCAATACTCTCTTAGGTCCTCGACATCGCGACTCACAAGAAGATAGTGTATCACTCGACTCTCGAGAAGTGTATGGATAGTGTTTACGCTCAAATTCGATTGATGAATTTAGAATACCATAGGTTGTAATGTAGGCTCTTTGGTAAGGGTAGAAAAATTTGGATTAAGTGACTTTGGAGCAAATAAAATTTAAGCGCACGGACTTGCAATTCACCAACCCAATTTCAACATAATATTAGTTTTCTTTTTCCAACTCAATTCCACCCTTATTTCTCCTTTTTCATTCTTAGGCTTTTTTTCTTTAGCCTCAAGCTCTCATTTTTTTTTCTTCACATTTTCAGAATTTTCTTTTGCTTTACACGATTTTCTCTACTTTTTTCCGGAGATTTTCTTTCTTTTTCGAGCTTCATGTATTTTTTTATTTTGAGATCGCTCATCCCTCTTTTTTTATTTTTATAAATTTTCACCACATCTCCCCAAACTAATTCATTTTATATAAGCTCAAGAAATTTTGGGGATAAAAACATGTAAATTTTAAAGATCAATGTGGCTTAGAATAAAAGTTTTGGCTCAAAATTGGCTAACTAGAGAATCATGAGTTCATAGGTAGGTTTTTTTAGACAAGTAGGCTAAAACAAAGATGGCCTTAGATCATTTTCAAAAATTGTACACACACATGGCTTCATGAAGATACGGAGCAAGTTCTAGAGTTCCAACAATCATGAATGACACACTCAAGAAAAAATAATTTTTCATAATAAAGCGATTTAAGGCACAAAAGCTCACAGGCTTATTTTTCGCAACATGCTCAAATACCCAATTTTCTTAACACATGCCAAGCAAATAAATAACTTTCCTCCTAAGAATTTATTACATTATTTCCACAAGTATGTTATCCCATACCATAAAATATTCATAGTAAAATCATAGGGAGTTGGGCATACGAATGGACTAAAACCACACACAAAAGCAATTAAACGTGCTAAAGCGAATAAACGTGCTTAAAAAACATTAACTAAAAATCAAAAATAAAATACAAATCAAAATTCTTTTTTCTTTCATAAATTAAAATGCAAGTGCTTCTACATGCGAGTCTAAATGCAATGCAATATGCAACAAGACAAGATTACGCATTCTTGATAACACCCCCAAACTTAAAATATGATTCGTCCGTACATATGAGGAAATTATCAAAAAAGAAAAGAGGAATGTGTAAAGAGTACTTACTGGATCGTTCCGGTGAAGCCGAGAGCTTGTCCGTCAAATTTGAAAGCGGAGGAGCGGTGCACGGTCGGATCGTGTGCGTCCACAAGCCCGTCGCGCCATTTTTTTCTTTTTTTAATTTTTTTTTTTTTTTTTTTCTTTTTTTAATTTTTTTTTTTTTTTTTTTTTCGTTTTTAACCCCGGGGGTTTGTCGCGACGTTTCTTGGGTTGCCTCCCATAAAGCGCTAAGTTTTTATCTTGACCCGGACTCGATTTCTAGCATTGCTTTCGTTGAACCGTATCGAATGAAATCATTGAGCCCTCATATTCTGTACCATCCATCCAGACGAATGGCGTTGCTCTGTTTTCTCGGATTAAGTATCGCCGAGAATTTGCCCTTTTGACGTTGGTCTCTCTCTTGCAGCCGATTTGGGCTTCTTGAATCTCCAAAGATTCAGTCTCGCACTCAATAAAACGATGTTAGAAACGAAGAAGAAAAAAATAAAAGAAAAAATCGAAAAATAGAAAAAAATATTTACAAAAATATGCTTCAATTAAGATTGAATTACTTATTACTATATCTAAATAGAATCTAATCAATCCCGGAAAACGGCGCCAAAAACTTGTTCGGCAAAAATTTGTTTTGGTTCTTACAACTACAAGTGTACGGTGTAGTTTATAAAATAATGGCAAGCAAGGTCGTATTCCTCGGGATTGAAGCTCGAAAACACTTAGGCTATAATAACATCGTATTCCAATTTTATCAAGCGATCGGAAATTGAATAATTTTATCTAACTAAAAATCAAAAATAAAAAGAAATAAATAAAATAAATTTGTGAACCCCACAAGTATTTTTAACATCTTTAGGAGCAACCTGAGGCACATAATCTCAACATGCTTCTTCAATATTAAATGCGAATAAAGTTTTAAAAACCAATTCATACAATTCTATGGGTTCAAATTCCTAATATCATTTACCCCCCCCCGGGTGGTGCGTAAATGTGATTGTTTAAGAACAATTGTAGTCCTCTGGATGGTTACAATCATTAATAACTCCAAAAAGATTTGTGAATTGAATGACTCCCCACAAACACGCCAGTCACACATGTTTCATGTCTGAATTTGATTTCTGTCTTTGTTAGAACTCATCTCCCGAATTTTGCAATAACAAATATGACATGCTAATTATTGGCCAAATAAACAGCAATTAGAAATAAGCAATCGAATTCATAAAATAGAACGCATGAATTAATTAACAAAACAAGTAATCATATTTAATACAAATCCACAGTTTCGATTATGCCCCTAAGATCCGAAAAATATGGCAAACATTGATTACAAACTCATAGACAAATCCGAATCAATATTATGACATCATATAAGCATAGACAAGAGTCCTTAGACATAAAAAGAAAACTCCTTCTTGTCAGGATGGATTCTCCCTCCAAGCCCTCGAAGCTCTTGTGCTCCCTAGATGCGAAAGCCTTGTGGTGTTCTTCGCGACCTAGTCTTTTGCTCTCAGAAGCTCTTCGATTTCTTCGTTCCTGTGTTTTGATGTGTTTTTGCTGTATGGAATTGTGTCTTTTCCTGCATATCCTTGGGTCCCTTTTATAAATGCTTGGAGAGATCATTTGCGAGTTTGAGTAGAAAAAGGAGACCAATTGTTTGATTACATCGCACACCCGTGTCATCCCACACGACCGAGTTGTGAGATCGAATTTGATCTTAGGGTCTTCTCAAAAGTTGTAGATATGTCTTTTAGCTTATGGCCAAAATACTAAACCCGCGATCTTAGAAAGCTGTTAGCGTTTTGCGTTTTTGAAGGAAATTCTCTTTTCTTTGACCGCCTCGTGCTTATTATTTCCTTCACATTTTTGCTCGTACCTTGTCTTTTTTTATATATCATTTGAAACATGCTATCATCTTTTGTCCAATTTAGCTCCATTTTCTGCAAAATTCACAAGAGTACGTAGTATCACGCCCGACAAGGGAAACCAAGTAAAACACATGAATATGCGTGCAAATGCATCAAATATATATCATTTTAAACCCTCAAATGAATGTACATTTTACACTCATCATACATCCTTCGTTAGATTTACTTAGGCTTGAAATTTCCTTCCAAGCGCTAAGACTAAGTTGACATCCTTTCGGCAATCTCCTTGATCCTTGAAGAGGTAGTTTGCAGTGTTCAACAAGGTCAGCATCAGTGATCTTGATCTCCTTGTTGTGTACTGATGAGAGAATCTCATCATCATTGATTTCAGCGTTGACATAAAACATGGTAACTTCCTCCAAATACGTGTGGGAAAACTCCATAGTGTGAAAATCCTTTAGACCTGATTTCTCGAGTTTCTCAGCAATCTTATTCACCAGGGCCTTATCAGGACCAAGTCCGAAGGGATACAAGCCCAAGTGGCAAAGTCCTCATACTCAAATAGGTCATTCCCTAGGCAAAAGAACCAATATCAACACTCATATGCACCCAAGCACAATGCTCACTATGCAAAAAAAAAAATTCCATATTATCCAAAGAAAGCAAATGTACAAAGACACTTATAGGCATAGAGACAAAAGAGACATTTGTATGTTTCAAAACCTCCTAAAAAATTTGCTACAATTCATTATGATTATGGGCGATAGGTGGCAACCTCTTAGAGTCGAGATCATTTGGCTATAGGTTGGTTGGATCACCTTATAGTGCCAACCCCTCGGGACCTGCAGGCTTGGATACCTAACACTTGATTTCATTAATTGCGGGTTCAACGAACATCTAAGTGCCAAGGAACCTGGTATACATGGATATTGGTTGTACTAGACACATATTTGGAAATAAGAAGAATCTAACAAACTTTAAGGAGTCAAGAGGAGCAAAAGTTATATTTGGAGGAAATGAAGCTACATGGGAGATAAGAGTCATTGGATCCATAAAGAAAAATGGTGGAAATCATAGATGTAGCCTATTGAAGGGTTGAGTTTCAATCGCTGAGTATCAACCAACTCTATGATAAGGGTTACAATGTAGAATTCAACATGGATGTATGCCAAATCAAAGACATTTGAATTAAATGAAATTGTGCTATCGAGGATCAAGAGAAGAACTTGTATGTAGTGGATCGGTCTACTGACTACACAAGTACATGCCTAATAGCAAAGAGCACAACCGAATCAATTTTGATGTGGCACAAAAAGTGAGTCACCTGAATTTCAAGACAATCAACAAGCTTGAAAGGAGTCCTCTGTTGAAGGATTTCTAGACTCGAGTGTATAAGAAGAAGAGCATCCGTGATGCATGCCGGAAGGAGAGCAAATAAAGTCTTCATTCAAGGATAAGCCAAATCCTTCTTCAACAAGGATCTTGCATTTATTGCATATGGATTTATTTGGTTACATTAAACCAGATATGATCGGGCAAAGAAATACACCTTTGTGTGGTAGTGGATGATTATTTAAGATGCAAATAGACCATCTTTATGTGTAAAAAGAAGGAAACATTGCAGAAGCTTCCATAACTTATGAGGAGAGTTCAAAATGAGAAGATCCTAACCATTATCAAAATAAGGTCTTATAGAGGAACCGAGTTTGTCAATGGGATTAAAACTCGATTGCATAGAGAATGGTATTACTCTTGAGTTATCGGTTGCAAGAACTCCTGTGAGAATGTAGTAGTAGTTTGAAAGAAGAAACAAAACCCTAAAAGAAAGCTGCAAGGACCATGTTAGGTGATTTATTTGGATTACCTAAGAGATTTTGGGTGAAGCCATTAACACCGCTTGTTACACTTAGAATAGGTGTGTGATAAATATCAGCGGACTTTGTCCAAAACCCCTATGAAATCTGGACAAAAAGGAAGCTTAATGTTGGATATTTCATATCTTTGGAAGTAAGTGCTTCATTCAAAACAATAGCAAGAACAACTTTAAAGCTTTTGATGATAAAGATGATGAAGGTATGTTTTTGGGATACTCAACTCGAGAGTAAAGCTTTTAGAGTCTTTGAACAAGAGGGCTATGGTCACGAGAAGAATCTATCCATATGGTTTTTTGATGGGTTAATGTTAATGGAGAAGACATTAATGAGTTAGCCGACAAGGCGAATCAACCAATTATTGGAAGAGTGCCTATGTTGAGGCGGATATCGAAGACTCAACCCAGGATGAAGATGAGATTGTTGGATATCAAAGACAGCTGGAAGGCTTGCAGATAAATGATGATCAAGAAGAAGTTTTTCAAGACAACTTAGCTACAAGAAGACTTAATCCAACAGACTAACTCCAACCAGATGTGAGATAGCTGAGAAACCATCCACACGAGAACTAATCATTGGAGATGTTAGAGAAGGAGTAAGAACCAGATCCAGGACTCAACATGAAACTATATTCACTTGTTTCATTTCTCAAATTGAGTCAAATGATGTGTCACAAGTATTAGATGATACACATTCGATTCTAGCTATGCAGGAAGAGCTGAATCGGTTTGAAAGGAATAAAGTTTGGGAATTAGTTTAAAGGTTTACCCACCAAAATGTTATTGGTACTAAGTTGATATTTAGAAACAAGATGAATGAAGAAGGTTATGTAGTAAGAAACAAATCAAGATTAGCGGCCAAAGGATATTGCCAAGAAGAGGGAGTAGATTTTGATGAAACCTTTGAACTGTTGCGGATTGGAAACAATAAGGATGTTTCTTGCTTATGCAACACACAAGAACTTCACGATCTATCAAATGGATGTGAAGAGTGCATTTTTGAATGAACTTTTGGAAGAAGAAGTCTGTGTGGAACAACCTCCAGGTTTTGAGCGAGAAAACTATTGGAGATAAACTCTACAAGCTCAAGAAAGCATTGTATGGTTTGAAGCAAGCACCAAGAGCATGCTATGACAGATTGTCTCGATTTCTTATAGACAATGATTCACCAAAGGCAAAATTGATGAGAAAACTCTTCAAAATTCAAGATGGAAGTATATTGCTTTTTAAATATATGTGGATGACATTATCTTTGGATTCACAAACAAAGAGTTGTATGACAAATTCTCAAACCTTATGTAAGGAAGTTTGAGATGAGCATGATGGTAGATCGACTTTCTTTCGAGATTTTCAAGTCAAGTAAATAAAAGATGGAACTTTCATAAGTCAAACTAAATATACAAGAGATTAAATGAAGAAATTTGGTATGGAAGAGAAGTCATCTATGAAGATTCCCATGAATACATCTGTGAAAATGGATATGGATGCGAAGGAAAATCTGTTGATCAAACAAGATCTAGAACACTCATTGGATCATTGCTCTACTTGATTGCGCCGGTGCGGACGGACATTACCTTTGTTGTAGGTCTATGTGCGATTTCAATCTGCTCCAAAGGAAAGTCATATGATTGCAGCCTAATGAGAATCCTAAGATATTTGAAGGAAAGATAAGAAGTTGGTTTATGATATCCTAAGGAAGGTGGATTCAAGCTTATTGGATACTCAGACTCAGACTATGTTGGATGTAGAGTTGATGAGAAAGAGTACATCCGGTACTTGTCAAATGCTTAGAAAGAGATTAGTTTCTTGGTTCAAGCAAGAAACAAAACTCAATAGCTACATTCTTACGAAGCAAAGTACATTGTTTTAAGCGGGTTGTTGTGCCCAAGTTCTATGGATGAGGCAACAACTTAGAGATTATGACATTGAAGAAAGAGAGATTCCAATAATGTGTGATAACACAAGTGCCATTGCCATTACTTAGACTCGATGTGCATTCAAGAACCAAGCCCATTGATGTCGATATCATTTTATAAGAGATCATGTTGAAAAGAAAGACATCACATTGGAATAAATATCAACTAAGAAACAATTAAGCGATATATTCACAAAGCCCTTATGTGAATCAAGGTTTGAAGAACTTAAGAATGAGCTTGAATTGATTGAGTTGTCTTAGGAAGCTCGGAAGACTCATTCAAATTGAGAGTTAAAATTGAAAGAATTGCATATCGAAGAGTTTCACTCATTCACCAAGTGAAACAACTTATGTGGCTACTCGGTTGAATCATGTTAGATGGACGACCAAGTATCATTGATCGAATCAATGAAGAGAGAAAAGCGAGTCGAGTCATAAATGAAGAAAATCGAAACATTTAGGAGCTAAGTGAGGATCGTTTTCCTCGGCGGGAATGTTTTAGGCTTGAAGTCAACATCATTAAATGGTGTCGATCAAAAAGTCGCAAAGGGGTTATCCATGATTGGATATAAATGACGGTGCATTTAATGTGGAGAAATTAATGAAGTTTAAAAGACTCGATCTCAACCATTGTTCAACTTTTAAACTTTTTGAATACTGAAAACCGTCCTTCCATGTCAAATATATAGAGAAAATTCATTTTCTATCTCTTCACTTTCACTCTCTTGCTCACGAAGATCTCCAAATCTCTCTCTGAAAAAACTCTGGAACCCTTGTCCTTCATTCTAACGTTAAATGCTAGAAATAACACCAAAACAAGATTTGGCTAAGCTTGCTGAGAAGATCCACACAGGCGCTCTAGTGGACTTTGAAGGTCTTGTGAAACATGCCATTGACAAGGATCTCACTGAGAAGATCGTGCAGAAACTTGAGAAATCTGGTCTCAAGAGGTTTCTCACGTTGTAGATGTGCCAAACATTTTCTGAGGAGGTGGTTATGTACTATGTAAATGCGTCGATTAAGACACGATGGTGAAATTTGTTCGTGCGTGAAGAAAAGACTTTAAGTTGGCTGCAGTGGACTTGGTTGAGCACCTGTACATTCCTACCAGTGGTCTCATAGAGTTGAGTGGCAAGTATATAAATTTGGCTGAGGCGTGGAAAGAGCTAGCCAAGCCAGAGAATGCTAGAAAGCCCAACTACTCAACTTTGAAGAAGCTGATCAAAGACGACTACCACAAGCTCATGGACATGGTAGCCAAGTGTATTGACATGAATTTTGGCTCCTTTAATCAACTATCTCAGACTAAGATTATTGTTATACTATCATAATGGAGGAGAAGGAGGTGAACTGGACTGAGTTCATCTTTGCAAAGTTGTGCGAGAATGTGCTAAACTTGAAGGTGGTGATGGGAAGTTCGTGGCTTCGCTTGGTTATGGCCTAATTCTAGGTTATTTGATTGAGAAGAAGGGTGTGCACTGCGCGACAGAAACCCTTCCATGCCAATAAGAGGATGTTTAAGGCTAACCTTTCCAGGCACCTAAAAGCGGGCTCATGTAAAGAAAGGCGCTATCTCTATCTGGGGGAAATCGGTGAGCATGTCCCCGATGACACAAGCTTTTTCCGCTCCAACTCCCTCACCAAAACCTATTCCAACTCCCTCCTTGTGGTAAGAAAGAAGAGGAGAATTGAGCCTCGCAAGTCGGCTAGTAAGAAGCGAGAAGACGGGAGAGTCGGCCTTCATGGTGTGGAGCCGAACAAGTTAAGCGAGAAGTTCCCCTGGAGAGGAGGACCGGGGAGAAGTCTTGTGAAAGCTGCCAAAAAAAGCTTTTGAGCAGTTTTGTATCCACCAAAAAAAGACCGAGAAAGTTGTTATCATTTGAGCAAACAGAAATCAAAGGATCGCTATGGTGAACAAAACACCGAGAAACTCAAGCGAGTTGCCTTAAAACATACATCCGAATAAGACACAAACCGAGCGTGCCTTAAAGTGAACAAGAAACAACGATACAATCAAATATAAGTCAGTTGTTCCTTAAAAAGACACAACGATACAATCAAAGTTCTTTGAACAAGACACAACCGATACAATCCAATATGATTTTGTTGTTATACCTCATCTTTGATGTTGTTATTATTGCCGAGGTAGAAAAGGATACTAAAGAGCCAATGCAAGAAGATGATGATGATGATGTTCGTCGAGAATCCTCGGCAAAGATATCTAGAAATCAAGATAGGATGCACGCATGGAGAGGTTGGAAGGCGAGTGCACCGAGTTCAATTTGAAAGGCCTAATATGATCGATGAGGAGGAATACCTCATATGATTTTGGACTACACCACTATTCGCGACATCGCTCTTGATGCGGACTTTTGCTCGATCTATTGTATGAAAAGAAAGATAAGGAGAAGACTAATGCCTTTGGAAAAGGCTAAGGCGCTCGAGCCTCATGTATGTCTATTTTCCGATCCAAATATCCCTCTAGAAGCATTATAAAATGTGAGCAGCAACGATGTGGAGATTCTGATGCAGCTGACCCGGTCGAGAAGGCTCAACTGCAGCACGCATTGAAAGAGTCCCTAGTGATGCATGAGTAATCCTTGCTCGGGGCCCTAGAGAATCATCTGTCAAATTTCTCCAACCCCGGGCTTGTGGTAGAGTTATGTCTTCAAAATATCCTTCTGCCTCTAGAGTTTGGAACTCTTCTAGTGATCAGGCTCGGATCCGATCGTGTATGGCAATGTCCCTCGGGGATTTTATCGCAGGGTAATCTTTTCCGGCTAGAGGACCATCATACTATTTTCTGATACTTTGAATGCGCGCAGACTGCTTCTCAGCTATCTTCTCAAATTCAGCTTCGATCGTTTTCCTTGACTCCTTGTATGCCATCGCCACCTTTTGTTCTACAGACAACTCTTTTGGCAACTTGCTGAGAATCGAAGCTGTGATTTCTCCTTGCTGGGGGGTTTCGGCAAACATAAGTTTCAAAGGGGGATTCTTCGAGCTTCCTTCCCCTTTTGCTGGTTCTCCCTTCTTCTCCTCCTTATGACTCCCTTTTCCCGCCTCATCATCCCCCTTTTTGGCATCATCACCAAAGGATAGGGTGAGGCCGGGAAATAAGCCACTCAAAATGAAGTCCAGTCGGCTGTTGGTTGAATTTTGCTTGGTATCTGCATTGGAGTAAGTCCATGCGGGTCGGACCGCATAACCTTCGACTCGGCTACCATCAACTACATTTCTTCTGAAGGAGACTGAACTTCTCATTCATGTTGGTCTCCAGCGTGCGATTTCACTCGATGTTGCAGCTTGAGCAACTCCATGCGACTTATGGGAATCTTCAATTCTAACCATGAATTCCTTCTACCTATCTTTGAAATTTTACATTGTCCGCACTCCAAACCAACAACTCTGCGAAGAGTGATTTGAAGAATCGGACTGCTCTAAGTGCATAGCGATCGTCAGTGCAGCCCATTCCCTAATCCGTAGGACAACACCTCGAATATCTCCGTTAATTGTTGCATTACGGTTGTCAATCGGAGGTTCAATAATGCGAGGTGGCATTCCATCTTTTCAATTTCTTCACATATTTTCTTGAACACGTTTTGGAACTCGATTGTGGAAGCCGACTCTTCTTGATCCACACCGCATCAGTCAAAACCTATTGGCACAATTGTATCGAGATGGAATTACGGGCTCTTCCTACACAAGTATATTGTTCTGTTCTCGGCTAGATTCGGCATCCAAATTGGGCGATTCGGCATTGAAAGGGAAGATGTCTTCAAATACATCATCTTGAATGAGAGGATTCCGGAGGTCTACATTGGGAGCCTGTCCCTTCTCTCGTCTCGTGCAAGATCAGCTCTATTTGCCTCGGTGAGCTAGCATCATCGGCGAGCTAACGATTGTAGGAGCCTACGGTTTGGTGAATGAGTCTCTTTGGAGCGATTGTGGTAGCCTGTTTAGCGGTGTGTTCGATTGGAGCGATTGTGTCGATCTCTTTCGGTGACCGAGCCTCACCTGTGTGAACATCTTCTTCGGCCTTAGTGAGTTTTTCTGTTGAGTTAACATGTCTTTAGTTTGTCTTAACAAAGCGTCATCGGAGGGTGATGTGGCCATAAGGGTGGCTCATCATCAAAAACAAATCTCATCGGAGTTGTTTTGTCACTAACATTACTCCGTGAGTCGTGAACATCCTCGGCCTCGTCTGCGTGGAATCTTCAATATGTGTGGACTCAACTTCTTTCTCGAAATTGAGAAAAGTTGCATCGATGTGTTTCTAGTAATCATGAAGGGCGCTAATCTCTTCC
Source organism: Rehmannia glutinosa (assembly GCA_016081115.2). Classification (NCBI taxonomy): domain Eukaryota; kingdom Viridiplantae; phylum Streptophyta; class Magnoliopsida; order Lamiales; family Orobanchaceae; genus Rehmannia; species Rehmannia glutinosa. The sequence goes on from JABTTQ020003088.1 coordinate 124,348, forward strand.
TCTTCACTCCCTTTTATCCGAGGAATGTTCTCTTCTTCTCTTGTTCTTTACTTAAGGAAGTCTCAACCTCCTTTAGGCCTTCATCACCTCCGGCAGTCTCAACCGTTGTAGAGCCTTCGACATTTATCCCTTCGCGGGACTCGGCTACCTTAGGGTCTTCTATGGCATCCTTTGGAGTCTCAACTCCTAGGATTGCTCTTTCCGGCTAGGAGTCTCAACTCCCATGGCCTCTTTCCCATCATGTACCTTAGCTACATCAAAGCAATGTCATCGGCCTTCATGTCGGAGGAAATCTCGGTGGGACAGTCTCAACCGTCCGAGCTTCGTTAATTTCACTCGCTTATTAGATGATTTTCTCCTTCACCTCCTAAGCGTGTAGATTGGTCTCCCACGGCATCCTCCGACCTAGTTGTGGTGGAGAGAGCTTCCCCATCGGTTGGCGGACCAACTAAGTCAATGGTAGTAGGGTTACTCGCTCCCGAGACACGATCGTTTGTCATTGAGTAGTCACCATTTGGGCGGATGTCTCAACACCTTCTTCTTGGGTTGGCTTGGCTAGGTGCCCGCTCTGTTCGCCTTATTTTTAGCTTTACCGCAAGTGAACAGGCGTAGTTAATAGATAGGGTGCCCACAAGCGCTACCCGCAACTATGTACTGTTTCAAGCTGTGGATGTTCTTCTTGAACCAAGAAACTAATCGATTTCCAAGCATTTGACAAGTAATCGATGTACTTTATTGTCAACTCATGTTGGGAAATTTATTGTTTAGATTTTGATGAATGCCATGTAAAACTTAAACTAGGAAGTTGGCACCCCATTTTTTTGTTGTAAATCGCATTGTAACAAATAGGGCTTGGTCAAGTGAGTTAATCACTATGCCTAAACATGCAAGAAGACAACGGAGACTAGAAGGAAGACTCATTGCAAGACAATTTGAGTATGGCAAAGAAGAGAAGACGGGAACTCGATGAAGGTGCGGTGAGATGCGGCTAAGTATCGATCAAATCAACTCAAGATAGCCAAGTCTCAAGTTGAAGTGTGAGAAGAGTCATCCAATGATTGAAAGTGACTCTAAGTCACCACAGGGAAAGCAATGAAATGCGATCTAGTGGATTCCTCCGGGGAGTTGGAGAAGAGAGGAGTAGAAGAATTACCCCATCTTGAACCTCTATAAAATCTTATCGTGTCATTTACATTTCAAAGACTTTAATTCTGCATCTTATTTGTTTAACTCTGTGATAAATTTGCTATCCATTTGATAATCCTTAAGTACTAAAACCAAGTATTAAATCTTTACTAAATCAATTTTAAGGGTGTAAAGTCTTAGCTGAAAACAAACTACAGTTGAGCTAATTGTCTTAACGGTGAGTTATTCTATCAACAGCTCGATCGAGTCTGTTGAGTGACTAACTCTCTTGATTAACTAAATTGGCTATCCACCTAGGACACTGATTGTGTAGTATCAACTCTGAATTTTAAAAAGGACTAAATCGAAAAGTTGGTAAGGTTTATTCAACCCCCCCTTCTAAACCTTACACTCACACCCCTTGGGACCTACAAGTGGTATCGGAGCGGTTGGTTCATTGAGCCTTCCGTGACCAAGTTCTTGAACTAGATCTCCAAATTTTTCAAAGTCTGTTTTGGTACTTAAGTTTTCAAAACTCTTTTTATTATCAAAAGTTATTATCATGGAAGCAAATTTGACATGTATTCCTATGTTCACAATTGAAGAATTTGATGATTGGAAAATTCGTATGCGAGGCTCATCTATCAAAGCATTACATGATGAGATGTGGATAGTGATAGAGGATAGGCCACTACAAATTTTAAAAGTGAACACATTTGTAAGAAGAGCTGCATTTGAAGGTGAAGAGGATGTCATTCCTAGACCAGCTATGGTTGAAAAACCAAGATTTGAATGGACAAATGATGAAAAAGATACAACCTGGACAATGTGGCCAAGGATATTCTTTACAAAACCTTGGACAAAGCCATGTTCAATAAAGTCAAATCATGCAAAACGGCTAAAGAAATGCGGGACAAGCTAACACTCGCGATTTGTGAAGGCTCGGAGCAAATCAAGGAAAATAAATTATCGGTGGCCGTCTGACAAATTTGAGAATTTCAAAATGATCGCAGGAGAGAACCTGGATCAACCTGGATGCTCGGTTCACGAAATTACCAACGAGCTATCTCGCTCTTGGAAAAGAATATACACGAAAGAAATGTGTATGAAGATCCTAAAAAGTCTCGGTGATCGGGAAATGAAGGTCATGGCACTAAGACATTCCATGGACCTATCAAAGACATCCAACCATGAGCTATTCTCGGATCTCAAAGCCTACGAATTTGGTGAGAAGAAAAAGACCAAGAAGAGACAATTTGTGTACCCAAAACAATTTGCTCTAATTGTTAAGGATGGCAAGAAAGTCAAGTCAAAGAAGTCATTGACCCGGAGGAAATAGCCACGATGGTTAAAAGGTTCAACAAGTTCTTCAATAAGAACTACAAGAGAGCCAAGGGTGAATCCTACGAGAAGACACTCGCCTACCTCCAAGTCAAGGGAAGATAGGCCAACCAAGAGAACAGATCATCAAAAAGTCGAATATCGAGGGTGACAATCCAAGAATGGAAAGAGCTGATCAAAAGGTTGAATATCTATCTTTGGAACTGTAGGCAACCGGGTCACTATGCCATTGATTGCCCGTATCCTGTAGTCAACAAATACAGGAATGAAGAAGAAAGAAAAGTCTTGAGAGAAAGAAGACAAGAAAAGAAAAAGGCAATGTTGGCTGCAGAGATCGGATTTGAGATAGCCAAGTCAAGAGACATAGCCGACTCGAGAGAGTAGTGAAGCCGACTACTCAAGTGACTCGAAGAAGAAGCCTTGATCTATCCGATGGACAAGGAACAAGACCAACCTAACCAAGAAGATGAGGTACACTCGACTCATCACACTCGATTCTAGTGATAGTGATCGTGACACACACACTTCATCACCCACTCGATCTTTATGATTCATTAGGTAAAATGATGAAAGATTTTGAACACATTAAATCCTCACACACACTACTAAATAAGGAAAACTGACCTACTCAAGAGCAAAACTCACGGTGGCGAGGAGCCGAGTACTCTAAGTCAAATAGCTGATGAGAATAAAAGTCTAAAGGTTGAAAATGCCAAGCTAATAGCGAGAAATAGCTGCCATAGAAAAGAAGGAGAATGACCTCAAAAATGTGATTGCCTCATTCACTAAGGCATCTAAGTCATTGGATGATCTTATCATGAGCAAAGAGAATGTGGAGACAAGACAGCTTAGGATTTAATTCCTCTGTGCTATGTCAAGCTCCAAAAGTGATTTTGGAAAAAGGATCTTCAAGCAATGAAGTATCTCAAAAGTGATTTTGGAAAAAGGATCTTCAAGCAAACTGGCATTGGTTATAAAGGAAAAGGAAAACAGCCAGTTGAGTGTGCTGAGAGGACAGCTGAGAAGAAATTCAGCCGAGTTCCTCAGCAAACTCCAAACAGGAAATACTCTGTAAAGAAGAAACAGAGCTACCAAAAACCCCAGAAGTTCTATAAAAGAAACACATTTGATGGGAATGGTAGAAAATATCCAAGCCAAGCTGATTGGAATGATGTAAACTATCAGCAAAGACCTATGGAATATAAGCCCAAATGGCAAAGGCCTAGAACTCAGCAAAGGCCATTCCAAAGGTATAAGAGCTTTCATCAGCACACATATGCACCTAGGCACTACACTCAGAGACATCACAACTACCCAAAGAAGGCAATTGCTAAAACACATATACAGGCATACAGACAAAAGAGACAGCTGTATGAACCTAGAATCCCCAAGCAATTTGCCAAAATTAATTATGATTATGGCACGACGGATGGCAACCCCTTAGAGCCAAATCATCGGCTATAGGTTGGTTGGATCATCTTACAATACTAACCCCTCATGACCCGGACAAGTATGGGTACCTAAAACTTAATTTCCTTGTTTGCAGGTTCAAGGAACAGCTGAGTGCCAAGGAACCTGGTACATGGATAGTGGTTGTTCCAGACATATGACAGGAAACAAGAAAAATCTGTGAAAATTCAAGGAAGTTAAAGGAGCAAAAGTCATATTTGGAGGAAATGAAGCTCCAGGAGAAATAAGAGGCATTGGATCCATCAAGAAAAATGGATTAGAAATCACAAATGTTGCATATGTTGAAGGACTCAATTTCAATGCTAAGTATCACCAACTCGTGACAAGGGCTATAATATTGGATTTAAAATGGGTATATGCCAAATCAAGGATCTGAGAATCAAGTGAAGTTGTGTTGCAAGGATGCGAGACAAAAGAACATGTATATCGTGGATTGGTCAACAAAGCAACACCAAGCACACTGTCTGTTAGCAAAAAAGCATGACTAAATCAAGTTGGTCAGGCACGGTTTGAGTCACCTGAATTTCAAAACAATTAACAAGCTTGCCAGGAGCAATCTTGTGAAAGGACTTCGGACTCGAGATACAAAAAGGAGAGTATATGTGACGCATGTTAGAAGGAAAACAAATCAAATCATCATTCAAAGAAAATGCATGTCTATCTTCAACAAGGATATTGCATCTGCTACATATGGATCTATTTGGTCCAGTTGAACCAACTAAAGCATAAGTGGGAAGAAATATACCTTGGTGGTAGTAGATGACTACTCAAGATATACATGGACAATATTCATGTGTAAGAAGAAAGAAACTCTACTGAGAAACTACCACGGTGAAGAGGATTCAAAATGAGAAGAACCAAACCATTATCAAAATAAGATCGACAGAGGAACCGAGTTTGTCAATGGAATAATAACTCGAGTATTGTATTGAAAATGGCATTGGTCATGAATTATCTGTGCAAGGACTCCACTGTGAGAATGGAGCCGAGAAAAAAGGAATAGAACTCTCAAAGAAGCAAAGAAGGACCATGTTAGCGAAGCGGGGCTACCTAAAAGATTTTGGGTCAAGCAATAAACACAACATGCTACACTCAAAATAGATGCATGATAACAGACGGTGACAAAGACTCCTATGAGATTTGGACGGGAGAAAACCAAATGTTGCATATTTTAAAATATTTGGATATAAATGCTTCATCCATAACAATGACAAAGATAATCTAAAGGCTTTTGATGCTAAAGTCGATGAAGGTATCTTCTTGGGATACTCAACAAAGCAAAGCCTACTGAGTACTCAACAAGAGGACTATGGTTGCGAAGAATCCATTCATGTGGTATTCGATGAGCCAAATGTAAATGGAGAAGACATTAAAGAGTCGGTGATAATTTCAATCATCCGACCATGCGTAAAAGTCCCTATCTCAAGTCAAGTTGGAATTATAAATTGAGATGAAGATGAGACAGTGAGTCTCAAAAAAAGTGGAAAATCTGCGGCTAAGTGATTCGAGAGAGTTGATCAAAGCAACACAATTGCTAGACGAATGAATCCGGCTAACTTACTTGAACTCCGATGTAAGATGGCCGAGAGACCACCCACGAACTTGTCATTGGAGATATAAGAGAAGGTGTCAAAACAAGATCCAGAACTCAACAAGAAGCCATGTTCACATGCTTTATCTCACAAATAGAGCCTAAAGATGTGTCACAAGCATTGGATGACACACATTGGATTCAAGCTATGCAAGAAGAGCTGAATCAGTTTGAAAGAAATAAAGTATGGGAGTTAGTTCAAAGACCCACCCATCAAAATGTTATTGGCACTAAATGGGTGTTCAGGAACAAGATGAGCGAGGAAGGTTCTGTGGTAAGAAACAAAGCAAGATTAGTAGCCAAAGGGTATTGCCAAGAAGAAGGGATATATTTTGATGAAACATTTGCCCCTGTAGCAAGATTGAAAGCTATTAGGATGTTTCTTGCCTATGCGACTCACAAGAATTTTATTGTATATCGATGGATGTAAAAAGTGCATCCTAAATGGTTTATTGGAAGAAGAAGTGTATGTTGAACAACCTCCAGGATTTGAGAAGAAGACTCTTGGAGATAAGGTATACAAACTCAAGAAAGCTCGTATGGATTGAAACAGGCACCCTGAGCATGGTATGATACCTTGTCACAATTCCTAAGCGAGAATGGATTCACAAAAGGAAAAGTAGATAGAACACATTGTAATTCAAGACAAGAAGAGCATCTTGCTTGTTCAAATATATGTGGATGACATCATTTTTGGATCCACAAACAAAGAAGCGTGTGAAAAATTTTCAAACCTCATGCAAAGCAAATTCGAAATGAGCATGATGGGAGAGCGACATTCTTCCTTGGACTCCAAGTGAAACAGTGAAGGATGGAACCTTCATAAGTCAAATAAAATACACCAGAGATTTAATGAAGAAATTTGGTATGGAAGAGAAGTCTTATGTGAAAATACCAATGAATACATCAGTCAAAATGGATATGGATGCGGATGGCAAGCCCGTAGATCAAACAAGACTGAGCACTTATTGGATCATTGCTTTATCTCACAAAGCGGGCGTACACCACCTTTGTTGTAGGTGTATGTGCAAGATTTCAATCTGCTCCAAAAGAGAGCCATATGCCTGCAGCCTAAGAGGATCTTGAGATATTTGAAAGGAAGCCAATAAGTTGGCTTATGGTATCCAAAGGAAGGTGGATTCAAGTTAATTGGCTATTCGGACTCGACTATCTTTGGATGTAGAGTTGACCGGAAGAGCACCTCGGTACATGTCAAATGCTTGGAAACAAGGCTAATTTCTGGTTTAGCAAAAAGCAAAATTCAATAACCACCTCTACTGGTGAAGCGAGAATACATAGCTGCTGGCAATTTGTTGTGCCAAATCCTATGGATGAGACAAAGTGAGAGACTATGAAATTGAAGAAAAGGAAATTCCAATCATGTGTGATAACACAAGTGCAATTGCAATCACTCAAAATCTGTGTTGCACTCAAGAACAAAGCATATCGATGTCGGATATCACTTCATAAGAGATCATGTTGAAAAGAAAGACATCACCTTGGAATATATTTCAAGCGATAAACAGTTAGGCGACATATTCACAAAACCATTATGTGAGTCAAGATTTGAAGAACTCAAGCATGAGTTAGGGTTAAGCGGTGCCGACACTCGAGAAGACTCAAAGAAAGGCAATGAAACACAAAAAGGAAAAAAGGTTGAATTCTCAAAATCACTAAATGAATCGATCGATCGGAAAGACGGCTATACCGAATTAGTCGACAATTTGAGTCACTATGAGAACGTGACAAGAAGAGTTAAATCGGCTAAGGGATAAGTCGAGTCATTTATGAACAAAGTGACAAAAATGCGTCGTTTTTACTAAGCGGGAATGTTTTTAAGAATGGCGCCAAAGATAATGATGATGTGTACAGGCAAAAGCGCACACCAAGCTTATGATTGGATATAAATCTTTGCCGCATTAAATTCGAGACATTAAATGCTAATCGGCGTGCAAAATCTAAGCCGTTGATTTCGATCACATTTCAAAAACCACCCGCACGTCCTTTCAGAAACCATACTTAAACCATTTTTGTCCGTTTCTCTCACATATTACCAAAACTGTTCATTTCTCTCTCGGAAGCAAAAGCAAAACTCTCTCAAAACCCTATCAATCTTCAAATAAACTTCTAAGTTTCTTTTCGTGAAATCTTGAAAAATGGCATCAACTTATGATATCGTCAAGCTAGGAAGCAAATCCACACGGGTCTCTTGTGGATTTCGAGGTATGGTCAAACAGGGGTCCGATGACGCCTCATAAAGAAGATTGTTGAAAATCTCGAAAAGTCCGGGCTAAAACCATTTTCGACGATGGAGCTCCGATGACCTATGTGGAAGAGGTCGCTCGATTCTCATGTATTTGAAATTCACGATGAGGGGATCAAATCCCTCATTCACGGGAAATAGCACCGTAAATCAATGAAGCGATGTAGACTTGGCCGCCGCTTGGAAGGAAGGAGCCAAGACCAACTATCTTGATAAGATAGTCTAAACGACCAACAAGAGGTTGTTGAAGGAGGACTACCACAAACCTGTTGAACATAGTTGCCAAATGCATAGACATCAAATTTGGCGGACTTTGACCAACTATCAAAGCAAAATTGATCGTCAAGGCTGCGATCATTGAAGAAAAGCAAATAAATCTGGGCTGAGTTTGTCTACAGCAGACTTTGCGAGAATGTAGGGAACAAATCCTTCAAGGAGAATGGAGCATTTGGAGGATCCCGGGATACGGCATGGTGATTGGCCGGGTGATGGAGGTAAAAGGAGTCCCTCTTCGACATGGAAAGGCGTTCCATGTAAACAAGAGGATGTTGAGATCAAACCTCTCTCGGCGCCTGAAGAGAGCCTACGCCAAGAGAATCGATACAAGTGAGGGGGAATCGGTGACCACTCAAGATACAAATTGCTTTCCTCTCCACCAAAGAAGAAAGTTGCCCATGCGGCTACTAAGAGAATTCCTGCCCCAAAGAAAGAAAACCAAATCGCTCCCGGCCCATGGTGAGTCACTGCCCCTTGATCGTGTCTCTCGCCCCAAGAAGAAGCGGCCGAGAAGGAATCTCAAATACCTTCTCCGTCCATCAAAAAGAGGAGAAGCGATAAGCCAAGACGGCCTCCTCCTCGAAAAAAACAATAGCACGCCCCCGCCGCCCAAGACTTAGAAGAAACTCTCTCCGAACGAGAAATCCCCCGGTACAAACTAGGAGAAGAAGAAGAATCTTCAAGCATTCCGAACTTGAGAAACCGGTGAGTCACCACTCACCGCAACAGACACGGAGCTCTTTGGAGAAGTAGAGTCTCGTAAATTATTGATGAAAACGACCAAGTCTCTGAAAGGCGATCAACAGAGGCAAATCAAGACCCGGATGTAGTTCGAGCATTTGAGACACAAGAAGTAATCGAGAAATCTAACTACTTTGTTGTGAGGATCGTATCCGCTCCTACAACAGACGCGGTTGAGAATGGAGCACCAAAGCTTGCTACCTTCTATCCCCGAGAATAAGGGACGGCAGAAGAAGGCGATAGAGATGATGATGTGATGATCCTATCCCCACCTTATCCGGACATCCAAAATCGTCTGCGAGAGTGGAGGAAGTGGAAGTTAAGTCGATCCAGGAAACAGTTCCAACGTCCCGAGTTTATCGAAGAAGAAGAGGAACGATGAATTTTCTTGGAGTGACCTGTGATCAAGATGGATGAAGAAAAATCGCATGAGATATCTTGCGGATCTTCAAGGACAAGGAGAAGGAGAGACAGGTAGAGGAAGGCGAGGCACGTGAGAAGGCCAAAGATCCGCCCTATCACCGGCACCACGAACATACACATCCTCTCCTTGACGCCCTATCGAAGCGATGAGGATCCGGACCCTATTGTCGCCACGAGAAGAGTTGCAAATGCAGCAAGCAATGCACGAATCCAGAATCCTTCATGAACAAAGAATGATGGAGGGACCAGGAGAGTCCTCCAAAACACGGTTGGAGATAGACCCAATGGGAGTGGTGCAACATATTGCCCTGTTGTTCTTTGCCACCACTTCCCACTCACTCGGAAGAAGGAACTAAGGGAAATGGCGATGGCGGGTTAATGGGGACCCCAGTCGAGCCAACCCCGAATGAAGGTGTCTCACCACCCGCCCCAACTAATAAAAACTCGGTAGAAAACAGTAGGGAGTTTGGAGACGAGTGACCCCATTCCAAGTCACTCGGTGCGCGCCGAGGGGGAAACTCCCTCCACCTGCGGCAGAAGGTCGGAGGATCTGTGCAGATGACTCCACAACGAATCGAGGAGGCGAAGTGGAGAAGGAACAAACACAAAGTACACAACGAGTTGTCATCAACGAAGCTCAGGACGGTTGAAACTGTCTCGGTGAGGTGCCAATCGCTACTCGAAGGCTAATGACGCTCGCGATGCAATCGAGGCACTGAGGAAGGAACAGCCCTGGGAGTTAACATTCAGGCGATGAAAGTGCAATCCATGGGGTTGAGACTCCAATGGATGCCACCGCATGAAAGGCCCTAAGACACCGTGACACTGTCGTCGAAAAGGGATGTCAAGGCCTCATTGCCGTTGAGATTGCAGGAGGTAATGAAGGCCAACGGGAGGGTGAGACTTCCGGGGTAAAGAAGTCAATGCAGAACATCCCTCCGCTATCATTGATCCATCCGAAAAAGGAGATAAGCGCGCTTCACGATTCCCAGGACAATCTCGATGTAACCTTTGCGGGATCGGAAGAAGACGATGAAGCCGAGTCATCCCCTGTGATCGATCCAAAAGACTCGCCTAAGGATGTTCCAACCCGAGCAAGTCGACCTCAAGACTACTCGTCAAACTTTCAATTTTGATGATGAGCCACCCATGGAAATCTCATCATCGTCCGATGACGCACGATAAGGCCGAGGACCGGTCAACTCAATTGAAAAAACCATTTGAGACCGAAGGTTTGTTGAGACAATGTTGAGGCTCGGCAAAGTCGGGTCAACTTCACAACAAACCCAACAAACAGTCGGCGCGCGGGCTCCCCAGCCGCGGGTTCGACTCCACAGAACTTCACGCGCACCACTCATCATTAAACAAATCCCAGTTACCCGTGATGATTCCTTTGTAGAATCATTTCCATTCTCTCGGGAGGTACCCGACCTCCCGAAGAGTCGAGAAAAAGAGATCTCGCGCTTCCACGAGACAGATCCTGTCATTCCATCGATACCATTGTTCGATTAACTATGATTTTGACGCTTGGCCATCGATTTGCCCCCAGAGGGAACAAATTTGAAGTTCGGGAGGTGTTCAAAGCATTATTTCTTTGAAATTGAATGGATGGAGAGGCACCAGGCCTCGATGGACATGAGATCGATAATGAGAGTTGCCAACCTTATTGCCGACTTAAGAGGCATAATAGTCGAGAATCGGGAGTGGTGGCAACAAAGAACAAACAATGCGTGTGGAACAAGCTAGATATTTAGAACATTGTTCAACAAGTTGTTAGTCTGGGCGGTGAGAATCCGATGCAAAGACAAAGCCGAGAGAACACATAGAGCACATGCATGAATCTCACCTTTGCTTGAGATAAAGGCATTGCGTGAGCAAAATAAGAATGAGCTCTGCGTATGGAAGAAAACATGGATCGAAAATTCAGCCTTCTCACGGGTGAGATGAAGTTGCTTAAAGTGAATCCAACGCTACTCGTTCGAGCCTCGTGCGGCGGACTCGAAGCGAACTCGGCTATCGCCGGACTCAACTTCCGCTTGCTAGTATGTGTCCAGGGTTCCACTCTCCTTTGATGATGCCAAAAAGGGGGAAGAGGAATACCTAAAAGCGAAGAAATCGACGAGAAAGAGGAAGCGATTGTAAGGGAAAAGCGGTGAGGAGGTCTCAAGAGCAAAGAAAGGAAAGTCGTTGAGGGGGAAGGATCGGGAGATGTCACCCTAATGATTGCACAAACCCCCAACAAGGTCTTGTCACGGTGATATTATCAAAGACAAACTCCCAATGACTCGCCACCTCAACACTCTGTTGTATCTATGACCGAAAAGAGAAAGACAGTTGAAGCGAGGGATGGAGGAAGTGGAAGGAAGGATGAATGCCCGAGTTATGAATATCTTGAAACAACATGGAGGCATTCCGTGAAGAGAGAGAGACACTTATGCCATCACAGATGCCGGAATCGAGCCAAGATCAGTTGATGAATTTAAAACGCTCGCATCCGAAGGATATTTTGCAAACATGTCCATGGTGAAGCCAGGACTTATCTTGGGAAAAAGGGTCTCACGTTATGTGAAGAAAGCGACAGCAAAGAGACTACCGGCGATCACTCTCGTTGGTCACTCCGCTAGTCACTCGGTGGGAAGAAAAGACCCCGATACACGCCTGAGGAGGAAGAGGTAGAGAAAGAAGCAGTGGTGGAGGAAGAGGTTTGGACTCCAGGCCTCCGCCCAAAAACATTGAGTACATAGATCCGGCAAGAAATGAGGGATCTACCGGGCTGGTCTTGACCAAGTAGCCAATCCGCAAGAGGCTAAAAACAATGATGAGTACGTGAAAAGAATCGAAGAAGAAAATAAAAGACAAACTCAGCTTTGGGAGGAGAGACAAAGAGAGACTAAGAAGAGATAAAGCCGCCGGAAGGCATATGAAAAAAGAAGAAGAAGGCGGTGAAGATGAGAAAAAGAGAAAAAGACCGAGGAAGATGACAGACGAAGAAGATGAAAGAATGAGGCAACGAAGGAGATCAAGTGTTGTTGTCACCCCTTCATGTATTTTACTATGTAAATACATACTATGTAAGTGTTAGGAATTTTATTGTTTAGATTTTGATGAATGCCATGTAAAACTTAGAATAGAAAGTTGGCTCCCCAATTCTTCTTGTGTGAAATGTATTGTAACAATTAGAGCCGTGCCAAAGCCGAGTTAAGTCGCCTACGCCCAACATGCAAGAAGACAATGAAGGCTTGAAGGAAAATCTTTGAGAGACAGTTTAGTCTGACAAAGAAGAAGAGCGACAGAACTCGATCAAGAAGCGGTGAGATGCGGCTAAGTGGAACATCATCAAGTCAACTCAAGAGAAGCCAAGTCTCAAGTCAAGTGTGAAGAGTCATCCAATGATTGGAAGTCGACTCTAAGTCACCTGGGGAAAGCAAGGAAATGCGGTCAAGTCGAGATAAGCGTAAAAGAACCGTTTACGTAAATCAAGAGATTCACTTAAACAAGTAATATCTCCATACTACCTTTCTTGGAGTGCTCGATCCCCGAAGCGTGCAAAAGGAATGAACCAATGGGAAGCACTACACCGTGTCGAACTCGAAAAGGTGATAAAACAATTCATACGAGGAAATGGCAATTCCAAGAAGCGCAAGCCAACGATCGCAAAGTGACTTTCAAAAATGAGCCTATCTCTTCAACGGGCAAATTTTTGAAAGTTCACTATAAAAGGCCGAGGAATTTGTTTGAGAAAAGTGATGCATGACACATACGTGAGATTTACAAGCACATCCGAAAACTTAAACATACTCAATCCTCAAGCCTACATCTCAAGTACATCAATCCAACACTTACCCGTGAAGGAAGAGAACTTCAACCATTGAAGAGGAAACCTTTGAAAACAAGGGTCTACATTCCGGGAAGGATTGTAGAAAGGTTCAAAGGTGAACCAAGTCTTAAGCTCTTGGAGGGCTTCGTGATCAAATCCAAAGTGCTTAAGCAAGTGAGTTGTAGTAGCAAGGCGGCGCCTGTGAAGAAGGCGAGTCGTGCGAGAAGCCGGTGAGTGATCAAGGCGTCTCAGGCATCGAGTCCCAAAGGATCAAGTCGGCCGTTGTGATCAAGACTTGTATCCGGACGGATATTACCACTTTGTAAAGCGATCATTACTTAGTGGATTCCTCCGGGGAGTTGGAGAAGAGAGGAGTAGAAGAATTACCCCATCTTCGAACCTCTATAAAAACCTTATCGTGTCATTTACATTTCAAAGCATTTAAATTTCGCACTTATAATTGCTTATATCTCTTGATAAATTTGCTATCCATTTGATAATTTATAAGTACTAAATCAAGTTGTAAAAAACTTGCTTAATCAAACTTAAGGGTGTTAAGTCTTCCATGAAAAACAAAACCACAGTTGAGTCAATTTATAGCCAACAACCGAGTTTCTCTAATAATTACTCGAAGTACGTCTGTTGAGAGATTAACTCTCTTGAGTGACTAATTCGATTGTCCATCAAGGACACGGTGTGTAGAACTCAGAGATTTAAAAGGCCTAAATCGAAAATTTGGTAAGGTTTATTCAACCCCCCTTCTAAACCTTACACTTACACCCCTTGGGACCTACAAGTGGTATCGGAGCGGTTGGTTCATTGAACCCTCCGCACCAGTTCTTGAACTAGATCTCCAAACTTTTCAAAAGTCCGCTTTAGTACTTAAACTTTCAAAACTCTTTTCTATCATTAAAAGTTATTATCATGGAAGCAAATCTAACACGCATTCCTATGTTCACTATTGAAAAATTTGATGATTGGAAAATTCGTATGCGAGCTCATCTATCAAACATTACATGATGAGATGTGGATAGTGATAGAAGATGGGCCTCTGCAAATATTAAATGTGAACACAATTTATGCACGAAGAGTTGCAAATTTGAAGGGGAAGAAGATCAAAGACACGGACAGTCATGGTTGAAAAACCAAGAACCGAGTGGACAAATGATGATGAGAAAAAGATACAACCTGGATAATGTAGCCAAGGACATTCTTTACAAAACCTTGGACAAAGCCATGTTCAATAAAGTGAAATCTTGCAAAACGGCTAAAGAAATCAGGACAACCGACATTGATTTGCGAAGGCTCGAGCAAATCAAAGAAAACAAACTATCGGTGGCCGTACAAAAATTTGAGAACTTTAAAATGATCTCGGGAGAAAACCTGGATCAATCGGATGCTCGGTTTACGAAATCACAAATGAGTCTGTCTACACTTGGAAAGGAATATACACAAAAGGAAATGTGTATGAAGATCCTAAAAAGTCTTCCGGTGAATGGGAAATGAAGGTCATGGCATTGAGACACTCCATGGACCTATCAAAGACATCCAATCATGAGTTATTCTCGGACCTCAAAGCCTACGAGTTTGAGTGAGAAGGAAAGACGAGGAAGAGACAGTTGTACCCAAATCAATTTGCTCTAGTTGTCAAAGATGGAAGGAGAGTGAGGTCAAAGAGGCAATTGACCCGTAAGAAGAAATAGCCCGATGGTTAAAAGATTTAACAAGTTCTTTAACAAGAACTACAAGAGAGGAAAGGGTGAATCCTCCGAAGGCACTCGGCTCCCTCCAAATCAAGGGATGATAGGCCAACTAAGAAAGAGATCATCAACAAGTTGAGTATCAAAGGGCCGACAACTCAAGAATAGAAAGAGCCGATCAAAAGGCTGAATATCTATGTTGGAATTGTAGACAACCAGGTCACTATGCCATTGATTGCTCATATCCCTGTAGTCAACAAGTACAGAAACGAAGAAGAAAGAAAGGTCTTGAGAGAAAGAAGACAAGAGAAGAAAAAGGCAATGATGGCTGCAGAGAATCCGAGACAACCAAGTCAAGAGAGACAGTGACTCGAGAAAGCGGTGAAGTGACTACTCAAGTGACTCGAAGAAGAAGCCTTGATCCGCTTAATGGCCAAAGAACAAGATCAAGAAGATGAGGTACAATCTAACTCAACAAGCTCAGACACTAGTGATAGTGATAGTGACGTGACACACACTTCATCACCCACTCGATCTTTATGATTCATTAGGCAAAATGATGAAAGATTTTGAGCACATTAAAACCTCACACACACTATTGAATGAGGAAAACTTGACCTACTCAAAAGTCAAAACTCAAAGTGACTAAGGAGCCGAGTACTCTAAGTCAAATAGCTGATGAGAATAAAAGTTTAAAGGCTGAAAATGCTAAATTAATATCGAAATTGCTGCTATAGAAAAGAGGGAGAATGACCTCAAAGAGAATGTGGAGACAAAACAAAGCTTAGGATTTAATTCCTTTGTGCCATGCCAAACCTCAAAAGTAATTTTGGAAAAAGGATCTTCAAGTCATGAAGAGTCCGAAAAATCCAAAATCGTAAATGTTGCACACACTTTCAATCCAAAGCACAATACTAAGCAAAGCGGCCTTGGTTACAAAGGAAAAGGAAAAACGACCGATTGAGAGTCTTGAAAGGATACGGTGAGAAGAAATTGCCGAGTCCTCGGCAGACTCCAAAGAAAATACTCAGTAAAGAAGAAGCGAGCTACCAAAAATCCTTAAAACTCATAAAAGAAATACATATGATGGGAATGGTAGAAAATATCCAAGCCAAGTCGATTTGGAATAATGTGAACTATCACCTAGACTTATGGAATACAAGCCCAAATGGCAAAGGCCTAGAACTCAACAAAGGCCATTCCAAAAGCATAAGAGCTTTCATCAAAGCACACATATGCACTAGGCACTACACTCAAAGACACCACAATTACCCAAGAAAGGCAATTGCTAAAACATACACGCAGCATACGAGACAAAAGAGACAATTTGTATGAACCTAGAATCCCAAGCAATTTGCCAGGATTAATTATGATTATGGCAGCGATAGATGGCAACCTCTTGAGTCAAATCATTTGGCTATAGGTTGGTTGGATCATCTTATAATTCTAACCCCTCGGGACCCGCACAAGAATGGGTACCTAAAACTTAATTTCCTTGATTGCGGGTTCAAGGAGCAGTGAGTGCCAAGGAACCTGGTACATGGATAGTGGTCATTCCCGGACATATGACAGAAATAAGAGAAATGTCAAAATTCAAGGAAGTCAAAGGAGCAAAAGTCATATTTGGAGAAATGAAGCTCCTGGCGAAATAAGAGGCATTGGATCCATCCGGAGGAATGGATTAGAAATCACGAGATGTTGCATATGTTGAAGGACTAAACTTCAATTTACTAAGCATCGACCAACTCGTGACAAGGGCTACAATGTTGGATTCAACATGGGAATATGCCAAATCAAAAATATTGAATCAAATGAAGTTGTATTGCAAGGATGTAGACGAGAAAAATATGTATGTAGTGGATTGGTCAACCGCAACACCCAAAGACAATCTACTAGCAAAGAGCAATTTGAATCAAGTTGGTTGTGGCACAAAAAGCCGAGTCACCCTGAATTTCAAAACAATTAATAAGCTAGCAAGAAGTCATCTTGTAGAAGGACTCCCCGGACTAAGTATACAAGAAGGAGAATATATGTGATGCATGTCGAAGGAAAACAAATCAAGTCGTCGTTCAAAGAAAAGACATGCCCATCCTCAACAAGAATATTGCATCCGCTTCATATGGATCTATTTGGTGAGAGAACCCAGCAAGCATAAGTGGAAAGAAATACACCTTGGTGGTAGTAGATGACTACTCAAGATATACATGGACAATATTCATGTGCAAGAAGAAAGAAACTCTACAAAAGCTACCACGGTGATGAAGAGGATACAAAATGAGAAGAGTCAAACCATTATCAAAATAAGATCGAGATAGAGGAACCGAGGTTTGTCAATGGAATAATAACTCAAGATCTTGTATTGAGAATGGTATTAGTCATGAACTATCGGCCCGCAAGGACTCCACAAATGAGAATGGAGTTCTGAAAGAAGAACAGAACCCTCAAAGAAGCGGCAAGGACCATGTTAGTGAAGCGGGGTTACAAAAAAGATTTGGGGTCAAGCAATCAACACGACTTGCTACACCCAAAACAGATGTATGATAAAGATACGGTGACAAAGACTCCCTATGAGATCCGGTGGAAGAAAACCAAATGTTGCATATTTCGAATATTTGGATGTAAATGCTTCATCCACAACAATGGCAAAGACAGACAACCTAAAGGCTTTTGATGCTAAAGCCGATGAGGGTATCTTCTTAGGATACTCGGTGAAAGCAAAGCCTCTGAGAATACTCAACAAAAGAACTATGGTTCTGAAGAATCCATTCATGTAGTATTCGATGAGCCAAATGTAAATGGGAAGACATTGAAGAGTCGGTGATAAAAGTGAATCATCCAACCTGATGAGAAGAGTCCCTATCTTTCAAGCCAAGCGGGGATTATCAATTGAGAAGAAGATGAGATAATTTGAATCTCAAAAGCGGTGGAAAATCTGCGGTGAGTGATCACGAGAGAGCCGATCACAAAGAATACGGTAATTTTGCAAGTCAATCGAATCCGGCTAACTTACTTCAACCTGGACGTAAGATGGCCGAGAGACCATCCACCAGAACTTGTCATTGGAGATATAAGAGAAGGTGTCAAGACAAGATCGAGAACCCAACAAGAAGCAATGTTCACATGCTTCATCTCGCAGATAGAGCCCAAAGATGTGTCACAAGCATTGGGCGACACACATTGGATTCAAGCTATGCAAGAAGAGTGAATCGGTTTGAGAGAAATAAAGTATGGGAATTAGTACAAAGACCCATACATCAAAATGTTATTGGAACCAAATGGGTATTGAAATAAGATGAACGAGGAAGGTTACGTGGTAAGAAACAAAGCAAGACTGGTAGCCAAAGGATATTGCCAAGAAGAAGGAATAGATTTTGATGAAACATTTGCCCCCTGTAGCAAGATTGGAAGCTATAAGGATGTTTTTCTTGCCTATCTTTGCTCACAAGAATTTCACTTGTATATCAAATGGATGTAAAAAGTGCATTCTTGAATGGTTTATTGGAAGAAGAAGTGTATGTTGAACAACCTCCAGGATTTGAGCGGAAGACTCTTGGAGACAAGGTATACAAACTCAAGAAAGCCCCTGTGCACGGTTGAAACAGGCACCGCAGCATGGTATGACACCTGTCACAATTCCCCGATGAAAATGGATTCACAAAAGGAAAGTAGATAGAACACTTTTCAGAATTCAAGACAAGAAGAGTATCTTGCTTGTTCAAATATATGTGGATGACATCATTTTTGGATCCACTAACAAAGAGTCTGTGTGAAAAATTATCAAACCTCATGCAAAGTAAATTTGAAATGAGCATGATGGGAGAGTCGACATTCTTCCTTGGACTTCAAGTGAAACAAGTGAAGGATGGAACCTTCATAAGTCAAACAAAATACACCGAGAGATTTAATGAAGAAATTTGGTATGGAGGAGAAGTCTTCGTAAAAATACCAATGAACACATCGATCAAAATGGACATGGATGCGGATGGCAAGCACAGTAGATCAAACAAGATACGAGCACTTATTGGATCATTGCTCTATCTCACGGCTAGCAGCCGACATCACCTTTCTTTGTAGGTGTATGTGCAAGATTTCAATCTGCTCCAAAGAGAGCCATATAATGAAACTAAGAGAATATTGAGATACTTAAAAGGAAGCCAAGAAGTAGGCCAATGGTATCCAAAGGAAGGTGGATTCAAGCTAATTGGCTATTCGAGACTCGACTATCTTTGGATGCAGAGTGGGACAGAGGAAAAGTACTTGAGGCACATGTCAAATGCTTAGGAAACAGACTAATTTCTGGTTTAGCAAGAAGCAAAACTCAATAGCCACCCTACACCGGTGAGGCGAGAATACATAGGCTGCGGGCATTGTTGTGCCCAAGTCCTATGGATGAGACAAAGTGAGAGATTATGAAGTTGAAGAAAAAGAAATTCCAATCATGTGTGATAAACAAGTGCCATTGCAATCACTCAAAATCTGTGTTGCACTCAAGAACAAAACATATAGATGTCGATATCATTTCATAAGAAATCATGTTGAAAAGAAGGACATTATCTTGGAATATATCTCAACCGACAAACAACTAGTGACATCTTCACAAAACCATTATGTGAGTCAAGATTTGAAGAACTCAAACATGAGTTGGGGCTAATTGAGCTAAGGCCGAGACACGAGGAAGAATCAAAGAAAAGAAATGAAACGGGAAAGAAGGTGAAAAAGAGTGAAAACAAAAATCACCAAGAATCACCAGCATCGGAAAGTCACTATACCAAGTCGGTGATATTTGAGTCACTAAGAGAAATGTGAGAAGCAGGATCAATTCGGCCCAAGAGATAAGCTGAATAACTTATGAGCAAAGCGACAAAACGCAATCGTTTTGACTTAGCGGGAATGTTTTAAGAGACACGTCGGCATAATGATGATGTGTACGGACATAAAGTCGCACACCAAGCCTATGATTGGATATAAATCTTTGCCGCATTAAATACGAGACATGAATCGCTCAATATCGTGCGAAATCCAAGCCGTTGATTTCGATCACGATTCAAAACCGCCCGCACGCCCTTTCATAAACCATATTTAAACCATTTTCGTCCGTTTCTCTCTCACACTTCTAAAAACTGTTCAATCTCTTTCTCTCAAAAGGCAAAGACAAATACTCTCGAAACCCTATCAACCTTCAAATCAAATTTCGAACTTTTCCTTGAAATTATTCTCGAGAAATGGCACCAACGTATGACTTTACCAAGTTGGGAAAACAAATCCACACCGGTTCGACCGTGGATTTCTACGGAATGGTGAAGCAGGGGTCCGACGACACCCTGGTGAAGAAAATCGCGGAGAAGTTAGAAACGACATGATCAAAACCATTTCTAATGCTTTGGAATATCCTATGACCTATGTGGAGGAGGTCGCACAATTCACGTGAATGCCGAGATTCACGACGAAGGAATCAAGTCATCATTCACGGGAAGCGGTGACTATCACCGCCAAGGATTTGGTGAATATTGCTCACTACCCAGTGAAGGAGCAACTAAGATTAAGGAAGCTGATGTAAACTTGGCTGATGCATGGAAAGAAATAGCCAAGTCGACCTTTGCCGACAAAATTATATACACAAAGACAAACAAAAAAGACTGCTGAAGGAGGATTATCACAAATTATTGGACATAGTTGCCAAATGTATCGACATCAAATTTGGTGACTTTGACCAACTATCAAAGGCAAAGCTGATTGTGATGGCTGCAATCATCGAGAAAAGAAGATAAATGGCTGAGTTTATCTACAAAGCAGACTCTGCCGAACGTGGGAAACAAGTCCTTCAAAGAAGATGGGTCATTTGGAGGATCCCTGGGATATGGCCTAGTGATTGGCCGACTATTGGAGGTGAAAGAGTCCCTCTCGGACATGGGAAAGCATTCCATGTTAACAAGAGGATGTTGAGCTAACCTCTCGGTGCTCGAGAAGCGAGCTTACGCCGAGAGAGCCGACACCAGTGAGGGGAATCAGTGACCCCGAAGACACACCGCCTCCTCTCCAACCACGAAGAAAGCTGTCCCCTGCGCACTGCCAAGAAATCTCTTGCCCCAAAGAAAGAAAACAAACATGCTCCCGCCCTGCAGCAGAGTCACCGCCCCCAGCCAGCCATGTCACCGCCCCTGCAGCGATCGAGAAGGACTCCCAAATACCTTCTCCGATCGTCAAAAGGAGGAGAACCGACAAGCCTAGACGGCCATCTCCTCGAAACAAACACAAGCACCGGCCCCCCGCCCAAGACTCGAGAGGTCGCGCCTCAACTTAAATTCCCACGGTACAAACTAGGAGACGAAGAAGACTCGTCAACAGTCCGACAGGAGAAACCACCAGTCGATTACTCGGCTAGCACAAATACCGAGACTCTCGGAGAAGTAGAGTCTCCGGATGTAGTTGATGAAACAGACCAAGTCTGCTTGAAGGTGATCAGAGAGGCAACTCAAGACACTGGTGTAGCTCACACAAATTTGAAACTCAAGAAGAACCAGCCCAGCAGATAGTGATGTAATGATCCTATCTCCACCTTACCCAGACATCCAAAATCGTCTGCGTGAGTGGAGAAAATGGAAGTTGAGCAAGTCAAGGGAACAGTTCCAACGGCTTTGAATTCATAGAAGAAGAAGAGGAAGCTGTTAAATTTCCTTGGATGACTCTGTGCTCCCAAAGAATTGATGAGGACAAGCGCTTAGACATCCTGCAAATCTACAAGGACGGGGAGAGAGCAAAGCAAGTGAAGAAGCCGAAGCACGTGAGAAGGCAAGTATCCGCCCTATCTCCGGCACCACGAACACTTCCATCCTCTCCTTGATGTTCTCTCGAAAGTGACGAGGAACAGAAAATGCCGCGCCCACGGAAGAAATGCGGATCGCAAGCATTGCATGAATCAAGAATCCTTCACGAGCAAAGATCGATGGAGGGACCAGGAGAGTCCTCCAAAAACACAGGTGAAATCGATCCAATGGGAGTGGTTCAAAGCAAATAGCCGACCGATGTTCCGCTACCACTTGACTCACTCGGAAGAAGGCAATAAGGGAAATGGCGATGAAACCGGGCTAGTGGGGACCCCGGTCGAGCCAACCCCTATTGAAGGTGTGCTACCACCGCCCAACGGCTGAACCATCAATTGCAACAGCCGGGAGTTTGGAGACGAGTGACCCCACTCCAAGTCACTCACTGGTGCGTGCGCCGGGGGGAAACTCTTTCCACTGCAGCAAGGTCGGAGGATCTGCAGATGACTCGACAAAGAAGCAAGGAGGCAAAGAAGAGAAATTACAATCACTAGAAGAACGAGCAAGTTGCCATCAACGAAGCTCGAGCGATTGAGACTGTCTCGGTGAGGTGCCAATCGCTCACGAAGGCTAATGACGCGCGATGCGGTAGAGGCTGAGGAAGGAACAACCCCGGGAGTTAACACTGCAGGCGAAGAAAGTGCAATCCATGGGGTTGAGACTCCAATGGATGCCATTATAGAAGACCCTAAGACAGTGACACTTTGTCGAAAGGGAGGACCAAGGCCTCGCAGCAGTAGAGACTGTTGGAGGAAATGAAGGCCCACGGGAGGTTGAGACTTCCGGGTAAAGCAACAAGTAGAGAACATCCCTCCTGGTATCATCGACCCATCGAGAAGGAGATCGGCGCACTTCATGATTCCCGGGACAACCACGATGTCACCTTTGCGGGATGGAAGGCGAGGAAGAAGCCGAGTCATCCCCATGACAAATCCAAAAGACTCACTGCGGATGTTCCAAGCTCGAGCAAGTCGATCCCAAGACTACTCGTCGGACCTTTAACTTTGATGATGAGCCACCAATGGAAATCTCATCATCGTCGATGACGCTCGATAAGGCCGAGGACCAGTCTACTCAAAAGGAGAAATCGGTGAGACCAACAAAGTGTTAAGGCAGTGAGGCTCGCAAGCCGGGTCTAAAGCACCACGTAACCCAGTGAACAACGGACTCGCCACGACAGGCTCCTCAAGCTGCAGCAGGATCGATTCTAAAAAAAAAGAACATCACGCGCACCGCTCATCATCGAACAAATCCCGATTGGCGGTGATGATTCTTTTGTAGAATCTTTCCCTTTTTATTTGGAGATACGAGAACTCCACAAAGAATCGAAACGAACAAGCACGCTATCACGGACCAGCTCTGTTCTTCCAACAGACACCATTGTTCCGTGAATTATGACCCGATGTTGTATGGCCATCAACCCGCAATGAAGAATCGGTGAAGCTCGAGAAGTGTTCAAGGCACTCTTTGCGAGAGATTGAAAGGATGGAGAAGCATCAGGCCTCTTTGGACATGCGATTGGACAATGGGGATGCCACCCTTACGGTGATTTAAGAGGGATATGATTCGGATAAGGGAATGGTGGCAATGGCTGAACAAACAATGCGTGTGGAACGGTGAGATACTTTGGACAATTGTTCAATAAGTCGCTGGTGTGGAGAGTGAAAATGCGATGCGAAGACAAAGCCGAGAGAGCACATTGAGCACATACATGAAGCTCACACCGCCGAGATCAAGGCTCGCTGCGTGAGCAACATACACATGATCTACGACGTTTGGAAGAACACATGACAAGAAAATTCAGCCTTCTCATGGCCGAGATGAAGTGATTTGCAGAATCCAACGCTACTCGTTCAATTCGTCTTTGCCGCATACAACGCAGCAGACTTGAAGCAAAATTCAACCATCAAGACTCGACTTGAGGCTTGCCAAAGATGTTCCTGGGGTTCCTCTATCCTTTGATGATGCCAAAAAGGGGGAAGAGGAATACCTTAAAGCAAAGACAAAATCAAGTCAAAAGAAAAAGGCAAAGCGGTGACAAGGGAACAAAGTGAGAAGGGAAAATCGGTGAGGAAATTTTGAAGTGAAGAAAGGAAAATCTCTTTGAGGGGGAAGGATCAAAAATATGACCTTGATGATTGCACAAACCCCCAACAGGGTCTCACGGTGACATTATAAGCAACAAACTCCCCGTGATCTCTGCCACTCCAACACTCTTTGTATCTATGGTGAGAAGAGAAAAGCAATTGAAGCGAGGGATGAAGGAGGTGGAAGGAAGAATGGATGCCAGGGTGATGAACATCTTGAAAGAACACGGAGGCATTCCGGTTGACAGAGACACGTATGCCATTTCGGATGTCGGGACAGAGCCAAGATTGGTTGATTTAATTCAAAACGCTCGAATCAAGGATATTTTGCAAATATGTCCATGGCTCAAGCTTGGGACTGTATTGGGAAAAGGGTCTCACATTATGTGAAGAAGGCGATGGGCAGCAGAAACCGTGATCACTCTGCTGGTCACTCGGGCACTCACCGAAAGAAAAAGAAGGCCCCAAGACAAAGATACGCCCCAGGTAGAGGAAGAAGCGGCGGTGGAGGAAGAAGCTTGAGACCTAGTCCTCCGCCCAAGAATATTGAATACGTAGATCCGGGAAAGAAAGGAGGGATCTCTTTGGGCGGGCTTGACCATGTGGCGAACTTGCAAGTGGCTAAAACCAACGCCGAGTATGCAAAAAGGATAGAAGAAGAAAACAAGAGACAAACTCGGCTATGGCGGAGAGAGACGAGGGGAAAGAATAAGGAAAGATGAAGTGCCAGGAAGGCATATGAGAAGAAAAAGAAGGCGGTGATTTACGAGAAGAAGAGAAGAAAAGAGAAGAAGATCTTGATCAAGATGAAAGAAGGAGACAAATGAAGGAGATGAAGTGTTTTTGCCCAACCCTTCGTGTATTTTATATGTAAATACATACAATGTAAGTCTTCGTAATAATGCTATAATTTTTTAAGACAATTACATACTCGATACACCTTGTGATTTGTGTTAAGTACAAGAATTATATGATCAATAAAAAGATTGATTATGCGCATACATTCTATGTCAATACACTATCTCAGTATGTATCTTTGTTATTTGCATGTGTATAATTTAAGTTTTGGAATCATCAAAAAGGGGGAAATTGTTAGGAATTTTATTGTTTAGATTTTGATGAATGCCATGTAAAACTTAGAATAGAAAGTTGGCTCCCAATTCTTTGCTGTGAAATGTATTGTAACAATTAGAGTGGCAAAGCCGAGTTAAGTCGCCTACGCCCAACATGCAAGAAGACAATCAAGGCTTGAAGGAAAACTCTGCTTGAGAGACAGTGAGTACAAACAAAGAAGAGCAGACAGAACTCGATCTGAAGAAGCGGTGAGATGCGGTGAGTGGAACATCATCAAGTCAACTCAAGAGAAGCCAAGTCTCAAGTCAAGTGAAGAAGAGTCATCCAATGATTGGAAGTGACTCTAAGTCACCTGGGAAAGCAAGGAAATGCATCAAGTCGAGATAATCGTAAAAAGAACCGTTGTACGTAAATCAAGAGATTCACTTAAACAAGTAATATCTCCATACTACCTTTCTTGGAGTGCTCGGTCCCAGGGAAGCGTGCAAAAGGAATGAACCAATGGGAAGCACTACACCGTGTCGAACTCGAAAAGGTGATAAAACAATTCATACGAGGAAATGGCAATTCCAAGAAGCGCAAGCCAACGATGCAAAGTGACTTTCAAAAATGAGCCTATCTCTTCAACGGGCAAATTTTTGAAAGTTCACTATAAAAGGCCGAGGAATTTGTTTGAGAAAAGTGATGCATGACACATACGTGAGATTTACAAGCACATCGTAAAACTTAAACATACTCAATCCTCAAGCCTACATCTCGAAGTACATCAATCCAACACTTACCCGTGAAGGAAAGAGAACTTCAACCAGTTGAAGAGGAAACCTTTGAAAACAAGGGGTCTACATTCCGGGAAGGATTGTAGAAAGGTTCAAGGTTGAACCAAGTCTTAAGCTCTTGGAGGGCTTCGTGATCAAATCCAAAGTGCTTAAGCAAGTGAGTCGTAGTAGCAAGGCACGCCTGTGAAGAAGCCGAGTCGCATTTGAGCTTGGTGAGTGATCAAGGCGTCTCGGCATCGAGTCCCAAAGGATCAAGTCGGCCGTTGTTGATCAAGACTTGTATCCGGACTGTTACCACTTTGTAAACCGATCATTACTTAGTGGATTCCTCCAGGAGTTGGAGAAGAGAGGAGTAGAAGAATTACCCCATCTTCAAACCTCTATAAAAACCTTTGTGTCATTTACATTTGACATTTAAATTTCGCACTTATAATTGCTTATATCTATTTGATAAATTTGCTATCCATTTGATAATTTATAAGTACTAAATCAAGTTGTAAAAACTTGCTTAATCAAACTTAAGGGTGTTAAGTCTTCCAATGAAAACAAAACCACAGTTGAGTCAATTTATAGCCAACAAATTTGAGTTACTCTATTAACAACTCAAATTTCGGTGAGTCTGTTGAGAGATTAACTCTTGAGTGACTAATTCGATTGTCCATCAAGGACACGGTATTTGTGTAGAACTCTGTAGATTTAAAAGGCCTAAATCGAAAATTTGGTAAGGTTTATTCAACCCCCCCTTCTAAACCTTACACTTACACCCTTGGGACCTACGATAAGTAAGTCTTCCGTAATAAATCAGTAAATTCTCTAATTTTGCGTAGATATAGATGTTTGCTCACGATACACCTTGTGATTGTGTAAAGGACAAGAATGCTATGATCAATAAAAAGATTGATTCTACGCATACATTCTCTCGTAAATACACTATCTGTATGTATCTATGCTATTTACATTTTGAATGTTTTAAGTTTTGGCATCATCAAAAGGGGGAAATTGTTGGGAAATTTATTGTTTAGATTTTTATGAATGCCATGTAAAACTTAAACTAGGAAGTTGGCACCCCATTTGTTTTGTTGTAAACTGCATTGTAACAAATAGGGCTAGTCAAGCCGAGTTAAGTCGGCTATGCCTAAACATGCAATAAGACAATCGGAGACTAGAAGGAAGACTCATTGCAAGACAGTGAGTATGGCAAAGAAGAGAAGAAGGGAACTCGATCAAGGTGCGGTGAGATGCGGTGAGTAAAGTATCATCAAATCAACTCAAGATAGCCAAGTCTCAAGTTGAAGTGTGAAGAGTCATCCAATGATTGAAAGTCGACTCTAAGTCACTTGGGGAAAGCAAGGAAATGCGGTCAAGTCAAGATAATCGAAAGAGATCCGTTGTACGTAAATCAAGAGAATTACTTAAACAAGTAATACCTCCATGCTACCTTTCTCGAAGTGCTCGATCCCCGAGGAAGCGTGCAAGGGGAATGAACGATGGGAAGCACTACACCGTGTCGAACTCGAAAAGTCAAGAACAATTCATACGAGGAAGTGGCAATTTCAAGGATCGCAACAAGACAAGCCAACGACCACAAGTGACTTTCAAAAATAAGCCTATCTCTTCAACGAAAGCGATTTTTGAAAGATTGCTATAAAAGGCCGAGGAATGACTACGAGAAAGGATGACCTTGATTACCGAACCCACGAACATTCAAGCTAACATTTGAACCGTAATCGAAATATTCTCAAAGATCATTCAAGATTAATTCTCAAGCCTACACAACGAAGGAATTCAATCCAACACTCACTGTGAAGGAAAGATAACTTCAATCAGTTGAAGAGGAAACTTTTGAAGAAAAGGGGTCTACATTCCGCGGAGGATTGTAGGAAGGTTCAAGGTCGAACAGTCTCGAGTTTTTGGAGGGCTTCGTGATCAAATCCAAAAATCTTAAGCAAGTGAGTGTAGTAGCAAGGCGGTTGCCCTGTGAAGAAGCCGAGTTGTACGAGAAGCACGGTGCGTGACCAAGGCATCTCCGATCGAGTCCCAAAGGATCAAGTCCGGCTGCGTGATCAAGACTTGTATTCGGGATTTGTTACCACTCGTATATCGATCAATACATAGTGGATTTCTCCAGGAGTTGGAGAAGAGAGGAGTAGAAGAATTACCCCATCTTGAACCTCTATAAAATCTTATTGTGTCATTTACATTTCAAAGACTTTAATTCCTGCATCTTATTTGTTTAACTCTATTTGATAGATTTGCTATCCATTTGATAATCCCTTAGTACTAAAACCAAGTATTAAATCTTTACTAAATCAATTTTAAGGGTGTAAAGTCTTCCAATAAAAACAAACTACATTGAGCTAATTGATCTTAACAATTTGAGTTATTCTATCAACGGCTCGAGTCAGTCAGTTGATTGATTACTAACTCTCTTGATTAACTAAATTGGCTATCCACCTAGACACAATTTGTAAGTATCAACTCGAACTTTAAAAAGGACTAAATCGAAAAGTTGGTAAGGTTTATTCAACCCCCCCTTCTAAACCTTACACTCACACCCCTTGGGACCTACAACTCAACATCTAGCATAGTCCAAGTCTAAGTACCCTACTAACTTTAATCCTCCTTCCTTTTGATACCATAGCCAACTTCTTGGCATCCCTTAAAATATCTTAGGATTCTCTTAGCTGATCATGTGACTCTCTTTTGGTGATTGAAATATAGCGGAGATACACCTACACAAAGAAAGGTGATGTACGGCACGCTTTCTTTGTTAAATAGAGCAAAGATCCAATGAGAGCTCTATATCTTGTTTGATCAATGACTTTGCCATCCGCATCCATATCCATCTTAACTGATGTGTTCATAGGAACTTCACTGATGATTTGTTTTCCATGCCAAATTTCTTCATTAAATCTCTTGTATACTTGGTTTGACTTATGAAAGTTCCATCTTTCATTTACTTGACTTGAGGTCCTAAGAAGAAAGCCAGTTCTCCCATTATGCTCATTTCAAACTTGCCTTGCATGAGGTTTGAGAACTTGTTACACAACTCTTTGTTTGTGGATCCAAAAATGATGTCATCCACAAAAATTTGACAAGTAATATACTCTCTCCATCTTGAATTTTGAAGAGTGTTCTATCAACTTTTCCTTTGGTTAATCCATTGTCAATTAGAAATTGTGACAATGTGTCATACCATGCTCTTGGTGCTCGCTTTAGTCCATATAAAGCCTTATTGAGCATGTAAACCATATCTCCAATAGTTTTCTGCTCAAAACCTGGAGGTTGTTCAACATAGACTTCTCCCTCCAACAATCCATTCAGAAATGCACTCTTTACATCCATTTGATATACAATAAAGTTTTTGTGTGCAGAATAAGCAAGAAACATCCTTATTGCTTCCAATCATGCAACGGGAGCAAAGGTTTCATCAAAATCTATGCCTTCCTCTTGGCAATACCCTTTGGTTACCAATCTTGCTTTATTTCTGACAACAGATCCATCCTTATTCATTTTGTTTCTGAATACCCACTTTGTGCCTATTATATTTTGATGAGTAGGTATTTGAACCAATTCTCATACTTTGTCTCTTTCAAATTGATTCAGCTCTTCTTACATGGCCTAAATCCAATATGTGTCTTCTAACGCTTGAGACACATCTTTATGCTCTATTTGAGAAATGAAACAAGCGAACATAGCTTCATGTTGTGCTCTGGATATGGTTTTTATGCCATCTATGACATCTCCAATAATTAACTCAGGTGGATGGTCTCTCAGCCATCTCACATCAGGTTGGAGTAAGTTAGCTGGGTTCAGCCATCTCGCAACTAAGTTGTTTTGATGAGCTCTATCTCATTCAGCTGCAGACTTTCCAACTGTCTTTGAGATTCAGCTATCTCATCATCATCAGGGTTAAGTGCTCTTATATCTGCATTAATGTATGGACTCTTCTGCATAGTTGGCTGATTTTGCTTCTCAGCTAACTCATCAATGTCTTCTCCATTCACATTTTGTTCATCAAAAACCACATGGATGGACTCTTCTGTAACCATAGTCCTTTTATTCAGCACTCTGTAGGCTTTACTTTCAGCTGAGTATCCTAAAAAGATACCTTTATCAACTTTAGAATCAAAGCCTTCAAATTGTCCTTGCCATTGTTGTGGATGAAGAACTTGCATCCAAAAATCTTGAAATATCCAATTGACAGACTCAGTTCCTCTGTCAGACCTTATTTTTATAATGGTTTGAGTCTTTTCATTTTGAACTCTTCTCATCAGCTGAGGTAGCTTTTGTAAATTATCCATGTATACCCTGAATAATCATCCATCACCACTAAGGTGTATTTCTTCCCACTAATGCTAGCTGGTTCGACAGGACCAAATAGATCCATACGTGACAGATGCAATATCCTTGTTGAAGAAGGACTTGGCTTATCTTTGAATGATGATTTGATTTGTTTTCCCATCTGACATGCATCACATATACTTTCTTTCTTGTGTACAGAGTCAGGCAATCCTTCTATAAGATGACTTCTTGCTAGTTCGTTGATTGTCTTGAAGTTCAGGTGACTCAGCTTCTTGTGCCACAGCCAACTCGACACGTTGTACTCTTGGCTAGCAGATATGTACTTGGTGTAGCAATGGATCAATCCACTACATATATATATTATGTCTTGTTCCTTGCAGTACTATTTCATTTGATTCAGCATCTTTGATCTGCCATACTCCCATGTTGAATCCAACATTGTATCCTTTGTCACAGAGTTGGCTGATGCTTAACAGGTTGAAGTTGAGACCTTCAACATATGTAACATCTGTGATATCCAATCCATTCTTCTTGATAGATCTTGTGCCTTTGATTTTCCCTGGAGCTTCATTTCCTCCAAATATGACTTTTGCACTTTTAATCTCCTTGAATTTTGACAGATTTTTCTTATTTCCTGTCATATGTCTGGAACAGCCACTATCCATGTACCAGGTTCCTTGGCACTCAGTTGTTCCTTGAACCCGCAATCAAGGAAGTCGGTTTTTAGGTACCCATACTTGCCTGGATCCTGAGGGGTTAGTGTTGTAAGATGTTCCAACTAATCTATAGCCAGATGATCTGACTCTAAGAGGTTGTCATCTATCAGTGCCATAATCATAGAGCACATTAGCAAATTGCTTGGGGGTTTTAGGATCATACAGCTATCTCTTTTGTCTATATGCCTGTGTATTTGTTTGAGCATTTGCTTTTCTGGGGTAACTGTTGAATTTTTTAGAGTGGTACCTAGGTTCATATGTGTGCTGATAATAGCTCTTTTTCCTAGGGAATGACCTTTGCTGAGGTTGAGGTCTTTGCCACTTGGGCTTGTATCCCATAGGTTTTTGCTGATATTTCACATAGTTGTTCCAATCATCTTGCTTTGGATAGTTTCTACCATTCCTATCATATGAATATATTTGCTGAAATTTCTGGGGTTTTTGGTAGCTCTGTTTAGCTTTCACAGAGTATTTTCCATTTGAAGTCTGCTGATGGACCTGTCTGAATTTCTTTTCAGTTGTCCTTTCATCATACTCTACTGGCTTCTTTCCTTTTCCTTTATAACCAAGGCCAGTATGATTGTGATTATGTTTTGGTGTGGGAATAGGTGCAGCATGTGGAGTTTTGGTCTTTTGGATTCCCTCATTGCTTGAGAACCTTTTTCCAAAATCACTCTGGGAGTTTTATCATGCACAAAGGAATTAAATCCAATGCCTGATTTGTCTCCACATCCTTTTTGGCTCATTATAAGTTCATCCAATGATTTGGATGCTTTTGTAAATGAATAAATCACATTTTTGAGATTATTTTCTCTCTTTTCTATAGCAGCTAACTCTACTATGATCTTGGCATTTTCAGCCTTCAGCTTCGTGTTCTCATCAGGTATGTGGCTCAGAGTACTCAGCTCTTTCGTCAGCTGTGAGTTTTGGCATTTAAGCTGGTTGTTTTCCTCATTTAGAAGTGTGTGTGAGGTTTTAATATGCTCAAAATCTTTCATCATTTTGCCTAATGAATCATAAAGATCTGTGGGTGATGAATTGTGTGTATCACAATCACTATCACTTGAATCTGAGTGAGACGAGTTAGATTGTACCTCATTTTCTCGTTCCTATTCCTTGGCCATGAGGCAGATAAAAGCCTCTTCCTCTATATCACTTGAGTAGTCAGCTTCACTACTATCTGAGTCTAGTGGTTCTTTACACTTGGCTGGCTCCGCAGTCTCATTAGCTAACATGGCTTTCTTCTTTTCATGTCTTATTTCCTTGAAGACCATTCTTTCTTCTTCGTTCATGTATTTGCTGACAAGTGGATAGGTGTAGTCAACAGTAAAATGTCCTAGTTGTCTGCAATTCCAACACAGGTTCTCAGCTCTTTGATTAGCTCTCTCATTCCTCTGATTATCAGCTCTCTGATAGTCAGCTCTCTGATGTTCAGCTCTCTTGGGTGGTCTATCCTCCTTGCTTTGGAAGGTGTTGAGTGTCTCCTGGAGGACTCTCCTTTGTTTCTTTTATAGTTCTTGTTAAAGAACTTGTTGAATCTTTTGACCATGAGAGCAATTTCCTCCGATCAATGATTTCTTTTGGTTCAACTTTCTTCCCTTCATTTGCCATCAATGTAACCGTCTTAGGTACAAATGTTTCCTCCTGTTCTTTCCTTCTCAGTTCAAATTCATAAGCTTTGAGGTTTGAGAATAGCTCATGATTTGATGTTTTTGAGAGGTCCATAGAATGTCTTAGAGCCATGACTTTCATTTCCCATTCAGCTGGGAGGGCTCTTAGGATCTTCATGCACATCTCCTTCTGAGTGTATTCTTTCCCAAGTGCTGAGAGCTCATTTATGATTTACGTAAACGGCATCCGGTGATCCAAGCTTTCACCGCAAACATTTTAAAATTTTCAAATTTTTGCACAAAGAACCGTTAATTTATTCACTTTAATTTATTATGATCCTTCACAAATCAGGGTTAGCTTATCCCATATTTCTTTGGCTGATTTGCATGACTTGAATTTGTTGACCATTGCCTTGTCTAATATATTGTAGACAATATCCTTGGCCAATTGTCCAGGTTCTATCTCTTTCTATTTACATTAGTCCATTCAGAGCGAGGTTTTTCAACCATGGCTGGTCTTAGCTCTTCAGTTGCTTCTCCTTTAGCTGGAGGTGCTGCTCTTACAGCAGTGTTGACTTTGAGTATTTGTAGTGGCCCATCTTCTATCACAAACCACATCTCATCGTGTAGGGCTGATGGGTGAGCCTGGATACGAATCTTTCAACAGTGAACAAAGGAATGCTAGTTAGATTGGCTTCCATGATAATAACTTTGCTTTAAGATGAAAGACTTTGAGAACAAAAGTGTTAAACCCTTTTGAAAAAAGATTGAGATCTAGTTCAGTAACCAGTGCGGAAGGCTCAATGAACCAACCGCTCTAATACCACTTGTAGGTCCCAAACGGTGTGGTGTGAGTGTTAGGAAATTTATTTGTTAGATTTTGATGATACCATGTAAAACTTAAATTAGGAAGTTGGCACTCCATTTTCCTTGTAATTATGCATTTTAATAGATAGGATTGGAAGAGTGAGTTAAGTCGGCTATGTCAAAGATTACAAGAAGTCAACTACGGATTAGAATGAAGACTACTGTTGTTGCGTCGGTGAGTGGCCTAGAAGGAAATCAATGACTCGACTGAAGGAGAGTCAGCTGTGGAACAGTTGTGAGAAGTGTAAGTCTAGTCAACTCAAGAGGCCAAGTCTATCAGTTGAAGTAACAGTTGAGTCAATCCCATGATTGGAGCAGACTTAAGTCACTGGGGTAAAGGTGATCAAGTGAAGACAATCGACTTAGATCCGTTGAAATAAAGTCAAGAATATTACTCGATATAGTAATATGTCAAGTCGCCAGTCTTAAAGTGTTTGGCCTAGAATTGTGCAAAGGAAGGAACCAATGGGAAACATCGCACCTTGTGTCGACCGACCGCAATCGAAATGCCATTTAATACGAGGAAAGGTAAACATCACAAAGGTTGCGAGACCAAGACAAGACAAGACAATGAACAAAAAGTGACATTTGAAACTAGTCTATCTCTTCAACGGGCAAATTTCAAATGTGCACTATAAAAGGCCGAGGAAGCATTTGAGAAGAGGTTACCTTGATAACTTGAACCACTAACGAACAAGCAATATTCAAGCAAGTAACTGCAATATTCTCAAAGTAATTCAAGCAATTCCTCAAGCCTTAAACTCGAAGAAACTTGATCCAACACAAGTGTGAAGGAGAGATAACTTCAACCATTGAAGAGGAAACTTTTGAAGAAACAAAAGGGGTCTACTTTCCAAGTTGAAGAATTGTAGAAAGATTCATGGTCGAACCAAGTATCAAGTTGTTGGAGGGCTTCGTGATCAAATCCAAGAACTTGAGAAGTGAGCTAAAGTAGCAAGGCAGCTGCCCTGTGAAGAAGTTGAGTCGCAAGAGAAGCCAACTGTGTGATCAGGGCTGTCTCTAGACTGATAACTGCTTTGTAAACTAATATGTTACATAGTGGCTTCCTCCAGGAGTTGGAGAAGAGAGGACTAGAATAATTACCCCATCTTCGAACTTCTATAAAATACTTGTGTCAATTTACTTTGATAATTTACATTCTTTGCATATTTACTAATATATGATATTAGTATATATTTGCTATCCAACCGATAAATAACTAAGTGCTAAAATCAAGTGTTAAAAACAAGCTTTAAAATAATCATAGGGTGTTAAGTCTTCCGCTATTAAAAACCAAATCCGCCAAGTTAACTATTTGGCTTAAGCGTACCGAAAGTTATACTATCAATGACTCTATCGAGTGCATTGAGTGGGTAACTTAGTGAGTAGCCAACTTAGTTGTCCCTAAGGGACATGACTAATTTGAGTCAAATCTGTTGAAATCTTTAAAAGGACTAAATCGAAATTTGGTAAGGTTTATTCAACGCCCTTCTAAACCTTACACCACACCCCTTGTGACCTACAAGTGGTATCGAGCGGTTGGTTCATTGAGCCTTCCGCAGATCGGTTCTTGAACAACATCTCTATCTTTTCAAAAGGTTTTAACACTTGTGTTTTTCAAAGTCTTTCATCTTTTAAGCAAAGTTATTATCATGGAAGCAAATCTAACACATATTCCAATGTTTCTTGTGGAAGAGTTTGATGACTGGAAAATTCGCATACAGGCTCATCTATCAAAGATTACATGATGAAATGTGGTTAGTGATAGAGGATGGGCCATTGCAAATACTCAAAGTCAATACAATTTGTAAGAAGAGTAGTTGTAATCAAGGAGAAGAAGTTATTCTTTGAAGCAAGTCCTTGCCCATGGTTGAAAAACCAAGGACTAAATGGACAAATGAGGATAGAAAGAGATACAACCTGGACAATGTGGCGAAGGACATCATCTACAAAACATTGGACAAAGCCATGTTCGACAAAGTCAAATCTTGCAAATCGCAAAAGAAATTTGGGATAAGCTTACCTTAATTTGTGAAGGACCATAACAAATTAAGGAAAATAAATTAATCATTCTTTGTTCAAAAATTTGAAAATTTTAAAATGGTTGCGGTGAAACTTTGGATCATTTGGATGCCGATTTATTGAGATTACTAATGAGCTTTACTCTTGGGAAAGAATATACGAGAATGAAATGTGTATGAAGATTTTTAGAGCACTTCCGATTGAATGGGAAATGAAGGTCGTGGGCCCGAGATATTCAATGGACCTCACAAGAACATCCAACCATGAGCTTTTCTCAGACCTCAAAGCCTATGAATTTGAGCTGAGAAGGAAAGAGCAAGAGGAAACAGATGTACCCAAGACAGTTGCATTGTTGGCCAGTGATGGGAAAAGAGTTGAGCCAAAGGAGACCATTGACCAGGAGGAGATTGCCCGATGGTTAAAAGATTCAACAAGTTCTTTAACAAGAACTATAAAAGGAATAAGGGTGAAACCTCCGAAGACATTCAAGACCTTCCAAGGCAAGGAAGACAAAGCCACCCAAGAGAGCGAGCATCAAAGAGATGATTATCGAGAGCCGATAATCAAAGAACAGATAGAGCTGATCAAAGAGCTGAGAACCTGTGTTGGAATTGCAGACAATAGGACATTTTGCAGTTGACTGTTCCTATCCACCAGTCAACAAATATAGGAAGGAAGAAGAAAGAAAAGTCTTCAGGGAAAGAAGACAAGAACAGAAGAAAGCCATGTTGGCTGCTGAGACTGCTGAGCCAGCCAAGTGCAAAGAGGCAGCAGACTCAGATAGTAGTGAAGCAGATTACTCAAGTGATTCTGAGGAAGAGGCAATGATATACCTCATGGCCAAAGAACAAGATCAAGAAGATGAGGTACACTCTAACTCATCTCATTTTGATTCAAGTGATAGTGATTGTGATACACACACTTCATCACCCACAGATCTTTATGATTCATTAGGCAAAATGATGAAAGATTTTGAACACATAAAATCCTCACACACAATCTTAAATGAGGAAAACAGCTAGCTTAAAAGCCAAAACTCACAGCTGACAAAAGAGATGAGTACTCTAAATCACATAGCTGATGAGAACACTAAGCTCAAGGCTGAAAATGCCAAAATCAAAGCAGATTTAGTCGCTTCTGAGAAAAGAGGGAAAAAGATCTTAAAAATATGATTGCCTCATTTACAAAAGCATCCAAATCATTGGATGAACTAATCATGGGTCAAAAGGAATGTGGAGACAAGACAGGCATAGGATTTAATTCATTTGTGCATAGTCAAACTCCAAAAGTGATTTTGGAAAAGGTATCTTCAAGCAATGAAGCATTCCAAAAACCTAAAACACCAAATGCTGCACCCACATTCACTCCAAAGCACAATCAAAATCATACTGGTCTTGGTTACAAAGAGAAAGGAAAGAAGCCAGTCGAGTATGCTAAAAGGACAGCTGAGAAGAAATTCACCCATGTCCCTCAGCAAACTCCAAACAGAAAATATTCTGTGAGAAGCAAACAGAGCTACCAAAAACCCCATAAATTTCATAATAGAAATACATATGATGGGAATGGTAGAAACTATCAAAACTATGCTGATTGGAATAATGTGAAACATCAGCAAAGACCTATGGAATACAACCCAAAATGGCAAAGACCTAAATCTCAGCAAAGGTCATTCCAAAGGCAAAAGAGCTATTATCAGCACACTTATGCACCCAAGCACTACACTCAGAAATACCACAACTATCCCAAGAAAGCAATTGCCAAAACACAAACACAGGCATACAAACAAAAGAGACAGATGTATGATCCTAAAACCCCCAAGAAATTTGCTAATGTGCGTTATGATTATGGCACTGATAGATGGCAATCTCTTAAAGTCAGACCATTTGGCTATATGTTGGTTGGAACATCTTATAGCACTAACCCCCCCAGGACCCAGGCAAGTATGGGTACTTAAAAACTGATTTCCTTGATTGCAGATTCAAGGAACAGCTTAGTGCCAAGGAACCTGGTACATGGATAGTGGTTGTTCCAGACATGTGACAGGAAAGAAGAAAAATCTGTCAAGATTAAAGGAGATTAGAGATGGTAAAGATATATTTGGAGGAAATGAAGTTCCAGGGGAGATAAAAGGCACAGGATCCATCAAAGATGGGAGTATGCCAAATCAAAGATGCTAAATCAAATGAAATAGTCTTTCGCAAGGTTCAAGGCAAAAGAATATGTATGTGGTAGATTGGTCATGCTACACCAAGAACACGTCTGCTAGCAAAAAAGCACAAATCAAGTTGGTTGTGGCACAAGAAGCTGAGTCATCTAAACTTCAATACAATCAACAAGCTTGCAAGGAGTCATCTTGTAGAAGGATTTCCAGACTCAGTGTACAAGAAAGAAAGTGTATGTGATGCATGCCAGATAGGAAAGCAAATCAAATCATCATTCAAGGATAAGCCAAGTCCTTCTTCAACAAGGATATTACATCTGTTGCATATGGATTTATTTGGTCCAGTTGAGCCAGCTAGCATCAGTGGGAAGAAATACACCCTTGTAGGTCCCAAGGGGTGTAAGTGTAAGGTTTAGAAGGGGGGGTTGAATAAACCTTACCAAATTTTCGATTTAGTCCTTTTAAATCTACAGAGTTGATACTACACAGCTGTGTCCTTGATGGATAGTCAATTTAGTCACTCAGTAGAGTTAATCTCTCAACAGACTCAACTGAGCTGGTGATGGAGTAACTCAGCTGTTGGCTCTAAATTAACTCGACTGTGGTTTTGTTTTCAGCGGAAGACTTAACACCCTTAAGTTTGATTAAGCAAGAGTTTAGTGCTTGGTTTAGTACTTATAAGTTATCAAGTGGATAGCAAATTTATCAGCAGATATAAGCAGTTAAAAATGCAAGAATTAAAGTGCTGAAAAGTAAATGAGACAATGAAATTTTTATAGAGGTTCAAGATGGGGTAATTCTTCTACTCCTCTCTTCTCCAACTCCCGGAGGAATCCACTAGGTAATGATCAATTTACAAAGTGGTAAGTCCGATACAAGTCTTGATCACACAGCCGACTTGATCCTTTGGGACTCACCCCCGAGACGCCTTGATCACTCACTGGCTTCTCTTACGACTCGCCTTCTTCACAGGCAAACCGCTTGCTACTACAGCTCACTTGCTCAATCTCTTTGGATTTGATCACGAAGCCCTCCAAAAGCTTAAGACGTGGTTCACATTTGAACCTTCCTACAATCCTTCCCGGAATGTAGACCCTTTTCTTCAAAAGTTTCCTCTTCAACCGATTGAAGTTCTCTTTCCTTCACAGTGAGTGTTGGATTGATGTACTTCGTAGAGTGCAGCTTGAGGATTGAGAATGTTTTAGATTTTCCGATAATTGCTTGAACGTTTTTAATTCAGATTTTTCTCTTGTGTGTCATTCATCTTCTCAAACAAACTCCTCAGCTTTTATAGTGAACTTTCAAAAATTTGCCCGTTGAAGAGATAGCTTATTTTTGAAAGTCACTTAATCGTTGGTTTGTCTTGTTGCGCTTCTTGGAATTGCCATTTCCTCGTATGAGTTGTTCTTTCACCTTTTCGTAGTTCGACACGGTGTGGTGCTTCCCATTCGTTCATTCCTTTTGCACGCTTCGGGACCGAGCACCGAGAAAGGTGGTATGGAGATATTACTTGTTTAAGTAAATCTCTTGATTTCTCGGCAACGGTTCTTTTACGCTTATCTCGACTTGATCGCATTTTCTTGCTTTCCCAGGTGACTTAGAGTCGCCTTCCAATCATTGGATGACTCTTCTTCACTTCAACTTGAGACTTGGCTTGACTTGATTGATGCTCCACTCACCGCATCTCACCGCTTCTCCAAAGAGAGTTCTGTCTACTCTTCTTTGCCATACTCACTGTCCTCGCAATGAGTCTTCCTTCAAGTCTTCGATTGTCTTCTTGCATGTTAGGCGTAGTCGACTTAACTCACTTGGCCACTCTATTTATTACAATGCATTTTACAACAAGAATTGGGGTGCCAACTTTCTATTCTAAGTTTTACATGGCATTCATCAAAATCTAAACAATAAAATTCCTAACAATTTCCCCTTTTGATAATGCCAAAACTTAAACCATTCAAAAATGCAAATAGCAAAGATACATACAGATAGTGTATTGACATAGAATGTATGCGCAGAATAGATCCGTTTATTGATCATATCATTCTTGTTCTTTTACAATGTTTGTTTACAAGGTGTATCGTGAGCACATATTTGTCTTCACAAAAAATAAAGAATTTATAGCTTTATTACGTAAGATTTACATTGTATGTATTTACATAATGAAATACACGAAGGGTTGGACAAAGAACACTTCATCTCCTTCGCCGTCTCCTTCTTTCATCTTGTTCAAGATCTTCTTTCTTTCTTTCTCTTTTTTCATCACCGCTTTCTTTTTTCTTTTCATATGCCTTCCTCGGGGCGCCTTCATCTCTTCTTATTCTTTCCTGTCTTTCCTCCCATAGCCGAGTTTGTCTCTTGTTTTCTTCTTCTAGTCTTTTTACATACTCATTAGTTTTAGTTTTAGCCACTTGCAAATTTGCTACTTGGTCAAGCCCCCCAAGAGATCCCTCCTTTCTTTCCTCGGATCCACATATTCAATGTTTTTGGGCAGAGGCCCAGGTCCAAGCTTCTTCCTCCACTACTACTTCTTCCTCTACCGGGCGATATCAGATCTTGGGGTCTTCTTCTTTCCATTTGAGTGACAGCGGAGTGACCAGAGCAGAGTGATCTTAGTAGTAGTCCGCTTGTCGCCTTCTTCACATAACGTGAGACCTTTTTCCCAAGACAAGTCCCAAGCTTGAGCCATAGACATATTTGCAAAGTATCCCTCGATTCGAGCGTTTTAAATTCATCAACGATTGTGGCTCGTCTCCGACATCCGAGATGGCATAAGTGTCTCGCTTCACCGGAATGCCTCCGTGTTCTTTTAAGATGTTCATGATTCGGGCATCCATTCTACCTTCCACTTCCTTCATCCCTCGCTTCAATAGTTTTTCTCTTATCACCATGGATATAGCAGAGTGTTGGAGTGGCGAGTCACGCGGAGTTTGCCGCTTATAATGTCACCGTGACAGGACCTTGTTGGGGGTTTGTGCAATCATCAAAGTCACATCCGTCGACCCTTCCCCTCAACAAGCTTTCCTTTCTTTTGTTTCAAGACTTCCTCAAATTGATTTTCCCTTCTCACTACTCCTTTCTTCTCGCCTTCGATTTTAGCGCTTTAAGGTATTCCTCTTCCCCTTTTGGCATCATCAAAGGATAGAGGAACCCTGTGGAACATGCTGGCAAGCATGAAGTCGAGTCTTCCGATGGTCGAAGTTCTCGCTTCGAGTCTCAGCTGCGTTGTATGCGCAAAGACGGAATTCGGATCGAATAGCGTTGGATTCTCACAAATCGCTTCATCTCCCATGAGAAGGTCTGAATTTTCTTGTCATGTGTTCTTCCAAACGCCGAGATCATTTGTATTTTGCTCACGCAGCAGCCTTTATCTCGCGGTGTGAGCTTCATGCATATGCTCAATATGTTCTCTAGCTTCGCTTTTGCATCAAAGATTTTCACTCTCCATACCAAGAGCCTTGTTGAACAATGTCCTCAAGAACGACTTGTTCCACACGCATTGTTTGATGTTGTTTCCACCATTCCCTTATCCGAATCGTTATGCCTCTTAAATCACCGTAAGGTTGGCATCTTTGTTGTTGCCGCATGTCCAAAGAGGCCTCGATGCCTCTCCATCCGCTCAACCTCGGCAAATAGTGCCTTGAACACCTCTCGAACTTCAACCGATTCTTCCGCTGCACTGTGATGGCCATACAAC
The DNA here is from genome assembly GCA_016081115.2 of Rehmannia glutinosa. Taxonomy (NCBI): domain Eukaryota; kingdom Viridiplantae; phylum Streptophyta; class Magnoliopsida; order Lamiales; family Orobanchaceae; genus Rehmannia; species Rehmannia glutinosa. The sequence goes on from JABTTQ020003088.1 coordinate 165,228, forward strand.
ATCAAAGTCATAAGCAAAGCTTGGAACAATGGTGCCTCGATGAAAAGACGGAGTGGTCTCCGTGATAGCGTGTGCGTTCATTCTCTCGACTCTTCATGGAGGTCGGGTACCTCCAGAGAAAAAGGAAAGGATTCTATAAAAGATTCATCACCGCCCACCGGGATTTGTTCGATGATGAGCGGTGCGCATGAAGTTCCTTTAGAATCGACTCTCGCTGCAGCCTTGAGGAGCCCGTGCGGTGGTCTCTTGTTCACCGGGTTTTGTTGTGAAGTAGACCCGCTTGCCGAGCCTCACTGTCTTATGTGCCTTCGTTGGTCTCGGTGATTTTTCCATTTCGAGATCGGTCCTCGGCCTTATCGAGCGTCATCGGACGATGATGAGATTTCCATTGGTGGCTCATCATCAAAGTTAAAAGTTTGACGAGTAGTCTTGGGATCGACTTGCTCGTGCTTGGAACATCCGCATTGAGTCTTTTGGGTTTGTCACGGGGATGACTCGGCTTCTTCTTCGCTTTCCGATCCTAAAAGTGACATCGTGGATTGTCCGGGAATCATGAAGTGCGCTTATCTCCTTCTCGGGTCGATGATAGCAGGAGGGATGTTCTCTACATCGCCTTTCTTTACCCCGGGAAGTCTCAACCTCCCGTGGCCTTCGCACCTCCGCAGCCGGTCTCTCGCAATGAGGCCTTGGTCCACCCTTTCGACAAAGATGTCACTGCCTTAGGGTCTTCTACGGTGGCATCCATTGAGTCTCAACCCCATGGATTGCACTTTCATCGCCTGCAGTGTTAACTCCTGTGGTTGTTCCTTCCTCGTGCCTCGACCGCATCAGCAGCGTCATTAGCCTTCAGAGCGCTTGGCACCTCGCTTGAGATAGTCTCAATCGTCCGAGCGTCGTTGATGGCAACTTGTTGTTCTTCTTGTGTTTGTAATTTCTCTCCTTCGTCTCCTTGATTTGCTAGGAGTCATCTCGCAAAGATCCTCCGACCTAGCTGCAGTGGAGGGAGTTTCCTCACCGGTGACCACCGAGTGACTTGGGATGGGGTCACTCGTCTCCAAACTCCCGGCTGTTTCGATTGAATGTCCAGTTGGGCAGGTGGTAAAACACTTTTAATAGGGGTTGGCTCGATCGGGGTCCCCATTGTCCCGCTTTCATCGCCATGTCCCTTATTGCTTCTTCTCGAGTGAGTGGGAAGTGGTGGCGGCAAGCAACGATGGCTATTTGTTGAACCACTCCCATTGGATCGATTTCACATTTGTGTTATGGAGGACTCTCCTGGTCCCTCCATCGTCTTTGCTCGTGAAGGATTCTCGATTCATGCAATGCTTGCCTGCATTTGCAACTCTTCTATAGCAAAAGAAGATTCTCCGATCCTCATCACCGCCGGAGAAGACATCAAGGAGAGGATGTGTGTTGTGTGGTGCCGGAGATAGGGCGATGCTTGCCTTCTCACGTGCCTTGTCTTCCTCGGCCTTGCTTTTCTCTCCTTTTCCTTGAAAATCTGGGCAGGATGTCTAAGCGCTTGTCTTCATCAAGTCTTGTGGGGGAGGATCTTTAGTCCAAGGAAATTTAGCAGCCTCCTCTTCTTCTTCTATAAACTCGTGTCGTTGAACTGTTCCTCGACTTACTCAACTTCCATTTCTCCACTCACGCAGACGATTTTGGATGTCCGGGTAAGGTGGAGATAGGATCATTACATCACTATCCGCTCCAAATAGATTTCTTCTTGTGTTGTTTGTGTGAACTACAAATTTGTGTCTTCGTTGTTGCCTCGCTGATCGCCTTCAAACAGACTTGGCTGTTTCATCAATTACATCCGAGACTCTACTTCCCAGCCTCCAGATCTGCTCTAGCTGAGTGGTCGACTCGGTGGTTTCTCCACTCGGAGCGCTTGATAATTCATCTTCGTCTCCTAGTTTGTACCAGAGGGATTTCTGGTTCCGAGACGGTGTCTTTTGAGTCTTGAGCGGCGGGGGCCGGTGCTTGTGTCTTTTCTCGAGGAGCGGGCGTCGTGGCTTCTCAGTTCTCCTCTTTTGACGATCGGAGAAGGTATTTGTGAGTCCTTCTCGACCACGCCGGGCGCAGGGCAGACACACGGCCGGGCGGTGTGACTCGCTGCAAGGAGCATGTTTGGTTTTCTTTGTTGCAGGGGAAGCAGTCTTTTCTTAGTACCGCAGGGCAGCCTTTCTTCTTGGCCGAGAGAAAACAGATGTATCTTTGGTCGGTGATTCCCCCTAATCGGTGTCGCTCTCTTGGCGTAAGCTCTCTTTCGTGTGCCGAGAGAGGTTTACTCAACATCCTCTTGTTAACATGGAATGCCTTCCCATGTCTAAGAGGGACTCCTTTCACCTCCATTAGCCGCCAATCACTAGGCCATATCCTAGGATCCTCCAAATGTGCCATCTTCCTTGAAGGATTTGTTCCCACGCTCGGGCAGAGTCCGGCTGTGAGACAAAACTCGCCCGCTTTATCTTCTTTTCTTCGATGATTGCAGCCATTACAATCAGCTTTGCCTTTGATGATTGGTCAAAGTCGCCAAATTTGATGTCGATACATTTGGCAACTATGTCCAACAACTTGTGATAATCCTCCTTCAACAGTCTCTTGTTTGTTGTATACACTATTTTATCAAAGAAAGTCGGGCTTGGCTATTTCTTTCCAAGCATCGGCCAAAGTTGACATCAGCTTCGTTAATCCGATGCTCCTTCACGGTAGTGAGCAATGTTCACCAAATCCTCGCGAGATAGTCACCGCTTTCCGTGAACAGATGACTTGATTCCTTCATCGTGAATCTCGGCATTCACGTAGAATTGTGTGACCTCCTCCACATAGGTCATCGGATATTCTAACGTTAGAAACGGTTTTAGTCCGAGGCGCTTCCAACTTCTCACGATTTTCTTCACTAGGGTGTCGTCGGACCCCTGTTTCATCATTCCGTCAAAATCCACCGTAGAGCCGGTGTGGATTTGCTTTCCTAACTTGGTAAAGTCATAAGTTGGTGCCATTTCTCAGGATTATATCAAGGAAAAACTCAGAGATTGACTTGGAGATGGATAGGGCTTCGAGAGTATTTTGCCTTTGCTTTTGAGAGAAAGAGATGAACAGTTTTAGAAGTGTGAGAGAGAAACGGATGAAAATGGTTTAAATATGGTTTATGAAAGGACGTGCGGGTGGTTTTTGAAATGTGATCGAAATCAACGGCTTAGATTTTGCACGCCTATTTAGCATTTAATGTCTCGTATTTAATGCGGCAAAGATTTATATCCAATCATAAGCTTGGTGTGCGGCTTTTATGTCCGTACACATCATCATTATGCCGATGTATTCCTTAAAACATTCCCGCTTAGTCAAAACGATGCGTTTTTGTCACTTTGCTCATAAGTTATTCAGCTTATCCCTTAGCCGATTTAACTCTACTTCTCACAGATTCTCTTAGTGACTCCTATCACCGACTCGGTGTGTAGTTGTCTTTTCCGATCTGGTGATTTGTTGAAATGATTGCTTTTTCACTCTTTTTCACCCCTTTTCATTCCATTTCTCTTCTTTGATTCGTCCGAGTGTGTCACTCAGCTCAATTAGCCCCAACTCATGCTTGAGTTCTTCAAATCTTGACTCACATAGTGGTTTTGTGAAGATGTCAAATAGTTGTTTATCGCTTGAGACATATTCCAGGATGATGTCCTTCTTATCAACATGATCTCTTATGAAGTGATATCTCGACATCAATATGTTTTGTTCTTGAGTGCAACACAAGATTTTGAGTGATTGCAATTGCACTTGTGTTATCACACATGATTGGAATTTCTTTTTCCTCAATTTCATAGTCTCTGTTCTTTGTCTCATCCATAGGACTTGGGCACAACAAATGCCCACAGCCTATGTATTCTCGCCTCAGTTTGTAGAGGTGGCTATTGAATTTTGCTTCTTGCTAAACCAGAAATTAGCCTATTTCCTAAAGCATTTGACATGTGCCTGAAGTGCTCTTCCTGTCCACTCGCATCCAAAGATAGTCGAATCAATAGCCAATTAGCTTGAATCCACCTTCCTTTGGATACCATAGGCCTACTTCTTGGCTTCCTTTCAAGTATCTCAATATTCTCGCCGTTGTCATATGGCTCTCTTTTGGAGCAGATTGAAATCTTGCACATACACCTACAATCAAAGGTGATGTCTAGCCCGCTTTGCGTGTGAGATAGAGCAATGATCCAATAAGTGCTCAGATCTTGTTTGATCTATGTGCTTACCATCCGCATCCATGTCCATTTTGATCGATGTGTTCATTGGTATTTTTACGTAAGACTTCTCCTCCATACCAAACTTCTTCATTAAATCTCTCGGTGTATTTTGTTTGACTTATGAAGGTTCCATCCTTCATTTGTTTCACTTGGAGTCCAAGGAAGAATGTCAACTCTCCCATCAAGCTCATTTCAAATTTACTTTGCATGAGGTTTGAAAATTTTTCACACGCTTCTTTGTTTGTGGAACCAAGGATGATGTCATCAACATATATTTGAACAAGTAGAATACTCTTCTTGTCTTGAATTCTGAAAAGTGTTCTATCTACTTTTCCTTTGTGAATCCATTTTCGGGTTAAGAATTGTGACAAGGTATCATACCATGCTGGGTGCCTGCTTTCAATCCATACAGGCTTTCTTGAGTTTGTATACCTTATCTCCAAGAGTCTTCTACTCAAATCCGGAGGTTGTTCAACATACACTTCTTCTTCCAATAAACCATTTAGAAATGCACTTTTTACATCCATCGATATACAATGAAATTCTTGTGAGATGCATAGGCAAGAAACATCCTTATAGCTTCCAATCTTGCTACAGGGGCAAATGTTTCATCAAAATATATCCCTTCTTGGCAATATCCTTTGGCCACTAGTCTTGCTTTGTTTCTTACCACGTAACCTTCCTCGTTCATCTTATTTCGAACACCCATTTGGTGCCAATAACATTTTGATGTGTGGGTCTTTGCACCAATTCCCATACTTTATTTCTTTCAAACCGATTCAGCTCTTCTTGCATAGCTTGAATCCAATGTGTGTCGCTCAATGCTTGTAACATGTCTTTGGGCTCTATTTATGTAGATGAAGCATGTGAACATAGCTTCTTGTTGAGTTCTCGATCTTGTTTTGACACCTTCTCTTATATCTCCAATGACAAGTTTCGTGGATGGTCTCTTAGCCATCTTACATCAAAGTTCGAGTAAGTTAGCGGATTCAATGCCGATTTTGCGCTTGTGTTGTCGTGGGTCACCTCTCTCAGAATCACTTACCTTCAAATTTTCCATTGCTTTTGAGATTCAGCTATCTCATCTTCTTCCTCAATTGATAATTCCAAACTTGCCTTCAAAGATAGGGACTTTTCTCAGATGGTTGGATGATTCTTATCACCGACTCTTCAATGTCTTCTCCATTTACATTTGGCTCATCGAATACTACATGAATGGATTCTTCGTAACCATAGTTCTTTTGTTGAGTATCCTCAGAGGCTTTGCTTTGGTGAGTATCCTAAGAAGATACCTTCATCAGCCTTTAGCATCAAAAGCCTTTAGGTTGTCTTTGCCATTGTTGTGGATGAAGCATTTACATCCAAATATTCTCAAATATGCAACATTGGTTTTCTTCGAGATCTCATAGGAGTCTTTGTCACTTGTCTATTTATCATACATCCATTTTGGGTGTAGCAAGTCGTGTTGATTGCTTCAGCCCAAAATCTTTTTGGTAACCCCCGTCAGCCTAACATGGTCCTGCCGCTTTTTGAGGGTTCTATTTCTTCTTTTCGCAACTCCATTCTCATTGTGGAGTCCTTGTCGCCGATAGTTCATGACCAATACCATTCTCAATACAATATCGAAGTTATTATTCCATTGACAAACCCGGTTCCTGGTCCGATCTTATTTTGATAATGGTTTGACTCTTCTCGTTTTGAATCCTCTTCATTTGTGGTAGTTTTTGTAGAGTTTCTTTCTTCTTACACATGAATATTGTCCATGTATATCTTGAGTAGTCATCTACTACCACCAAGGTGTATTTCTTTCCACTTATGCCGGGTTCCACTGGGCCAAATAGATCCATATGAAGCGATGCAATATTCTTGTTGAGGATGGGCACGTCTTTTCTTTGAATGATGACTTGATTTGTTTTCCTTTTCGACATGCGTCACATATACTCTCCTTTTGTATATCGAGTCCGGGAAGTCCTTCCACAAGATTACTTCTAGCAAGTTTGTTGATCGTTTTGAAATTCAGGTGACTCAACTTTTTGTGCCACAACCAACTTGATTCAATCGTGTTTTGCTAGTAAAAATGTGCATCGGGTGTTGCGATTGACCAATCCACGACATACATATTCTTCTCTGTCTACATCCTTGCAAAGACAACTTCATTTGATTCAATATCTTTGATTTGGCATATACCCATGTTTAATCCAACATTGTAGCCCTTGTCACGCAGTTGACTTATGCTCGCAAGTTGAAGTTGAGTCCTTCAACATATGCAACATCCGTGATTTCTAATCCATTCCTCTTGATGGATCCAATGCCTCTTATTTCGCCAGAGCTTCATTTCCTCCAAATATGACTTTTGCTCCTTTAACTTCCTTGAATTTTGACAGATTTTTCTTATTTCCGTCATATGTCCGAATGACCACTATCCATGTACCAGGTTCCTTGGCACTTCGGTTGTTCCTTGAACCCGCAATCAAGGAAATTAAGTTTTAGGTACCCATACTTGTCCTGGGTCCCGAGGTGTTAGAATTATAAGATGATCCAACCAACCTATAGCCAAATGATTTGACTCTAAGGGGTTGCCATCTATCTGCCATAATCATAATTAATCCTGGCAAATTGCTTGGGGATTCTAGGTTCATACAAATTGTCTCTTTTGTCAGTATGCCCGCATATGTGTTTTAGCAATTGCCTTCCTTGGGTAATTGTGGTGTCTTTGAGTGTAGTGCCTAGGTGCATATGTGTCTTTGATGAAAGCTCTTATGCTTTTGGAATGGCCTTTGCCGAGTTCTAGGCCTTTGCCATTTGGGCTTATATTCCATAAGTCTATGCCGATAGTTCACATTATTCCAATCGCCTGGCTTGGATATTTTCTACCATTCCCATCATATGTATTTCTTTTATGGATTTTTCTGGGGTTTTTGGTAGCTCGCCTTCTTCTTTACTGAGTATTTTCGTTTGGAGTTTGCCGAGGACTCGGGAATCTCTTCTCACTGCCCTTTCAAGATACTCAATCGGTTGTTTTCCTTTTCCTTTATAACCAGGCCGCTTTGCTTGTTATTGTGCTTTGGATTGAATGTGTGTGCAACATTTAGAGTTTTGGATTTTTCAGACTCTTCATGGCTTGAAGATCCTTTTTCCAAAATTACTTTTGAGGTTTGACATAGCAGAGGAATTAAATCCTAAGCCCTGTCTTGTCTCCACATTCTCTTTGACTCATAATAAGATCATCCAATGATTTAGATGCCTTAGTTAATGAGGCAATAACATTCTTGAGGTCATTCTCCTCTTTTCTATAGCAGCAATTTCTGCTATTAATTTAGCATTTTCAGCCTTTAAACTTTCATTCTCATCGCCTATTTAACTTAGAGTACTCGGCTCCTTAGTCACTTTGAGTTTTGACTTTTGAGTAGGTTGTTTTCCTCATTCAATAGTGTGTGTGAGGATTTAATGTGTTCAAAATCTTTCATCATTTTGCCTAATGAATCATAAAGATCAGTGGGTGATGAAGTGTGTGTGTCATAGTCACTATCATCGTTTTCCGAGTTAGATTGTACCTCATCTTCTTGGTCAGTTGATCTTGTTCTTTGGCCATCAAGCGATCGGGCTTCTTCTTCGTGAGTCGTTGAGTAGTCACTTCACCGCTTGCTCTCAATCGCTTGTCTCTCTTGACTTGGTCAGTTTCAGCATCTCCTCCGCAACCATCATTGCTTTTTTTTTTTTCTTGTCTTCTTTCTCTCAAGACCTTTCTTTTTCTTCTTCATCCATGTACTTGTTGACTACAGGATATGAGCAATAATGGCATAGTGACCTGGTTGTCTGATTCCAACATAGATATTCACCTTTGATCGCCTCTTTCCATTCTTGGATTGTCACCCTTTGATACTCAACTTTTTGATGATCTTCTCTTGGTTGGCCTATCTTCCCTTGATTTGGAGGGAGTGAGTGTCTTCGGAAGATTCACCCTTTCTCTCTTGTAGTTCTTATTAAAGAACTTGTTGAATCTTTTAACCATCGGGTTATTTTTCCGGGTCAATGACTTCTTTGACCTCGCCTCTCTTCCCATCTTTAACAATTAGAGCAAATTTGTTTTGGGTACAATTGTCTCTTCTGGTCTTTTCTTCTCACTCAAACTCGTAGGCTTTGAGGTCCGAGAATAACTCATGGTTGGATGTCTTTGATAGGTCCATGGAATGTCTCAGTGCCATGACCTTCATTTCTCATTCAGTGGAAGTCTTTTTAGGATCTTCATACACATTTCCTTCTTCGTGTATATTCCTTTCCAAGCCAAGTGATAGCTCATTTGTGATTTGTAAACCGAGCATCCAGCTTGATCCAGGTTTTCTCCCGAGATCATTTTGAAGTTCTCAAATTTCAGTAGCCATCGATAATTTGTTTTCTTTGATTTGTTTCCGAGCCTTCACAAATCAATGTCACTTGTCCCATTTCTTAGCCGTTTTGCATGATTTGACTTTATTGAACATGGCTTTGTCAAGGTTTTGTAAAGGATGTCCTTAGCTACATTGTCCAGGTTGTATCTTTTCTGTCATCATTTGTCCACTCTGTTCTTGGTTTTTCAACCATGACTGGTCCGGGAGCAAAGATCTTCTTTCTCCTTCACCGCAACTCTTCGCATACCGTGTTCACCTTTAATATTTGCAGAGGCCCATCTTCTATCACTATCCACATCTCATCATGTAATGCCGATAGATGAGCTCGCATACAAATTTTCCAATCATCAAATTCTTCAATAGTGAACATAGGGATGCGTGTCAAATTTGCTTCCATGATAATAACTTTTAATGATAGAAAAGAGTTTTGAAGGTTTAAGTACTAAAGCGGACTTTGAAAAGTTTGGAGATCTAGTTCAAGAACTGCCAGTGCGGAGGGTTCAATGAACCAACCGCTCCGATACCACTTGTAGGTCCCAAGGGGTGTAAGTGTAAGGTTTAGAAGGGGGGTTGAATAAACCTTACCAAATTTTCGATTTAGTCCTTTTAAATCTCTGAGTTGATACTACACAAACGTGTGTCCTTGATGAATAGTCAATTTAGTCACTCAAGAGAGTTAATCTCTCAAATGCACTCAACTCGAATTTGGTGATGGAGTAACTCAATTGTTGGCTCTAAATTAACTTTGTGGTTTTGTTTTCAGCTGGAAGACTTAACACCCTTAAGTTTGATTAAGCAAGAGTTTAGTGCTTGGTTTAGTACTTATAAGTTATCAAGTGGATAGCAAATTTATCGCAGATATAAGCGTTAAAAATGCAAGAATTAAAGTGTTGAAAAGTAAATGACACAATGAAATTTTTATAGAGGTTCAAGATGGGGTAATTCTTCTACTCCTCTCTTCTCCAACTCCCCGGAGGAATCCACTAGGTAATGATCGTTTACAAAGTGGTAGCGATCCGATACAAGTCTTGATCACACACGGCCGACTTGATCCTTTGGGACTCGATCCCGAGACGCCTTGATCACTCACCGGCTTCTCTTACGACTCGGCTTCTTCACAGGCAATTTGCCTTGCTTACTACTGACTCACTTGCTCAAGCTCTTTGGATTTGATCACGAAGCCCTCCAAAAGCTTAAGACTTGGTTCAACCTTGAACCTTCCTACAATCCTTCCCGCGAATGTAGACCCTTTTCTTCAAAAGTTTCTCTTCAACTCGATTGAAGTTCTCTTTCCTTCACGGTGAGTGTTGGATTGATGTACTTCGTAATGTAGCTTGAGGATTGAGAATGTTTTAGATTTTCCGATAATTGCTTGAACGCTTTTAATTGATTTTTCTCTTGTGTGTCATTCATCTTCTCAAACAAACTCCTCAGCCTTTTTATAGTGAACTTTCAAAAATTTGCCCGTTGAAGAGAGAGGCTTATTTTTGAAAGTCACTTGCGTCGTTGGTTTGTCTTGTTGCATTTCTTGGAATTGCCATTTCCTCGTATGAGTTGTTCTTTAACCTTTTCGTGAGTTCTAACACGGTGTGGTGCTTCCCATTGGTTCATTCCTTTTGCATGCTTCGGGACCGAGCACTCCGAGAAAGGTGGTATGGAGATATTACTTGTTTAAGTAAATCTCTTGATTTCGGCAACGGTTCTTTTACGATTATCTCGACTTGATTGCATTTTCTTGCTTTCCCAGGTGACTTAGAGTCACTTCCAATCATGGATGACTCTTTTGTCACTTCAACTTGAGACTTGGCTTGACTTGATCGATGCTCCACTGGCCGCATCTCATCGCTTCTCCAAGAGAGTTCCCTGTCTACTCTTCTTTGCCATACTCAGATGTCTCGCAATGAGTCTTCCTTCAAGTCTTGAGTTGTCTTCTTGCATGTTGGGCGTAGGCGACTTAACTCACTTGGCCACTCTATTTATTACAATGCATTTTACAACAAGAATGGGGTGCCAACTTTCTATTCTAAGTTTTACATGGCATTCATCAAAATCTAAACAATAAAATTCCTAACAACCCTAGTGGTGGTGGATGATTAAGATATACATGGACAATTTTCATGTGTAAAAAAAGAAGGAAACACTGCAGAAATTACCTCAGCTGATGAGAAGAGTTCGAAATGAAAAGAGTCAAACCATTATAAAGATAAGATCTAACAGGGGAACTGAGTTTATCAATGGGATTATAACTCAGTATTGTGTTGAAAATGGTATTTCTCATGAGTTATCAGCAGCAAGGACTCCACAGCAAAATGGAGTAACTAAAAGAAGGAACAGAACTCTTAAGGAAGCTGCAAGGACTATGTTAGCTGAAGATGGATTGCCTAAGAGATTTTGAGCTGAAGCCATAAATACAGCATGCTATATTCAGAATAGATTCATGATTAACAAGCAATTGACCAAGACTCCCTACGAGATTTGGACAGGGAGAAAGCCAAATGTTGGATATTTCATAATAATGGCAAGGATAATTTGAAGGCTTTCGATGCTAAAGCTGATGAAGGTATCTTTTTGGGATACTCAACTGAGAGTAAAGCCTATAGAGTGTTGAACAAAAGGACTATGGTCACAGAAGATTCTATCCATGTGGTTTTGATGAACTTAATGTGAATGGAGAAGACATTGATGAGTTAGCTGATAAGCTGAATCAGCCAACTATGCAGAAGAGTCCTTATGTTGAAGCTGAAGTAAGAGCACTCAAGCCTGATGAAGATGAGATAGCTGAATCTCGAGAGGCAATTTTGGAAGGTCTGTTGAATGAAGATGAAAGAGTTTTTTTAAGACAACTTAGTCTGCGAGACGGTTGAATCCAGCATACTTACTCCAACCTGATGTGAGATGGCTGAGAGACCATCCACCAGAGTTAGCTATTGGAGATGTTAGAGATGGCATAAGAACCAGATCCAGAGCACAGCATGAAGCTATGCTCACTTGTTTTATTTTGCATAGAGCCTAAAGATGTGTCTCAAGAATTGGAAGACACACATTGGATTCAGGCCATGCAAGAAGAGTGAATCAGTTTGAAAGAAACAAAGTATGGTAATTAGTTCAAAGGTCAACCCACCAAAATGTTATTGGTACTAAGTAGGTTTTCGTAAACAAGATGAATGAGGAAGGATCTGTTGTAAGAAACAAAGCAAGATTGGTAGCCAAAGGGTATTGCCAAGAAGAAGGTATAGATTTTGATGAAACATTTGCTCCTATTGCAAGATTGGAAGCAATAAGGATGTTTCTTGCCTATGTTGCACACAAGAACTTCACCGTATATCAAATGGATGTGAAGAGTGCATTTCTTAATAGAGATTTGTTAGAGGAAGAAGTCTATGTTGAACAACCTCCGGGTTTTGAGCAAAAACTATTGGAGATAAGGTCTACAAGCTCAAGAAAGCATTGTATGGATTGAAACAAGCACCAAGAGCATTGTATGATACATTGTCTCAATTTATAATCGACAATGGATTCACCAAAGGCAAGGTTGATAAAACACTCTTGAGAATTCAAGATGGAGAGAGTATCGCTTGTTCAAATATATGTGGATGACATCATTTTTGGTTCCACAAATAAAGAGCTGTGTGACAAGTTCTCAAACCTTATGCAAGGCAAATTTGAGATGATCATGATGGGAGAGCCGACTTTCTTCCTAGGGCTTCAAGTCAAGCAATTGAAAAATGGAACCTTCATAAGCCAAACCATGTATACCAGTAGATTTAATGAAAAATTTGGTATGGAAGAGAAGTCTTCTCGTGAAGATTCCCATGAATACATCGGTCAAGATGGACATGGATGCGGATGGCAAAGTGTTGATCAAACCGGATATAGAGCCCTCATTGGATCATTGCTTCATTTAACAGCCCAAAGAGCCGGATATCACCTTTGCAAGAGGTGTATGTGCTAGATTTCCATCTACACCAAAAGAGAGCCACATGACTGGCAGCCTAAGAGAATCCTAAGGTATTTGAAGGGATGCCAGGAAGTCGGCTTATGGTATCGAAAGGAATGAGGATTCAAGGTGGTAGGATACTTAGACTCAGATTATGATGGATGTAGAGTTGTGGGAAGAGTACTTCTGGTACATATCAAATTCTTGAAACGGATTAGTTTCTTGGTTCAAGAAGAAATAAAATTCAATAGCTACATCCATAGTCAAGTAGAGTACATAGCTACGGCGGCAACAGTTGTGCGCAAGTCTTATGGATGAGACAAAGAATCGAGAGATTATGATATTGAAGAAAAAGAGATTCCAATTATGCGTGATAACACTAGTGCTATTGCAATCACTCGTAATCCAATGTTGCACTCAAGAACAAAGCATATTGATGTCGATATCATTTTATAAGAGATCATGTTAAAAAGAAAGACATCACCTTGGAATACATCTCAAGCGATAAGCGAGTTAGGCATTTGATATATTCACAAAGGCATTTTGTGAATCAAGGTTTGAAGAGCTCAAGAATGAGTTAGGGTTAATTGAGTGAGTTAGATTACTCGGAAGACTCAACTAGCGAGAGAAAGAAGATGAGGAAATTGAAAAAGAGCAAGGTTCACATTTCAGCCAAGTGAAACAGCCAGGTCGGGAAGTCAGTTGTATCGAGTCAGCTGACAGCTGAGTTATGACATGTGAAAAGAGAAGCACAACTAAGTCACTTTGGAAGAAAGCTGAATCATTTATGAGCTAAGTGACAAAAACGCAGTCGTTTTAATTAAGCGGGAATGTTTTTAAGGATGACGTCAGCGTCATTATGACTGTCAGCACAAAAGTTGCATAGTAAACCATATGATTGGATATAAATGTTCTTTGCATTTAATGGGGAAATTAATGCGGTTTTGAAGGCTTAATCTTGACTGTTGATTTTGATCAACATTTTTAAATTCCAAAAACCATCCTTTCACGTCCCTTATATACGAAATTTCACTCCTCACGCAAACCTATTTCATCTTCAGCAAAGAAAGTTTATTCTCTCTACAACTAAGTTCTAAACCCTAGTTATTCAAGTTTGTTTTTCGTGTTTTTAATCGGTAAAATCTTGAAATTTGGCTGAAACCATGATTTCGCGTTGTTATCCGAGAAAATCCATACTGAGGATCGTCGTGGATTTTTCTTTGGTATGATCAAGCAAGGTGTTGATGGTGCCCTTGTGAAGAAGATAGCCGAAAAGCTAGAAAAGTCGCTGAAGGACTTTCGACGATGCAGTTCACGCACACTTACTTGGAGGAAGTGGCTATGTTCTACGTGAATGCGGAAGTGCGGGGACGATGAAATGTTCATCGGTCCACAACAAGGTCATCAAAATCACCAAAGGACCTTGCCGAGCTTTTTTTTACCCTCGAAGGGTGAAGGACATCGTTGAGAAGGATGTCAACTTGGCTCTGACTTGGAAGGAAGTTGCAAAGCCGTAGAGTATGTTGCGAAGGTCAGTTTATACTGACAAGAAGGAGTTTCGAAGGATGACTACCACAAGCGACAGGCATCGTGTCCAAGTGCGTGGATATGAAGTTTGGGAGCATTAATCGGTTGTCAAGACTAAGATGATCGTGATGGTTGCGATCATGCTAGAGAAGAAGGTGAATTGGGCTGAGCTCGTCTTGTCACCGAATATGCAGAATGTGATGAACAGTCCTTGAGGAGGATGGGACCTTTGGTTGCTCATTTGGGATATGGCCTTGTCATTGGCCATCTAATGGAAGTGAAGGGTATTGCTGCGCCATGGCAAGCCCTTCCATGCAAACAAAAATATGTTCAAGGCGAACCTCTCCGGAGCCTAGAAGAAGCCACATACAAGAAAGGCGGATACTAGTGAGGGGAATCCGACCTATCCCGTGTAGGGAGAGGATTAGGATCAAGATACTAGTCTTTGGTCTTACTAGCAATGAATTTCTTCCCTAATCAAGACACAGTGAGACCTCCTAAGCTCTCTCTCCAAAGCGAGAAATCTAAGAAGAGAGATGCATCATCTAATTTCCCCGCCCAGCCAGCCCATGTCGAAGAAAGTACCTGCCCCCGCAGCCAAAACCAAAGCCCCTGCCCACGCAGCCGAATCACCTGCCCCCGCAGCCGAGAGAGAGGAGGAACCTCGAATTCCTCCTCCTATCGTGAAGAAAAAGCGGACGCCAATTCTAGAAAAATGCTGCTTCTAAGAAAACTCCTATTGAAACGAGGCCTCAAGAGCCCGAAGAGGTGGAACCTGAAATCCAATTGATTGCCACTAAAAGAAGACAGTTGTTCAGGAAAGCTGAGCTGGAGAAGACAGCCGAGTCTGGTACTCAGCCGGAGAAGCAAGAAGAGACTGCTGATGCTCTAGAGGAGATCTGAGAGATAGTAGATGCCCCGAGAAGATTGTTGATGTTGATCGCCAGAGAATCAAGACCAGTGTGCAGAGACAGTGAGGAGAAAGAGACAACTAAGACAACCGAGCCCATGGAAGAAGAAGTTGTCTCACCCTCTTGACAGACGCAGTTGAGTCCGAGGAGGAGCAAGCCCTATTAAGCCCCATTCAGAGACTGGAGAAGATGATGATGATGACGACTTCATTATGTATTCTCCGTCTACCCAGACATTCAAGATTAAGGAATGGAGGACGTGGAAATTGGATTACTCTAGGCGCGTCGGTTTGCTCGCCTTGAGAATTCATTGAGGAGAAGGAGGAACTTCTTAGGTTCCTTGGACATGCATCCGTCCAATTTGCCCTCAATGAAGATAAAGTGCATGGAAACCCTCCGTCTTATCAAGGATGAAGAGAATGAGAAAGCCGAGGAGCATGCAAGAGCCTTGGAGAAATCCAAGATATGTCACAGACGGAGACTTACGAGCACATCCATGAGTCTGCGATAGTGATGAAGACATGGATCCGGTGATGATGCGGTAGAGAAGTCCGAGATGCAAAGAGCCATCATAGAATCACGAGCCATGCACGAGATGAGTCTTCTAGAGGGTCCTGGAGAGTCATCCAAAGTCTCTCCTAGGACTGATCCTTTGGGAGTGGCGCAGCTGATTGCAACGGATATTGCTGCAACCACGTCCCCAGTGCACTCAACTGATGGCTATCAGGGACATGGCAATGAAGCTGGGACTTTGGGCCCCCAAGGCAATCCTACCCCTGAAGAAGGTGTTGAGACACCTATCCTTGCGGGTGTACACTCAGAGGGAACAATAGTCGCATCTCAGGAGAAGAGTGACCTCACCACCGTTCACTCAGCTGGTGCGCCACCGAGAGAGAAACTCTCTCTCCACCACAGCAGGGTCGGAGGATGTTGTGGGAGACCAAACATTGTAGTTTGGAGGTGAAGGAGAGAAGATCACCAAACAGCAGAGTGACGTTAACGATGCTCGGATAGTTGAGTCTATCTCAGCTGAAATGTCAACTGTTTTGAAGTCCGATGAAGCTGTTGTCGTAGCTAAGGCAAAGGATGGAGAGACCCTGGGAGTTGAGACTGGTCTCCGAAAGTGCAATCCAAGGAGTTGAGACTCGAAGGATGCCATGATCGAAGACCCTAAGACAAAATACGTCGTCGAAGGGATTGTAGAAGACCCTAAGATAATTGAGTCTATCGAAGGGATTATAGAAGGCCTTACAACGGTTGAGACTGCTGGGGGTATAAAAGGCCCAAGGGAGGTTGAGACTTCCCTGGGTAAGGGACAAGATGAACAACAGAACATTCCTCAAATTGAAGGAGCTGTTGCAAAAGAGGAGATCAGCGCCCTTCATGACTCCCAAGAGAACATAGACACATCATTTTTGGGATCTGAGGATGAAGCTTAGTCCACACATCATGAAGATCCAACGACGGACAAAGTGAAGATGTTCTAAAATCTTAGAGCCAAGTCAGTGACAAGACGGCTCGAATGAGGTTCAATTTCGATGATGAGCCAACTCCAAAGGCCTCATCATCCTCTGATGATGCTGATGATACAGCTGAGGACCAAGTTACTCAATTGGAAAAACCCACTCGAGACCGAAGACGTTGTTAACACAAGGTGAGACTTAGTCGTTTGAGCAAACACAATCAATGCTCCACCGAACAGTCAGTCTTGTGAGGCTTCCACAATCGCTAACGCGAATGACTTCAACATCTCTGTCATGAGGCTTTCAGTTTGCACAACATCCAACATCTGCCGATGACGCTGCCGAAGCTGAGGCACAAAGAGCTGAATCAGTGCAGAAACTTCTGAGTCAAGACCCCCAAGGTGAAGCCTCGGGGATACCATTCGTTCGCAATGATGTTTTTGAAGATATATTCCCATTCACTGCCAAAGCGCCCGACATGGAGGATGAATCATTTGTAGAACTAAAGAAATATACCGTGCGGGGAAGAGCCCATCATTCCTACAGATACAATTGTGCCAAGTAAACTTCAATTTCGATGCAGAGTGGCCAGCAGCTAAGTCAAATCCGACAGCTGAGTTCCATGAAGCCTTCAAGAAGAACTGTGAAGAGATTCAGAAGATGGAATGCCACCAGGCATCTCTGGGTCTGAGATTGGACAATCGGGATGCTAGTCTCACAGATTTGAGAGGAATCATCGTTCGTATAAGGAACGGGCTGCACATGACAACTATGTGTTCGGAGCAGTCCGTTACTTCAAGGCCCTATTTGCCAAAAATGCTAGTATGCATTGCGGACACCTCTATGTATCAGGAGAGGATGAAGGAATATATTGTGAGGATGGGAACTTCCCATAAGTCGGATATGGAGCTGCTACAGCACTTTCACAAGACTGAGATCACTCTCTTAGATAACAAAATGAATGAAAAGTTCAGTCTTCTGATGGCTGAGATGAAAATAGTGACAGCTGAGTCAAAAGCTACTCGTTCTGATTTTTGCAAAGCCTACTCCGCAGCAGACTCCAAGCAAGACTCGACAAACAGACGACTAGATTTCCTCCTCAGTGGACTATTCCCTAGGCTTACCCTTTCGTTTGGTGATGATGCCAAAAAGGGGGGAAGATGAGGCCCTTAAAGGATTGAAGCAAGAAGTGAAGAAAGAAGGTGACACAGCTGAGGCGAAAGGAAGTTCAAAGAATCTGAAATTGATGTATGTTGAAACCCCACAGCTAGGTGAAGTCACAGCCTCTATTCTCAGCAAGCTACCCCAGAACCTACCTGTTGAGAAAGCTGCGGTGGCCAAGAAATATAAAAGAAAAGCCACCGAAGCTACATTTGAGGAGGTAGCTGAAAAGCAATCAGCTCGCGTTCAGGAGATCATGAAGCAATATTGGGGTCCTCCAGCCGGAAAGGACTGCGCTGTGATCAAACCCCCAAAGAACATTACCATGCCTGATGATGGATCTGAGCCCAGATCAATAGAAGAATTCCAAACTCTAGAATCAGAAGGTTACTTTCAAGGGATGACTCTGTCGCAAGCCTGGGACTTGTATTGGAAGAAGGGATTGGATCTGTGTCAATCAGCTGATAAGCAGCAGACTTCCAGTAGTCACTCAGCTGGAAAGTCGAAGGCTCCAATACAGTATACTCCCAGAGGAAGAGGAGCTGAGTCAGGAAGGGGAAAACGTGGTGGTGGTGGAAGAGGCTCTCAACCTCGACCAAAACCAAAAGACGTAGCATACGTAGATCCAAACAAGAAGGGTCTTATATATTGGGATGTGTATGATCACCTTGCCAACCTAGAAGTTGCTAGAAAGAACGCTAAAGCTCTTAGAAGGCGGGAAGCTGAGAATGAGAGAACTGCTCGCGAATGGGAAGAGAGGCAGCGAAGGGATGACCCTGCTGCTAGGCGAGCATATGAGAAAAAGAAGAGAGAGGAATAGGAAAGAAAGATAAGAAGATCAGAGGATGACAAGAAGAGAGAAGAGAAGGAAGCGAAGGCGATGAAGTGTGTTGCGAACCCTTCATGTATTTTGTTGTAAATACATAGATGTAAGTCTTCTGTAATAGCTCAGTGAATTTTCTTGTAACTTAGCTTAGATACATGTTGTATTGATGTACTTGTATAAATGCTCTGAAAAGCTTAAGGCTCTGATACATATTGTAAACAGCTTTGTAAAGGACAAGAATGTTATGATCAATAAAATAATTATTCAAATCATACATTCTTTGTTACTGCACTGCTTGTATGTTTGTTGTTTACTTATGTTTTATGTTTTAAGTTTTGGCATCATCTAAAGGGGAAATTGTTAGGAAATTTATTTGTTAGATTTTGATGATACAATGTAAAACTTAAACTAGGAAGTTGGCACCCCATTTTCCTTGTAATTGTGCATTATAATAGATAGGACTGGAAGAGCTGAGTTAAGTCAGCTATGTCAAAGATTACAAAAAGTTAATTGCGGACTGGAATGAAGACTCTGTTGTGTGTCGGTGAGTATGGCCTAGAAGGAAGTCAATGACTCGATCGTGAAGGAGAGTCACTGTGGAACATGTTGTGAGAAGTGTAAGTCAAGTCAACTCAAGAAGCAAATTCTATCAATTGAAGTGACAAGTTGAGTCAATCCCATGATTGGAGCGGACTTAAGTCGCATGGGGTAAAGCGTGATCAAGTGAAGACAATGACTTAGATCCATTGGAATAAAGTCAAGAATATTACTCGATATAGTAATATGTCAAGCTGCCAGGTCTTAAAGTGTTTGGCCCAGAATTGTGCAAAGGGAGGACCCAATGGGAAACACTGCACCTTGTGTTAGACCCTACAAACATGAAATATCATTTAATACGAGGAAAGATCAACATCACAAAGGCTGCAGACCAAGACAAGACAAGCCAACGAACACAAAGTGACATTTAAAACTAGTATATCTCTTCAACGGCCAAATTTCAAATGTGCACTATAAAAGGCTGAGGAAGCATTTGAGAAGAGGTTACCTTGATAACCTGAACCACTAACGAACAAGCAATATTCAAGCAAGTAATCTGCAATATTCTCAAAGCAATTCAAGCAATTCCTCAAGCCTTAAACTCGAAGAAACTCGATCCAACATAAGTTGTGAAGGAGAGATAACTTCAACCAGTTGAAGAGGAAACTTTTGAAGAAACAAAAAGAGTCTACTTTCCAAGTTGAAGGATTGTAGAAAGGTTCAAGGTCGAACCGAGTAGAAAGTTTGTTGGAGGGCTTCGTGATCAAATCTAAGAACTTGAGAAGTGAGCTGAAGTAGCAAGGCAGCTGCCCTGTGAAGAAGCTGAGTCGCAAGAGAAGCTAAGCTTGTGTGATCGCGCCGTGTCTCATCGATAATCGCTTTGTAAATCGATCTGTTACATAGTGGATTCTTCCAGAGTTGGAGAAGAGAGGATTAGAAGAATTATCCCATCTTCGAACCTCTATAAAATACTTGTGTCAATTTACTTTCAAAGAATTTACATTCTGCATATTTACTTATATCCGATGTTAGTATATATTTGCTATCCGGTGATAAATAACTAAGTGCTAAAATCAAGTGTTAAAAACAAGCTTTAAAACAATCAAAGGGTGTTAAGTCTTTTCTTTGGTAAAACCAAATCGCCGATTAAGTATTTGGCTTAAGCGACCAAGTTATACTATCAACTTTGACCCTATCGTCTGTTGAGTGGGTAACTTAGTGAATAGCCAACTTAGTTGCCCCCGAGGATTGGTGATTTGAGTCAAACTGTTGAACTCTTTAAAAGGACTAAATCGAAAATTTGGTAAGGCTTATTCAATCTCCCCCTTCTAAACCTTATACCACGCCCTTGGGACCTACGATAAAAGGTTTAGAGAGGGGGTTGAATAAACATTACAAACTTTTTCTTTTTAGTTTTTAAATTCAACAGAGTTGACTCAAATCGCCTAAGTCCTGGGGGACAAACTAGGTTGGTTTTCTTCAAACTAAGTTACCCACTCAACAAACTCGACTAAGTTGTTGAAAGGTATAACTTCGGTTGTGTCATCTAACACTTAACTTTTAGATGATTTAGTTTTTAACGTGGAAGACTTAACACCCTTTGTAAAATATTTAAGCGCGTTTTAACACTTGTTTTACCACTTGTTATTATCAATTAGCTAGCAAATTAACTAATCAGTAGATAAAAGAAAATGTGTAAAAAAGTAAATGCTGAAAGTAAATGACACAAGTATTTTATAGTGGTTCGAGGATGGGGTAATTCCTCTAATCCACTCTTCTCCAACTCCTGGAGGAATCCACTAAGTAATAGATCGATTTACAAAGTGATTCTTGTCTAGAGATAACCTTGATCACACACGGTGGCTTCTCTTGCGACTCAAGTTCTTCACAAGACGATTTGCCTTGCTACTTGACTCCCGTCAAGTCTTTGGATTTGTTTCCCGACCCTCCAACAAACTTGATCCTTCCTCGGTTCGACCTTGAATCTTACTACTGACTACTTCAACTTGGAGGGTATACCCTTTTTTCGTTCTTTAAACTTTTCCTCTTCAACTTGGTTGAGGTAGTTTTTCCTTCACAATGAGTGCTCGACTGAATTACTTCGATGTTCGGCTTGAGGTGTTTTCTTGATAAGCTTAGAGAGAATGTATTGCAGATTTTCTTGTTTGATTGCTTCAATAATTTAATCTCTCGTGTGTCATCCTGTCTTTCTCTCTTGCTTCCTCGGCCTTTTATAGTGTTCATTTGAAAATTTGCCCGTTGAAGAGATAGGCAATTTTCAAATGACACATTCTTGATCGTTGGCTTGTCTTGTCTTAATTTTTCAGCATGTGATGGAGACTCTTCCTCGTATTAATGAATTCTCCAGCTTTTCAGAGTCTGACACATGTTTCGGTGCTTCCCATTAGTTTATTCCTTTTGCATGCTTCTGGGTTGAGCACTTTAAGACATGGCGACATGGAGGTATTACTAAATTAAGTAAAGACCTTGACTTACGCAACGGATTTATCTCGTCGAGTTATTTGACGGTGCGCTTTACCCCTTTGACTTGAGTCAGCTCTCAATCATTTGATCATGACTCTTCTGTCAATTCAACTGATAGTCTTGACTGATACTTCAACGTCCTTCACTCAGCTGTTCCTTAGCTTTTGACTCTACTCAGCTGACACACAGTTGGGTCTTCATTCTTGCCTTGATTGACTGACTTGCATTCTTCGACATAGCGACTCCACTCAACTCTTTCGATCCTATCTATTACAACATAGAAAATACAAGGAAAATGGGGTGCCAACTTTGTACTTTAAGTTTTACATGGTATCATCAAAATCTAACAATAAATTTCCTAACAATACCACCGATGAAGACCCTAATACAACTCAATCTCTGCGAGAAAAGGAACATTGAAGGCCTTGCACGGTTGAGGCTAACTGCTAAGGTTCTTTGAAGGCCCCCAGGAGGTTGGGACTTCCAAGGGTGTAGTTCAAGAGAAAGGGAAATTTCTTGTATCTACTATGTCTGCATCAGAGTCTACTGATTTGGAAGAAATAGATGCATTGCATGACTCCGATGATAATGTACAGTTGGACTTCATTGACTCAGAGAACGAAGCTGAGTCAACCCCCATTGATCTAGTTGAGACAGAACACGTGGCAAAGTTGAAAGTGGCCCATGACAAAGCTGCCTCTTCAAAATTCGTTTTGGTTGATGGCCAACCCCAATAGAGTATTATTGAGAAATACTCTATTAGTTCAAAAATATATATTTTTGAGTTTAAAATATAACAAATAATCTAAAAGTCAAGGATTTTATCAACACTATCTTTTAAATTTGCGACACTAAAATTTTATCTTTAGACAAATCACGTGTAACACACAAGTATTATTCTAGTGAGTTTCTAAACAAAATATCGTTCAAATTTCCAACATAATTATCTCCACATGCTTATAGCCATATTTGAAGTCAATGGATAATCAAGAATCATACTTTAAAAAATAATATTCTTTTGGGGAAGTTTTTACGTCAGTCGTCTAATGGATCTATTAGTTAGATGAATCCAAATACCCGACCCCACTCAATTCACCCATTGACCGCATAACCACTAACACAACAACAACCACATCCATTGCTAATACTTTTTAAGAGGGCTACTAATACGTTTTGGTGGACTACTAATACTTTTCAAGAGAAATACTAAAATACCTTTAATCGGAAAATCTAATACTTTTCAATAAGACTATTAACGTTTTTGGAGGAATACTAATACTTTTGCGGGGAAAATCAATACTTTCCTTAAGGTTTACTAAAAAAACTTTTCAAGGGGGTTACTAAAACTTTTTCGAGGATTGCTAATACTTTTCATGGGAAAACCTAATACTTTTGAGGGTTGCCTAATATTACGTCACCGATGAATATTTTTAAGGGGCAACTAATACATTTTAGGTGGATTACTAATACTTTTGAGGGGGAAAATCAATATTTTTACTAGGGCTACTAAAAATATTATTTAAGGGGTTATTACTATTTTTGAGATGTACTACTAATATTTTTCAGGGGGAAAAACTAATACTTTTGAAAGCCCATAATATTACAAAAATGCCACCGGTCAGGAGATCCTATGACACCCACCACAGAATATTATAAAAATATCACCGGTACATGAAATTACAAAAAAAAAACCATGCTAGATTGGGTCCAACTAACAGAAAAAAATATTACAAAAATACCACCGGTGCATAAAATTACAAAAACAAAACTAGGCCGGATTAGGTCCGTATAACGGAAAGACTCGTTAGAAGGTCTGACCAAAGTATTTGTCTAATATTTTTTGCAATATCCATATCGAAGGGCTATGAAATACACACACATATATATAATTGGTATTGCCTTATTCAAAGTTATTTTGAGGTACTGACGTGTTTGTGTTGGAGTGTATTACCAATTACCAGGGGTGTAAACGAATCGAATCGAGTTAAATTAAAGATATTCAAAATTCTAACATATCTTTAGTCTTGAATTATTTAGAAATTATAAAATTGAAATAAGAGAGATTTTGAATTGGAAGAAGGGAGTTTGATTATTCTCAATTTATTTAATAAAATAGTCTAACAAAAAATGCATTACTCTATAATTCTCTAGAACTTTTCTTCTTCAAAGTGTCTAAATATTTTCTCAAGATATTTGTTCGCCAAAAAATATTTGGATCTCTATACTACAAGTGTACGAGTGTAGTTTATAGGATAATGGCAAGTAAGGTCGTATTTTCTCGGGGATTGACTATGAAACACTTAGCTATAATAACATTGCATTCCATTTCTTCAAGCGATGAATATCAAGAGTTTAAAGCAATAATCGAAAATAGAAAATAAAAGAAATAAATTTTGAACCCCACAAATACGAAAGCATCCTAGGCACATAATCTCAACATGCGTCTTTAATATTAAATCCAATTAATGTTTCACAAAACCAATTCATGCAATTTCTATGGGTTCAATTCCTAAGTTAGTCTATTTTCCCTCACGGGCGCGCATAAAAAGTAGATTAATGATAATTATAGATCTCCGAAATGTTACAACTATTGTTAACTCCCAAAGATCTATGAATTGAATGACTCCCCACAAGTAGTTGTAGGTCTCCGACTCGTTACACCCATTTATGTCGAATTCGATTTAGTCTTTGTTAGAACTCCTCTCCGAATTTCGCATTAACAAATATGACATGCAAATTAATGGTCAAATAATAAGCAATTAAGAATAAGCAATCAAATTCATAAAATAGAACACACGAATCAATTAAGAAAACAATCAATCAAGATTTAACATGAATCCACGTTTTGATTATGCCCAGATCCGAAAGATTAGCCAAACATTGATAAGAAATTCATACACAAACTTGAAATCAATATTGTGACATCATTGAAAACAGACAAGAGATCTAAACTATGAAAGAAAACATCTTCTTGTCGAGAATGGATCCTCTTTCCAAGCCTTCAAAACTCTTGTGCATCGAAGATGCGAAAGCCCTTGTGGTGTTCTTCGTAACCTAGTCATCCTCTCTCAAAAGACCTTTGATTTATGTAATCCCGTGTATTTTGGTGTGTTGCATGTTGTATGAATGATTGAATTTTCGTCACTACAAGAAATTAGAGAAAACATGACGATAAAATTCGTCATATAAATGTCATTTTTCGTCACTAAAGTTATTAGGTGACGAAATTTGAGCGTCATATTGATCATCACTATAGCCCCGTGGTACATCCGGCTATATCAATGAGTAATCTCGTAATTTTTATTTAAATGGCGTTCCAAAAAACGATCTTACGCATCAAAAAAGCGTATTGTATCGTCATTAGTCCGATCCTTTGTAGGAACTACCGTAATAACGAACTTCCAAAATAGATCTTTGTTTATGTGACGATTTTTCCGGTTCTTCACTAAATATTTAATCTTTGATGACGCTAACGACCAGTGTCATCATTTATATCATTTTTTGTGACGACTAACTCGTCACTTCAATGATCAAACTTTTGTCTCTCAAATTTTTATTTTGTCACCAAAAGGTACATTTTAAATGATGAATGCATACTTTGTCATCCAAACATTAGATTTTGGTGACAAAAATGATTATATTGCCAAATTAATCAAATTTTAATGACGCCTTCAGTGTCATAATTGCGTTAGCTAATTCGTCATATATTATATAATTTGTCATAAAAGAGATGTTTTATAGTTACAGAATATCGGCCGTCACTTAATGAGCATATATATAATGACAAAACAATGTGTCACACAAAGTAATATTCAATGACACGACATTCATTGTCACCAAAAGATTCTGAAACGTGATGAGATGTTTCGTCACGAAAAAATTAACATTACATGACAAAGTTGATTAGTGTCACTAACTGCATAAGAATAATGATGAATTGGTTCGTCATAAAAAGAATATGTTATGACAAAATCTACCGTCACTAGATAGATGTATATGATGACACACGATTCATCATAAATGACTCATTTTGCGTGATAAATTTTGAATCTGTATGTGACGATATCAGACACCATCATAGATTATTTTTAATGACTAACTATATATTGTCACTAAATTGATATGTATGGTGACGTACCAATTATTATGAAAATGATTGTTTTAGTTACAAAATGACTAACTATATACCGTATCAAAGTTTTTGAATAATGGTCAAGTACCTCACCAGAGAATACACAAAGAGTATGACCATCAGTTTTTAATCAAAATGACTAAAACACATGTTTTTTAAAAACAATGCTATTTTTCATTTTCAGAAAACACAAGTAGCCATCACCAGAGAATTCACGAAGAATATGACCATCAGTTTTTAGTCAAAATGGCTTAAAACACATGTTTTTAAAAAACATGGCTACTTTTCATTTTTAGAAAACACAACTAGCCAATTAGGCCTATTACCACTATAAAACATATTATATAAATAAATAAATATACATATATATATAAATACATATAAATTTGATGTAAAAATATAATTATATATAACATATGTTTAATATATTATTTCAGATCAAGTTAATTTTGAACTTTCGAATAGGATTAATCGATAATCAAAATTTATAAAAATATTTAACTATTCACCGAACCGAAATATTTTGATCAATGATCGAAATAACCGAATTACTTCGGTTAACGATTAACCGAAAAAAATCGGTCTAATCAGTAAATTAGATAATATAAGTGTTTTAAAAAAGATAATATAAAAATAATATTAAAATAAGCCATATATATTTATTTTATTTCATAATTTACACGTACGTGTGTTTTTAATTTGCCAAATTTTGACTGTAATAATTAATAAATACTTATAATACGCTCATACATATTAAATTCTGGTTATTTTCCATTTCGTATTTAACAACTACGTTAATTTCCAAATACCAAAATAATTAAAATTTAAATCATAAAATATTTAAATTTATAACTATGTCAATGTAACGTAATTATAAACTACGCGTGACTTTTTTTTAATGAATATTTTAACTTAAAATATTAAACTTGGATGCTATATATGTTCGAGTTTAAAATTATAGTTTAAATATATAAAATTTAATTTTTTAACTTATAGCCCAATAATGGTTCGTTTGCCCGAAGCCCGCTATGGTTAGGTTCCAATATGTTGGCCCATTTCATAGCGGCTTATTTAGCCCAAAGCCCGCTAGAGTGCCCGAAACCATTAGGGTCACCCGTTTAACCTCTCTAGGTCCAACCGATTTAAAAATAATTAATTACATAATATATAATCAAATATTTAAGAAAAAAATACATTTAACAAAATTCAATATTCATTCCACTTGGATCTCTGTCATTAACAAGGACATATTTTTCTTTAACCTCTCTAGGTCCAACCGATTTAACAATATTAATTACATAATATATATAATCAAATATTTAAGAAAAAATACATTTAACAAAAATTCAATATTCATTCCACTTGATCTCTGTCATTAACAAGGACATATTTTTCTTTAACCATTCTTTCATAATAATCATATTTACTTGAAGATAAATCAGACAGATGCACAAACTAAAATAAATACACAAATTAACATTAAATATCTACACTATTAGGTGCACAAACCCACACATGGTTGCATAGTGCACACAAGCACAGACGGCAGACCCACTGCCACATATCGGCACACACAATCGCAACTCTCGTACAAAGGCACTCACTCCCCACACACCTGCACACACACACACACACACACACACACACACACGCATATATACATATACCTATATAATTGAGAGACAGAGAGAGGGACGCAAGTTAGAAAAAAATCAAGAAATTGAACCCATTGTCCAAGAATTGAAGAATTTAATCAAGAAAAAGATGATTAACTGGAGTATTTTATCTGTTGGGATGGGAGGAAGAGGAAGGGGACGACGAACAACAGAAGGGGCTTTCTTTCGGGTTAGGGCTCTCGACTTTCTTTTCCCCCTCTTTTTCATTTGGCAAACAGGGCATCTTGAAACCCTTTGGATTAATAGGAACTGAAATTGCTTGTTTGTGAATTTCTTGTATCAAAATGGCACTGGCTGATTATCTGTTTGACCATGGACCTACTTGGACATTATATTGACTGATCTACCATCTGATGGTTGAAACACGCATCCCCACCCACATAAACCCATCAATATTAATGATAGGTAAAATTGTTTTTTAGTCCTCAGTGGCTGCTTTCGGAAATTTAGTTTTTTTTCGACTTTGAGTTTAATCCTTTAAATGGACAAAATTCGGATTTTTAGTCATCGCTTTCTTTATAACAGGTAAATGTTATCTGCTAGTGGATTATCTTTAATTCAAATTTTTAATAAATTTTAAAAAATAATAGAATATTATCCATGATAAAAAAAATGAGTTTTAATTTTATACTTTTAATTTTTATTTGAATTGTGAATTTCATATTTTAGAAATAAAAAAATCTGTTTCCTACAAATATTTTACTAACACATTTTTTTACTAAAACTATTTCAAAAAAAAAATATTTATTTGTATTTCCTTTTTAGTTTAAGTTACTTATTGATTTTAAAAATAATAAAAAAATATAAAATTCACATATATTTATTGAAAATATATTCAATTCAACTATAAATAAAATAAAATAGTTTATAATATTGAATACTTTCATAATTTATAAATATAGAAATTATTTTTAAAAATAAGAAAAATACTATTAAAATATTTTAGATTTCTAGCTAAAAGTATACTTAAATTACAAATATATAAATATTAACAAATTATACATTTTCTCAAAAGTATAAATGGTTATTCAAACTTTACAAATAGTAAAATAAATATTATTTCAATTTCTATTTATTTATATTTTTATTTTATTTTTAATCAAACATTATATATATATACGCATATATATTAATATACACGTTACATACGTATGCATAACATACATATATATACAGTATACTTGAAAAGAAGTATTAGTACTTGGTAATTATAATAACTAATTATTAGTACTAATAATATATAATGTTTGATTAAAAATAAAAGAAAATATAAATAAATAGAAATTGAAATAATATTTATTTTAATATTTTTAAAGTTTGAATAACCATTTATACTTTTTGAGAAAATGTATAATTTGTTAATATTTATATATTTGTAATTTAAGTATACGTTTACTTAGAAATATAAAATATTTTAATAGTACTTTTCTTCTTTTTTAAAATAATTTCTATATTTATAAAATATGAAATTATTAATATTGTAAACTATTTTTATTTTATTTATAGTTTTAGTAAAAGATTTTTTTAGTAAAATATTTGAAGGAAATAAACTTTTTAATTCTAAATATTAAATTCACAATTTAAATAAAACATTTAAAAGTATAAAATTAAAACTCGTTTTTATCATGAACAATATTCTATTTTTTTAAAATTTATTTAAAGTTTGAATTAAAGATAATCTACTAGCAGTAACATTTACCGTTGTTATAGTGAATAACAGACTAAAAGTCCAATTTTGTCCATTTAAAGGACTAAAATCAAAGTCGAGAAAAAAAAAAGGACTAAATCTTCGAGTGGCTCCACTTAGAGGACTAAAAAACAATTTTGCCTTAATGATAATAACCTTGTAGTTTGAAACAAAAATTTATGAGGTGGTCTTCTAAGGCAAGTTATTTTTGTATTATTGGTTTTACTTAATATTGTTACAATAGTCTTGATGTTAAATTGCACCTCAAGTC
This sequence comes from Rehmannia glutinosa, assembly GCA_016081115.2. Taxonomy (NCBI): domain Eukaryota; kingdom Viridiplantae; phylum Streptophyta; class Magnoliopsida; order Lamiales; family Orobanchaceae; genus Rehmannia; species Rehmannia glutinosa. Next base: position 194,463 of record JABTTQ020003088.1, read on the forward strand.
CAAAATGCTAATGCTTTGGAATGTCTATAGTAATTCTGCAACTCAGAATGTTTTCTTCTGTGCACATATATAAATATAGCTGCAACTCGCTCTTAGTTCTGCAGATGATGTTGATTTAGGAGTCGAGATGGTCCAATTGTTATTGCAGTGTCCTCTTTGCTCTTGTTTTCATCAATCCCCTGTATTTCGCCACTTGCATTTTAATTTTGTCATCCTGGAAACTTTCCAGTTTATTCTCATTTTAAAAACTTAAGTTGTCAGGATGAAGAATATTGTATTTGTTGGCAGAACAATGGAATGGGACAAAAGGTGGAGAAGAATTGACTCTGTTAGGAGGTAATGTCAAGTTTACTTTGCTAGTATACAACATTTGGGTTTATAGAGGTAATTATACCCAGATTAGGAAAAGAGGATTTCAAATTTATTGAAAAAAATATGACTATCCTTACAACATGGCTTAATTTTCTACGAATTTCTTCCACTTCTCTACTGCCCCGGATCGCTAAAACTTACCGTAATTTTAGTGATAGTCATAATAAATTTAATTGCATCCTCAGCTACACAAGACGACGATGTCTCAGATTATGGCACTATATAGAAGTTCAGAAACAACTCTTCAAGAGTTGTTTCCAGTTGAGACTAACAGATCAAGCAACATCTAATGATCATGACAATGGCATCTCAGTTATTAAATCTCATCATTTCATGAGCTCCTGCATCTTGAATGAATTGAATATTTCTGAATGTTTCAGTTTTCAAATTGAGTATTGTAGAATCTTTTAATGTGACTAAAAACTAAAGCGTTTGTTGTATTTATGTATTTTCCCCTGAAAAACAGATTGTGGTGCTCGCGGAGATTACGGTTGAAGCAACTGTCATTCTCAATTCATCACTGCACCATCAGCAGCAAAATTCATCTATGACCATCATTAGACCATACCGAGTATTTGTATTGCAGTTAATTGTTTCAATAACAATCATATATAAGCTTGATCATGTATTGTATGTACTGTACGAGGTTAAAGTGTTTTGGATGGGCAAAAGTGTTTATTTTAGGGATGATTTGAACAATGTAGTCTTGCTTTTAAAAGAAAAACTAAAATTTTGTTTATATTGGTCCAGTAAGTAATATTAATTTGGAGTTTATTTTTTGGTATTGCATGATTTCATTCACATGTTATTAATTTTGTTTATGTCTACTACCTCTAAATTATACTCTGTAAAACCACAGAACAAGCCAGATTTCCTGATTCCTAAGATCATCTCAGGTGAGTCTACACTACTTTGATTTGATGTAGAATTTGCACTATTTTAGTGCAAAATCTACATTTCATCTCTAGAGTTTGCACTACTCTCTACACTAAAAAAGAATATTCTATAAGATTCCTTCTTTTATTTATTTAATAATAATTTTTATTACATTATAATTGATAAAAATATTATATAAATAATTTTATTGAATATAATGTTTATTAAATATTTAGTTCTTAAAATTAAACATAAAAAAGTTATTAAATTTAATGAAATTAATGCAAAATTGAAATAACAATTCATAAAATTACGTATTATATTGTTTAAAAATTACCACATATAATTAAATTAATTTTAGTAATATTTTTATTAGATCAATGAAATATAATAATATTATTTAAAGTTTAATAAAACCCAAAACAAATTACAAAAAAAAAAAACCAAAAAAAAATAATAATGGTCTTTGCTATTGTGCGGCGCCATTTTTTGGCGCTTACATCATGTAGAGATGTCAAACTAGCGCACAAAATAGCATTGTCTTTGGGAGTGAAAAATGGCGTTGGCGCCATTTAACATCTCGTCTTTGGATGGAGATGCTCTATGTGGGGTTATTTTTCAATCGTGGCATTTGCCACGCAGATTTTTGTTTCTATAGTGGGTTGGGAGGTTTTTAAAAAAATAGGTATAGGCGCCCTTAGAAAAGGCGCCTCACTTTACTTTTTTTTTTTTTTAAAAAAGCGTAGCGGCGCCAAAGTCAAGGCGTCGCCAAACCTGACACACTGCACTTGGGCGCCATTAGGAAGGCGCCCACCCCTCTATAAATGACGTTCCCAATTTTTTAAATTTTCTTTTAAATATTAAATAAAAGTACAATTTTTGGATAACTATAATATAAAACATCATTGGATCAAAACCCGATTAAATAATAAAAACTACAACAAATATTTAAAAGCGAACAAGAAATTACACATTAAAAAAACTGGAATAAGAAACGCCATCCCCATTATTCGAATATATACGAATCATTTCTAATAATCGTACTTAAAATTCTAATATGTATTTATTGTTGGGTTATTTAGAGAGTTGTTTTAGTATAAATTAGGGGTCACTTTGCACTCGAGACAAAATTGAAAAGAATCAAGAAAACACATTTACTCCTACTAAGAAATATCTCTTATTCCAAACATATAATTTCTAAATAACCCAACAATAAAGATATATTAAAATTTTAAATACGATTATTCGAATTGATTCGTATATATTCGAATAATGGGGATGACATTTCTTATTCCGAGTTTTTAATGTGTAATTTCTTGTTGGTTTTTAAATATTCGTTATAGTTTTTATTATTTAATCGGGTTTTGATCCGGTGATATTTCATATTATAGTTATCCAAAAATTGTATTTTTATTTAATATTTAAAAGAAAATTTAAAAAATGGGGAAACGCCATTTATAGAGGGGTGGGCGCCCTTCCTAATGGCGCTCCCAAGTGCAGGTGTCAGTTTGGCGACACTCTTTTCGGACCGCCATAGTTTTTAAAAAAAAAAAAAAAAAAGTAAGTGAAAGTGAGTTTTTTCTTCTTTTCAGAAACGCGCATGCAAATTGATTGAAAAATAACCCTCTAAGTGGGTTCAGTTGTTGTCAGATTTTCTCTTTCTATATATATATATATATATATATATATTAAAATTATTATAACAAACAGTCATATATATAAACAATAAAATATTTTTTTAAATTAAGGAAACTTGATTTCTTTAGGCCAAATAAGGAGAGTCCAAAATTACAAGTTCCCTCCATCATTTTAATCTGAGAACAATTTCCACTACCATGAATAACCCGCTGGCGTTCTTTCCAAGTTCCAACAAAACCAAGTGTGCGGTGCAAAGGCTTCGAACTCACTCTGGAACAGATTAGTTTGCATCCAAACACAAAGCTCCACAATCAAACCAAATCGGGCCAAATAAAGCCAATGTGATTACTCCTGTTTTTCCATATTTTCTTTAAAGCTGGGCAGAAGAAAAATATACAATAAAATATTTAATACACCATGACATATGAATATTTGACAGTTCACCCGTTAACATGGTTTTCTTTAGTGGCTTGTAATTTCTTTTATTTTTATTTTGTGGAAAAATTTGTGCATTGAAATGAGATTAGGAAGCAATATTCTCTCGGGTAACATGACAAATTGTTATTGCCTCGCAAATTTTTAGCATACTATTTTTCCTTTAAATTTAATTAGGATAAAAATATATAAACCATCACATAATTAAATTATTGTGATAGAAAATTAAGTCTTGTCTCTTATTTGAGCATCTAGATCTTGATGAAAAATTATCTTGAAATATAAAGTTGATATTTGTGAAATTAAATTGTATTAATTTTTCATCATTTTGCCTTAAAAAATATGCCTCCTAAATTTTGAACATTAAATTATGGCGACAATTTTTCTTTTTGACGTATTCACTTACAACTTCAACCTATTCAAGCTGAAAATTTTTGTCACTATTCAAATAACTCATTAATGACGAATTGTTATTTCGTCATATAGAACTACCATACATGACAATCAAATTATCATAAATTATTTGTTTACATCTTCAACAAATTTTCTTATTGACGAATTTGTTTGTATTTGTCGATAAATGTAAATAGTTAAGACGAACCAATTACGTCACTTATCAATTCAACTAGTTAATGACAAATTACTATCTCGTCATATAAAATTTGTATTTGTGACAATAAGAATTGTCATAAATTAATTTACCATAGAAAATTTGGACAAAAAAATTAGCCCCCAAAATAAAACGGCAATTCAATTCATATTCATCGTCGCTATAAAGGGGGTCACTAGTTGTTGGGAAAAACAGTTGGTGTATACCGAATGGTTTAAAACTTGATTGAAGCGAGTAACGGTAAAATCAAGACGTCGAGGCAAAGAGTTGGACTCTTTCTCTTTAAGACGAGATTGCCCCGCTCATGGTGCTTACGAATACGGCAATCGTCTCCTAAGATACAACGACGAACTACTTGCGATAGTTGCACTACAAATCGCAAGTACAACGAACACTTTGATGCTCTTAAACTCTCTTTTACAATGCGAAATATGAAGTGAAATTCGATTTTTGATGTGTTGAAATGAATCCTCGGGGAAATTTGGTTTATATAGAGCTCTGGTGCCTCTTGAGGCCGGGTGCATCCCCTAGTCCGGATCGATCTTGGCCGTCGATCGCGCCCGTGGTTGCGATTGCGTCCGATGGTCGATCTATCTGCTGAAGGAACACACCTATTAGCATGCACCCATTCACACCCAGACAGCGTCGATCGCGGTGCCGTCGTGACGACGCTTCCAATCGGCGCCATGTGTCGCCACAAATGCGATCTGCCAAGTCGCCGCCGAGCCGCCCGCCACGTCACCGAGCCACTAGGCGAACCCTGGTTCGATTTTCCCAAACTTTAAGGCTCCTCAAAGCTCCGCGACGATGCGTGCGTGCGAAGTGCAAAGTGCGCCTCGAAAGCGCCAATGCGACTATGTGCGGCGTGCGCGGGCACTCGGGCCGGCTCGGCTCCGGCTCGGCTGCAGCTCGGACGGTGCTCCGCACGTCCTCGGTGCCTTTGAGCTATCCAAAGGCTAGTCAAAATTGACTTGGTCCACTAGGGTGTACCATAAGGAGTTCCACATGATTACTCCTTATTAGTGGCGAAAGCTCTTTATTAACTAGTCAAACATTTAATATGTTTCTATGTGGGATATGACTTTCCATATTCCCACCCTTTTATATTCCATATAAAAGTATTTTAAGTGGCCAACTTTATGCATTTATTTCTCATTCACCCGATATTGGTTTGAGAAATTCAAAATGCTAAACTCATCTACCCGCGGCGTAGATGACGTTTATCTCATTTATTTCATACTTTGAATAAATGACCCCACTTAAATAATTGGTCAAAATCGGGTCAAAACCTAATTTAATAAAACCAATTCCAACAATCCCCACATGAATGAAAATAAATGCATATGAGAATGCGAGACACTAAGAGAGTTCAAATGGAAAGCTATTGCATCGGGAGAGGTAGCTTGTGGCTTTGAACCTTCCTTAGTGGAATACTATCGGATTTACTAGTCGCTGTGTGACGCGATGTCTTGAATCGTTTGTTGTTTATGTAAACCAAAACAACAACATCCACACAATATCTTTCCTAACACCATTTGGTTCTCACGGTTGTGTCCATTTTGGCCCTGGACACCATCTTGGATTCATAAGTGTTTCGTTGAAGCGGCCCGTCTTCACACTTATATAGGTGATCTCCTATTAAGAGTATCCTGCCATACTCCACTTCTTTAAAGTATAGGAATCATTAAAAGTTTATAACTTAACCTCACCACATTCAAGCGAGGTTTCTTCACTTGGACAGGAATGAGCTGTAATATGCTCCAAGTGTTTATCTGAATATTCATAACTTAGTTGTCCCATTGAACCAAGGTCTTGGGATCTCCAATTCACAAGGTTGGGTTACCGTTATGAACACTCTTATTTTGTGGATTTTAAGCCCATTCCTTTCGATAAGCAGTATACTTGATCTCTATTCAAACCTTTAGTTAACGGATCTGCTAGGTTTTCTTTCGATTTCACGTAATCGATTGTAATAACCCCATTTGAGATCAACTGCCTAACGGTGTTATGTCTTCGACGTATATGTCGAGACTTACCGTTGTACATACTATTTTGAGCCCTTCCTATCGCCGACTGACTATCACAATGTATCATGATTGCCACCGGCTTAGGCCGCAAGGAAGATCCTCTAAAAAGTTGCGAAGCCATTCTCGCTTCTTCACGACTTTATCCAATGCTATAAACTCGATTCCATCGTGGATCGAGCTATACAAGTTTGTTTAGAGGATTTCCATGACACCGCTCCACCACCAATGGTAAAGACATAACCACTAGTGGACTTGGAGTCTTTTGAGTCAGATATCCAATTAGCATCACTGTATCCTTCTAATACAGTTGGATATCTCGAGTAATGTAATCCATAATTCATGGTGAGTCTTAGATACCTAAGAACCCTTATCAATGCCTTCCAATGGTCATTTCCAGGATTACTTGTAAATCTACTCAGTTTGTTAACTGCGTAGGCAATATCCGGACGTGTGCAGTTTGTTACATACATTAGACTGCCAATGATCTGAGAATATTCTAGTTGAGATACAGGCTCACCTTGATTTTTAGCTAAGTGTAAGCTTAAATCAACAGGTGTTTTAGCTGGAGGACTATCATAAGCATTGAACTTTCGAAGTACTGTCTCAATATAATGAGACTGTGATAAAACAAGTCCATCAGATGTTTTAGAAATCTTAATTCCCAGAATAACATCTGTTATACCCATATCTTTCATATCAAAATGTTTGATTAACATTTTCTTAGTATTCATGATTATATCATGATTACTACCCATAATTAACAAGTCGTCAACATACAAACAGACAATTACATAAGCATTAGGTGTGTCTTTAATGTAAACACATTTATCACACTCGTTAATTTTAAAACCATTTGACAAAGATAGTTCTGTCAAATTTCTCGTGCCATTGTTTGGAGCTTGCTTAAGGCCATACAATGACTTAACGAGTTTGCACACCTTCTTCTCTGTCCGGGAGCAACAAACCCCGGGTTGTTCCATGTAGATTTCCTCTTCTAATTCACCATTTAGAAAAGCCGTTTTCACATCCATTTGGTGTATCTCAAGGTTATGCAATCTTTGCAATAGCAATGAGAACTCTAATAGATGTGATTCTTGTCTGGTGAATACGTATCGAAGAAATCAAGGCCTTCTCTTTGTTTAAATCCCTTAGCTACTAACCTGGCCTTGTACTTATCAATAGTTCCATCACTTTATATTTTCTTTTAAGGATCCACTTGCATCCTAAGGCTTATTTCTGGTGGGAGATCTACCAACTCCCAAGTATGATTTTGCATAATGGAATCTATCTCACTATTAATAGCTTCTTTCCGAATGGAGCTTCCGGGGTGGACAATGCTTCACCAATTGTCTTGGTTCATTTCTAACACATAAGTTAGAAAATGCGGACCAAAAGACTTAGTTGTTTGGCCCTTTTATTTTGTTTCTTGGTTCTTCATCACTTTGATGATCACCATCGGCGGTATCACGTGTTCTTTTGCTAGAACTAGCCTCTTTCCTTTCTTGACAAGGAAACACGTCTTGAAAAATACAAAGATTCCTTGACTCAATAATTGTACCTTCTTGTGCATCCGGAATTCTTGATTTGTGCACTAAAAATCGATATGCACTCTTGTTATTTGCATATCCAATGAAAATGCAATCGATTGTTTTAGGCCCTATCTTGACTTGTTTTGACTTAGGTATTTCTACTTTAGCCAAACACCCCCACACTTTCAGTATTTATATGAAGGTTTTCGACCTTTCCATAACTCATGCGGAGTTTTATCTTTATTTGTTAGGAAATTTATTGTTTAGATTTTGATGAATGCCATGTAAAACTTAGAATAGGAAGTTGGCACCCCATTTTTGTTGTAAAATGCATTGTAATAAAAGGGTGGCCAAGTGAGTTAAGTCGCCACGCCTAACATGCAAGAAAGACAACCTGGAGACTAGAAGGAAGACTCGCTGCGAGACAGTGAGTATGGCAAAGAAGAGTAGACGGAACTCTATGAAGAAGAAGCGGTGAGATGCGGTGAGTGGAGTATCGGTCAAGTCAACTCAAGAAAAGCCAAGTCTCAAGTTGAAGTGACAGAAGAGTCATCCATGATTGGAAAGACGACTCTAAGTCACCTGGGGAAAGCAAAGAAATGCGGTCAAGTCGAGATAATTGAAAAAGATCCGTTGTACGTAAATCAAGAGAATTACTTAAACAAGTAATATCTCCATACCACCTTTCTTGAGTGCTCGGTCCCGAAGCGTGCAAAAGGAATGAACCAATGGGAAGCACTACACCGTGTCGAACTCGAAAAGGTGAAAAACAATTCATACGAGGAAATGGCAATTCCAAGGATCGCAACAAGACAAGCCAACGATGCAAGTGACTTTCAAAAATAAGCCTATCTCTTCAACGGGCAAATTTTTGAAAGATCACTATAAAAGGCCGAGGAGTTTATTTGAGAAGGAGTAACCAAGAAGAGACTCGAACCAAAAAACGTTCTAGCAATTATTAGAAAATCTAAAATATTCTCAATCCTCAAGCCTACACTACGAAGAACATCAATCCAACACTCACCGTGAAGGAAAGATAACTTCAATCGGTTGAAGAGGAAAATCTTGAAAAATCAAGGGGTCTACATTCCACGAAGAATTGTAGGAAGGTTCAAGGTCGAACCAAGTCTTGAGCTTTTGGAGGGCTTCGTGATCAAATCCAAAGAGCTTGAGCAAGTGAGCTATAGTAGCAAAGCGATTTTGCCTGTGAAGAAGCCGAGTCGCGACGAGAAGCCGGTGAGTGATCAAGGCGTCTCAGACCGAGTCCCAAAGGATCAAGTCACTTTGTGTGATCAAAACTTGTATCCGGACTGTTACCACTTTGTATACTAATCAATACCTAGTGGATTCCTCCAGAGTTGGAGAAGAGAGGAGTAGAAGAATTACCCCATCTTCGAACCTCTATAAAAATTTCATTGTGTCATTTACATTTCAAAGACTTTAATTCCTCGCATCTTAATTGTTTAAATGTGATAAATTTGCTATCCACTTGATAATCTCTAAGTACTAAACCAAGCACTAAATCCTTGCTTAATCAAACTTAAGGGTGTTAAGTCTTCCATCGAAAACAAACCACGGTTGAGTTAATTTAGACCCAACAAGCGAGTTATTCCATCAACAAACTCGATTGAGTGCATTGAGAGAATAACTCTCTTGATTAACTAAATTGGTTGTCACCAAGGACAACGGTGTGTAGTATCAACTCGAATATTTAAAAGGACTAAATCAAAAATTTGGTAAGGTTTATTCAACCCCCTTCTAAACCTTACACTTACACCCCTTGGGACCTACAAGTGGTATCGGAGCGGTTGGTTCATTGAACCCTCAACAGTTCTTGAACTAGATCTCCAAACTTTTCAAAGTCCGCTTTAGTACTTAGACTTTCAAAACTCTTTTTATCATTAAAAGTTATTATCATGGAAGCAAATTTGACACGCATCCCTATGTTCACTATTGAAGAATTTGATGATTGGAAAATTCGTATGCAGGCTCATCTATCAGCATTACATGATGAGATGTGGATAGTGATAGAGGATGGGCCACTGCAAATCTTAAAGGTGAACACAATTTGTAAGAAGAGTCAATTTGAAGGAGAAGAGGATGTTGCTCCCAGACCAACCATGGTTGAAAAACCAAGAACTGAATGGACAAATGATGACAGGAAAAGATATAACCTGGACAATGTAGCCAAGGACATCCTTTACAAAACCTTGGACAAAGCCATGTTCAATAAAGTCAAATCATGCAAAACGGCTAAAGAAATCTGGGACAAGCTAACATTGATTTGTGAAGGCTCGTGAGCAAATCAAAGAAAACAAATTATCGGTGGTCAGACAGAAATTTGAGAACTTCAAAATGATCTCGGAGAAAACCTGGATCAAGCGGACGTTCGGTTCACGTAAATCACCAATGAGCTATACGCACTTGGAAAAGAATATACACGATGAAATGTGTATGAAGATCCTAAAAAGTCTTCGGTGAATGGGAAATGAAGGTCATGGCACCGAGACATTCCATGGACCTATCAAAGACATCCAACCATGAATTATTCTCGGACCTCAAAGCCTACGAGTTTGGCCGAGAAGAAAAGACCGAGGAAGAGACAATTTGTATTGCACCCAAAATAGTTGCTCTAATTGTTAAAGATGGGAAGAGAGCCGAGGTCAAAGAAGTCATTGATCGAAGAAAGAAAGCCACGATGGTTAAAAGGTTCAACAAGTTCTTCAATAAGAACTACAAGAGAGGAAAGGGCGAATCTTCCGAGAAGACACTCGGCTCCTCCAAATCAAGGGAAGATAGGCCAACCAAGAGATCGAGATCATCAAAAAGCTGAATATCAAAGGGTGACAATCCAAGAATGGAAAGAGCCGATCAAAAGGTTGAATATCTATCTTTGAATCAGAGACAACCAGGTCACTATGCCATTGATTGCCCATATCCTGTAGTCAACAAATACGGGGAATGAAGAAGAAAGAAAGGTCTTGAGAGAAAGACGACAAGAAAAGAGAAAGGCAATGTTGGCAGAGATCTATTTGAAATAGCCAAGTCAAAAGACATAGCCTGATTCGAGAGAAGCGGTGAAGTGACTATTCAAGTGACTACGAAGAAGAAGCCCGACCGCTTGATGGCGAAGGAACAAGATCAACTCGACCAAGAAGATGAGGTTCAAGGAACAGTGAGTGCCAAGGAACCTGGTACATGGATAGTGGTACATTCCGGACATATATGATAGGAAATAAGAAAAATCTGTCAAAATTCAAGGAAGTTAAAGGAGCAAAAGTCATATTTGGAGGAAATGAAGCTCCTGGTGAAATAAGAGGCATTGGATCCATCAAGAGGAATGGATTAGAAATCACAGATGTTGCATATGTTGAAGGACTCAACTTCAACTTATCGAGCATCGATCAACTCGTGACAAGGGCTATAATGTTGGATTCAACATGGGTGTATGCCAAATCAAGGATCTTGAATCGAATGAAGTTGTGTTGCAAGGATGCGAGACAAAAGAACATGTATGTAGTAGATTGGTCAACCGCTACACACATCACTGTCTATTAGCAAAGAGCACAAATTTGAATCAAGTTGTTTGTGGCACAAAAAGCCGAGTCACCCAAATTTCAAAACGATTAACAAGCTTGCAAGAAGTAATCTTGTGGAAGGACTTCGGACTCGTTATACAAGAAGGAGAGTATATGTGATGCATGTCGAGGAAGGAAAACAAATCAAATCTTCATTCAAAGAAAAGACATGTCCATCTTCAACAAGAATATTGCATCGCTACATATGGATCTATTTGGCCCAAGTGGAACCGGCCAAAGCATAAGTGGAAAGAAATACACCTTGGTGGTAGTAGATGACTCATCGAAGATATACATGGACAATATTCATGTGTAAGAAGAAAGAAACTCTGAGAAACTACCACGGTGATGAAGAGGATTCAAAGCGAGAAGAGCCAAACCATTATCAAAATAAGATCGACAGAGGAACCGAGTTTGTCAATGGAATAATAACTCATATTGTATTGAAAATGGTATTGGTCATGAACTATCGTGATAAGGACTCCACAAAGAAATGGAGTTGTAGAAAGAAGGAATAGAACTCTCAAAGAGGCAGCAAGGACCATGTTAGCTGAAGCAGAGTTACCAAAAGATTTTGGGCTGAAGCGATCAACACGACTTGCTACACTCAAAACAGATGTATGATAAACAGACGGTGACAAAGACTCCTATGAGATTTGGTGGGAGAAAACCTAATGTTGCATATTTGAGAATATTTGGATGTAAATGCTTCATCCACAACAATGGCAAAGACAATCTAAAGGCGTTTGATGCTAAAGGCTGATGAAGGTATTTTCTTGGGATACTCAACCGAAAGCAAAGCCTACAGAATACTCAACAAAAGGACTATGGTTGCGAGAAGAATCCATTCATGTGGTATTCGATGAGCCAAATGTAAATGGAGAAGACATTGAAGAGTCGGTGATAATTTGAATCATCCAACCATCTGAGAAGAGTCCCTATCTTTGAAGAGAAGCCGAATTATAAATTAGAAGAAGATGAGATAGTTGAATCTCAAAAACAATTTGGAAAATTTGCAGCTAAGTGATTACGAGAGAGCTGACCACAAAGAACACGGTGCAAGACGATGAATCCAGCTAACTTACTCCAACTTTGATGTAAGATGGTGAAAGACCATCCACGAACTTGTCATTGGAGATATAAGAGAAGGTGTCAAAACAAGATCGAACTCAACAAGAAGTTATGTTCACATGCTTTATCTCGCAAATAGAGCCCAAAGATGTGTTACAAGCATTGGACGACACACATTGGATTCAAGCTATGCAAGAAGAGTTGAATCGGTTTGAAAGAAACAAAGTATGGGAATTAGTTCAAAGACCCACACATCAAAATGTTATTGGCACCAAATGGGTGTTGAAATAAGATGAACGAGGAAGGTTACGTGGTAAGAAACAAGGCAAGACTAGTAGCCAAAGGATATTGCCAAGAAGAAGGAATAGATTTTGATGAAACATTTGCTCTGTGCAAGACTGGAAGCTATAAGGATGTTTCTTGCCTATGCACTCACAAAAATTTCATTGTATATCGGATGGATGTAAAAAGTGCATTCTAAATGGTTTATTGGAAGAAGAAGTGTATGTTGAACAACCTCCAGGATTTGAGCGAGAAGACTCTTGGAGATAAGGTATACAAACTCAAGAAAGCTTTGTATGGATTGAAACAGGCACCCAGAGCATGGTATGATACCTTGTCACAATTCCTAAGCGAAAATGGATTCACAAAAGGAAAAGTAGATAGAACACTTTTCAGAATTCAAGACAAAAAGAGTATACTACTTGTTCAAATATATGTGGATGACATCATTTTTGGATCCACAAACAAAGAGTTTGTGTGAAAAATTTTCAAACCTCATGCAAAGTAAATTTGAAATGAGCATGATGGGAGAGCGACATTCTTCCTTGGACTCCAAGTAAAACAATCGAAGGATGGAACCTTCATAAGTCAAACAAAATACACGAGAGACTTAATGAAGAAATTTGGTATGGAGGAGAAGTCTTCGTGAAAATACCAATGAATACATCGTCAAAATGGACATGGATGCGGATGGCAAGCTGTAGATCAAACAAGATACTGAGCACTTATTGGATCATTGCTCTATCTTACAAACAAGCATGCAAGACATCACCTTTGTTGTAGGTGTATGTGCAAGATTTCAATCTGCTCCAAAAGAGAGCCATATGACAAAGACTAAGAGAATATTGAGATACTTGAAAGGAAGCCAAGAAGTTGGCTTATGGTATCCAAAGGAAGGTGGATTCAAGCTAATTGGCTATTCGGACTCGACTATCTTTGGATGAAGAGTTGTGAAAAAAGCACCACAGGCACATGTCAAATGCTAGGAAACGGTGATTTCTGGTTTAGCAAAAAGCAAAATTCAATAGCCACCTCCACGGTGGGCGAGAATACATAGGCTGCGGGGCAAATTGTCTGTTGTGCCCAAGTCCTATGGATGAGACAAAGATGAGAGACTAATGAAGTTGAGGAAAAAGAAATTCCAATCATGTGTGATAACACAAGTGCAATTGCAATCACTCAAAATCTGTGTTGCACTCAAGAACAAAGCATATCGATGTCGATATCACTTCATAAGAGATCATGTTGAAAAGAAGGACATCATCTTGGAATATATCTCAAGTGATAAACAATTGGTGACATCTTCACAAAACCATTATGTGAGTCAAGATTTGAAGAACTCAAACATGAGTTAGGGTTAATTGAGTTGAGTGACACTCGGAAGAATCAAAGAAAAGAAATGGAACACAAAAAGGAAAAAGAGTGAACTCACAAATCAGCTAAGTAAATCGACTATATCGGAAAGACAACTATACCAAGTCATTTACATTAGGAGTCACTAAGAGAAGCGTGAGAAGAAGAGTTAAATCGGCCTAAGGGATAAGCCGAGTCACTTATGAGCAAAGTGACAAAAACGTAGTCGTTTTTACTAAGTGGGAATGTTTTTAAGAATGACGTCAAAGATAATGATGATGTTACGGACATAAAGCCGCACATCAAGCTTATGATTGGATATAAATGCTGCCGCATTAAATACGAGACATTAAATGCTAAATAGGCGTGCAAAATCTAAACCGTTGATTTCGATCACATTTCAAAAAACCACTCGCACGTCCTTTCATAAACCATACTTAAACCATTTCCGTCCGCTTTCTCTCACACACTACCAAAACTGTTCATTTTCTCTCTCGGAAGCAAAGGCAAAAATTCTCTCAAAACCCTATCTATCTTCAAATCAATCTCTAAGTTTTCTTTGATAAAATCTGAAAAATGGCACCAACCTATGATTTTATCAAGTTAGGAAAACAAATCCACACCGGGTCTATTGTGGATTTCGACGGCATGGTGAAATAGGGGTCCGATAACACCCTAGTGAAGAAAATTGCTGAGAAATTGGAAACGTCCCGGCTGAAATCGTTTACGATGATGGAATATTCGATGACCTATGTGGAGGAGGTCGCACAATTCTACGTGAATCTTTGAGATTCACGATGAAGGGATAAAGTCATCATTCACGGAAAGCGGCTCACCATCTCTCGCCAAGGATTTGGCTGAACACGCCACTACCAACGGAAGGAGCATCGAGAAATTAACGGTGATGTAAACCTGGCTGCTGCTTGGAAGGAAATAGCCAAGCCCGACTATCTTTGATAAAATAGTTTACACAAAGACAAACAAGAGGCTGCTGAAGGAGGACTACCACAAATGTTGGACATAGTTGCCAAATGCATAGACATCAAATTTGGCGGCTTTGACCCAACTATCAAAGCAAAGCCGATCGTAATGGCTGCGATCATCGAAGAAAGGAAAATAAATTGGGCTGAGTTTGTTTACGGCAGACTGCGTAACGTAGGAACAAATCCTTCAAGAAAGATGGTGCATTTGGAGGATCCCTAGGATATGGCCCGGTGATTGGCCGGTGATGGAGGTGAAAGGAGTCCTCTTGACATGGAAAGACTTTCCATGTAAACAAGAGGATGTTCGAGATCAAACCTCTCAGGCGCATGAGAAGAGAGCCTACGCCAAGAGAGCGACACGAGTGAGGGGAATCGGTGACCAAGAGATCTGTTTGCTTTCCTCTCCACCAAAGAAGAAAAGCTGCCCCTGCGTGCTGAAGAAGAGATGCTCTGTAGCAAAGAAAAACAAACCTCGCCTCGCCCGCAAGCAGGAGAGTCACCGCCCTGCCGGCCGTGTCTCCCGCCCCAGCAGCAGCGGTCGAGAAGGACTCTCAACTACCTTCTCCGATCGTCAAAAAGAAGGAGATCTCGACAAGCCAAGACGGCAGCTCCTCGAAGAAAAACACCAAAGACGGCCCCCGCCCCAAGATTCGAAGAAATCGTCTCTCGAACGAGAAATCCCTCAGTACGAACTAGGAGACGAAGAAGAATCATCAAGCACTCCTTGGGTGACCTCTGTGATCCCAAAGATGGATGAAGACAAATCGCACGAGATATCCTGCGAGATCTTCAAGGATAAGGAAAAGGAGAAAGCGAGGAGGAAGGCGAGGCAAGAGAGAAGGCCAAGATCTCGCCCTCTCACCGGGACCACAGAACATACACATTCTCACTTCGATATTCTATCGAGAAAGTGATGAGGATCGGACCTGCTGGCCGCCACAAAAGAGTTGCAAATGCGGCGAGCAATGCATGAATCGAATTCTTCATGAGAAGAGCATGATGGAGGGACCAGGAGAGTCCTCGAACACTGGCGGAGATTGATCCAATGGGAGTGGTTCGACAAATCGCCACCGTTGTTCCGCTACCACTTCCCCAGCTCACTCGAAGAAGAAGGAATTAAGGGAAATGGCGATGGCGGGATAGTGGGGACCCCGGTCGAGCCAACCCCTATTGAAGGTGTTTTACCACCCGCCCCAACGGTGAACACTCAATAGAAACAACCGGGAGTTTGGAGACGAGTGACCCCATTCAAGTCACTCGGGGGTACGCCACCGGTGGGGAAACTCCTCCACCTGCAGCAAGGTCGGAGAATCGCAGATGACTCAACAACGAATCCAGGAGGCGAAGTGGAGAAAGTACAAACACTAAACGAACAGCAAGTTGTCATCAACGAAGCTCGAAGGCGATTGAGACTATTTTGAGGTGCCAAGCGCTCACGAAGGCTAATGACGCTGCGATGCGATCGAGGCACGAGGAAGGAACGAATGTACTCCGGGAGTTAACACTGCTGGGCGATGAAAGTGCAATCCATGGGGTTGAGACTCCAATGGATGCCACCCGAGGAAAGACCCTAAGACAGTGACTTTGTTGAAAGGGAAGTCCAAGGCCTCGTCGTAGTCGAGGCTATTTGGAGGCAATGAAGGCCACGGGAGGTTGAGACTTCCGGGGTAAAAAGTGAAGTAGAGAACATCCCTCCCGCTATCATTGACCCATCCGAAAAGGAGATAAACGCGCTTCATGATTCCCAGGATAATCTGATGTAACCTTTTCGGGATCGGAAGGCGATGAAGAAGTGAGTCATCCCCGTGATGACTCCAAAAGACTCGATTTGCGGATGTTCCAAGCACGAGCAAGTCGATCCCAAGACTACTCGTCAAACCTTTAATTTTGATGATGAGCCACCAATGGAAATCTCATCATCGTCCGATGACGCTTCCGATAAGGCCGAGGACCGTCTACTCAATTGGAGAAACCGGTGAGACCACGAAGCATGTTGAAACTTTGAGGAAACAATTTGAAACAGTGAGGCTCAAAGTCAAAGTGGGTCCACTTCACAAAAGACCCCAGTGAGACAGAGTCCATTGCGCGAGCTCCCAAGTGCAAAGCGAGTTCGACTCAAAAGGAACTTCACGCGCACCTCTCATCATTGAACAAATACCGGTTGGCCGTGATGATTCCTTTATAGAATCTTTTCCTTTTCTCTCTGGAGGTACCCGACCTCCCGAAGAGTCGAGAACGAACGCGCACGCTTCCACGAGACTAGCTCTGTTATTCCAGGTACCATTGTTCGGTGATTATGACTTTTGTTGCATGGCCATCACCGTGATATGGAAGAATCAGAATTTGAAGTTTGCGAGGTGTTCAAGGCATTATTTCTTGAGATTGAAAGGATGGATGGAGGCATCGAGGCCTCTATGGACATGCAACCGACAACAGAGATGCCAATCTTTTGTTGACTTAAGAGGCATCTTGATCCGGATCGGGGAATGGTGGCAACAAAGAAGAAACAATGCGTGTGGAACAAGTTAGATACTTCAGGACATTGTTCAACAAGTTGTTGGTATGGAGAGCTGAGAATCGATGCAAAACGAAGTTGAGAGAACACATTGAGCACATGCATGAAGCTCACTGCCGAGATAATAAAGCTGCTGCGTGAGCAAAATAAGAGTGATCTCTGGCGTTTGGAAGAAACCATGAATAGAAAATTCAGCCTTCTCATGGCTAAGATGAAGCTAATTTCAGTAGAGTCCAACGCTACTCGATCCAATTTCGTCTTTGCATACTCTGCAGCGGACTCGAGAGAACTCGACTATCGCAGGCTCGACTTCCCGCTTGCGCCAATATGTTTCAGTGTCCCTCTCTCCTTTGATGATGCCAAAAGGGGGAAGAGGAATACCTTAAAGCATAGAAGAGATCGAAGGTGAAAAAGAGGATGCGGCTGCGAAGAGAAAGACTGACTAAGGAAGTCTTTGAAACAAAAGAAAGGAAAATCTGTTGAGGGGGAAGGATCGAAAGATGTGACCTTGATGATTGCACAAACTCCCCAACAAGGTCTTGTCACGGTGACATTATCGTAGCAAACTCAACTCCGCGTGACTCGCCACTCCAACACTGCTATATCTATGGTTTGAAAAGAGAAAGACAATTGAAGCGGGGATGGAGGAAGTGGAAGGAAGAATGGATGCCGGGTTATGAACATCTTGAAACAACATGGAGGCATTCCGGTAGCGAGACACTTATGCCATCTCGGATGTCGGGACGAGCCACGATCGTTGATGAATTTAAAACGCTCGCATCCGAAGGATACTTTGCAAATATGTCTATGGCTCAAGCTTGGGACTTGTCTTGGGAAAATGGTCTCACGTTATGTGAAGAAGGCGACAAGCGTGCGGACTACCGGCACATCTTTGGGAAAATGGTCTCACTCCGGGTCACTCATTTGGAAAGAAGAAGACCCAAGACAATACACGCCTGCAGGTAGAGGAAGAAGCGTGTGGTGGAGGAAGAGGTTTGGACCTCCAGGCCTCGCCCAAAAACATTGAATACGTAGATCCAGGAAAGAAAAGAGGGATCTCTTGAGGGTCT
The DNA here is from genome assembly GCA_016081115.2 of Rehmannia glutinosa. Classification (NCBI taxonomy): domain Eukaryota; kingdom Viridiplantae; phylum Streptophyta; class Magnoliopsida; order Lamiales; family Orobanchaceae; genus Rehmannia; species Rehmannia glutinosa. The sequence continues at coordinate 212,802 of JABTTQ020003088.1, forward strand.
TGACCAAGTAGCAAATTTGCAAGTGGCTAAAAGTAATCTTGAGTATGCGAAAAGAATAGAAGAAGAAAACAAGAGACAAACTCAGCTATGGGAGGAAAGACAAGAAAGATTAAGAAGAGATGAAGCTGCAGGAAGGCATATGAAAAGAAGAAGAAAGCGGTGACGATGAGAAAAAGAGAAGAAGAAGCGAGAAGATCTTGAACAAGATGAAAGAAGGAGACATCGAAGGAGATGAAGTGTTGCTATCCACCCCCCTTCATGTATTTTATGATGTAAATACATACTATGTAAGTCTTCCGCAATAAAGCTATAAATTCTTTATTTTCTGTAGACAAATGTTTGCTCGATACACCTTGTAAACATTTGTGTAAAAGAACAAGAATGTTATAATCAATAAAAAGTTTGATTCTACGCATACATTCTATGTGAATACACTATCGTATGTATCTTTGCTATTTGCATGGTTTAAGTTTTGGCATCATCAAAAAGGGGAAATTGTTAGGAAATTTATTGTTTAGATTTTGATGAATGCCATGTAAAACTTAGAATAGGAAGTTGGCACCCCATTTTTTTTTGCATTGTAATAAATTCATTGTTAAGACGCCTAACATGCAAGAAGAGAGACTAGAAGGAAGACTCACTGCGAGACAATTTGAGTATGGCAAAGAAGAGTAGACGGGAACTCTATTGAAGAAGCGGTGAGATGCGGTGAGTGGAGTATCGGTCAAGTCAACTCAAGAAAAACCAAGTCTCAAGTTGAAGTGATGAAGAGTCATCCAATGATTGGAAGGCGACTCTAAGTCACCTGGGGAAAGCAAAGAAATGCGTCAAGTCGAGATAATGAAAAAGATCATTTGCCGTAAATCAAGAGAATTACTTAAACAAGTAATATCTCCATACCACCTTTCTCGGAGTGCTCGGTCCCCGAAGCGTGCAAAAGGAATGAACAATGGGAAGCACTACACCGTGTCGAACTACGAAAAGGTGAAAAACAATTCATACGAGGAAATGGCAATTCAAGGATCGCAACAAGACAAGCCAACGCGGCGCAAGTGACTTTCAAAAATAAGCCTATCTCTTCAACGGGCAAATTTTTGAAAGATCACTATAAAAGGCCGAGGAGTTTATTTGAGAAGGAGTAACCAAGAAGAGACTGAACCAAAAACGTTCTAGCAATTATTAGAAAATCTAAAATATTCTCAATCCTCAAGCCTACACTACGAAGAACATCAATCCAACACTCACTTTGTGAAGGAAAGATAACTTCAATCAGTTGAAGAGGAAAATCTTGAAAAATCAAGGGGTCTACATTCCACGAAGGATTGTAGGAAGGTTCAAGGTTGAACCAAGTCTTGAGCTTTTGGAGGGCTTCGTGATCAAATCCAAAGAGCTTGAGCAAGTGAGCTGTAGTAGCAAAGGCTGCCCTATGAAGAAGCTAAGTCGCACGAGAAGCGGTGAGTGATCAAGGCGTCTCAGGCATCGAGTCCCAAAGGATCAAGTCATTTGTGTGATCAAGACTTGTATACGGACTATTACCACTTTGTATCTTGATCAATACCTAGTGGATTCCTCCAGGAGTTGGAGAAAAGAGGAGTGAAAGAATTACCCACATCTTGAACCTCTATAAAAATTTCATTGTGTCATTTACATTTCAAAGACTTTAATTCCTGCATCTTAATTGTTTAAGTCTGCTGATAAATTTGTTATCCACTTGATAATCTCTAAGTACTAAACCAAGCACTAAATCCTTGCTTAATCAAACTTAAGGGTGTTAAGTCTTCCGCTGAAAACAAACCACGAGTTGAGTTAATTTAGACCCAACAATTTTGAGTTATTCCATCAACAACTCGGTTGAGTCGTTGAGAGAATAACTCTCTTGATTAACTAAATTGGTCTGTCCACCAAGGACACATCTGTGTAGTATCAACTCGAATATTTAAAAGGACTAAATCAAAAATTTGGTAAGGTTTATTCAACCCCCCCTTTCTAAACCTTACACTTACACCCCTAGGGACCTACATTATTTTTGTGTGGTATTTTGTTAAGAATGTGGTTAGCCGAGAGAATTGCTTGCCCCCACAAATTCTGAGGTAAACCAGAATTTATCAACAAAGCATTCATCATTTCTTTTAGAGTTCGGTTTTTGCGTTCAGCAATACCGTTTGATTGTGGTGAATAAGGAGCTGTCGTTTGATGAATAATACCAGAATCTGAGCAAAATTCATCAAAAGGAGCTCCATATTCTCCACCTCTATCACTTCGAATTATCTTAATTCGTTTGCTTAGTTGATTTTCAACCTCATTCTTATAGCTTTTAAAAGCTTCTAAGGCCTCATCTTTACTTCTTAAAAGATATACATAACAGTATTTTGTGCAATCATCGATAAAAGTAATAAAATACTTTTTCCCACATCTAGTTTGCACAAACTTTAAATCACATATATCCTTTGTGAATTAACTCTAGAGGTTCTGTTTCTCTTTCCACCGAGTGGAATGGTGTTTTGGCCATTTTGCCTCAACACAGATTTCACACTTGTGATGAATCTATTTTAAAGTTAGGTAGTAATTCCAAGTTTAATAACCTTTTCAAAGTGTTAAAATTCACATTTCCTAATCTAACATGCCATAAATTTGAACACTCAAGCAAATAAGAAGAAGCATTAATTTTATTGCTTTCAAAGTTTCTGAGTACATTCATTACATTCATCTTGAACAGTCCATTATCTAATTACCCCTTCCCTATGAACTGTCCATTTTTCATAAGTACAAACTTTTGAGCCTCAAATACTAATCTAAACCCTGCCTTGACCAACAACGATCCTGACACTAAGTTCTTCCGAATATCCGGAACATGAAGGACATCAACGAGGGTCAACTCCTTGCCCGAGGTCATTTTTAGCACCACCTTGCCGAGACCGACAATTTCAGACGTTGCATGATTCCCCATATATAGCTTCCTTCCATTGATAGGAGTATACGTTGAGAACATGTCTTTGTCGGAAGCATATGTGGCGTGTAGCACTGTGTCCACCCACCATTCTCTCGGGTTCTCCACCATGTAGCACTTGTTGCCTTCATACACTACAGCCGAGAGATCAAGCTCGGACATATCAATTGGTACTTGATTTGTCCTCGGTCACATGCACTGGTTCCGATTGGCCTTTTTAGGAAGACGACAATCTTTAGCCTTGTGATTCGGATTTCCACAGTTGAAGCAGTTCCCTTTGAACTTTTTAGCCTTCCCCTGCTTCTGATTATTCCCCGAGTGCTTTCTCTTATTGCTAGCATTGGGCTCCACCAAGTTTGCCTTTGCCTCCATAGGAAGCTTGCCGGACTTAATCTTAGACTTGCGATTGTCTTCTTCAATTCGCAATCTGACAATTAAGTCTTCAAGCCCCATCTCCTTCCGCTTATGCTTCGGGTAATTTTTAAAATCCTTCCACGCAGGCGGTAGCTTCTCGATTATAGCAGCTACTTGAAAGGATTCACTCACCACCATACCTTACGCAATTATATCTTGCGAATTAATCTGATCTCTTGAACCTGGCTGATCACCGTCTTGGTGTCAACCATTTTGAACTCAAGGAATTTGCCGACAACAAATTTCTTTGTGCCAAAGATCTTCATTTTATACTTCTTCTCTAAAGAGCTCCACAACTCTTTAGCGATCTTTACTAAACAATACACATTGTACAATGTGTTGTCGATCCGTTGAGAATGTAGTTCCGGCACAGGAAGTCGCTTTGACTCCAAGCATCGAACGCCATCCTCTTCTCTTTATCGATCTCCTCTTCCCCACAATTGGGGCATCCTCCGTAAGAAACGGGCAAGGTTTGAGTCATAAAATAGAACAACATTTTTGTTGCCATCATAACCCCCAAACTTCTCGGGTTTCTCTCCGGTCTTTAGTCTTTAGTCTTTGGCCCGAAGACGCGTCGAAGCCATTTGATATACACGAAAATCTCGTCTTAAACTGTTGGGAAAAAAAAGCGATTTGGTGTATACCGAATGGTGAAAAACGATTAAGCGAGTAACGGTAAAATCAAGAAGTCGAGGCAAGAGTTGGACTCTTTCTCTTTAAGACGAGATTGCCCCGCTCACGGTGCTTACGGAATACGGCAATCGTCTCCCAAGATACAACGACGAACTACTTGCGATAGTTGCACTACAAATCGCAAGTACAACGAACACTTTGATGCTCTTAAACTCTCTTTTACAATGCGAAATATGAAGTGAAATTTGATTTTTGATGTGTTGAAATGAATCCTGGGGCTGGTTTATATAGAGCTCCTGGAGCCTCTTGAGGCCAGGGTGCATTCCTGGTCGGATCGATCTTGGCCGTCGGATCGCGTCGTGGTTAACAATTGCGATCGATGGTCCGATCTATTTGCACTGAAGGAACACACCTATTAGCATGCACCCATTCACACCGGGATGAAGCGTCGATCACGGTGCCGTCGTGACAGACGCTTCCAATCGGCGCCATGTGTCGCCACTTAAATGCGATCTGCCAAGTCGCGCCACCCGAGCGCCTGCCGCCACGTCACCGAGCCACCTGGGTGAACCCTGGTTCGATTTTCCAAAACTTTAAGGCTCCTCAAAGCTCCCCGCGACGATGCGTACGTGCGAAGTGCAAAGTGCGCCTCGAAAGCGCCCAATGCGACTATGTGCGACGTGCGCGGGCCTGGCTCCGGCTCTAGCTCGGACGGTGCTCCGCACCGTCCTCGGTGCCTTTTGAGCTAGCCAAAGGCTAGTCAAAATTGACTTGGTCCACTAGGGTGTACCATAAGGAGTTCCACATGATTACTCCTTATTAGTGGTGAAGCTCTTTATTAACTAGTCAAACATTTAATATGTTTCCTATGTGGGATATGGCTTTCCATATTCCCACCCTTTTATATTCCATATAAAAGTATTTTAAGTGGCCAACTTTATGCATTTATTTCTCATTCACCCGATATTGGTTTTGAGAAATTCAAAATGCTAAACTCATATACCCGCAGCGTAGATGACGTTTATCTCATTTATTTCATACTTTGAATAAATGACCCCACTTAAATAATTGGTCAAAATCGGGTCAAAACCCAATTTAATAAAACCAATTCCAACACTAGTTTCTTAGAGTAAATAATGACAAAATATGATGTTGTCATTAAAAGAAATAATTTGTGGCACCAAATGTCATCACCAATTATTACCAATTCGTCTTTGAAAGTTTTTCCTCCAAATTTTTTGTGCCAAATTCTGCCATCTTAGAAATACAATGACGCTTTTCAGTTAATCGTCATGAAATAGGTAAATTAGTGATGACATCTAATATCAATAATGACGAAATTAAATGGCGTCGTAATAGGGTATTTTACAATGACAATAGTAAAAGTTGTCACTTTTAATTAACAAATTATGACAAATAGTTATGCGTGGTGAAAAAAATCGTCATAAAATATGTCATTTTTTATAGTGCGTGCATCCCTTGGTCCCCTTATATAAGTGCTTGGAGAGATCACTTATAGAGTTCTGGTAGGAAAAGGACACGAAAATCCGCCACAAACACCTCGCAAGGAAACCACACGGCCACAACACAAGACCGTGTGGTCTACACGGCCGACCGTCTTTGCTTAGTTTGGCCCCTATTTTCTCCCAAACACTTCACAAGTTCACATGAACATGTTGCTTCACACGGTCGTGTGATACCACACGGTCCGACCGTGTGACTAGTTTTTGCCCGTTTTCTTCGTGTTTTCGATCTTCTCTTTGCACTCGTCAATCTTGTCTGGGCCGTCCAACTGATATCTTTTCATTTAAGCTCCGTTTTCTGTAAGAGTTACAAGAATGCGCAGTATCATGCCCTTCTAAGGAAACAAAGTAAGATACACTAATATACATGCAAATGCATCAATAATGTATCAAAATAAGCCCTTAAATGCACGTATATTTATTCTTGAAGAATTTTTAGAAATTGGACTTCTTAGTCTCTCATATTTGACGAACTCTTTTTAATTATCTAATCAAAAATATTCTTTAATTTCGATATTATTTGGAACAAATCAAGTTTATTTGCAACATATTTATGATAATTAATAATTTATATAAATAAATATATACTTATATATAAATATTATATACGAGTAATTTGTACACACACACAGATATATATATATATATATATATATATATAATTGGGTTCAAATGAGACCACCCTCCTTAGGTGAGATGAGATTGACTAATCTTATATATCCATCCATTTGTTTTTTGAAAGGTTGTGATTTTTACGATATTTTCACATTTATTTTAATGCAAATAAGGGTATAAAAGTACTTTTCTATTATTCAGTTTTTTTTTCTGGTAAGATTTGACTTTTCAAAACCGTTTTTATGGGGTGGGATAATAACTAGGATTTAATGACGCTATTTTAGGAAGCGAGTTTTTAGTATTATTGGAATAGTCTTTAAAATACTCGAATAGATTATAATAATATTCATATTAATTTTAACATAATATATGGATCTGAACCATAAGTCTTGATCTTATTTAAATTTGTATTCTTAATTTTTGAATTTGAATATTATAATACGAACTCGAATACTAAATCAAACTAAAAGATTCTACTCTTTATATCCCTACATATATTACTAGGATGGGTGACCCCCGGGAAGTCTCGTGTTGCACCTCTTTTTGAACCAAGAGCTTATAGCTCACGTGGTATCGTTTATTCTTAGTAAGGGTGTTGACCAGGGTTCGAACCCTATATCTTTCGATTTCTTTGAAGTTTATCTCATCCCCTCTAACCACTACTCCCAACCTCTATTAGTTAAATACGATGCGGAATTTAAACGTTGTTTTAAATGTCACGAGTATTATTCAATTTTTTTTGAATGAAACGTTCAAAAAATCGGCAAAAAATACGGAGTTTGAAATAGTTCGTACGTTGCTAATTACGAGTATAATACGTCTAATAATGAAAAAATGGGAACAAGAAAAAGGGCAACATTTTTAGGCTCGCATATTTTTATATGAAGTGTTTTCTTTTTTGGAAGGCAATTTTGTGAAGATCAATGGTTTGAAACAAAAAAATTATGAAAATCAAACTAGAAACTCAACACAGCTACTGAATAGCTACTGAATAGAATTAAAACTGAGCAAAACAATTCCTTATGTTTATATATATATATAAGATTTGGTTCAAATGAGATCACCCTCCTAGGTGAGACAGTGTGGATTTATCTTACCCATTGATCTTAAAAATGAAGGGATGTGATTAATTCAGTTTTTTTTTTAGTTTCCTGGTTTCCGCCAATTTAAGGGTAAGGTGGTAATTTTGTAATTCAAATTAGTGGTCCCAGCGGGTTTTGTAAATTTGAGATTGAAGCTAGGATTTTGTGGCGGAATTTAAGGAACTGTTTTCTTTCCAAATATTTTTATTTTACAAAGATATAGTTAGGGTTCTTCTCTTTGCATAATTAGACATCAAATAATGCATATTTAGTTGTTTTGTTGGCACTTTTTTTACGAAAACAATACGTAATTGAATATAACGTCTTTGCATATTTAGTTATTTTACTTTGCATAAATGGGTTCAATATAATGCATATTTAGTTATGAAAATGGGATGTTGCTTTTGGAAATTATGAAAATGGGATGTTACATAATGTCTTTGCATATTTAGTTATTCCACACTTTGCATAGATAGTTTCTAGATAATGCATAGTTAGTTGATTTTGTTGCATAGTTTATGACGTCTTGCATAGTTGGGTATATTGTACTACATATTAGTTTTTTTTTGCATAGATAGTTTTGGATAATTCATATTTAGTTGATTTTTGTTGCATATTTTCAAATATGTAATATCCTACAGATATATGCATCGTTTCATAATTATTTATACATCATTTTATAAGTATCTATGCATCGTCTTATTCGTGAAAATTACGTTTTTAAGAGTTTATGTTAATGGCCGTTTAGTTCTCCATTGATGTCTACACGGATGCATCGTCTTATTCATGGTTGTTTCTTCATTTGAAATAGAAATCATCTTATTCTTCACAATTTTTTTCTCTGTAAAATCAGTTTATAAAGTGTAGGTTAAATATAAACGAGTTGATTCTTCATCATTGTTTTTCATTTGAAACATAAATTGCATCTTCTTCATTGTTTGTTTTTTTTCACGATTCGAGTTCTTCCATTTGCGTTAATGGAGGAGGCGAGAAAAAGAGGAGAGATGGAGAGAGACGTGTGTGAGTGTGCACGTGAGTGAGAGAGAGAGAGAGAGAGAGAGAGAGAGAGACGTGAGATTTGAGAGATGGATGAGAGAGAAAGAGATTTGATTCCATTTTTATAACTACCTTGTTATGTTATTTTACCCTATTACCTTTATGTTGATTATATTAATATTTTAATATATTTTTTATCCATTAAATCACATCCATTGAATAATAGTGGGGAATGGTTGAGATTAGTCCATTGTGTCTCGCTTAGAGATATGGTCTCACTTGATCCTCCCCCTATATATATATATATATATATATATATATATATAGGGAGGGAGGATCTGTGAGACCACCCTCTAGGTTAGTCCATAAGACTAAATCTACACCATCCAAATAGTAAATCAATGGCCAAGATACGATCTACAATATATACAAAGACATTTCATAAGTAAGTATACAATGAAGGGATAAAATAGGAATCTAGGAAATTAAATATAGTAACGCTTCCTAAAAATTAGGAAGGTGATTTTGTATTGATCACGTCCCCATAATCAAGCGATTCACATTTCCTTTCTCTCCTTCCCATTTGAACCCGCAAATTCAAATATGGCAACAAAATCGTGCAACAATTAATGAAAAGTATACAATTACACTAAACTAACTATACATTAAAACATTACTAAGTATACATAAACAATTAACTAAGTATACAATTACACTAAACTACATGTACATTAAAACTTTACTAAGTATACAGAAATATTTAACTAAGTATACAATTACATTGAACTAACTATACATTAAAATAATACTAAGTATACAGAAACATTTAACTAAGTATACAATTACACTGAATTACTTATATAACTAAGTATACAATTCCATTGAACTATATAAGTATACAAATCCACATAACTAAAGTATACAAATTCACTAAACTACTTATATAACTAAGAATACGATTCACGGGGACTAGGCGGAACCAAATATACAATTTTATGAATAATTCCCTGAACTAAATATAAATGATATTTAAATTATTTTTGACATAAATATTTAACTTTAAAGTTTAAAGTAAGTCAACACCAATAATCTAATAAAACTATAAATCATCTAAAATACAATACAAACAAATATTCATTGATTTATATAATATCAAATCAATGGCGGAAATAAGTTTCAATTTTTATATATTCAAAAAACGCGAATTTTGGAAGTTGATGATTTTTCGTTTTCCCTAAATTTCGGAAAAAAAAAACATATAGGGCGCCTAGACCGCCTGAAAAGGTAGGATTATGTTTCCTTAAAAATAGCTAATTTTAACCGTCTAAAATTAACATAACTAATTAAATATAAAAGTATCAATTATACCCTTATATGCCTAATTTAACTAAAATGATTAACATAACTAATTAAATTAAAATCAATTAGTCCATATATGTTTTAACTAAAATGATCTACACCATCCAAAATTTTAAAAGGATTGAGTCCCATTTGAACCAATCTAATATATAGGATTATCCCATTTATATATATATATATATATATATATATATATATAAGCACAAAAACTCTGTCGGGCCGTCTAACGGGTATGACTGTTAAACGGATCGACCCGAGGATCCGGTGGCATTTTCTTAATATTAGTAGTGGTGTTTTAATAGTTTTCAGGGAGTATCGGTATTAGCAATTCTTCCTTGAAATGTATTAGTCGTCCTTCTAAAAAGTATTAGCGATTCTTACGAAATGTATTAGTAGTTCCCGAAGAAGAGTTTTTAGTATTTCTCCTAAATATACTCCGAAATGTATTAGCAATCCCTCAAAAAAGTATTAGTAGTTCCTCGAAAAAGTATTAGTAGTTCCTTGAAATAAATTAAAATTTTCTCCCGAAATGTATTAACAGTCCTTCAGAAAAGTATTAGTCATCCTTCTAAAATATATTAGCAGTTCTTCTGAAATGTATTAGTAGTTCCCCTGAATATAATTAAATTTTTCTCCTGAAATGTATTAACAGTCCTTCCGAAAAGTATTAGTCGTCCTTCTAAAAAAGTATTACTTGAGTTATTTAAAATGTATTAGTAGTTCACTGAAGAGTATTTTAGTATTTTTTATGAATATACTCCTGAAATGTATTAGTTGTCCCTCGGAAAAGTATTAGTACGTACTACGTAGTTCACTTGAAAATATTTATTAGTCCCTCTAAAAAGTATTAGTTTTTTCCGTCAAAAGTATTAGCAATCCATGTGAGATGTATTAGTAATTATCCTGAAAAATACTAATTTTTCCCCTGAATGATTTTTAGAAATTCCCTCTGAAAGTATTAGGTTCTCAATAAAAAGTATTAGTAGCCATACTAAAATGTATTAGTATTTCCATAAAAAAGTATTATTAATTATTGTTCTCTTAATCGTTCTCTGTTTTCAAATTTACAAGTGGTTTTTCTTGGTAGGCGCAGTATCACTCTTCTTGATGTCAGCGACAACAGTAAATTTAAGTTTTGTGTTATGCTGGCGATTTGATGATTCAACCTCTCTTGCTCACATAATCGTAAATATTTTCAAGTCATGTTTTGTATTATGCAATCGATTTACAATCTTCAAGCCTTGTTGCTCACCTAACCATAAAACACTTTCAGGTTTGATCGGGAGGAGTACGAAATGGAAAAGAGTGCAAGGGAACTACCCGTGGAAGAAGGTGACCGGGAATTAAAGAGGAGGAGAGGTAGAGAAATGAAAGGGGAAGGGTCTGCAAATTGAAGATTTGATTTGAGGGTTAGGGTGGAGAATGAGAAAATTCTCATTTGGTTAGGTCGGGTCAATGTTGGGTCGATTTTGGTTTGTTGGTGGGGCTCGTCTAACGAACTAGATCGAGTTAGACCATCCGACCGAGACCTCTCATATATAAGAACTCTACTCTTCAATTTGATGAACTGTAACACCACCATCCAAAAATCAAAAAATAAAGCAAATGGATTCATGAAAAATAATAGATATTTTCAAAGAAGAAATCTTAACCCCAACACAAGATTTTTCACATAGACAACGAGTAAATAAAAAGAAGCACATAAATAATATTAAACTACAAAAAGATTTTAAAGAAAAAATACCAGTAATACGTACGATTATACGAGTAATCTTTATTTTTTAAGGTATTATGCGAGTAATCTAAAAGTGATGATAAGGATGAATTTTGGAATAAGAGGGACTGCTGTAAAAGAAATGATTTTTGGATAACTGTTGAGCAATGCTCAGGTGGTGATTGGATGCCGTATATTTAGGGTTTTGTTCTATCTTTTGCCGGTTCCAACTTAATTAAAAAAAAATATATCCCTAGATATTGCATTATATCCGTGAATTGTATTTCAATTAGAATTTAAATTTGGTCCGAAAGTTTAGCTATAGTCTGTCTGATATGACATATCTTAACTGATTGTTAGTCTATCTCATATCTTAAACGATTAGTTATGTTATATATATATCCGTCCAGATGTGAATGCAATTATAAATACTTTGAAGACAGGCTGGGGATAAGAATCATAAATTTGCAATAATGCCAATAACAAGTAATCCACCTCTCCCTACACACGAGCCTACTGAATCCCCCGACTGGTGTGATCGAGCCATCATGATCTTCTGCAGCCCAAAATTCTGGTTCACCTTAGCGTTGATCGGCTTTTTGTGTGCGGGGCTGCTTCTACATCTTTTCCACAAGGAATTCAACGATCCCAGTTTCGAAGTCCAATCGATCTCGGTTTCTGTGCACAACAATGTCAAATCTAATGATTCACATGTGACAGCAGAGTGGAATATAGGGTTTTCTGTCGAAAACTCAAATATAGGAGGAATCATAGTTTGGAGTATCAAGGTTTCAGTGTTTCGGTTAAGTGCATGTCTCCGGAGTGGTCAGGAGCGCCTGTTCCACCCTTTAGTCAAGATGCGGGAAACACGACTTTTCTTAATCGACTGTCAACACGTTATTGCCTCGTTACGTTGTTACTCAATTGAGCGAGGATTATTAACACTGGAGTTTGATGTAATGTTCCAGGTTAACTACGGGACAGATAAAGCAAAAGTTATGTGCAATGATATGATGGTTGGAATTTCACCCAATGCAACAAAAGGGATTATGGTGGGAGGGCCAATATTTTGTCTTAAATTCTATACATGTGGCAGTCATTGGTGCGGAGATGAAACACCGTCATGGTATAGAAGATCCATAAAATAAGTAGCTAGTAATTTTTGTTGTTTTTTTCCCTTTGTTTCTTTTTTGTTAAATATTGATTATTGGTGGGGAATTAATTGCATTTTATTTCAATCACTCATCACAAGTACGTTTTATTAATTAATTAATTAATGACACTTTTTGTGGATTCTTGGGCTAAAAGTATGTTTTATAACCCTTTTTGCTTATGAGAATATTTTCGTTTGTTACTTTGGATAAATTATGAATCATGGGTACATGATTATTCATGTATTTTGGTATCTTCATTTTGATTTATAGTATTCTCGGTAGCTACGTGAATGGCATCTTAATGGTATAGAGGGCCTAACCTGGGGACGGGGTGGGCGACCGTCAAGGGCCACCAATTTTGGGAGCTCCAAATTTATGTATGAGTATATATATACATATATATAACTATATATATAATTTATTATATTTGTAAATTTTGTAAAAGAAAAATATTGGTTGGGCCATAAAAATTGCATATTCAATTGAGGCCCATATAATATTTAATTGAAAAAAAATAATTTCCAAAAAATCAAAAAAAGTGGGAAGATATTCCAATATCTTCTCCGATTTCTAGGATGATTTTGCTTCTTCAAAATCCTAGAAGATCTAAATATTTTAAGGCAAAAACTCATGTAGGACCGTCTTACGGTCTCAATCCGTAAGACGGATCCTATTTGACCCGCAGATCCTGTTGACCAGGTCCACGGGTCAAAGCCCCTGCTGCCTTTTTTTTATTTTATTTTTTTCTGTTTTTCTTTCTCAGTTAAAATAACAGTTTTATGAGAAAAAATATCGATTATTTTAGATAAAGTATCATATTTTTTAATATAGCCACAGATTATGACTACATTACATTGAAGGAAAAATAAATATATCAGAGTTAAAGTAACATCTTTATGAGTAAAAATATATATGTTTTGAGACAAATATCATATTTTAAGAGTAAAAATATTTGTTTTTTAAATAAAGTATTATATTTTTTAATAATAAATACAAAGAAAGATGAATAATACATATGATAGAGTTAAAGTAATACTTTTATAAGTAAAAGTATTTGTTTTTTGAGATAAAGTAACATATTTTTAATATAGCCACAAGTTAAGAATATATTACATTAAATATAATATAATGAGTTAAAGTAACACTTTTATACGTTAAAGTATCTATTTTTGAGATAAAATATCATGTTTTTAATATAGTCACAAATTATAAATGAAGGAAAGAAGGAAAAATAAAAAATAAATATGATATAGTTAAAGTAACACTTTTATAAGTAAAAGTATCCGTTTGTTGAGATAAAGTATCGATTTCTTAATACGATTACAAACTAGGAAAAAAAAAAAAGAAAAATAAAAAGTAAATATGATGTAGTTAAAGTAACACTTTTATAAATATCTATTTATTGAGATAATGTATCATGTTTTTAATAGACTTGGGTTCGATTCTTAGCCTCTTCATTTATAGGCGCTTTTAATTTTTATTAAATTTACGGGCGTATTTATGAATGACTTTATATACATGGTTACACTAAAATTGCATAACAAGCACTAGTGGTGTAGTGGTAGAACACCACCTTAAGCTTGTATAGGTTGTGGGTTCAAATCTTGTGGAATCTTTGAAATGTTTTTATTTTTTTTTTAAATAACAGGAGGCGCTACCTGGGTGGGCGGGCACGATCCATTTTACGAAATAGGATCCGTAAGACGATCCTACAAGAGAGCTACTCAAAGTAATAATAGAGATCATGAAAACCTAATATCTTGTGTGTTTTTCTTTTTTCTTTTTTTTGTGCTATTTGTGTGTCTCTTTTATTTCATTCAATGTAGTCCTTTTTATTTTATGGCCGCGAATGTTTTTGTGCTCTGAATTTTGTTATGTTTTTTTAGGCCATCTATTTTTTTTTTTTGTGTTTTGGCCTGTGTTTGTGTTTCTATTTATGATTTGTTTTGGGTTGTACATATATGTGTATATTTTATCCCAACAACATATGTCCATGTATTCAATTTATGCAAAATATGCTCATAAATTAAATTTTAGCCCAACAATATATGCATATATGTGTGTATTTCAGTTGGGCCTTAATATTTTTATTAATAAGTGTCTTTCTTTATTGTCTTAGATAAAAATATATCTTTTATGTTTTGTTTAATAATTCATCTATTATAAGGTCAATCTCTATCTAATGTAAGGGTACTATTAAAAACAATCTATTTTTAGTCATCGTCAATTGTATATTGCTTTGTTTAGTAATTTTTAATTTGTGATAATGATAGTGAAAGTAATCATTAAAATGAACAACCAATGTTGTTCTCAAAGAAGTATTTTGTAATTTATAATACTTTTATTTTAATAACTCTATTATTAAGTCTCTTTTTTAATTAATTTGTTTGTTTTAGGGAAATTATAAGTTGTTTTGTGTGTATCTAAAGTTATTTTGTTTTATTATCTATTTATGTATTTATTTATCTTTAGTTTTTAATTGCTTTTTGATATTACACACATTGCACTCACACTAAAACAATTTTTTTTCTTAATACGGTCCAGGTGCATCGCACGGAGAAATCTAGTTACTATGTGAAACTAATGGTATCAGTTTCAATTTTATTTTAACTACAAGTATCTTAAACTTATATATTAAGGACTATATATTAATTGTGTTCACAATCAATACATAAGGTTAGTTTTGATGCAATCTAAAAGTAATTTGTAATATATAATAAGTTACTTGTGTGATAAAATATAAATTAATGAGAGAGAGAGAGGACAAAATAATTTTAGTTACTGCTATTCGACTATGAAGTTTAACATATTAAAAACGACGTTAAACTTTTCTTCTAAAATTTTTAGGATGAAAATACTATCATTAATGATACTCAAAATACATGCTTTACTCTAGTACAACAAAAGCATGAAAAAGGAAAGAACCCTTTGAACATCAAAATGTATTAATGTAACCAAATCTCAAATTTGAAATTAGCAATTGGTTATTTCTCGAGTGTCTTTAAATGAGAAGTTCAATTCTTGAATTAATTATTGAGATGCCTCATTCATAAGGTATCTCAGGATTCTGACACCCACGAAAGGCAAACGTAGAATTAAATATCCAAGGAATATGAGCAAGCAGTGTCTAAGAATCATTTGGAACATTTTCAGAGTACACAAAACAAGATTCAATTGAGCCTAGTCTCATAAATTGATCACTCTAATACCAGATCCTAAAGGCCAAATAGAAGGTACACAAGCAAATAAAGAACATGCTACCAGTTGCTGGCTACTAGTGGCCTAATATGATCCCAAAGATCAATCAGAACATATGGTTAAAGATAGCAAAAGAAACAAAAATCAGACATAACAAATAGCACAACTTGAAAGCAACCATGTAGATATTGTTTAGAGACAAGAGTTTTGAAAAAGAAGGATTCAGAATGACCAAGTATTTAATGGAAATAGATAATAAAAGTAACTAATGCATCACCTTACACTACTACAAAAAAGCTAATAGACACCGGTTTTAAACCGGTGTCTATTAGTAAACCAACCGGTGTTAAAGCCACTGGTGTTAAAAGTCTGAACTTTTTGACACCGGTTTAAAACCGGTGTCTTTTCCTTGAAAGACACCGGTTTTAAACCGATGTCTATTTGTAAACCAACTGGTGTTAGAGCCACTGGTGTTAAAAGTCTGAACTTTTTAACACCGGTTTAAAACCGATGTCTTTTCTTTGAAAGACACCGGTTTAAAACCGGTTTCTTAGAGAAAAATTATCCGCTTTTTAATGTTAAAAATTTATGTATTTGACACGATTTTAAACCGGTGTCTCTTGATGAATAGACACCGCATCAAAACCGTGTCTTAATATTTTTAGAAGCGGTTTTAAAAGGGTTGTTTATTTACACAAAAATACCGCCCAAAGCCGCAAAAAAACCATATAAATAAACAATTCATTATGAACTCCAATTCTAGCAACCATCATAAGTTCACTCACTACCAATTAAACATGACATCCATTAATACTAAAGTCACCAATAGCCAAAATCCAACAAAAAGTACTAGTAGCGAAGTTTCCTTTCGATAAAACAACTATAAATTCATAATCCGATTAATTCCATCAACCAACAAAAAGACTATATAATTCAACTACAGGCAACAAAATCCATATGATCAACAACAAAATCCAATTAAACATAGAATGTTGACTTGTTGATTCACCCAATAATATTTCTCCAACATTGCCCAAGCATCGTGGTTGTGCCCGACATCATCAAACTCGCCTCATTGCGTCCTTGCTCGAAGGAAGAATATCAAATCAAGACTATAAATGAAACGAAAAATCAACAATATGATCAAATCATACTTAACTATAACATGTGCAAAGAATATTTATTATTCTTTGAAAGATAACTCATGCTTTTTGTAATTAGATTAAATTTTAGGGTAGTTTGCGATTTACCCATATCAATCAATAGGAATTACCTGTTGCAGCCAACAATATTTCATCACCACCAGGATGCCCATCCAAGAAAGTGGTCACATTATAATCCTCGTTTGAAAGAACTCCAAAATCGAGACATAACCAGGTTGTTAAAATACTAAAGATGGTCTATAAATTTGATGTTAAAATACATAAGACCTACAATATAAGAAATCAAGGAATAAAAAACACTTGTTACCAAATAGCAGAATATCAGCAAAGGAATAAAGACTGAAATTGATATTTCATATCAAGCATTTGGGAAGAAGATAAGATTTTTATTTGTTATCATACTTAGGTCCAATGCTATTAACAATGGATAATCCCCCTTTAATGAGAACCACTCACCAGTTTGATTAACAAGATAAAATGAGCCATATTAAAAAAAAGCCGTAGCATTACAGCATAGATTTATTGGTCAGCGAAAGAGCGGACGTGAGGTCAGAGCTTGTAACTTCATTTCAACGCCCCATGTCGATCATTTTCGGAATGATCCAAAACTGTATTCTTCGCAGCTCACCCATTTTTTGGAGGATTGGGTTCTGACATGCTGCAAAAGTTCTTGAATATGCTGCTAACCAATCATTTATTCTTACTCTTAATTATTTTTTTCTTTCCATTTGTACTTATAGATTCATTATTAAGATGTCTTTTCTTTGAAAGACACCGGTTTAAAACCGGTTTCTTAGAGAAAAATTATCCGCTTTTTAATGTTAAAAATTTATGTATTTGACACCGATTTTAAACCGGTGTCTCTTGATGAATAGACACCGCATCAAAACCGGTGTCTTAATATTTTTAGAAGCGGTTTTAAAAGGGTTGTTTATTTACACAAAAATACTGGCCCAAAGCTGCAAAAAAACCATATAAATAACAATTCATTATGAACTCCAATTCTAGCAACCATCATAAGTTCACTCACTACCAATTAAACATGACATCCATTAATACTAAAGTCACCAATAGCCAAAATCCAACAAAAAGTACTAGTAGCGAAGTTTCCTTTCGATAAAACAACTATAAATTCATAATCCGATTAATTCCATCAACCAACAAAAAGACTATATAATTCAACTACAGGCAACAAAATCCATATGATCAACAACAAAATCCAATTAAACATAGAATGTTTGACTTGTTCAGTTCACCCAATAATATTTCTCCAACATTGCCCAAGCATCGTGGTTGTGCCCGACATCATCAAACTCGTCTGTTGCGTCCTTGCCTGAAGGAAGAATATCAAATCAAGACTATAAATGAAACGAAAAATCAACAATATGATCAAATCATACTTAACTATAACATGTGCAAAGAATATTTATTATTCTTTGAAAGATAACTCATGCTTTTTTGTAATTAGATTAAATTTTAGGGGTAGTTTGCGATTTACCCATATCAATCAATAGGAATTACCTGTTGCAGCCAACAATATTTCATCACCACCAGGATGCCCATCCAAGAAAGTGGTCACATTATAATCCTGTTTGAAAGAACTCCAAAATCAGACATAACCAGGTTGTTAAAATACTAAAGATGGTCTATAAATTTGATGTTAAAATACATAAGACCTACAATATAAGAAATCAAGGAATAAAAAACACTTGTTACCAAATAGCAGAATATCAGCAAAGGAATAAAAGACTGAAATTGATATATCATATCAAGCATTTGGGAAGAAGATAAGATTTTTTATTTGTTATCATACTTAGGTCCAATGCTATTAACAATGGATAATCCCCCTTTAATGAGAACCACTCACCAGTTTGATTAACAAGATAAAATGAGCCATATTAAAAAAAAGCCGTAGCATTACAGCATAGATTTATTGGTCAGCGAAAGAGCGGACGTGAGGTCAGAGCTTGTAACTTCATTTCAACGCCCCATGTCGATCATTTTCGGAATGATCCAAAACTGTATTCTTCGCAGCTCACCCATTTTTTGGAGGATTGTGTTCTGACATGCTGCAAAAGTTCTTGAATATGCTGCTAACCAATCATTTATTCTTACTCTTAATTATTTTTTTCTTTCCATTTGTACTTATAGATTCATTGTTATAGCAGACAAAGTTAAGCAAATATCATTAAATGCCAAATGTTTGAAAAATTGTCACACACCATAATTCCTCCCAATGATTAATCAGGAACTTCACTTGTTGTAATATCCAAAACACCCTATATATAGTCCAGAATGATAAGAGAAACATTATCCTTGATACATAAACAAAATCAGAGGATTTTTCGTAGTTTGACAGAGAAATAGCTGGTTATCAGACTTGATTCTCGTAAAACGGTTCAATTAATGAAAGAATATCTAAGAATCCATACAAACAACTCAATTTGACATAGGAGTAGTAACCCCATACATAGTTATACCGACTGTAAGCTTCTCACTTTGATAACTGGCCAAGGCCTGGGAAGCCGTTAACCTGCCAATCACCATTCCAGCAAAAGCAACTGCAGCATTTGAAAACACCATTCTACTCACTTTATTAATCCCACAAATATCCACCACCGATGGTATTAACACCAAATCTAAATCTTAAAAATTAACACCAAATCTAAATATCCACCACCATTTATTAATCTCAAAATTAACACCATTCTAAAAATTTTCTCAAAGTAGCAGGTTTGTAAAAGCATTAATGTTCCATTTGGATTTAAAAGCAAGGACCTTCGACATATGTTAAGTCTTGAGCATTATGTTTGCTGACTATCATGCAGAGGGTAAATGGAATAACTTCTCAAGTCTACTTTCAATATAAAAAACAGGATGCCTCCCAGGAGATTACACTAGTGGAATACCGACAAGAGTTCATTTTACAACATATTATCAAATTATTTAACACGTAAACTATGAGAAGACTTTTACTTCTTTTTTCTGTTTCCTTTTTTCTTTAAACTTAAAATGTGTTTTAGCAAGAATCTACATAATTGAAAACGAAAAAAAGGACAAAGTTACCTGTACAAAGTGCACGGAACACGTAACCAGGTAGAAATGAAATATGAATTTGCTCTGTTTTTTACAGAAAACAATTGGATTCATCAATACAGAGAGGTCGGTCTACTGATGCAGAAAATTAAGTGATACTGCATCCATAACTGATAATTAAAATGAAACGATTTAGTAGAGTAACATTTCTGAAATAGTGCATAAGGGCGGTAAACGTGCCTGCGGAAATTTTGTGGAGCATATGGCATACTTCAACAAACTCAATGATCATCCAAACCTTCTCTCTTCCTTTCTGCATCAATTAGAATAGGAATACCTCTGCTAGTTGCCTGCTCTGGAAAGCTTGTTTTTCTTTTCTGTACTGATAAATAACCTAATTACTTAGGGCCCTAACGGTAGAACCGGTGTCTAAAGATATGGTGTTAAAAAATAAAGACACCGGTTCTATAACCGGTGTCAAAAAAATCTGGTGTATAATCTAAAATAATTTATATAAATAGACACCGGTTTTTAAATCCGATGCCAAAGCCGGTGTCTATTTGGGAAATTATTTTATAATAGACACCGGTTCTAGGAAACCGGTGTTATTTATCAAACGACAGCACTAATTAGACACCGGTTTCTTACAAAACCGGTGTTAAAAAGGAAAAGACACCAGTAAAGTCATAAAACCGGTGTCTTTTTGGTGGTGTCTATCAGCAGTTTTCTTGTAGTGTTAAAGCTACTTCGCCATTCTTAAATGTGAATTCATTGGGAAAATAGCCAACTAAGTTTGCAAGAGCACAAGTGCTGGAATCATTGGAGTTCATTTTGGGACTAGAAATTGATGGTATTATACGTGGACAGAAGGTCGCGAGAGCTGCCACTCTGATAATGTTGTACAAAAGTAAATCACAAAGATCACCTGCAGCACAATATTTCAGATGATTTTAAAATTTCGAATACTAGAATGCTTTTATATATGTGTAATGGGAAATGGGCATCCCAAGACGTATATAGAATCTCGTCATTGTGTTAAGCTTTCATGTTTTGTTTTTGCCTGCTTCAAAAGCCAATTCACCAAGAATCAGACTTTAATGCAATTTAGAAAACAGTCATTGCCAGAAGAGCTGTAAAATCTAGCTAGTGAATGAGTTCAAAATATTCATTTCCCTCTCAAGTCATAAAAAATGGCTTGGGCCTTCTCATTTATAGCAATGGCAAGTATTTTACTATGATAAAATTTATGTGTAAAGCATGAATGAAAGTGTCTATCCTTCCTCTCCACTTTCATTTCCATAGTTTTCTTTTCAAGATTCTATATTAATATATTCTGATTTTTCCAAATGGTTGTCAGGGTTAGATTATTCAACATATTTGAGTGCCCAAAACAGAATACAAAATACATCCAAATCACCCCAGGCAGAAATCATGACTGCCAGTTTAAGAAATTATACCATAGAACGTAACATGCGAAGAAAAAGTACAAGTACTGAAAGCGAATGGGCATATAAATAACCTTTATGTCCATCCAATTTCCGCAAAATATCAGCACACCCTTCCATAACATTGACACAATCGCTTTCCGAAATCGATCCACCCACTCTCAAAACCTGCTCTTTATTGATTCTTGATAGAATTCAGAGATGAACATAACGAAGGAAGAAAATGATTTGCAGAGAATAGCCATATTTAGAATAAACAAGAAGAATGAAATCAGAATATCTATTCACTATATTCAATCTTCTGCACAGTACCATATATATAGATAAGGCCCTACACAATGATTGGCTAATCAAGAATATACCAAATAACAAACTTGTACCTCCCTACTCAAGATGATGACACTTGTCAATACAAGATTAACCTAGTACATAATGATGTAATCAATGATGTCACAAAATGATTCTCTAATGATCATTGATCCAACGGTTCTCTAATAGCCCCCTTCAATTCGAGCGAGGCGAGGGAAGTGACCTTCAATTTATTTCGGAGCCGAGAGAAGAATTGGAGACTTAAAGGCTTGGTAAAAATATCTGCTACTTGCTCCAGAGTTGGGATGTGTTGAACATGAATAAGTTGAGCCTCGACCTTCTCTCGAATGAAATGTATGTCCAACTCCACATGCTTGGTTCTGCTATGAAGAACAGGATTGGAAGCCAAAGCTATAGTACTCTGATTATCGACCCAAATGACAGGAGGTTTGTTCACAGGAATGTGTAATTCATGTAGCAAGGATTGCAACCATAATATTTCAGCAGTAGCATGAGCTAACTCACATCCAATCACACTCTCAAAATTCAATTTTTTTCTTCCAATTTGTTTTTCACCACTATTCTCTAGCAAAATGAAAATTTTTAAAATGAAAGCATATCCAATCGCGCCCTTAAGGGTGGCGCTATTGACACCCCCTTTTTTTATGAGTACGCCCACCTTCTTCTAAGTACATCACCCCCAACTTTTTCAAATATGGCACAATTGTTAAATACACCCCCCCTTTTTTCCAATTTTACCCTTTCATGAAAAACCCTAGGTGGCACGATGGGCACATTGCACGATGGCATGATGGGCTTTCTGCCATCATGCCACATGGCACGATGGCACGATGGCATTTTCACCATCATGCCACATGGCACGATGGCACGATGGCATTTTCACCATCATGCCACATGGCACGATGGCACGATGGCATTTTCACCATCATGCCACATGGCACGATGGAATTTTTTGCCATCGTGCCATGTGGCACGATGGCACGATGGATGTGGCACGATGGCACAATGAATTTTTTGTCATAGCGCGTGATCGTGCTAAGTATCGCACTGCTACTGTGCGACATTATTTTTCAACCTGAAAATTTGAGAAATAACATATTTTTTGCTATAAAGTAAGAATATATGTTCATTATTTGGGGATATGAATACTTTATTGTTCGAATCTTCAACAATTTTGGCGTTGGAAAAATCTAGGGTTTATATAAAAAAAATTGAACTTTCTTCGAGAAGAAGAAGAATGTGGATGAATGATGTGAGTGTATTCAGAACTTCTTTAAGTAAGGGTAATATAGTCTTTTAAGTGAGTGGCATTTTTGCAATTATATGGAGGTAGGTGTACTCATCAATTTTGGGGGTGTTAATAGCGCCACCCAAAGTTTAAGGCATATGTTATTGAACTTCAATTTGGCTAGAGCAGACCTGTGGAGCAGTGAAGCACATGAGTGAGAGGGCAGTGTCCAGAATGCGAACCCTTGGGGCTTCACTCAGGTTGAGTGAACGTCCCAGGTTAGAAATGGAGAGGCCCACTTCATTTGTGGCGGTCGGATCTGGAGTATGGAGATTGGATGCGAGTGCCGCAAAGAGAGAGCTTATCTCTGGGAAATCTCGACATTGGATAGAGAAACAAGGATTTCGCCAGGCAAGAGGAGTTGTGAATCGTGAAGTGGAGCTATTCTTAGTTAGGGCAATTGCGCACGGATCCATGTGCTTTTTTTTTTAAACAATAGCGATAGATTTATACCAAAAGAATAGCAAACAGAGTAACTTTACAAATCGGGACACACTTGTCCAAAACCACCCACAGCCCTATAGATTTGGGGGATACACCACCAAACCAGTGGGACAAACCAACACAAAAAAAGAACCTAGCCATCTACCAATTTATAGGTAACAACGAGAAGATAGAATCGATCCCCTAAATAAAAAGGTTCGAAAACATGCCAAAAAGGGAAGGAAGAAAAGAATCGGGTACAACCCCTATTCAAGCATCTTCATCCACTACTAACAAGTTGCATCAATTTCGGACCATTCATTATGAGCCCGAGATGTTGTCAAACATTCAGAAATTCTTTCCCCTTGAAACAACCGTGAGTTTTGAGTCTTCCAAAGCCACCATAGGATGTATGTTGATAGATGAATCCTATCCATAATGGCAGGGTTCCAAGGAAAAGAGCCGATAGTATGCCACCACTTTCTTGTACTCATTCTGTCATGAAGAATGCCATCCCAACTAACAGCCGAAAGTTTCCAGACTATTCTAGCTCGCACACAGTGAAACAACACATGGTCTACAGACTCAATCATCTCCCCACACCAACAGCAAACACAATCCACCTCCATCCCTCTTTTCACAAGAACTTCTTTAACAGGAAGGATCCCATGAATATATTTCGACAAAAAATGCTTAATTTTGTTTTTTTATCTTAAGCTTCCACACTCTCCTCCACATTTTCCTATCCCTGAAACTGCTCATGCTCCTTTCACGCGCATCTTGTCTCTTCCATTTTGAATCACACAAGCTCTTGTAGGCAGAATTGACAGAGTATTGACCATCTGGAGTCAAGATCCAAACCACTCTATCCCTTTCTTTCTGAAACTGAATAGGGATTGCCAAGATTGCTTTAGCTTCTTGAGAATTAAACAGGCTCAAAATCAGCTCTTTATTCCATCTCCTACCCCCCTCCTCAATTAACTCCTTAACCCAAATAACAACATCATGTGCATTCTCTTGACCAGTTGGAGTAGGAGAATAAAAATTAAGAATCCATGAATTCTCCCATATCCTAACTGATCTACCATTTGCAATTTGAAACCTCATACCGTCCCTCAAAACATATTTGGCACAACTGTTTTACAAGAATCATTAAACAAACCATTAGATTAGGTTTATAAGTAGCATTGATAATCCCTCCCCTAGGAAAGTATCTAGCCTTCAGAATTTTACAAACCATTAGATTAGGTTGTGTAATGATCCTCCACAACTATTTGGCAAGTAGAGCATCATTAAACAATCCAATATCATAGAATCCCATCCCTCCCATCTCCTTAGTTTTAGTAAGATTACTCCATTTCATTCCATTTATTTTGGGCTTCTCCTCATCCCCCACCCCCACCCCCCACCAAAAGTGAGAAATAACCTTATCGAAGTCCTCACAAATGCCCTTAGGAATTTTATAGCAAGATATAATGTAGTTGGGCAAAGCACTAAGAATAGATTTAATAAGAATTTCCTTTCCAACCAAGCTCAGAAAATTAGCTTTCCAGTTCTGCACCCTCCCTTTAGCCACCTCAACCACATATTTGAACACCTCTTTTTTTGCTTTAGAAAAGTAATAGGTAGCCCCAAATGTTTTATTTTTTTCTGCTCTTTCATCTCCTTTAGCACCCTACAGATATCCCTTTTCTCACAATCCCCAGTATTCATGCTAAAATAGACGAGAAGATTTTTTAAAGTTTATTTTTTGCCCCGATGCACAACAATACTGCTCCAACACCAAAGCAAAAGTCAAGGCCTGATCACAGTTAGCTTCACAAAACAACAGAGCATCATCTGCCAAAAATAAATGACTAATAGTAGGGGCATTTTTAGCAATTTTCAATCCACAAAGAAGCTTTCTTTTATGGCTTGGATAATAAGGTTAGAAAAGGCTTCATAAATAATAAGAAAGAGATAAGGTGAGATGGATCCACTTGTCTAATCCCTAGAGGGATTCACAAGCCCACAAGCTTCTCCATTAACCAGAAAGAAAAAAGAAGAGGAATTAATACAAGCCAAAATCCAAGAAATGAACAACTCTGAAAATCCCATCTTTCTCATCACATCCCTCAGAAAACCCCACTCAACCCTATCATAAGCCTTAGCCATGTCAAGTTTTATGGCCATATACTTTTTCAACCCTCTTCTTTTATTATTAATGAAACGAAAGCATTCAAGTGAATTTGTCTAATCATCTGACTAAACTTTTGGGAAGAAAATTAATTACTAAAACATCAAGGAGAATGAGTGTTCGCCTTATTTTTAGCTTCACCGCAAGTGAACGGCGTAGTTAACAGATAGGGTAAGCAAGGTCGATCCCACAGAGACTAATAAATTTATGCACTAAGTATTGAGATTGTAATATTATTATTTTTATTTAGATGATCGAAAGTTGATTGTTGTTTTGTAAAAGTAAGACAATATTTTATCATAAAAAGACAAAGCAAAGAGTTCGATTGAAAAGATCAAGTAGATGAATGGATTCCAGGGTTATGGTTTCAGTTAATCTCCCTCTTGTTATCCGATTAATCAAAACCAAAGTTATTATCTATCTTTCCTATAAGACGATCACAAAAGTATTTTATCCTCTATCTCGAGACACAATAAAAACGTTGGTCGAATTATCTATGCTAGCATCTCTACTCAACATAAGATAAACAACTCACAAAAGCATAAAAGATCAGTTATCCTTTGCATAAATTAATTAATTAATGACACTTTTTGTGGATTCTTGGGCTAAAAGTATGTTTTATAACCCTTTTTGCTTATGAGAATATTTTCGTTTGTTACTTTGGATAAATTATGAATCAAGGGTACATGATTATTCATGTATTTTGGTATCTTCATTTTGATTTATAGTATTCTCGGTAGCTACGTGAATGGCATCTTAATGGTATAGAGGGCCTAACCTGGGGGACGGGGTGGGCGACCGTCAAGGGCCACCAATTTTGGGGGCTCCAAATTTATGTATGAGTATATATATACATATATATAAGTATATATATAATTTATTATATTTGTAAATTTTGTAAAAAAAAATATTGGTTGGGCCATAAAATTGCATATTCAATTGAGGCCCATATATTATTTAATTGAAAAAAACAATTTCCAAAAAATAAAAAAAAGTGGGAAGATCATCCAATATTTTCTTCGATTTCTAGAATGATTTTTCTTCACAAAATCCTAGAAGATCTAAATCTTTTGAATGCATCAACTGTAGCGGGGAAAGACCTACTAGTAACAATTTTGCTAGAGTACGTGAGATCTTTAGTTCAAGATTAGACATGCAGATATCGAAATGAAGCAAAGATCAACATTTACAAGGATGACAAAAAAAAAAAAAACTGAAGAGTATATGGGAAAAAAACTACACTATTTCTCTAAATTTAAAAGCAATTTACTACAAACTTTTATCACATGATCCCCTATTTCACAATTGTTTCTTACATGTTTCATTTATGTTTCTTACATGTTTCAACTGATACATCATCATTAAGATTTACATAACAACAATTATCTAAAATCATTAGGAACTGGAGGTAGAAACTCAATGTCGTTGTCATCGTCATCACCATTTTGCAGCTTCAACTTAGCATGATTGTGAAGCAGATGACTGAGCATTGCTTGTTCATTCTCTATCTCAAACGCTTCGACGTCCATAGCCTTCCCACCAATAAAGTGCTCGGCATAACAAGCAACAAAAAATCCCACATTCACTATAAAAGAAATAAAAAAAGATACACAGTCAGATAGATAACACAACAAATCAAAAATAATAAAAAAGAACAAATAAATGGAAATACAGAAACATAAAAGAAACAACATCGAAACAAATGAAAAACTTCAAAATCACAAAATAATAAAAGAACACGGAAAATTGGGTTTAACCTCTGAGTCTTCGCTCGAAATTTCATCAAACAGTTGCAGAGCCTCACCCCGTTGGATGAAAACTCGAAATCAACCACAAAATCTTCACCCCAATCCTCGTCGCCCCGTTCGAAACATTCATCATCTTTTTCGACACGACCGCGATTCCCAATCCAAAATTTTCTCACAGAACATCAAAAATCAAGAAAAGGCATCAAACGACACTTAGTTTCTAAAACTAAAGAAACTTTGCAAAAATCTAAAATCAATTCATCTGTCAAAATCCTAAAATCAAATTTCTATCATCTTCCCCTAAATCAGCGGATACCGATGCTTTTTCCCAATCTTCGCTCAAATCAAACACAAAATCATCTCCAGAAGAGGCGGCGCCGCCACTAACCACGGCGGAGCCACCACCACTAGCAACAAACAAGTCGTCAAAATCGCGATAGAATTGAGAGAGATGAGAAGGACTGGTCGGAGCACTAAAATAGTATTCACCGAAGCGCTTAGGCGTCGACGGCGCGGTGACGTGGTGCGGCGAAGACATGGTGCTTCTGAAATCAAAATCTAAATTGTGGGAAGGTATGGAAACATAAGAAACATCAAGCACCCGTTTCATTTTCTGAGCATTCTCTGTAAAAACAGCCTTTCTCCTTTCCATCCATGAATTTAAGAGCATGGGTCTCAAATAGTTTGACAGAGGTGCGAGAATGGTCTCAGGATCATCCATACCTATATAACACGAGTCCTTGTCAAAAATCAGATGAAAAGGATTTGCAATAATCAGAGAACTGGAAGAAAATTGACACATCAGACCTTGCTCTTCTAGATCACGGATCAATAACATTATTTTCTGAATTAAAGATTCCTCCGATAGAAAGCTAGGGTTGTCAAATATGTCAGTATCTTTTTTAGCACCAGACTTTGAATGGAGGGTAAAAAACTGATAAGAAAAGTAATGGGGTGGGTATATTTGGGAAGTTTAGGACCGGATGGGGTAGATTAGTGATAGGGTGGTATTTTTGTCTTTTTTTTAAAAATCAGGGTATTTTGTGTAATTTCCTCTTTTATATATAGTACATATATAAAATAAGTAAGATATTTTGCAATTGAGTTCGTTGTCTCAGCGTTTGGTGCTTGGCTATTTGCAGCTTGCAGCTCTCCATCCCTTGGCGGCATATTTGTGTTTGTGTTTTTTTTTTAATTTAGATAAAAATTTAAAATCTCTCCACCAAGATCGAAGAGCCCATTTCCCTTGGGCCTTTAGCGTTAAATCTTGTTACGTTCTAACAAATTCTCAATTTAATTTCCCTTGGGCCAATTTAAAATTTAAAAGGCAAAAAAGTTTGGAAACAAGTAATCCTACAATAATTGGAAAGGTGGGATTTGGTTACAATTGTACAAACATAAGATCAGTAGGATTAAACCATTCGTCAAATTTGAGGAAAACAATTGAGTAAAGAAAAATAGGGAAAAAAAGAAGAAGAAGCAAGAGGAGAAAAAAAAAAAAAGGGGGGGAGGGGGAAAGAAGAGAGAAGCAAAAAGGTAAAAATGAAGAGATTTTCTAAAGCAAATAGTGAAGGAGTGCTCAATAATTTGAAGTTGTCATCCAATTTCAAAACTCTAACTACCACAAGATCATCAAAAATAAGTAATTTTTCATAATAATCCATGTATGCTTTTTTTTTTTTATTTCTTGTTGGGAAATAATAAATCGTGAATTATTTGATTTGGTTTTCTAATTTTAATTTATTTAGTTTTTATTGTTTGTTTCAAACCCTAACCCTAATATTTCATAATAATCCATGTATGCTTTTTTATTTCTTGTTGGGACATGATAAACTATAATTGTTTGATTGGTTTTCTCATTTTAATTAATTTATTTTTTCAAGTATCACCATGCTTTCCAAGTATAAATTCGGATGTCAAAAAAGAAAAAAAATAAATCAAGGCTAAAATTGTAAGTCGAGTTATATTTAAATAACTACTTGGAGATTTTAACATATATGTCATATTAGTTTAACTATATTCGAACTGTTCTATATATTGCACATTATTCTTTCTTTTATTGTATTTTGTTGTATTTTAGTTTGTAAAATAAAGGGGGCCCAATTTTAAAATTCGACTCATGCCAAAAAATTGATAGGATCGGCCCTTAATGATAAGGCAGTGAGATCTTAAAGCTGCACAGTGAGGTCTTGAAATAGGGTTTGGAGCTCCGTATCCGACCCGGACTGGGGGAATGGGTCTAACCCGAAAAGATGGACCATTGATCTCCCTGACAGCCTAGTACAACTCCACCCCCCAGATGATGACACTTGGCGCAACCACATGTGCCAAGAATATCTATAAATACCATGCTACAGTAACTTGATGGTAACTATTCACTCTGCCTCTCTTACCTCTTATTTTCATATTTACTGTCTTTATACCATCGTACCTCACGAACTCGATCTGACTTAGGCATCAGAGGGTCTTAGCCGGGACCACCCCCGGCTAGCCTGAAGTGTGTTTATCCGTTTCAGGTCACCCAAGAGCTCGAACCCGATTACCCGAAAGTCCGTGACCCGAAGGTAATCATCTGATCTAAATCAGTTGGCGCCGTCTGTGGGAAACTTTTTTTCCTTTACCAAGAAAAGAGGTACGGAAGTATGGAGACCCCAGTTAAACACGTTCAGAAAGGGGTACTAGAGACCCCAGGTAGAGTGAAGGAGTGCTTCAACCCGAGTTCTCCTCATCTCGATCCAGGCCCCAACTCCCGAAAGTGGAGAAGAGAGATCCCGATCAGGTGATCTCTATGAGGAAGGAAGACTTCGAGAAGTTGGTCATGGGAATGAGTCAGCAGCTCGTGAGAGAGGAGACATACAAGGGAAAGGGGTTGCTCGACCCCAACCCGGTAGTAGGTCTAAGCGTTAAAGTAGGCGAGGGTCTTAGAAGACCCCAAAAGAATTCAATCTCAAGGGTCCCCAAGACCCTGAGATTTGAAGAAAACCTCCAGGGTCTCGAAGACCCCAAGTGAACTCGAGCTCTACGGTCCTCAAGACCCCGAGACTTGAAGAAGATCTCAAGCATCTCGAAGACCCCAAAAAGAACTCAAGATCGAGGTTCCTCAAGACCCCGAGACTTGAAGAAGATCTCAAGGGTCTCGAAGACCCCAAAAAGAACTCAAGCTCGAGGGTCGTCAAGACCCCGAGACTTGAAGAAGATCTCAAGGGTCTCGAAGACCCCAAAAAGAATTCAAGTTCGAATGTCCTCAAGACACCGAGACTTGAAGAAGATCTCAAAGGTCTCGAAGACCCCAAAGACTTGAAGAAGATGTCAAGGGTCTCGAAGACCCCAAAAAGAACTCAAGCTCGAGGGTCCTCAAGACCCCGAGACTTGAAGAAGATCTCAAGGGTCTTGAAAACCACAAAAAGAACTCAAGCTCGAGGGTCCTCAAGACCCCGAGACTTGAAGAAGATCTCAAGGGTCTCGAAGACCCCAAAAAGAATTCAAATTACACTCAGTTGTCTCATTTATGTTTCATATTAATCAAATTTATTTCTAAAGCAAAACATAGCACAAAATTCTCAAATCAAGCAACCTACATATTACACAAAAGCAAGTCGCAATTCCAGACAAAACCCAGTGTATTTTTGTGATTTAGGTGTAGAAAGGAGACATTACCATTTACCAGTATCGATTATACACTGCAGATTCACGGCAAGAGAAGTAACTAATGTTTTTACAATATTATTAACCTAATGGTTGACATATATATGACTGAGAGTAAAAGGGCAGAGGTGGAGAGGGTTACGATACTTATGTTTCTCTACCTTAATTAGAATAGATACCTTAATTAGATATAAAGAATAAGCGCCAAAACAAAAACAAAAAACCGGCCACTTTTTTTTGATGTGAAACCGTGTCATTTTACTTATTTATTTAACTATTTATTTATTATCTATAAATCGTGTCCATTAAACACAGATATTCCGAATTCAGGATTAACATTAATCATATCCGAAACTCAAATTTTAAATTTCCATATAAAAAATTGGCAGGGAAATCCAAGAAATAAATTAAAAAATAAAAACAAACATGTCTCTCTCATATTGCAATCTAATAATTTCATAATCAAATATGAGGTTATTTTTATCGGCTCCGGTACAGTGGTTTAGCAATTTAATTTGTACCCTTTCTCGTCCCCTCGCTCCTTTGTTTTTCGCCACCGCCGACGAGCATGAGGTTTCCAAGATTCAGCCCGTAGATGGTGCTTGGGCCCGAGGTGTGGTTGTTTGGGTTGATTTGGTTTTGATTTAGGAAATTTTTCAATTTTTGTATTTGATTCATTGCAATTTTTTTTTTTTTTAGCGAGAGAAGTCGACTCTTCAATCTTTGGTTGGGATTATCGAAAGTAATGGAGGTGTACCGTGTATATTATTGAACATAAGTTAAAGTGGTGAGTGAGTGTAACATTTTATTTTTTTTTTTTTTAGGAAATGGTAACATTTTAATTTTGAATATAATTGCGAAAAGTGGGTTATACAATGTGATAAATTTTACCAATTTAATACACCCTTTTTACGGGAATGGGTGTTATTGAGAATGTAATCATGTATCACCAATTTTGCAAATTACATTACTCTCGTAAGAATGTTTATTTGGAAAATAGCCTTTTATATACTTATAGAGGTTATAATTGACAATTAAGATATAAAACAATAATAATGAATAATCATATTAAATGTACAAATGAATATTTTTTAATATTTTAACATTTATTATTTAGATTGATAGCACTTTACATGCAACACGTGTATCATTTATAAGGATGCAAGTGAACAGAGCCTTCGCCAAACAATTCATGGATATGCTCGGACAACATTCATTTATGTTTGTTTATTTAGTTAAACGATCATAAACGAATATATTTTAGGGCTCATTTAATAAACGAATGGAGCTTGAACAATTTCATACCCGTTTACAGTGGCATAGCCAGGATTTATATTGGGGTGTGCCGATATACGGAAATGGGGTGAGCCTAATAAAAAAATTAACTAAAATACATATAAATTCTAAATAAAAAACATTTCTAAAAAAATCCTATATAACTTTTTTTTAATAAAATTTGGGGGGGAGGAGGGGCAGGTTGGCTTCCTCTCTCCTCCACACGCCGCTTAATAAAAGCATCGTGAACAAGCTTGTTTAGTTTTCATTTATAAATATTCATGAACAAGCTCGTTCAATGTTTTTTTTACACTTGTTCATGAACAAGCTCGTTAAGGGCTTGACTAATAGCTCGATTATTTGGAAAAGAAATATAATTAAAAAGATTTTATTTAAATAAAATTAAAAAAAGTTTTAAAGACCCTACAGTTTCTGAATAATCTAACTAAACTTAGTTTCTGTATTTTCTCAAATTTGGTTACTGGCTTATGTGATTACATCATACTAAGTGTTTTTCGGTTTTTCTTTATCTATTTTGATTTAAATTTCTTCCACATATGTTGGAAAATATGATTTCTTGATATGATCCAGCCTTGCAATGAGTAGCAGTAGTATTTATCCGTATTTGTCTTTGAAATATTTTTCAACATATGTCAAACAAGTTAAAGCTCGGCTCGCTCGGCCTAGTTTACAACCCTAATCTTTACTAGCTAAAAAATTGAAATGCATATTTTGGACAAATTCAACATTTACGTATGATTATATTATGAATATTTATTAAATGTTACCCAGAAAAATTCCCCAAAATACAAATCTAGTTAATGTATACTTGTATAGACTAGTCTAAGCGCGACTAAAATATGAATATAAATTAATTGGTTGGAATTAAAAATACAAGTTATTTTCAACTAATATTTCATAAATTTACATGTAAGTAATATTCCTATTTGAATAATATACTTATATTTAAATACCATATTATTTGAAAAGTAATTATTGTAATTATATTAATGTTTAAAGTATGCAAAAATTACCGTTTGTAAAATTATATTTTATTTAACATATAATTATGGCACGAAGTCATTCAAACTTATTGGAAAGCGAACAAATAGAGCTACAACTTTGTGTACATCAACTCCTGAATTCGATTTCAATTAGGCAGAAAATTCACTAAATCTTTTAATTATGCGTTTTTTTTTTGCTATTTCAATAGATTCTGAAAAGGCATCATACAACGGCCACTGCTCACCTCTAGGGATGGCAATGGGGTGGGATGACGCGTGTATCTAAAGACAGAGACCCGACCTATTAAGATTTTAAAGGTCTCGCACTGCGTTAACACGGAAAATAAATAGGTCATGTCGACCCGCGTGTCAACACGATTGGTCTATTTAACCCATTTAATTGTATATTGATGTATTATTTTCATATTTTGTGATGTTTTGGTTGGTTATATGATGTTGAACAAATTATTTAATGCATCGTCTGATAATTTAATGTATTTTTATTTGTATTTTTAGTTTTTTCTTCATTATTTTATTTTTTTCATTTCGATTTTAAATTATATAGGTGTTACGTGTAGTATCGGGTTACTCATGTCATAAACAGGTCGTGTTCATATTATGTATTTTGACACAAATAATTAAACGGGTCGTGTTCGTGTTCATGCTCGTTTCAAACATGTAATATTTGTATCAGAACACGACTAACGACACAATTGACACCCCTAATAACATTAGTGTCATTAAATCCAAACCATGTTCCAATCCCAACCCAACAATTAAAAGCCCGCTATGCACTTTCCCAGCCGACAAGAAAAATTGATGAACAAATGAACCAGGGTGGTCCTCCAAAAAATCAACTCCTTGGAGCACACAGATGAACATGCGAGTTTCTACTCTTTTCTTCCTTTTTCAACAACTTTTTGTTTGTTTTTTTTTTCTTTTTAAATTGTGTGATTAGTTTTGTTGATCAGGTGTGGGTTAGGTTTTATAAATCTCTTACGGCATAATTGGTATGTGGGAATGGGGTAGGAATGCAATGAGCATTCCTTGTTTCATTCTCATTCCCATGGGAATCCCTATTCCCAAAAGTAAGGGAATGACCATTCCTCCTCTCCCCCATGGGTTTAGCTATTCCCAATCATCAAGAATGACTCAAATTTTATTTTTAATAAAATTATCTTTCTATAAATGACTAAAAATGTTGGATATAATCTATATTTTAGAAAAGTAGTGTTATAAATAAAATATTTATAATTTAAATATGAATTATATTTAATATTTTATTAAATCATAGTCAATTTCTATCAATATTCAATAGTTAAATTAAAATTTTGATATAGAATTCTTTTGTTGATTTTCTATATTTTCATATAAAAAATAGAGATAATTACAAAAATACCCACAGGGTTTGGGATAATTACATAAAAACCCAGAGATTTTTTAAAATTACAAAAAATCCCTTGAGGTTTGATTCTGTCTTACATTTTCCCCCTTCATAAGCAAAAAAATAAATCAAAACCCTCCTAATATTTATAAAAATACTATAGTTACCCCCTTAAATTTAACACATAATCAAACCTGATGGGATTTTTTGTAATTTTAAAACATCTCTGGATTTTTTTTGTAATTAGCCCAAATCTCAGGGGTGTTTTTGTAATTATTCCTAAAAAATATTATATCAAATATTTTTGATATCATAGATATAAATCTATATATATATATATATTATTTAGCACACATTAAAATAATCTTATATCAATTTACGAATAACATATTTAATAAAATTTTATTTAAGAGAATTTGAAACTTTAAAATTATTTTTCTCAATTACTATCATTCATTTATAATTACGAATCAAGATATTTAAATCAAGTAAAAAATCGTCATCCATTCATTTCTCCATTCCTTATACATACCAATCATAGGAATAGTAATACTACATCATTCCATTCCTAATGTTATTCCATTCCTCAATTCATTTCATTCCAACCTAATTTCATTCATTCATACCAATCATGCCGTTAGAGTATTTTCGTTTAAAGGGATAATTATAAAAGGCCTCTAGGTTTGGGCTAATTACAAATTATTGATTGCCATTTTTCAGTGCAATTTATCCTAATTCAGCTTCTAGAAAAAAGAATCCAGCAGCCCCATCGAGATCTCACCGCGACTTACTCTCTCCCTACTCCTTATCAAATTTCTCACATATTTTGTTAGGCTTTGGTCCAGCATCCTGCCTGCAATGAGCTTTAAAAGAGGCGTGAGGCGCGGCCCGCGATTCGAACTTGTGAGCACTGGATTGCACAGTTAAAGGAAAGCTTAAAAGATTTGATTTGGACTACTATACCAACAGATGCATCTTCTTTTTTGGTGCCCATTACATAGAAACTCTGAGGTTAAGCGTGCTTGGCTTGGAGTAGACATGGGATGGGTGACCCCTGGGAAGTTTTCCAGGATGCGCGTGAGTGAGGACAAAGCGCGCTAGAAAAGACTCGTGTTGGTTTGTGGGGACAGTCATCAATCAAGTAAAGTGCTTGAGGTCCAACAACTGGTATCAGAGCCACGTTGTTGCAGATTAAAAAATGGAGGAATCGATTCTGTTAGTGGGATGTTCAAACTCAACGGATCCAACTACAATATTTGGAAACCGAGTATGTTGGATCTTTTCTACTGCAAGGATCTTTATTTTCCCTTGAACGGCGATATTGCCAAACCAGAAGATACAAGTGATGACGAGTGGAAAATCCTGAACAAAAAAACTGTAGGATATATCCGGCGTTTTCTTGAGCACAGCATTTTCCATCATTCTGCTAATGAGGAAAAGGTTGATGTTTTGTGGAAGAATATAGAAGACATGTTTGAGAGGAAAAATGCCTTGAACAAAACTTCTATTATCAGAAAAATTGTTCGACTCAGATATACGGAAGGTGCGAACATGACGGAGCACCTAAATGCGCATCAGGGTCTGATAAATCAATCTACCACAATGAAAATATCCTTGATGATGAAGTAATTGCTTTATTCTTGCTCATTTCGTTACACGACGGTTGGGACACGCTTGTGGTGTGGCCAAGAACTCGGCCGAATGGTGAACTGACTATGCAGATGGTCAAAGATTATCTTCTTAATGAAGAGTCCAGAAGAAAGGAGTTAGAACATTCTTCTGAGTCAGAAGCCTTCGTAGCTGAAAATGACAAACGGGGAAGAAGCAAGTTCAGAGGTTCTCAAAATAAAAGAGAAATCCAAGGGGAGGTCCAAATCCAAGAAGGACTTCAAATGTCATTATTGTGGTGTCTAAATCACTATGAGAGAGATTGCAGAAAGAAGAAAAGAGATCAAAAGAATGGAAATAATGAAAATCGGATCGATGACAAAACACAACCGCCGCTGCAGTTGATGGCGATGTTGTCATCATTTGTGATGATACTTGTATCAGTTCTGCATGCCAGTAGACGAATTGGATTATTGATTCAGGAGCTTCATATCATATCATACCTCATCGTGGTATGTTCACATCATACACTGGTGGTAGCTTAGGCAAAGTCAGAATGGCCAACAATGGTGTGACGGGGGTCGTTGGCATAGGTAATATCATATTGAACACTGATACGGGAAACAGACTCGTGCTCAAGGATGTCAGACATATCCCTGACATTCGGCTTAATATTATTTCCACTGGCAAGCTTGACGATGCTGGCTATGGCAATCACTTTGGTGAAGGCAAATGGAAGCTCACCAAAGGCTCTCTCATTGTCTCTAAGGGACAGAAGCAAAATTCTCTGTACTTGGTGCAGGCCAGATTATCCAATGGAGAGGTGAAAGCCATTGATAAAAGTTTCTCCATTGAGCTATGGCATAAAAGGCTCGGACATCTAAGTCAGAAGGGCTTGGAAGTTCTGACTAGAAAGAAACTTCTCCCAGAGGTAACCAGTATGCCCCTACAAACTTGTGTTGATTGTTTAATTGGAAAACAACACAGAGTCGCTTTTAAGAGTTTTTCACCTTCAAGAAAATCTCATCCTTTAGATCTGATGCATACTGATTTATGTTACATGAAAGATAGAAGTCTTGGTGGTGCAATATATTTTGTCACATTTATTGACGATTTCTCTAGAAAAGTCTGGTGCTTTGCTTTGAAATCTAAAGATCAAGTTCTAGGCATCTTTAAGAATTTTCAAGCAAGTGTTGAAAGAGAAACAGGAAAGAAGGTAAGCGAGTTCGTCTTGACAATGGTGGTGAATACCAGGGTCCATTTGAGCAACATTGCAGGGATCATGGAATCAAGCTTGAGAAGAGTGTTCCGAAAACTCCTCAACATAATGGCATAGCAGAAAGAATGAACAGGACAATTTGTGAACGAGTCAAATGTATGTTGTCACATTCTAATCTGCCCAAATCTTTTTGGGGTGAAGCAATGAGGACTGCAGTTGATCTAATCAACCTTCTCCATCGCCTCCTCTCGGGTGGGGACATTCAGGATAGAGTTTGGACTGGAAAAGATGTTTCCTACAAACACTTGAGAGTGTTTGGCTGCAGGGCATTCGCGTATATTCCAAAAGAGGAACGATCCAAGCTTGATGACAAGACCAAGTCATGCATCTTCTTGGGCTATGGCCGTGAAGAATTCGGCTACAGGTTATGGGACCCGGGGACCCAGTCAACAAGAAAGTTATCAGAAGCAAGGATGTTGTATTCCTTGAGGATCAGACAATTAAAGATGCCAAACTGATTGAGAAATCTGAATCAAATCAATATGTTCTTGATGACGTAGATCCAGTTTCTTCTCCTAGAAATCAGAATCACGGGGGATATGTGCAAGAGCAACACCATGATGCAACCGGTGATGTCCCTCTAGTTCCACCACCAGAAGATGCGGTTATAAGGTCCACCAGACAAAGACAACCTTCTACCAGATATAGCCCACATGAGTATGTAATGCTCACTGACGGGGGAGAACTACAGGGTTTCGCAGAGGCCATATCACATGATCAGAAGGATATGTGGATGGAGGCTATGAAAGAAGAGATGAACTCTTTGCAGGAAAATCACACCTATGACTTGGTGAAGCTACCGAAAGGTAAGCATACTCTGAAAAATAAATGGGTGTACAGGTTGAAGACTGAAGAGCAAAGCTTACAACTAAGGTATAAAGCTAAGCTGGTTGTGAAGGGTTTCAGTCAGAAGAAGGGTGTTGATTTTGAAGAAATTTTCTCACTAGTGGTGAAGATGTCCTCAATCAGAGTTGTTCTAGGGATAGCTGCCAGCTTGGACCTGGAGATCGAACAACTTCATGTGAAAACTGCATTTCTTCATGGAGATTTGAATGAAGAAATCTATATGGAGCAACCGGAAGGGTTCAAAGTCAAAGGTAAGGGGAACTTGGTATGCAGGTTGAAGAAGAGCTTGTACGGCTTAAAACAAGCTCCAAGACAATGGTACAAGAAGTTTGACTCCTTCATGACTGACCATGACTACAATAGGACCAACTCCGATCACTGTGTATTCTTTAAGAAATTCAGTGATAATGATTTTATCATACTATTATTGTATGTGGATGATATGCTGATTGTAGGTCATGATGCCAAAGCAATATTGAGAAGTCAAGAATGAACTTGGCAAGTCTTTGCGATGAAAGACTTAGGACCAAGCTAAACAAATTCTTGGGATGAAAATCTCAAGAGACAGAGGCAAGCGAGGAAGCTCGGCTATCTCAAGAAAAGTACGTCGAGGAAGTTCTTGAGAGATTCAACATGAGCAAGTCAAAACCAGTCAGTACTCCACTTGCGGGCACTTCAAGCTCAGTGCAACACAATGTCCCACAAGTGAGAAAGATAAAGCAGAAATGCAAAAGGTACCATATGCTTCTGCAGTTGGCAGTTTGATGTATGCTATGGTATGTACTAGACCTGATATTGCTCATGCAATTGGTGTTGTTAGCCATTTTCTCTCTAATCCAGGGAAAGATCACTAGTGTGCAGTGAAATGGATATTGAGGCACTTGAGAGGTACTTCTAAATATTGTCTAAGATTTGGTGATGACCAAATTATATTAGACGGATTCAGATGCAGATATGGCTGGTGATATTGATTCCAGGAAGTCCACATCCGGATACCTGATGAGATTTGCAGGGGGAGCTATCTCTTGGCAATCCAAACTTCAAAAATGCGTGGCATTATCCACAATCAAGCATAGTATATTGTCATAGTAAGCTTGCAAGGAGATGTTGTGGTTGAAGAAGCAGAACTAGACTTGAAGCGAGAAAAAGTACACGCTCTCATTGTGCGATCGAGTGCGATCCACTTGAATATCTTGTGAAGTCTTTACCAAGAGATAAGTTCGAAGCTTGCAGAACCAAAGCTGGTTTGATTGATTCCCCACATGAGGTGGAGGGGGAGAATTGTTAGTCCACTTCATTATCAATAATAGTGAGCTAAAGTTTGTGGGCTACAACCCACAATATTTGACCAAGCAATTTGGCCTCAAAAAGTGGCTGAAAATGTGAAATCAAAATTGGACAGCAATTTGACCGAAATGGTTTAAATAGAATGTTGTGCTTCTTTGGCAGCATTCTTCATTTTGTGCCTATAAATAGGTATACTCAGGCAGAGAAGAAGACACACCAAATATTCAAGCAATTAGCAATTGCTTAGAGAAGAGAGAAAATAGAGAGTAGAGTGATTTCTATAAGTGTGTGTTTTGAGTGAAGAAAAAGAGAGAAAAAATAGTAGTAATTTTTCATTCTCACCCAAAATGACATTCCTATTTTTCTCCGGTATTCCAAGTATGAGTGACTTGAGATAATTTGTGTAACCCCTATTTTTAGGGAGAAATTTTGTAAGCCTACTATACATATAGTGGAGGATTTATCTGGACTACGGTCTCGTGGTTTTTCTCAATTTGGGTTTTCCACGTAAAAATTCTTGTGTGCAATTTTTTATGGTCTTACACTATTATTTGGTATTCTTGGTTTGATTTCCATTTTTAATCTAGCTAGGTGGGAAAAATTTTTACTATTTCCGCTGTGCCGGTGTCATTTATTTTGACACTCTTTCCCAACATTTTTATCTCTATCTCCAGCTACCAGCGAACAACTCCGCTCCATCCTTAAATCACCACGACATACACCGGCGATCAACTCTGCTCCTGCTCTAATCACCCGAAGATTGATTTCCCTTTCAATACTATTCACCTATAAACAGAGAGAAATATATTGATAGGTTATTGTATGCCAGGTGTGTTCTCTTTGATCTTATGCTCTTGTTCTTTGTGTGAACATTACAAACTTAAGTCTATTTCACACTTCTACAAGTTTTTTTCATCCCTCTGTTTCAACACTAGCTATTAGGAAAGTTTCTTATTTAAGTTATTGTCTATTCTCTATTGCAATTTTTTTCCAAGATTTTTAATCCTATATTTTCACATTTGAGTTTATTGTGTGCTGACCAAATGTTCCTTTTTTGTTCATTAAACAATGTAATTGGTAAATGTAATCGGAGTAAGGATAGTAGGTGTTGCAGTCTTATCAAACTTCATAAAAAGCTTTAAACAAGTATTACCTTGTGGGCCAAATTTTGCAGAAATGTACAATCTGGATATCAAATTTGTTTGAATTTTTGTTTTATCTGATATTTCAGTTTTATCAAATTCGTTCAGCTATTTGTCGTCTCAATTTGGGGTCCATATTCCAGAAGGTAAATTTAATTTGATTTGGTTACTCAGTGTTATGTGTTGGTGTTGTTAATGTTTCAAACATAATCACATGTTTTAATTGTTAAATTTAATTTGAATTTCAAATCACAATGTTTGTGGCTAGTTGAGGGTCTTAATTGCTTGAAGTTATCCATCATTTCATTAGTACATCTATACTATGCATGATATTCAGTGAGTAGAATGCATTCAATGAAGTTCTCTATCTCAAAATAAACAGAATGCATTTATGGCCAAACAACCCTGAACACCATGTAATAAACTCATTCATGAAGCTGTAAAACGAATAGTGATTATATACATAGCTGCTGCAAAGTTATAGTTCGTATATTTAATCTATTTCTTTTATCTCGATAGTTGCTGCAAACCATCAGTAAGTTTTCTTCTATAACATAGATGCAATTTTTTTTTCCAAATTTGCAATGAAATCTTAAGAGCTCTTTAGTTGGCTTATGTAATGACTGAATACACATATCTGGGTGATTCTAATTTATAGTTACTACTTCTATGTTTCTAATTTTTAAACCAATAACAAGAAATCTGTTATAATTGTCATATTTTCGTAACTATAATAAGTGAAGCAGTACTTGAAGAGCAGATAGCAGTTTTAACTTCTCGGAATTATTTTATCAAAAGGCTATCTGTTTCTTCCGTTTTGTTTGTAGCCTGATGATAACTAAGAAGAAGTTAGGAAGGAATGCTATATGACTGCTATATTGTGTTTGGTTGTGTATATATTTGGAAGCTCTGAACTCTAGTTTGTATACAAAAAGTATAATTTTCCCATAATTCATTTTTTTTTTTTTGAATTTTGATCAGTGAGTGGCAGTGACTTGTTTTGTGTTGGGCCAACCTCATAAAAAATCAAGAAACAGATTTTCATTGCTGATCAAGAAGCATCTTTAACAGTGTCCAGAGATGTGCTAATGGAAGTCCATCAAAGAGCTTTAGTTTTCATCCATCAAAGAGCTTTAGTTTTCATGGTCAAAGAGAAAGGACTGAAAGGTTTATGCTTCTCCCATCTTTCTGTGTTTTGTTGTGTTCAGTTTGATTTGTCTCGTGAAAAAGCTAATGCTCCCTAGCTTTTAGGCTGGGCCCTTCCGTTGACGTCCCCAAAATCAAGTTATCTCATAAGTTTTAACTCCAGTTACATTTTTTTATATTCTCATTGATAACCTATTCAAAAAGGTACACAGATCGTCGCAAAATGCTAAAACGAATAAAAAAACTATAGATAGTTAGCGGCGAAACTGTTTGTACTCGTTGCTAACTTTAAAACAAAAACGAAATAAAAAATATTTATAAATTAATTTACTCATGACGAAGAAATTTTAGATTTTAAAATTGTGGATTAGTGGCACAATATGTCTAATTTGAAAAATAAGTGTTTCTTTTTTATTATACTGAACAGTAGGGAAGTTTTGGTCATGACATTAGTTTAGGCTTAATTTAGCTGCGGTATTGAAACATAGTGCACTCTTGATTGTGAATTCGAGTGTAATATTTTGGAGCATATTTTCTTTAGTTATTTGCTTCATGCGATTTTTTAGAGATGTAGTTTATCCCTGAATGAATTTGCTGGTGCCTCTGTCCAACTTAATTTCAAGTACAACATATTTTTATTAGTTTTAACTATTGGTGCTTGATTGTTGTTTGATTAGCTTTGCTTGTCGAGAGCAGAGTTGCATTTCTCATTGTTTGTTCTCTAATGTGGTAGGGCAGTTAGTCAAAAAACCATGTGATTCATTTCTAATTATTTTACCAGAGCCACATTTCTTTAGCCTTCATCCATGCTTTATTTGATTGCCTCTATATATCTACTTGACTAGTAAATCATGATTGTAATCGAGAAACACCCATATTCTCTGTTTTGGATTGTTTGTGCTTGTAGTCTGTAAATTATCAATGGATATATTTTTTTCATGTTATTCCTCATGGCGCTGATGCTTTTTCTTGATGAACTGATCTCTTTTTCCAGAATAGGAGATTTTTATTTTGAGATTGAGCAAGAAATTGTGTTGAGATTATTTGAAATTTTGCAAAAGTGCATCTTCAAGATTGCAGAGCAGAGTTTTTCAACATGTGGATTCCTCATGCGCTAATGCTTCGTCGTCTCTATTGCTTAACTCTTAGTCTTAGCATAGTTTTTCCTATTTTCAATTTAATGTACTTTTTGACTTTTGGGATTTGAGTTGTGTGATATTTACACACTATTGACATTTAAAAACTTGATATTAAGTGTTATGAAATATCTTATTTTTGATTAGTGTGGTTGTAGCATTCTATATTCTAGGGATGGCAACAGAGGCGGGTTTGGCCAAATCGGGACCCGCCCCAGAGGAAAATAAAATCCGGGATCCACCTGCGCCGCTTTGTTACCCGCCCCGCCCTAGACCCATTATTTGGCGGGTCCAACCGTTAGACCGGCTAGCCTGAGAGATTTTTTTCTTCTTCTTTTTTTTTCTTTTACTGTCTTCTGCTTTTGTTTAAGATCCAAATCTCTGGAGATTAAACAACAATGAAACACCCGTTAACAAATATGTTTTGCTTTAATCTAGTTCTTTAA
Organism: Rehmannia glutinosa; assembly: GCA_016081115.2. NCBI lineage: Eukaryota > Viridiplantae > Streptophyta > Magnoliopsida > Lamiales > Orobanchaceae > Rehmannia > Rehmannia glutinosa. The sequence goes on from JABTTQ020003088.1 coordinate 256,244, forward strand.
TTTGATTGTTTCTGCCAACAAACATACCAAGCTCACTGTGTTTTTTGTAATTTTGTTGAATGCTTCAGTATCATCTTCATAAGGCCTGGAGCTTAAACTAAAACAAATGATGATGGAAGACCCACATAAAAATTGTGAAACATATGTATACAATACTTGTTGCTATTTCTCAACAAAAAACGGAATAATTAAAGACACTTATGGATAATGACATCAATTTTAAAGAACATGACAAATGATGATGACATTTATGAAGAACAATTGAAAATATAATATAAGTTGTATTAAAATATATAGAAACTAAATAAGAGGGGCGGATCCCGGGTGGGTCCAATTGGACCCGTAACCCACCCCGGACCCATGCAGATTTTGAATGGCCTTACCTGTTACCCGTCCCGCGACCCGTTTGACCATATCACGATGAAATTTTCTATCGTTATAGATCAATTTTCTTGTATTATGTAATTAGTGAAGAATTATTGTCTTGTCATATAAAAATTACCTTGCATGACAATAAAGTTGTCATGAATTATATATATACATCTTCAATAAATTTTCTTATTGACGATTTATTTTATATTGTCAGTGAATATAAATGTTTAAGATGAAATAAGCACGTCACATCTTAAATCAATGTAATTAATGACAATTTACTATTTCGTCATATATAGTTAATATTTATGACAAAACAAACTGTCATAAAATTAATATGATTTGTCTTCAACAAGTTTACCTCTCAAAATTTTGGCAAAATATTTTGTACTAATGTAATTAAGACGGCAATGACATTTTGGATCATTGCTCTACTAGCCTGTCAACAGACCTGACATCACATTCGCAGTAGGTGTATGTGCAAGGTTTCAATCTGCACCTAAGAAAAGTCATATGACAACAACAAAAAAATATTAAGATATTTGAAAGGAAGCCAAGAAGTTGGATTGTGGTATCCTAAGGAAGGCGACTTCAAATTGATTGGATACTATGATTCCAACTATGATTCCACTGTAACATAGGAACAAGTTGGATCAGCTGAGACCACGAAAATTGAGACTGTCGCTGAAATTGAAAGTGTAATTCTTGAGGTTGAGACCTCTAAGCATGCCAATTTGGTTGAAGACCCAACAGTGGTTAAGACTACTGCATGGATTGAAGAAGACCCTTCAGTGGTTATGACTGATGAATGGGTGGTTGAAGACCCACTACCAGTTGAGACTGCTATGGGAAATGTTGAAATTCCTAGTGATGCTCCAATGGTTCCAGAATCTAAATCAACTGAGCCCATGGTTATCGAAGCTTTAACTGAAATTGACTCAGAAGCAGAGTATTCAGACATAACTAAAGATTTTGATGCCCGTGAATCTGCTAAATCTGAGAAGGAGGCTAGTGATACAGATGCCATTCTAAAATACACCAAAATGAGATTTTTGCTTATTCACCCTCCAACTCAACTAGCTACATCTCATGCACATGACGCTGTTAAAACAGCTGATGTCAAGTCTACTCAACAAGAAGTACAAACTGTTGCCAGTGAAGCTGTTAAGACAGCTGAGGAGTAGTCAGCTTAGCAGGCCACCACAGTTGTGTCTACCGATGAAGCTTCCACAACCGAGGCAAATAGAGTTGTTGGTTAGAGAGATGAGAGAAGGGTTCCAGAAGGAGGTTTCTCTGATCCTGTTGGCACTTTGGGAATGTTGCATTTCCTATTTCAAGAAGAGATCATTTTTGAAGCAGAGTCCGAAGAAGAAGCTGCCCGATTCAGAGTTCAAGTCAGCCCAGAAGATCTGCATGTCCCTTCGGATACGCGTATTATTCCATATAGGAATGATTTTGATTTTGATTTCACACCTAAAGATATAAGTGAACAAACAGAGACTTTCGCCGAGCCTTTAGAGCCATGTGTGATGAGTTAGAGGCTATGGAGAAAGGTATTACTGACTTAAGCACAAGAATTGATAATCATGATGCCACTATCACATGGAATATCCGAGGAGTTGTGCTAAGGATCAATAATGGGCACAATGGACAAAAGGTCTATGCGAGAGAGCAAGTTGGCTACTTCGCAGGCGATTTGTTTTTCAAGTTGTTAGTCTAAGGAGTCGACCAACTTTGCCTTCCAAAGAACGTTAAAGAGATACCATTGCTCGAATGGAAAGGAGTCACCTATCAGATATGGAGTTGCTCAAGATGAAGATGAAAAAGAAAATGGAGTACATGGAAGCTTCGCTAAAAGAAGAGATTTTATCCATGAACAAACAACTACATGTATTCAGCTCTAATCAAGAAGCAACAGACTCCGTGACTTACAAGAAATTAGATTCCATTTTCCGATCAGACCAACCTTCCCAAGGCGATGATGCCAAAAAGGGGAAAGAGAAAGCACCCCCTAAAAAATCGATTAAAATAAAAGGCACCACCTCCATTCTTTCTAAACTCCCTCAAAACTTGTCAAATGAAGAAAAAGCTACATTAGCTTTCCAGAAGTCCAAAGAAGAAATAGCTAAGATAGACAAGAGTCGGGAGGAGAGGATTCAGAAGTTAAATATACAATATAGCGGTCCACCAGTAGGATTGCTCCCGAGTGAAGAAGCTACTCCACTAGCAGATCTCTTGGAAGAAAGGTCTAATGAAGAGTTTTATACTCTTTTATGAGAAGGGTACTATGAAGGGATGGGCATAATTGATGAGTGGGATTTGTAATGGGCTAAGGGCTTAAGAGATATTGAAGAGATTAAGAAGCAGCCGACTCAAGGAAAGCAAACCAAGTGTCAGCAGACTTCTAAGAGTCTGCCCAGCAGTCATGTACCAAGGGGAGGCAACCATGCAGGGGAAAGAAGTGATGATAAAGGAAAAGATCGAGATTTTCACTCTGGTGGGAGAGGTAGAAGCTTTTCACCTAAATGAGTAAGTGGAATCATGGCCATCAATCTTTTGAAAAGGGATGTGCCATGCTGGATGGGTCTGAATGAAGCTCAGGACAGAGAGGCTGAACGCAGAGCCAATGAGCTGGCTCGCAAATATGAGCAAGCTGAGCTTCTACTAAGACAAGTTGAGCAAGAAGAGAAGAGGAAGGCTAGAGAAGAAAGAAGGAGAAGAAAATATGAAGAAGACAGAAGAAGAAAAGAGGTTGAAGAAAGAAGAAGAATACAACCAAAAAGATAGAAGAAGTTAGTTGTCATAAATTTTGTGTTGTATTTTTACATATTACTTGTAAATACATACAAATAATGTAAGTGATGAATGTTCATTAATAAAATTGATACATTCTTTTAATTATTTGAAATTCAGCACATGATGTTGTAAATAAGTTTTGGCATCATCAAAAAGGGGAAATTGTTAGAAAATTTATGTATTATTAAACAAACCTACAACCTTAAAGATGTCTTACTGCAAGAGCGCAAGAAGTTGGAACCAAAAGCTTGCAGAACTCTGAATTATTTCAGGTGCCTACAAGTACTAAATTCAAAGGTTGGGTCAACATCAGATGCTGCAAGAAAAAGACAAGCCAACGAACAAGAGCGTGAGTTTGATATTATCTATCTTTCAATGGATAAATTTTCAAACTCTTACTATAAAAGGTTGAGGAATTTTCAGAAAGAAGGATGTGACATACAAAAGAGCAAATATTCAAGCGTTCAAGCAATCTGCAAATACTCTCTCAAGCTAGAAAATTCATACATCCTCAGGCCCACATTCAAAGATACTTTATCTAACACATCCTTGTGGAAGATAGAAATTGTTCTTCAAGTTGAAAAGGAAATATTTGTTTAAAGATAAAGGGGTCTATATTTCCAAGAAGTGAATTAAGGAGATATAATGAGGTACAAGTTCGAACCTGTTTGAAATCCAAAATAGGGCTGGGTGATCAAGTCCTGAAGATTTGAACAACTAAAGTAGTGAGGCAACTACCTTACGAAGAGTTGAATCCCAGGAGCATAGCCAGCTGTGTGATCAAGGCTAACTTGGGTTGTTGTACTATTGTAATAAAGTTACCGTTACTTTAGTGGATTTCTCTTGGCGTAGGAGAATAGTGGAGTAGGGGAATTACCCTATCCTCGAACCATTATAAAATATTGTGTCATTAAATTTCTGCAATTAAATTCTGCACATTTACTTACTTACATTATATTTTCTATCCAAGTGATAATAACAAATATAAAATTTAAGTGTTGATAAACAAATTTTAAAAAGGGTATAAAGACTGTAAAAAATTATGAAAACTGAATTTTTAAAAGCTAACTTCATTCAGCTGAGTTACTCTATTAACAGCTCTCTCAGAGTCTGTTGAGTGGTTAACTCGCCTTCTAAAGTTTGAACCAGCTGTCTCTCAAGAGACTTAGCTATTTTTCTTTTAAAAACTCTGATTTCGCAAAAAATCAAAAATTTGATAAAGTCTATTCAACCCCGTCCCCCTTCTAGACTTTACTCACACCCCTTGGGACCTACAATATGAATGAATGGAATTAGGTAGGAATGGAATAATAAGAGCCGATAGGAAAGGAATGATATAATGATATTATTCCTATGCTTGGTATGTACAAAGAATGTAGAAAGAATCTATACATTTTACTTGATTTAAATTTATTGATTGGTAACTATAAATAAATAATAGTAATGAAGGAATACTTTTAAGTATAAAATTAATCTTAAGTCAAAAAAATTAGATAAAATTTTATTAAATATATTATGCAAAAATAGATCTAAGATTATTTTAATGTATATTAAATAATATGTATTTATATTTACGATATTAACAATATTTTATACAATAGATTTTTTTTATAAAAAATATAGAATATCAACAAAAGAATTTGTATCAAGTTTTGATTTAACTATTGAATATTGATAAAAATTGACTATAATTTATTAAAATATTAATATAAATTATGTTTAATTTATAAATAGTCAAATTATAAAAAACAATTAGTTTATTCATAACACCACTTTTCAAAAATCAAGATTATATCCACAACATGTTCAATCATTAATATTTGTTGAAAGATAATTTCATTAAAAATAATATCAAAGTCATTCTTGATTATTGAGAATAGATAAATCCATTACACATGGGGGAGATGATGAATGACTATTCCTTACTTTTGGGAATAGAGATTCCCATAAGAATGCATACTCTCATTCATAAACCATATCAAACATATGAATGAGAACGAACAAAGGAATGCCCATTCTGTACTCACTCCATTCCCACATATCAATCATGTCATAAATAAAATAGAGGATTTCAATTAGTTGTTGAGACCAGAGATTACTACAACATAAATAACATAAGGTAACACCAAAAAAATATTATTATAGACATTAGATAGCACTTTTTGTGGTGATGCACTTGCCCGTGCTACCTATAGTCTAAGGTATCACTTTTAATAGCTTTTAGTAACACTTTTTCAAATGTTACATTAAGTTCTTTATTTGTATTACTTTGAAGAAACACTTCTAAAGTGTTACATATAAATCTTGTGTAACACTTTTTCATAGCACTCTTTCTATTTATAACACTTTGAGAAAAAATACTTCTAGAGTGTTACATATGAATCTTATGTACCACTTTTTGCAACGCTTTGTCTTTTTGTCCTCAAAGAAATACGAACCTAAGACCTGTTATATGTGGAGGTGGCAATTTGCCACTAAGGTAATTTTTTTTACAACTTTTGCATTGTTATATATATATATATATATATATATATATATATATATATATAAGGGAGGGGATCCTGTGAGACCACCCTCCTAGGTAAGACCATAGGACCAGATCTACACCATCAAAAAAATAAATCAATGGTCAAGATATGAACAAATATATACAACAATTCATATGAAAGTATACATTAGAAGTGGTAAAATAGGAATCCAAGAAACTAAATATGGTAACCGCCTCCTACAAATTAGGGACGTGATATGTTATTGATCACGTCCTCATAATCACGCGATTCACCTTTCCTTTCTCTCCCTTCTTCATAACAATCTTTGCATCGCAAAAACAACATGTACTGTTCCATTCGAACCTACAAATTATTCAAATTTGGCAACAAAATCATGGAACAATTAATGAAAAGTATACGATTCCACTAAACTAACTATACATTAAAATATTACTAAGTATACATAAACAATTAACTAAGTATACAATTACACTAATACATGTACATTAAAACATTACTAAGTATATATACAAAAAGATTTAACTAAGTATACAATTACATTGAACTTACTATACATTAAAATATTACTAAGTATACAAAAATATTTAACTAAGTATACAATTACACTGAACTAAATACACAATTCCACTGAATTACTTACATAACTAAGTATACAATTCCATTGAACTAAGTATACAAATCCACAGAACTAAGTATACAAATTCACTAAACTACTTACTAAACTACTTATATAACTAAGAATACGATTCCACTGAACCAAACATACAAATCCACTGAACTAAATATATAATAAAACATGACTAAGTATACAAATCCACTGAACCAAGTATACAATTCCACTGAACTAAATATATGATAAAACAAAACCAGGTACAAGAGTACAATTCTAGAAAAGAGTTGATGCGTTTTTTCTCCCTAAAAATCGGCCAACTGAAAGGTAAGATTTTATTTGCCTTAAAAATAGCAATTAAAGATATTAACCTGGCTATTTAATAAATTGATGATATAGAAAGTACAAATATACCCTTATTAGCCTAAAATAACTAGAATGATCTATACCATTTAAAATTTTAAATCAAGAGTCCATAAGTGTTCCTATGGACTAACCTAAAGGGGTTGGTCTCATTTGAACCAATTCCTATATATTAAAATTATATTATATGTATATTTTATATACATTATGTAGTAAAGATTACATTCTATAATATATGTATTAAAAAATATATTATACACTATATATTAAAATATATATTATATAGTATATATATTAAAAACCATATTATATTATATATTAAAGGAATAATAAAACTTAAAATAATATAAAATAAAATTATCGACTGATTAATTTTTCATCTGTAAAAATAAAAAAACCTAAAAATAAGGAAATGATATTCCAATAAATTAAATAGTAAAAGATACAAATAATAAATAAGTAATGTAAAAAGTTTTTTTACCAGAAAAATTCATAAGTAACTCGACACCATCGGTAAAAATTAAAAAATTAAAAATAATATTAATATAATATATACCTACAGATTTTTTGCAGTACTACGACCGAATTAATTACCTCCGTAAGAAATTAAAAAAATAAATAAAAATAAAAAGACTTTGTAAAAGAAAATAAAATTTCAATAAAACAAATAGTACATGACATCTATAATTTTTATGTTTAGTAACTGTTGTTGTTTCACCTATTTTATGATATCAATTAATTAAATAAATCGTTGGTATTATTTAATAAAAGCGAAGTAATTTGTGTTACGAAAATATAGCCAAAAAAGTGTTACAATAAATAAAATATAATGTTACCTAGAGCGTTGTTTATTTAAAGTGGTACCTATTTGTGTTACAGAAGAAATAAAATAAAAAATTGATATTTAAAAAGTGTTATACTTAATTACACCTGTTATATATAAGCATATTGATAAAGTGCTACAAAAGTATTACATAAAATTGTAATGTAAAAATTATTACAAACACGTGTTATATAATGTGTTTTATGTAACAAGTGCTACAATTTTGTATTATTTAATGTCATTTATGTTGTAGTGGATTGATCCTTTTGAATACCTTTACTTTAATAATAATGTAGTTGGTAATTCGTCGGTAATCTCTTGGTAAACGGCGACAAATTAATTCTGTCGGTATTTTCTATCGATAAAAAATCAATTTCTTGTAGTGATTATTATTATTATTATTATTATCATTATTATTACTATTATTATTATTTAGCGGTACCTTAATAATTAAAATTAATTGAAAGAAGCAAAGTATCTCTTCCATTTTTTCCCTTAATTTTCTCTTCACTTAGAAAGTGAAAAATCAGGAAAGGAAATTATTGAGAAAAAAATATGAAAAAATGAAAAGAAAGGTTCAAGGGTACATGGGACATTACATCCGCTCACTCTCCATTTGACCTTTTCAAACAAGCGTTCAATCCACAACCCCAGTGGTTGAGCCTCGTGGTTAAGAGGTAGCAATTGCAATCTAAGGTATATTCCAGGTTCGACATCTGGTAAACGCGGAGTGTTGGGGTTGTGTTTGCCTCATTCTCCCAGAGAATAGGATCATTCTTGGGAAGGACGAATTTCCCATAATTCGACGAAAGTGTGGAGTCTATATCCCAAGACCATCCCTGAGAAGGACGAATATCCCATAGTCCAAAAAAAGTATGGGGTCTGTGTCCCCGGCTGGTGTGGGATTATTATGAGTCGACAAAAAAAAAAACAAGTTTTCTATCCACATTCTCACATATCCTTTTTTTTTTCCCGATTTCAAAAGTAACTGACTTGAGAAGGTTCTCAAAGTTGACAATATTGCCTTCTACTTAAAACCTCATAAATTGCTATTCCAAACTTATAAGTTCCTAATCCTTTTCTTCTTAAGACTTATTATGCAGTGGAATAATTGATTTATGTACCTAATTTAATTAAAACTTGTATGAGCTACCAGTGTTGATATAGGAAATCTATTGCCAATCTTCTGTAAAGATTCAACTATGGCTTCTATCAAATTGGACAACTTGAATTCAGTCCACTACACCCCATTTTACATTTCCCCACATTAAAGCTCAAAAAAAAATTCTTTAACAAATAAAAGTTATTAAATTTTGTTTGACTTGAATGGCATCAGAAAAAGAATTGAAACTTTGTTGTTCAAAATAGAAGGATTCACAGCTAATTACCAATCGATAAAAAAGCCTCAGGCTAGCTGAAGGGTTTGAAATATATACATAGTAACTCAAGATTATCCGAACAAATGCATTATATTAATATATTGCATTTAAATATGTAATTTTTAGGCTAAATTGCAACTTTGGTCCTCTAACTATACCCCCATTAGAACATTGGTCCTTTAATTTTTGGGTCTGGCAAAATTGGTACACCAATTAATTATTTTTCGCGCATTTGGTCCAAATTTGGCCGGAAAATTAAATTATCGCCGGCAAATGTCATGTGCTTCCCATGTGACCCCAAAATTTGGGGATTTTTAATTTCCCGGTCTAATTTGCTTAGGTGGCTCCTAGTTGGAAAAAAGATTGCTAACTTTATTTGCTTGCGAGGAATTAAATACTGATGTGGCATATGACATGTCAATTTTAAAGGGCAGATGACAAGCCCCAAATCTTGGAAATAAATCCCCAAATTTTGGAAAGAAATCCCAAAATCTTATCCAACCCTAGAAGCTTGGCGAACCAACTACACGCCTAATACATCTCTGCAATTGATCTCTTCTTCTCTTTTTTCTGATCATCGCACGTCGTGGCTTTGCTAACCCCTCCGTCAAGCCCACAAACCTCGAAATCACAAATATTCAATTACATTAACACCATCCCCAAAACCTGTGAAAAAAAGTGATGTTCAAGATTATAACCAAACCCTCCTCTCCTCTGTAGGTTTGGTGGTACCATGGAGGTGGTGGATGGTGGATTGGGGTGGGATGGGTTTCTGTGGTGGACGGCGGCTGGGTTGTGGTGGTTCGGTGGGCTGGGGCGGGTGGACGACGGTGGTTCCTGTGGTTGCTTTTGGAGATTAAAAAGAAAGGAAATGGGGATGAAACAAAAATAAAAAATAAAAAAAACATTTCTATTTTACCTTTTCTATTTTTTGAATTAATGATATTCTAAACTAGTTAATATTATTTATTTTATTATTTGTTATTTATTAATGCTAAATGTTTATTAATTATTGTAATCGAAGATATTACTAAAGCTATTCATTTGTGTCATGAATTAAGATCTATTAAAAGTTGTTTTGTATTTTATTACTATTTCCTAAAATAGGTAATGTAGAATATACTCACTGAATAATTATTTACTAAAATAATTATAGTGAAGTTTAACTCTCTAACTAATAATTAATTAGTCTATTAGTGATCTTAATTTGAAATTAATTTAGTTTTCTAACTACTCGGTAGGTGTCAAAAATTTAGATGATATAGGAAGAATTGAAAATAATTTCTTGTATTAATTTTTAAGTTGAATGTTGAAATTGATTTAAATAGTTAGTTAATAAAAATTAAGCTATAATTTTAATATTACATTTATTAAAATTATTCAGAAGTGTAAAAAAATAATATTAAGAAAAAAATAAAAAGTTTTCTTGTATTATTTTCATTTATTTTAAAATAATTAAAAAAATATAAAGTTAGAATATCTCCCACAATTGGCAAGGTAAGATCCACTTGGCATTATTTTTCCACTTTAGCAATCCAACTAAACCCTCTCTTTCCACCTAAGCAATGCTCGGACTGAAATTCAAAAAATACCCAAAATTTGGAGTCACGTGAGCGGCACGTGATATTTTCCGGCGAAAATTCAATTTTTCAGACAAATTTGGATCAAATGTGTGAAAAATCATTAATTGGTATACCAATTTTGCTAGACCCAAAAATTAAAGGACCAATGCTCCAATAAGGGTATAGTTAAAGGACCAAAATTGCAATTTAGCCTAATTTTTAAATCCTTCAACCAAATCACGCTACTAGGTTTAGTTGTGTGTGGCACAATTCCTTGCATAAACCACCAGGCAAAGTTCTCAAAGAATATGTTTTCAAAAACTTGAAAGCTGAGAAAAATGAGAAAACAAAAGGTTGATGTTACTCCTACAAGATTTAAGTAATTTTGGTCATGTAAATATAGGGGCTAGTAATTTTGGTCATGTAAATATTTTAAGTAGCAATTTTGATCCCTTAAGATTTTGATTATGTACAATTTTGGTCCAATACGTTTTAATTTATGCAATTTTGGCTCTACAAGTGTTGATTTTGTGATTTTGGTCCCAGGTGGATGTTTCAATAACATATTCATTATTTCCCAAAATCTGTACCCTTGTTATTTAGCCAAAATATCTAAAATACCCAAAATACCTCTGATCATTTTAAAAATTACATGAATCGAACTGTTAATTTGACTAAAAGGTAATATCGTCAATGACCTAATAAACTACCACATCAATAAGCTATGAATAAAATTGCCAACTCCAAAGAATTACATGACCAAAATTGCAATTAAGCTTTTAAAAACTAGTTACTATATATTTGCATAGAAAAATTGTTGTTATACTTGTATTTTATTTTTTTACGAGAATACTCATACTTATTTGAATGTACAAATTATATTATTTAGCATATACATTTAATTTGTGACCGTAAGTCCATATATATAGTTTATCTCACGTTACTATATGTAGTTCTAAAATGTGAAGTTTATCTCATGTTCATTAATTAATGCGCATGCTCTTCAAATGTAAAGTTTATCTTAGTGATATTCTTCAATAAGGCAAGTATATTCTAGATAAAAGTATGGAACAAAAAAGGGGCACTTAATTGGCTTATACAATAGATCTATGAGAACTACATATAGAGAAACCCACCCCTAAACACTTACTTCAAACTTGCTAATAAGATAGTCAAATAAATGTTATAGTAATTCTTGAAAAAAAGGCAACAGTACAAGAAAATAAACATGTATAAATAGGTGCTCTTTCCTAACATTTGAGCATAACAAATCAAAGCATTTTAAAAACATAAACACACAAAATCTACAACATGGCTTATAATCGTGTCTCAGCACTTTTCCTCATTGCCCTCATCCTCTTTTCGGCCTCAAAACCACTAGCCCACGGCCAGTTGATCAATCTACGCGGCCTAAGTTTAAGTGGCAGCCTTTGTTGCACGCCTACCGGAAATTGTCCTGGCCAAGGTGTTGCTGGGGCGCTTGTTAGCCTGAATTGCTCCACTATTCTTGGTACAACAATCACTCTCGGTCAAGCCACAACCAATGTTAACGGATCCTTTAATATCACTGTTCCTGCTTTAGCAGGACTTATCCTTGGGTTGCCCATACTACCATGTGTTACTACCGTTCAGCTTCCATTTAACTCTGTGGTTTGTCCCGTGCTCTCCACCACCAATGGCATTCTTGCATCTGCTATTCGATCCGTTGGAACGATTTTAACGACAACATTAGGGCTTGTTCAGAATGTCACCTTAGTGGGATTTGTCAACGTGGGGGTCTAATTGCCATTATAAGTACTCTTCTCCACTTCAATGTCTACTGTTTGTGTAAGAATAAGCAACAAGCAAGCATGTATGCTTGCATGCAAAATATAGCTTGTAACCTTCATGTTTGTGTTTCTTTTGCTCAAATAATGGAGAAGAAATTATATTTAATTAACTGAATGCTGATATATATATATATATATTATATATAAAATAATATGGTATCAATTTAGTTTTTTTTATATTGGTATCAATTTTAATATTCGTTGAAAGCTTATGCCAATTTAATATTCACATAGAAAACTTGTATAGACCCATACGATTTTGATCGATTATAATTTTCGATCATCACTGCTATCAAACAAACGTAGGTTGAATAATATAATTAATTAATATTCTTGTCCCTTCATGTAATTAAGAATGATTTGACAAAAATATAGCAAATCTTTCAAGTTTAATAATTTAATAAAATGAAAAAATGTTTCTTAATTATTATGCTAGACATAATTTCTGAAAAATCGTTGCAACAAAATTTAGCATGCGCTCCGTGTGTCCATTGGACTTATGGGGTAACTCTTCATACAAAGGTCCACATATAACAAGTCTAATTTCAGAAATCCTCTACTTAATACGAAAGTCAATATGTAGATATATTCTGAATAAAAAGCTTATGGGGTAACTCTTCATACAAAGCTTAATCCTTTTTATTTAACAAACTCAGGGGATGGTAAAACAAGTTGGGTTCTAAAAGACGGGGCAGCATGGGCCGATTAAGGGGAGCCTCCCCGAGCCCTGATGCACCCAAAAGGATTTATATCCTGTTTTTTGGAAGGAAAAAAAATTATATGTTTTTTTAAGGAGAAAAAATAATTGAGCTAATTAAGGGGAAAAAAAATTGAGCTAGGAGTAGTCGAACGGGCTGATTACGCCCCTGGTTGACAGTGAAGAAAATCCTGATTAGGTGTGGAAGGTAGTTGTGGATAATGGGAAAACTAGGGAAAAATAAAAATAAACCAAAAATAAAATATGGTGGAGATGGATGCGGCGATCCCAAATTTTCAGATCCACTTCGAGGAAAAAAAAACAGAGACAAATCAATGAATGTGGGGAAGATATCAATGGTCGAAGTTGGTGTTTTGCGAATGTGATTTTCAGAATAGCCAAGTGAATCAGGTAGACGCATGAACAAATAAAACTCATTTCGTATGATAATTCTACACTAATACCATAATAAAGACAAGAATGGAAATATTATCCTCTATTTTTTAATTCAATAATCACCACCCTAAATAATAACAAAAACAAGTATTTATATGATAAAACTCCTACCATGCACAATAAACTCCTAAAGTATTGACAACTCTTTCAAAAATAATAAAACAAATCAACAAAAACTACTCTTAATAGATAATAATATATTTAAATTTTATCTCCATCATTCTCTCTAGGGTCGAGACGATTTGTCCTCGAATCTAAAGGGAAATTGTCACTAGAAAATTGTCAAATCACAGAGTACGAGGAGAACGAGACGGGAAAATAAGATGAATACCACCATAATTAATTATGTATGAATTATCATGCGCGCTCCTTAGTGGTTTGCCAACTCTACAGAACTTATACTTGGATGTTTCTTGGCATGTTGAACTAGCACGACAATTTGTGAATAATTTAAGAAGAAAAGAAGGAATCGATCTTGATAAGATTAGGATCGAGCACAATATTATATACTTCAAAAACTAAATTTCTTTGTCGAGAATTGATGGTCCGTCATAACTACTATCATCCTCATCAATTTTCGACAGTTCCTCGTAGTCGACCATTGAAATTATCGTTTAACATTCCTTATTAAATATAGGTGGCTCATAACCAATCTTCTTGTCAAAGTTCGAAGGTTCTTCATAACCAACCTCCAAGCAACCTTTCTATATAAAAAAATAGTGGTCCATTATATTATAGCAACTATATTTAACGCCACCTGGGAATAAATCATCTGTGTTCGTGGAATATGTTTCGAATGGGGGCAACTAGACGGGCACAACATCATAGGCAAACTCGCAACCACAAATAAATCATTTTTCAATAAGTTCCTTGATTTCTTGATATTGGATGCGCGAGATATTGAATTATATCGACAACAAGTCGATCTGCTGATGAATCTAAGCAGTGTCATTGCTCGTAGTTCAAAACCTAAGTGGTATCGATGTGGCTTATTAAAGATCGTAGCCAGTCTCTAAATATATATGAACTGATGCAAGCAGAAACATGAACAAGTACAACTTTTCTTGTACGTTGATTCTAACGAATATTGTACGAGAGACAAGAATTGAGATAATACCCATGATTTAATTCAATAATCAATCACCCTAAAAATAATAACAAAAACAAGTATTTATAGGACAAAACTAATACTACAATAAAATTCCTTACTATTGACAACTTTTAAAAAATAATAAAATAACCAACTAAAACTAATCTTAATAGATAATAATATCTTTCAATCTTATCTCCATCACCAAGGGCATGGGCGTAGCCAGGATTTTCGGACAGTGCGGTCAAATTTTTTTTCTTTTTGGTGGGACGATTGTCTGGCAGAAATTTTAAAAACATAGGAAAAAAAAGGGAAATCGAAAGATTGTACCTTGCAAAAATTCTTTGCAGATTTCTCCAATTTTGGCTTCTCTAGAATGAACTTCTTGGAGAAGTGAAATATTCAAAAGTTCATTCTAAAATAACCACCAAATAACAATTATTTTTATGGAAAATAGATTTTTACATCCAAAAGTTCATTTCAAAAGTACTCCCAAAAAACCTATTAATTATCAAGTTTGGAATATATATATATATATATATATCTACAAAACCAAAATAGATAATCATTCATCCACTCCTATACCTTAATTAGGCTAGATAATTTTAATTTTTTGGGCCAATATAGTAGGTTTAAGACAAAATATCATGTGAGGCGTGTAAGTCCAAAAGGCTACGATAATCCAGAGGGGGGGTGAATAGATTATCTCCATTTTTTGATTTATCCCTCTTTTTCAAACAGAAAGCTCAAAGACAAATATAAAGGTGCGGAATGTAAACAACACGCGTCGATTTATAGTAGTTCAACCCACCTAGGGCCTAATCTACTACCACCCCAAAGATATCCGGATGGATTTCAAAAAGAAAAAGAATTTTATTAATTACCAAAATTAATACAAATTCAACTTACAACACCTTGAAGAGCACCACACTCTTCTTCAACACCACCTTTGGAGATTACCACAATCTCTCTTTGAAGATTACCACAATCTTCCTTCAACGGCACCTTGTGAAGATTACCACAATCTTCAACCTTGAAGAATACCAATTTCTTCAACACCTCAATAAGAAGATCACCACAATCTCTTTTACACCTATCACCTAGATCATCCAAGTGTGCTCTTACCACAAGAACACTCACAAGGATATCTTGTGTTTGAATGATAACCAAAAATCAAGATTACAACTCAATAATGAATAATACAATTTGAGTGCATAGTGTAATCAAGAATAGCCTAGACCTCAAGGATGTGAAAGTGATAAGCTAGGCAAATTTACAACAAGAATATTAACAATGAAGGACCAAGTATTGGCTTGAAGTGTATCTTGTTGTGTTGTATCTCAATTGTTATTTTGGTTGCTCCAAAACTTCCTCTATTTATAGGAGTTGATTGATCAAGCATAGGCTCCTCTTGGGGATTGAAAATCTACAGAAAAATACAATTAAAATCAAGAATATAGCTGTTAGAAATCAATCCCACAATTTAAGGAAATGTGTCACGTCAAACGGTCATATTTTTGTTGCCAATGCACTGTATGCACGGTCGCACGTAAATAGAAGTTTGAAACGAATCACAAGATTTTACAGGCGACCCCGGTCGATGTGTACCTCGACCGGTCGACCCGACTTCAACCGGTCCCCTAAGTATAAAACCAAAGAAAAAGAGTTCTATTTCAATTACAAACTTGCAGTGCAGGTCGGCCGACAGGCGGCCTGGCGACCGGCCGACCGACGGTCGACGCCTGAGCGACCGGTCGACCTGCCTGGTTTTCCTTCCGTCTCATTTTTGTTTCAAAAATCATCTTCGTGCACGGGTTGCCCTATAGGGGCCGGTCGACCACGAGACAGAAATGTTGTCCGATTTTTGTCGAAAATAAAACTCGAGAAATACTCCAAAAATTTAGTAGAAATATTTTAAACCAATCGGGAGTATTTAGACAACATTTAGAAATCTTGTTATAGGAGTAAAAACCCATTGATATAAAATCATTAAAAGTGTTGTCCATCAAAAATAAACTTGAGGAAATACTCCGGAAAATATTAAAAACATTTTAAATCATTTAGGAGTATTTGGACAACCTTTAAAAACATTGTTTTGGTGACAAAAATAAAATCATCAAAATTAAGATAAAAAGATGTATCAAACAATCTCCCCCTTTTTGATGATTACAAACCAAAACGATTTTTACACAAACTAAGAGAGCAATTTTAGAAATGATTTTCCGGTAAAAACATTTGACCGTTTGGAAGCAACCAAAATTTCCAAAATTATTAAAGCAACCAAGTAGGGAGTGAATATATTCAATAATAAAGCTCCCCCTATCAACAAGCATATAATGTAAAAGCAGTTTTCCATAAGCTAAAAGCTTTAGCTTTTACAATTTGTTCAAGAGCTTATAAGCTCCCCCTGTCACAAAACATCATTAAACAATTATATAAGTCCATCAAGCAACAATTGGAAAAAAAAGAATCACAACTTATGACTTTTATGAGCCATAGCTTATAGCTTTTATGACAAGCTTTTATTAGCTTCTTTGAGCTAATGAGCCAATATCCTGTTTAGCCAATATCCTGTTTCTCCCCCTTTGGAATCATCAAAAAGAATGTTAGGATGATAAAAATATCATGCAAATATATCAAAGTGCGCAAACGAGACGGTTTATCAACCATCGAGCAATTTATAAAGTCCAAGGAAAATGGGAGAATTGTAGTCATAGGAGATCCATAAGCTCATTAGTTAGCTAAAAACATGATTTCAAGAAGATTTTAAGACATTTTTAAGCAAGAGAATCATGTAGAAGTTGAAAGTTTTATTGCGACATTTTATCGAACACCTTGTGTGCGTGAAAAATAAAAGAGGTTGCATATAGTCCTTGTAAAAGTTTCAAGCCAAAAATCATCAATCAACCTCATTCTAAAGCTCAATAAGATCATATGCAACATATGCAACATTTGTTCATCAAATAAGAGGCTCAACAAAGTAGATTCTCAAGGGTTCAACTCAATTGAGATAATATAAGCTAAGAAGGATCAAGGCATTACAAATGCCAAAAATTAGAGCATCCATCAAGTGATACAACAATACAAGTATGATATATCAATTGTCCCAACATATCCAACTAAGCATAATGATCAAAATATTAAAAGAAGCACTTTTACCATCAAGTACTTCATACCAATTATCAACCAATGCTAAATTGAAGTATTTTTTTTTACCATCAAATACTACATCAAGATCATGATCATCCACAAGTCATTAACAACTTGCAATTTTAACCATTTTAAGAAAATAAGCAAATATCATTAGTACCAAAGGAGTTTTACAAAGGTTCATAAAAATACAAAGCAACATTTATGAAAATGCTAGAAAGTAAAGGGGGTGGGAACATCATTCCTCATCCGAGGAGAAGCAAGATCCGGGAATAAAGTCCTTGATGAATTTCTTCAACTTGCCGATAGACTTTTGCATTTTGGAGGTCTTTTTCTCCAAAGCCTCATACCTCGTCTCATGAAAAGCCCTCATCTCATCAAATTCGGCTTGAGTATACCTCCTAGGCGGTTGAGCACCGGTATTACCCTCCGGATTGCTCGGTTCGCCTTCTTCCGCCAATCTTGCGGCCTCGACGTCATCAAAGAAGTCATTAGGATCGGGGGACTCTTGACCTCTTCCTCTAGCATTTTTGTTGGTCGGATGTCCATATTCTTGCGCATCGTGACCATTTGGGAGATGTTATCAATGTCAAAGTCATTTTGAAATACCTCCGAGTTACACTCCGACGAAGGTAGTCCCGATTGAATAAAAAGTTTACAAATTCAATTACCCATAACCAACTTCTTATTACCTTGAGTGATGGACTCAATTGGACATTGAATAAGTATGGCACCAAAGTTAAGTGGTTCCCTCCTAGCAATCTTATAAGTCAAAAAGTAATCCATGTTGCTAGGCATCTTTCCCGACTTACCACAAATGCAATATGCGACAATGACCGACAAAATACGATGCTCAAGTGTCATTGCCAACAAAGAATACTTTGGCCATACTCCCAAATACGTCTTAACTTCTTTCATCGATACCCCCAACATTTCATCATTCCAAGTCCCACAAGAGAAATAATCCCACCCACCATCTCTAACATGTAAAAGCCGGCAAATATCATTGGGAGTCCATCTAAAATGACGACCCTTTACAAGCGAATTAACGGCAATCGGCTTCCTTTCATTATCATATTGCACCCACATATTAGCATAAAAATGTTGGATAATATCATCATCATACAAAACATAAGCATGCTCCCATAGATACATCCAACCTTGCTCCTCAAAAAATCCTCTAATAGTAGGATACTCATTTGTAAATGAACTAAAACGACACATTTTAGTCCGAGCAATAGATTTTCCTCCTATTCCCGAATCCTCATAATACCATTCCGCATACTTATTGATGAAATTAAGAACATTGTGAGAATTAGGAGCTTGAGTAACAAAAGATTTTTTACCTTTCGCCCAACGGCAATTTTGGAGCGAAATTGTTCCGCGGAGCTCGGTAATTTGGGCCCGTGAGAGAATGGGATTTTGAGCATCATCACCTTCTTGAGCCACGTTTCTTTGAGCGGCTCGAATATCACTTTGTTCGGCTTCCTCTTGCCGATTTCTCGAAGAACCTTCTCCACCCCTTCTACGCTTGGAGATGGGATTTCGACCGGTAGAATTTCTAGGAGGAGCCATATATGTAAGATTCTTGTGAAAATAAGAAGATTAGCAACAAGAATCGTGAAAAATGATGAAGAATTGAAGATTTTGGAAGAAAGGGGGTGATATTCTCGCTGTTAAGGGTTTGAGAGAAATAGCTCGTCTGTTTTGAAATGAAGAACAAAACGATTTTAAGTTGTGATTTTGTACTAGGCGACCGGTCGAGGTAGGGTGCGACCGATCGAGGTGCGGCGCGGCCGCCCGCTTTGACCGTCCCAAAGGCAATTTTTCTTTCCTGCAATTTTCCAAAATTCGATTTTTCACCCCAAAAGTTTTAAAACTTTGCAAAAAGATAATTTTGGACAAAGTCCAACAAATACGGGTTTCGGGAAAACATAAATTTGAGAAAATCGAGACTTAGCGAGTAGTGCCCTTTTCAGACAAATTTGCAAAATCATTTAGGGGCACTTAATGGGTTAAAATGAAGTATCTTGAAAGATATGTGCATAAGCATAATATCAAGTTCTAAGAAAAATACGAGTCAACATACCTCGATAGTTTAAGAAACTTGATGACGAAATGGCCAATGAATATGAGATACATATCCTACACAATTTTTAGACAAAGTTTGCACACAAAAAAAATACAAGTGTAGGCAAGTAATAGGAGATATCAAAAGGAGCTTATGCTATAAGATTTTATAAAAGATAATAAGCCACATAAGTCTAATTAAATGCACACAAGTTTTATAAAAAATGTAAGGTCTTCTTAAAAAAAATTATGAAATTCTCAAATATACTAAAGACCAAAAAAAAATAGATACTTGAACACTCATTTGTAATTAAGACACAATAAAAACATGCATAGAATTAAAAATGCATATATAAATGGGGAGATACGGTTTACCAATTACGCCGTTTCCATGGGTTGTGTCTTTCCCATTGTTGATGATATATTCCCCTTGAGAAGTCACTTTGTTGATGATGACTTCTTTGATTGCTCCATTTCCAAGGTTTGTTGCTTTCCCATTGTTGAAAGTCTCTTCTTCTTTGAAAATCATCTTGTTGATGATGTCTTTGCCATTTCCAAGGATTATGTTCGTCCCTATTTTGATTATATCATCTTCTTGGAGATTGGCTTTGTAGAAAATAGTTTCTCCTTCTTTGATCAAATGAAGCGGTCATTTGATGTCTTCTTGGTGGTATGAATTTTTTTCGATCATTATTTCGCCGGGTACCTAATAACACATTATTTTGTGGTACCCTTATGTGTTTGGGTCCTTTAGGATTAGTATTGAGACTTTTAGGCCTCCAACAATAATTAGAGCTATTTCTAGCCCGGCAAGTGTTTACCGTATGACCCTTTTTACCGCAATAAAAACATGTAATAATTCTAGGAGCATAATGACCAACGTGCATAGTGACTTGATCCTTTTTCAAATGATTAACAACATTAGGCTTATGATCAAGTCCTTTATCATAATTATGAACATCAACAATATTGGACAATTTATTTGTACTCAAGTTTGATTTTAATAAATCCTTTTTCATGCAATCAATATTCTCAACAAGAGTACTTTTTTCTTTCTCAAGGTTTCTCACCTTATCAAGTGTGGTGGTGTGATCACGTGATAGTGATTCATAGGAAGTAAATAAACCATCCTTATCATTTTTCAAAACAATGAATTCCTTTTTCAAATTTTTGTATTTAACAAGTAAGCCTTGGAATTCATTTTGTAATTCATCAAAATCATTTTGTAAATCACTATATTTATTTTGAATGACAATATCATAGGAAGTAGAGGGTTTAAGACATACCTCGTTTTCTTCTTCGATACCCATAAAACAATATTCAACTTCTTCGTAATTGGAAGTTGTAAGAGGCTTGTTCCTTAGATTTGAACTTGTATCCCCTTGAGAAGTAAATGCTTTTGTTTGACTCCTTTCATTTGTAAATACTCCATAGATGGCTTCTAATATTTGCCATACTTCATGTGCCGATTTTATTCCTACAATATGTTCATATTCCAAATTAGTAAATGAACAATACAAAATATTGAGAGCTTTACCGTTTAAGGAGATGATTTTCTTCTCTTCATCATTGAGCTTTTTGAGGCCTTTTGAGGTGTGTGGTGTATCTTTCATCGGAATGGATTATCCGTTTATGACGGTGTTCCAAATGTCGAACCCGCAACTTTGTAAGTAGCATTCCATTCTTTCTTTCCAAAGAATAAAATTTTTGGAATCAAATAGTGGTGGCTTGGTGGTGGAGGTGCCGGATAGATGAGCTTCGTTCATAGCCGACGATCGTTTCTCTTCACTCGCGATGTGAAACGAGCTTGCCAAATAGTTTGGCTCTGATACCACTTGTAAGTCCAAGAGGCTACGATAATCTAGAGGGGGGGTGAATAGATTATCTCTATTTTTTGATTTATCCCTCTTTTTCAAACCGAAAGCTGAAAGACAAATATAAAGGTGCGGAATGTAAACAACACGCGTCGATTTATAGTAGTTCAACCCACCTAGGGCCAAATCTACTACCACCCCAGTATATCCGGGATGGATTTCAAAAAGAAAAAAGAATTTTATTAATTACCAAAATTAATACAAATTCAACTTACAACACCTTGAAGAGCACCACACTCTTCTTCAACACCACCTTTGGAGATTACCACAATCTCTCTTTGAAGATTACCACAATCTTCCTTCAACGGCACCTTGTGAAGATTACCACAATCTTCAACCTTGAAGAATACCAATTTCTTCAACACCTCAATAAGAAGATCACCACAATCTCTCTTACACCTATCACCTAGATCATCCAAGTGTGCTCTTACCACAAGAACACTCACAAGGATATCTTGTGTTTGAATGATAACCAAAAATCAAGATTACAACTCAATAATGAATAATACAATTTGAGTGCATAGTGTAATCTAGAATAGCCTAGACCTCAAGGATGTGAAAGTGATAAGCTAGGCAAATTTACAATAAGAATATTAATAATGAAGGACCAAGTATTTGCTTGAAGTGTATCTTGTTGTGTTGTATCTCAATTGTTATTTTGGTTGCTCCAAAACTTCCTCTATTTATAGGAGTTGATTGATCAAGCATAGGCTCCTCTTGGGGATTGAAAATCTACAGAAAAATACAATAAAAATCAAGAATATAGCTGTTAGAAATCAATCCCACAATTTAAGGAAATGTGTCTACTGTCAAACGGTCATATTTTTGTTGTCAATGCACAGGGCGACCGGTCGCACAGAAATAGAAGTTTGAAACGAATCACAGTAATTTTACACAGGGCGACCGGTCGATGTGTACCTGGACCGGTCGACCCTGACTTCAACCGGTCCCCCTAAGTATAAAACCAAAGAAAAAGAGTTCTGTTTCAATTACAAACTTGCAGGTACCAGTCAACCCCTGGGCGACCGGTCGACCGGACCGGTCGACGCCCAGGGCGACCGGTCGACCTGCCTGGTTTTTCTTCCGTCTCATTTTCTGTTTCAAAAATCATCTTCAGTACGGGTTGCCCTATATAATTTGGCCGACCACACGAGACATAAATGTTGTCCAATTTTTGTCGAAAATAAAACTCGAGAAATACTCCGAAAATTTAGTAGAAACATTTTAAACCAATCGGGAGTATTTAGACAACATTTAGAAATCTTGTTATAGGAGTAAAAACCCATTGATATAAAATCATTAAAAGTGTTGTCCATCAAAAATAAACTTGAGGAAATACTCCGGAAAATATTAAAAACATTTTAAATCATTTAGGAGTATTTGGACAACCTTTAAAAACATTGGTTTGGTGACAAAAATAAAATCATCAAAATTAAGATAAAAACATGTATCAAACAAGGCGGTCTCATAGACTTATTTTCGTGAGACAGATCCTAAACCGACCTATATATACTAATCCATTTAAATTTGGATCTTAACTTGCTTTGATTTAGAAATGGATTAGATTCGTCTCATGATTTTGAACCAATGAGACGGTCTCACATGAGACTTACTCAAATTTAACACGGCCGTTCTGGGATTGAGTGCGGTCCGCCGACCGCACTCGTTCTAAGGTGGCTACGCCACTGGTTATGGTGGTGGTGGTAGAAGACAACAAAAAGGAAAAATTGGATGGGTGTACCAAACCCTCCGCCGAACTGACTTATCTGGAATTTACAAAACAATATGTGAAATCCCAAAATTTGTAGACAGAACAGTACAATGAACACGAATGCCATATTCAGGTTCCAGACAAATAAATCAACCGAAATTGAACACGAAAAATTCCAGATTCCGAATTTCAAATAAAAACATACAATTCCAATTTCTTCTTTTTACGGGATTAAAGTAAAAAAAGATCCCAATATGTAACAAAAGAAGAAATATGTTATTGATAATCCAAACATGAGTGACTCTGATACCACTTGTTAGAATTGAAGAAACAATTCAAATCCGAAACTCATGCGAATTATCAATAAACAAATCGAATACGAAATCTTAATCGGAAGCGTACCTGAATCCATATTGTATGATTGAATTGACTGGTTTGGTCTTCTACAGTCAAATCACTGATTACTCAATGGGATCTTTCTGAGATGTGAAAATAAGAGAAGTAAAAGAACAAGTGATTGACTTGGGGACCACAACCCTATTTATATAATCTTTAGGGATTAGGTCAAACTAAAAGCCCATCAATTAAAATCCATACTCAATGGATATTTCTAGAGCCCATTAGTTAGATCACTTAATGGCCCTAATTAATTAAATAGCCTCATAATATAAATTGTTAGACATATGTAAGTACACATAATTAATTAGGATAAAAAATCATAACATTAGCGACCACTGTTGTTACGAGAAAAATATGAGGAAAATGTAGTTAATTACCACCATTTTCAGCAGAAAATGTATGTCAAAAACTCCAAATTAATAATAAGAATTATTTCGCATACATATCCTGAGAACGATTATGGTTGTATACTTAATATGGATTGTCAATAGTTATCCCATTAAAGGAATTAATATTCTTTCAATATTTTAATTATAATAGTTTTCAGATTCCGAAACTTAACCATATTTACTGGTCATGAAAAACACGATTACGTATTTTGTAAGTAAAACAATGTATATCCATCTTAATATAAAATAATTTGAACTATAAGAGATATCAACTTATAACCGAATGTGAGTCACACGAATGGATACCCAGATAGTGTAAAAGTACACATGAGCAATAGATTAAAATATATAACATCCTAGCCTTCTCCATTATTTGAGAATGAGATACAAAATATATAAAGGTTATACACATATTGTTGACGCAGATGTCAACAAGCACAATAACAAGCAATATTTTGCATGCATGCATGCTACCTAATTGCTTGTTGCTTATTCATACTAGTTTTCACACACAATCAGTTGAAATTGAAGTGGAGAAGATTTTCAACTCTGCTTATAATGGAAATTAGGCTCCGACATTGACAAATCCATTTAAGGCGGCATTATGAACCAACCCCAATGTGGATGTAACGATTGTTCCAAGGGATCGAATAGTGGAAACAAGAAGACCATTGGTGGTCGAAAGAACCGGGCAAACAACAGAATGAGTGGAAGTTGAACACTGGCAACGCATGGAACTGTGGGTAAGCCAAGAATAAGTCCCGTCAAAGCAGGAACAATAATATTAAAGGATCCATTAACATGAGTAGTAGCTTGACCAACTGTTGTAGCACCAAGAATGGAGCAATTCTAGCTAACAACCGCCCCAACAACACCTTGACTAGGGCAGTTTCCAGTAGACGTGCAACAAAGGTTGCCGCTGACAACAAAGGCCACGCAAAGTGATCACTTAGCCCTGAGCTAATGGGTTTGAGGACGCAAAGATGAGGAGGACAATGAGAAAAAGGGTAAAAGCATGGTTGGACTTGGAAGCCATATGGAGATTTGGGTGTTTCTGTTCTATAAACAATAGTATGTTAGTTCTCTTGTTATTTGTTGTGTCCAAATGTTTAGTAAAGAAGCCTTATTTATACTAGTTAATTTGCCTCTACTAGTGCATTATATTTTTAAATTTTTTATTACATTTTTGTCTTCCGTGCAAGTTTGAAGTAGGGGTTTAGAGGTGGGTTGCTCTACATATGGTTCTCACCAATTGTACAAGTCAATTGCTTATTTTTTTGTACCATACTGTTATCCAAGTATCTGCCTGGTCAATGAGTAATGCGAAAACTTTATAGCCCATACTGTTGAAGAGCCTGCAATATAAGATTTACATTTTATAAACTACAAAAGTAACTTAATTAAAGTATAATTCAGAAAATTTATTGTTCTATAGCATGGGCCTTTTCTGAATGTGAAAAGTCGCAAAATAAATCTGTAGGCCATATAATATAATAAGTTTATTCAAACAAATTAGTTTTACATGAATTATATATATATATATATATATATATATATATATATATTCGATACATATAATAATTAGTTTTTAAATTAATTTAGTCGTATAACTATAACAAACTTTGTTCTGATTTTCATCTACTTATAAGTTTACAGAAACATTCTTTGAGGATTTTGCCTGGTATGGTTCACATAAAGGATTTTGCCAAACACAAACATAATAGTATGCTTGGGTTGAAAAATTGCAGCATTCAAATTAATGATATTATTAGAAGGCAATGTTATAAGAACACACACACACACTCTATTTTATTTAGCAAAGAAAACCTTATTAAGTTTTGTTTGGATTGAATGTTTTCAGAAAAGACCTGGAATTTTTTTTTTTTTTGAATTTAGAAGGATGCAAATGCGTCATACTAATTGTCAAAAAAAAACTGCTTAATTATTAAAAAAAATTACTCCAAGATTTGAAATAACTACGTAGTAACTTATCAGAATTTTTTTTGATAAGAGAAATAATTTCTTAATTCTGACAAGCAATATATCGATAGAAGACATAAAACATATCTGTTAAAAATCATAAATGGTAAAGCTAAGAAAAGATTCATAGTATCTAGGTTAAATAACAAAAGTCGGCTTAAAGCAACAATGTAATCGTTGCCTTCACATTAGTTTGGTAACATTTCCATTTTGCACGGTAAATTGTTAAAGAAGTTTTAAATATATATTAATTTGAGAAATTAGCCGAGAAGTTTCTAAGTGTCGAAGAGGTGAGATGGTTAATTTGGAGGAAATTAATTTATTTATTTATATTTTTTAGAAGTATTTATTTTTATTTTAAAGTTATAAATATTGAGTATTTAAACAAATGATGTTGATAGTGATGTTATAAACCAATAAAGGGTGGACAAAGACATCTGTTGGAATAACCGATTTTAAAATTGATGTTATAAAGCAAGAAAGGGGTGGCCAAAGACATCAACTCTTAAAGACGATGTCTAATAGCGAAAAAATTCGCTCATGCACATCGCTTCACTTAAAACATGATGTTGTATAGTAGAAGACATCATCAAATTCGTAAAAGCGACGATGTCTTTGAGCGCTTTTCTTGTAGTGCCACTTAGGCTGCGCACCAGACTTGCTGATTACCATAATTTAACCGATATCCAAATCGAAAAATATCCTTTGATTTTTTGACTTTCCCCAAACCAAACAGTCTCGATTTTTTGTGTGGTAAGGTTCTTGTAATTATTCAAATATATTCGTACCAAGAACCGTAATCCGAAACTAGAACCAATTTTAAAATATTTTTTATATTTACATATATAGTATTTTTATCTTATTAATATTTTGATATTGAATAAATTACATATCTTTTGAAACTCAATATTATATAAAACATATAACTAAAAAATATCTTTTCATTAGCATACTATAACGATTATCACTGAATAATTGAATATGATGATTTCATTCACTAGTTATATAGTTGGTACATTATATTAATTAATTTATTTAAATGTACTTATTAATAAATTAAATTGAAAATCATATTAGATTTGTGCTAAACGTTTTAATCTGATGATATTTTCTTTCATAACTAAATGAAAATTAGTTAAATGATTAGTAAATTGCATTATATGTTATGTCTTTAGAATTTGGGGTTGTATTATGGTCTTATAATTTAAGATTGTATTATCTGTTATAGTTTAATATCTATTTGAGGATTGCACTAAAAATTAAATGGATTGAAAATAAACTATTCGCCAATTTTTACAATGTGTATTCTATTTTCTCCCTTTTTATATGTTTTATTTATGACTAATCTTTGAATCACCATTTTTCCGTCCCATCCCAAACAGTCCCATACCATCCCATTAGAATAGAATCTCCCTCCCAATCGTCCTGAATTTTCGGGACAATTCAGGATGGAGATTTTTCTCTATGGCTAGGTTCTTGAGATTGGATTTTGGAATTTCCAAACATCAGAATGGTTCTGGTGATTTCTAAACCTTTGGACCGTCCCGGACATGCACATGCCACTACAAGAAAAAATCAGTTTACTTACACAAAAATTTGTAGGTAAGTATTCAGATAAGTATAAAGTGTATGTATAATCATTGTAGGTAAATATTTATCGACAAAATCTAAAATTCTTGGTAAATACCTATAATAATTTTGTTGGTAAGTTTAAAATTTATTCACTACAAAAAAATATATGTGTTTAGCGACGCTAAAATTTTCACTTGGTGACGCGTATTAGCGTCACAAGGTACATTACCTACACTTTTAAAAGCGTCATGATTTGCATTGTTAAATTTGATGTCACGAAAATATCTGTGACGCAAGATCTATGCATAGGTAAAATTCATTTCCTGACGCTTTTATCAAATGCATCATTATGTGGCGACGCTACTTTCTGTCACAATCACAAATGATTTAATATATTTTAAATGAAGTTTTGATGACGCTAAAAGCGTTGTTAAATTTAGGGATGCTATTGAGCGTCTTTAAAGTCGCGACGCTTTTGAAAATTAGTGTCATTAAAATTGTGAGGAATTTTACATTTCTAGATTTTGTAAAATTTATTAGAGATCAATTATTTATTAATTTTTAAAACAATTTAAACTTAATATTTAATTTTTGACTCATTTAGAATATATATTTATTGTTAATCAATTATACACCAAATGGTCTCTATTTATTAACTCTCGATATCATTCTCTACACTTCAATCTTTCGATGTGGGATAGATATTCTAATTTTTAACTTTGTGACGCTTTTTAATAAGTGTCGTCATTTTAGTGACACAAACAATGAAAGTGTAAGTAAATTTTAAAAATTTGGCGACAAATAAAAAAAGCGTAAGTAAAATAGAAAGTGTCATAAATTTTATGACACTTTTTAATAAGTGTCGTCGTTTTAGGGATACAAATAGAAAATCGTAAGTAAATTCTATAATTATCGTGACACTTATAAAAAAAAGTCGGTAATTTTATTAAGTAATGACACTTCAATTAAAGTGTCATTAAATTGAATAAAATGCTAACGCTTTCTAGTAAATGTCACTAATTTTTATAATTTACGACGCTTTTTAAAAAGCGTCATTAAATACTTGTTTATAACGACGCTTTTTGGTAGCGTCTTTAAATTTGTGTTGGGATAGATCATTTTTCTTGTAGTGATTGATGATCTGTCGGTAATTTGTCAGTATAATTCGGAAAAAAATAATATTTTTTATTTTGTAGGTATGCTATAAACAAACATAAAATTTAGTAACAAAATCATCTGTGTGGAAAAATTGTCACTATACTGGAATTTTTTAGTGGTGTACCCATTGAGCCTTCGCATGTTGTGCACGCCCAAAATCAGATCACATGCCTCGCACATGCGGCTAAAAGCCCGCTCCGCCCTGTTCTAGGCACGGGGTGGGTCTGGGTCTTCACCTACCCGTTTCCATCCCTAGAATTAATAGATAATTTTATAATGACTTAAAATGTGATATAATGTATATCTCTCTAATAAATACAATACTATAATCTAAATAGTCTAACCCTCCATGACTTAAAATGTGACAAATAATTGAGACTTTATGCAAATAATCATAAAGATGAATTTGTTGCATTTGGAGCTTTCAACTTCTCTCACGCACAAATATTGAACATCAAATCGGATGTTATCATTATTTACATTAATTTAATTTGTTGGACAAAAATCAAAATGTATTAAGCAATTAGTTATCATTCTACAAAGTAGTTTGTTGTTTCTAATTTCATATTAGAAATGAGTTTATACATGCACATATTTTTGTTCAAACTCTTCTTGTGGTATTCATATTATTAATTCTCAAAGCCTTTGGCGATGATGACGATGTTTCAATTGTGTTTGAATTTTTATACTTTGAATTTTAAGACTTTATCCTTATAATGCAACATAAAACATTTGTGTAATTTAGTTTTACATATTTAGTTTGGATGTTATATTGTTATGCATACTTTAATTTAAAATTTAGATTTAAAGAAAAAAATTAAATTGTTTGGCTTGTTGCCCGATAATGGTCCGTTTAGCTTGAAGCTGGTTTAATAGTGACCCGTTTAGCCCGAAACCCATTTAACCCGAAACTTCGCTAGGGTGGCCCTATACGGCTAGGCCAACCCGTTTAACATCTATATGTGACGGGACGGGATGGTCCGAGATCCCAAAATTAAATCTCTAGAACCAAACCACAAAAAAAAATCTTCGTCTTGAACCATCCCAAAAGTTCGTGACGGTTTCAGATGGATATTCTGTTCTAATGGGACGATGCGGGACGGAGAAACGGAGATTCAAAAATTATTAAGAAATAAAACACACAAAAAAGAGGGAGAAAAAATCAGTGTAAAATTCATTAAATAGTTATACTTCAAATGTTTTTCTTAGTACAATCTCAAAAATAGTATTAAAACCATTAGAACTATATATATGAGATTAACTTTTTTATATTTTATATTTAACTTATACATAAAATTTCTTTAATTCATATTTAGGTGCTAAATTTTTTATATTGTAATTCCAAATCTTTCTTTCATGATATATAGTATAGCTATACTACAATTTTAGTTTTATAAATTAAATCAATTTAAATTTTCAATAATTTTTATCTAATTTTTAAATTGTAGTATTGATTTTTCTTTTTCGATTTTAACATAATCAATTTTAGATATTATGTTATTCGTATAACCAGAAGTAAAAGCCTAGAAGCTCAATAAATGATAAATTTAGTAATCCTTATTACACGATAATATTCTACTCCCGCCTATTCAAAATAAGTGTTTTTTTGGTAGATTTTGTTTTCCACAAAGAATGTCGTTTTACATTTACAAGGCTGATGAGAAATGAATTTCCCTAAATTGCCCTTATACTTTTATTAGTAATTCATTTAGTTAATTAATGGAGTTGTAAATATTATTACACTACTACAAAAGACCTTTTTTACATCGGTTCTGGGAGACTTTCTACATCGGTTTTGTAACCGATGTAGAATTAGGCGTAGTGGAAAGTAAAGACTTTTCACTTCGAGCATGGAACCGATGTAAAAAATAAAATACTACATCGGTTGCATTTGCAACCGATGTAGAATATTACCCTAACCGTGTATAACACAAACTTTAGATCGGTTCACTTGACAACCGATGTAAAATGTTACATTCTACATCGTTTTCAGGAATAACCGATGTAAAGTTTTTTTTTATGTTTTACATCAGTTGTAATTCCAATTTTACAACCGATGTAATTTTTTTTATATTTACAAAATTACGCCCTACGCAGCCAGCACCTGTACAATTATAAAATAATACGCCCTCTTTGCGCAACAACAATTAATCAAGATACCTTATACCAACAATACATCGACAATCACCTAAATATCATATACAAACAATACAACAAATTGCAATATTAAGTCGATAATTTAACAACAAAACGGATCATCATTTTCTACAATACAATATATAAAATTCTTTCAACACAATACACTGGGTGATCAATACAGGATTACTTGGTTGCTTCAGAATAACGTATGTCAACTTGGTAATCAATGTTTGGATTCTTCTTTATAAATCAACCTATAAGAAAACCCAAAAAAAGATAAACATGAATCCCACTATCAAACAATTATACGCATAGAAACCAATAATGCAGTATATATATTTATACACAATCTCCGGAAAAGATTATTTGAAGATACCTGTATAATAGTTAGACTTTTTCATAATTAGACTAAACCTCGATGGTATTTTTTGTTTATTAACCCTTGTGCAAAACCTAAAAAGAAATTCCTTCCAACTATTAAGGGTCCAACTTTAGTCATTTATGTGAACTAATTTATTATTAAATTGAATTAGGAGAAAAAAATAATTGATAGTGATCAAAGTTGTAAAAGAGGAATTGACTGTTAAGTAACACAATTTAAAGCCACAATATTAATGCACAAAATTCAGATCTCAATATCATTCACCAACTTGTCCGACAAATATAAAAAAAGATAGAAATGACTCACCTCTAATCATTTTTTGTCAAATTTGCGAGACTTTGAGGAAAATACTCGATCTGTCTCTCCTTCAACCTCTTCGCTTTAGGCAAATATTCATTTGCAACTACGCCGCAAACACCTAGATGGGGATAATCATATGCTCTTCTGTCAAAGAAAATATCAAGAAACAATGTTAACCTCAGTAGTATATTTAAAAAAAATTTCTTTAATTTGCAAGAAATTAATTTTCATAATAATAGTTGACCTCATGGCATAGTGAGGATGATTAGAATGAATTGCATAAGCTATTGATGGCTACGATTGCACAAACAAACCTTACATGTTTTTCTTGGTCCTTTCGCCTAAAATAATTGCAAAAATATTTAATAAATTTATGTCTATACATTGCCACACCCATGTAGGTATTTAGAGAGAACTTAATCACATTCTATAAATTTGCTCGCTGAAAATACTACTGAAGAAAGAAGAGACTGACCATGTCAACTTCAATCTGTTCAGAGTACGATAGAATGATAACTTTTTCTAGATAGAGTAATGATATCTTATCCCACATTTGTTTGTGATTTTCAATAATCAAATTCTAGATTTCAGCTTTTGAAAAAATCAAACATTTATAGTAGTTTACAAAGCATCTATCATCACCAGCTTCAACTAAAATATGGATAAGCATCGAAAATCAGATAGTGAATAGCAGATAAAGAACATGGTAGGCACTTGCACAAATTCCATAGATATAAAAGTTGACCAAATGTAGTAGTTGTTGTAGCTCGTCATAATATACTATTCACCAATAATTTGGAAAAATCAAACTAATCTAACAAGTCAAAATGAGATACTTTCTTCATTTGCCTATACAAGATCTCCAGGAAAAAAACAATAAACGAACAAAAATCTAGTAATCACAAAAATAAACCTCTGAAAGTTCTTCCATAAGAGAAGAGTGTAAGGCATCAGCTTCTTTCCCCAAACTGTGAACATCATGCAGACCATCTTTTATAGCCAAGACCTGCAGACAGACTAAAAGGTTAGCAAATAATCTCTCTCCTTGTTTGTTTGGGCGTGTGTGTGTAACATTTGAGTTCAAGGGCAGATAAGAAGAATAAAACTAGAAATCAATCATAAGTCATCTCATTCCAAATAGTTTTATACTTCTAGTTGAATGCCAGAACATGAACACATGCAGTTGGGAGCTGCACATAGGCAGGATGAAATGTCTAATATCTTGTATCATCTGTGTTTTACACTTTCTGGAGAAGTGGCAAAATTCTCTGTTCTTTTACGCTAGTGAAACTATTTCTGTAAAATTCCAGCTAAGGCAACATATCACACTTGAACATCTTCCAACTCTGAAAGATCAAGCACATCATACACACTATAAAGGAACTCTGCCGAACTCTTAACTTAGCAAATCAAGTAAACAATTTTTCACTTCCAGGTCCTCTATGCTGAAAATTCTTAGAAATCAAATCCTTACAGGTATAGCGACATAGAATGACAACATTCAACAAACAATTAATTCTGATGACTCGTGAAGATTTTATGATATTTATTGTTTGAAACATCACGACAATGCATTTCGTTCACCAATGATAGACTAATAATATGAAGAAAGGATATATATTAATTATCGTATGAACAATCTTCGGAAACACTAACTTAAGTCCTTTAGAAAAAAGTCCTACTGTTCGTTCACTTTGAATGAATTTGAGAGTGAAGTAGAACATTGAACAAATACTAGTGATTGGAATATTAGTAATACTTTTTAGGAATTACTATCGAAGCACCACATAAATTGGTAGCTAAGAGTGTCAGAGATCGTTCACTAAGCACAGATTTTGACTAGTGTACTTGTGATCGAGGAAATCAAACAAAGGAGTCGAGGACAGATGTGATAGTTTTCAGAGGATTTCATGAATGATAGTATAAAAACACCTTTTAACAATTTCCGAAATTCAGTCTAATACGTACTAGGAGCTATCGTATAATATTTACCACAACAAAGATTAAATGTTTTTTTATCACAATCTTGACAAAAAGAATGTCTTATCATTAGCAAAGCCTGTGAACTTCTATGTCTAGATGTGAGGCATAAATTAAACCATAAAAACAAATACCATCACAAATTTCTTATGTTTGAAGCTCTCACTATAGTATAGTTATCAACTGTTGTTTTGGAGGTCCACGGAACTCGTCATTGGTTCGATGATCTAAAGTCCACAATACCAATAAAAACAAAAAAAAAAAAAAAACAGATTACCCCCACATTTGACGAAAACAACCTTAGAAAAGCCCAAGCCCCCATGTTCAACTTCCTAAATAGAGCCACCACCACAAGTCCGATCGCAAAGATACGGTTGTGTAAAATCTTCACAACATAGAACTTGGCCCTAAGCCAAAAGCGAGATCGAGAACGTAGCTATGTCAACTCGACAAATAATAAACAAATTACTTAAAAGGCAATCATCTAATAAAAAATCCAAAATGTCACCAAAAATACTAACATATATATCCCAATTGAACATTCAAGCACAATCATCGATTCGAGAATAAGCCCAAAAAGAACAACATCCACAAATTTCAACACAAAAAAATGAACAAAAAGGACACATACTTGCATAGGTTTTCTCGGCGTTTCCAACTGAAACGGCGTCTTTCTCTTACGCTTAGTCCTACCCCTCCGACTGATCCATGCTCCTATTGATATCTCCCTCCGAACCAGCCTCCAATGAATACCAGTTGCAGCCCACGAACCCTAGAAATCACGACTTGCCCGAAAAAATGTTAGGGTTTGAAACAACGAAACAGTGAAAACCATTCTCCCTATCTTGACCGACTTTGACCATGCACATATGTGCCAGTAAGATGAAGGTGCTCTAGCGGAATGATTGTGCAACGGTGGCAGGCGGCAGAGGAATGACGAGACAAATCGAGAAATTTAATTTGGGAAAATAGAGTATAATCGATTTGAGAGAAGAAAAAACTGAGATGCTGAAGGGAATAGGGCAAATATTTACATCGCGTATTTAATAACAAATGATGAAAACATCTTTAAAAAGTTTACAAATATGCCACCGGGTATTTTTTCTACATCTATTACTTTATAACCGATGTAAAGCAGTTATTTCTACATCGGTTCATTTGATAACCGATGTAGAATTAAACTTTTTACATCGCGTTTTGCACAACCGATGTAGATATCTTCTAAAAAATTACAATTATGCCACCACATTTTTTTTACATCGGTTGTGTAATAACCGATGTTAAACCATGATGTAAAATGTCTTTTTTGTAGTAGTGTTAATTAATGGTATATTGGGTATTATCCACGAGAGCTTGTAAAATTGTGATGTAAGCATAGCAACACTGATGTCGTTGCTAAATATATCTAATTGGGACGACACAAAGTCGCTACTAAAAATGCCGAAGCAAAAGCCATGTTTTGTTGTAGTATCTAGTTTTGGATCTTCGGTTTGGTACGGTTGGTATATATGGTTCGGTACGGTTCTCGGTATGAATATTTGAAAAATTCCAGAATCATATCATGAAAAATTTTGGGACGCTTCGTTTCAGGAAAAGTCAAAAGTCAATGGTTATTTTTGTTTCGGATATTTTTCGATTCGAATATCGGTTTGGTTTCGATAATTTCCAAGTCACGTGCACACCCCTAACTGGGACCAAATTCAAATTGTCCAACTTGATGAAATCTACATAGTTGAATCTTACATTGAGATTGATATGAACAATGCAGGTAGTTTAAGGGATGATAGGATGATCCACTTATAAGTTTCCTATTTTAACTATATTCGGCTACCACTGCATGCATCCTAAGTCTAAGGGATGATAGGATGAGCCACTTATAAGTTTCCTATTTTAAGTAGTAAAAAAATATTATTATCTACTATCTACTACTATCTACATAGATGGCCTTATTGCCAAACTGGAGGAACCTTCTCAAATCAGTTAGGGAGGATCTTCTATTGAGAAATGTATTTCATCTCCTATTTCAATTCATGAATGATTGTCAATTGTATAAAAATTACAATATATATTTGTTTTCAAATATAAATTGTGGATTTTTATAAGGCAAATGATATCAGTTAAAAAAACACTTTATAATTATTTGTATGGTGGAATAGGTCATAATCCTTTACAAGGAAACGTGAAAAATTCTTATTGTTTTGTACATACATTGTGTGCTAAAAATGATGACAATTAACTACAATTGGGAAAGGACTATAAGACCATTTTTCTTGTATATTTCTTGAAACCTAAATGGAAATGGTTTGAAATCATATAGTCTATAACCGAGTTGAGCCTGCAAAAGCTATGTGAACCTCAGGCCCGTACTTGATGGTAGGCACAGTAGGCCATTGCCTAGGGCCCCAAATTTTTAGGGCCCCAATTTTTTTTTTATATTCCTAATGAAAAATAATTTTTGGACCCATTTTTTTTCATTATCAGACCAAAACACCCAAGAAAAGACTTTCAACTTCAAAGTACAACACCCAAATTTCAAAAAAGGCCCAAACTCTTCCAAACTTTTATGCAATTCACGTTAATATTCAATTGTCTCTACCATTCTTATCTCAAAAAAAAGAAAAAAATTGTCTCTACCATTCCTTGGTCAAAGACTCAAATATTCTAATATTTTATTTGAAGACCAAAATACAAATATTCCTTTGGAGGAATGCATTCCTTTTTTAGCACTATAAGTTTTTTCTGAAAAATATAATGCCAGATATGTGTCAAATTTTATTATTGAAGTTCTTTTCAATTGTATATAGAATAAAGGTTAATTTTAACATAAAATATGTACATACTTTTTATAAAGTAAGTGGTTCACGACTATTCAAATGCACAATTCTCAAGATGGAACGAGGGACTTAAATTTAATTACAACTTTTAAGAACGAAACCCTCTTCTCTTCTCCATTGTGAGTCGTCACTTTCATCTTCCTCACTTGGTCACTCCTCAGCGGTAGCTAGCAGTCAAAGGCGACGGAGGTGGTCAAGGGGCCCATTTTCAGAATCGCGCCTAGGGCCCTGTGAAGCACAGGTCCGGCCCTGGTGAACCTTCACTGGTGACATTCATGCAATTACGCCCATCTTTATTAATTAATGGTATATTGGGTATTTTAATACAATCCTTAATATATGTATTTTTTATTCCTAAAACAATATGTATTTTGAATAGAGGAAAGTATAATCTTGGCCCATTTTCCATAGCTCTTGACTTAATTAGAAAAGTATAATTAACTAATAAAATTGACAAATTAATATGAAACGAAAGTTTATGTATGTTTATTGTCTCAATGTCTAAATTTATTGATTAGATGATTGCTCTAGTTTTGATGCAATTTACGAATAATTTAATTAGTTTTAAATTTAATTATTTTTTTGATTAGGGGATGAGTCTAGTTATGTTCCTTAATAAGTCAAATATATATCATCCTGATAAAATATTTTCTACAAATCAAATATGATTTTATAATTTAATTTATTGGACATATTTAACTAAATTAATATATGATGACCACCAAGTTTTAATAAATAATCAATACAATTTGTAACTCTTCTTGAATTAAATTCATATTCAATTATTCATTTGATATATTGATAAAATATGATAAACTTTTAATTTGATAATTTCTAGTATTATGTTTTATATAGTCTTGAATTTTAAAGGAATGTGTAGCTAATTCAATATTAAACTATAAATAAGATAAAAATATTATATGTGTATATGTAAAAAATATCTAAAATCGGTTCTAGTTTCGGATCTTTGGTTTGGTACGGTTCGGTATATATGGTTCGGTACGGTTCTCGGTATGAATATTTAAGAAATCTCCAGAATCGTATCATGAAAATTTTTGGAACGATTCGTTTCGGGAAAAGTCAAAAGTCAATGGTTATTTTTGGTTCGGATATTTTTCAATTTTCGAATATCGGTTTAGTTTCGATAATCTCCAAGTCACGTGCACACCCCTAGTTGGGACCAAATTGATCAAATTGTCCAACTTGATAAAATCTGTATAGTTGAATCTTACATAGAGATTGATATGAACAATGCAGGTAGCCCATACTGGTGTTTCCAAATTTTAAAAATATTCGGCTACCACTGCATGCATCCTAAGTCTAAGGGATGATAGGATGAGCCACTTATAAGTTTCCTATTTTAAGTAGATGGCCTTATTGCCAAACTGGAGGAACCTTCTCAAATCAGTTAGGGAGGATCTTCTATTGAGAAATGTATTTCATCTCCTGTTTCAATCCACGGATGATTGTCAAGTATATAAAAATTACCATATAAAATTGTTTTCAAGTATAAATTGTGGATTTTTATAAGACAAATGATAACAATTAAAAAAACACTTGATAATCATTTGTATGGTGGAATAGGTCATAATCCTTCACAGATGACATTCATGCAATCACGCCCATCTTTATTTGAGGGAACCCTCTTCAGTCTCTGGATGGAGAGGATGTTGTACTTTGTCTGCACGCACATACACACATATATTTGCTCTTCTGGTATCTTAATTAGGACTAAGTTATTCTTGAACTCACATAAATTAAAGTTGTGATTCATTGGTAGAAATATTTGTATTGTGAGGGTGATTGACCAGATGGTGTTCGATCTCATATGAGTGTATGTGTTCCTTTCCCTACTATTCCTAATTTATTGTACAAAAAAAAAAAAAAAACTTGAACAATCGATGGTGCGGAAAGTATCA
Organism: Rehmannia glutinosa; assembly: GCA_016081115.2. NCBI lineage: Eukaryota > Viridiplantae > Streptophyta > Magnoliopsida > Lamiales > Orobanchaceae > Rehmannia > Rehmannia glutinosa. The sequence goes on from JABTTQ020003088.1 coordinate 294,588, forward strand.
TGCTATCTTGAATTAATTATTTGAATATTTTGCTTAACTGTTCGTATGTCACTTCCATAGTACTTATGACAAAAGATATATTTGATGTGGACAATTGCATAATTAAATGATATATTTTTTTTCACTTTTTATGTCCCTTCAGGCAAATAAATCAAACCACTGTAACAATTGATTTTTTCAAGCTTAGTTACTTGGGCGAAAAATTCAAAATGTTTTTTGTTCTTCGACAAGATATTATCTATTTCTCGTCTTTCCAATGAACAAAAATTCATCGTAACCTATATTAACTATACAACATTAAGCCAATCTACATATTTCAGTTCATATTTTCTATGCATCCCGTAGCTTTATCCAATCCAAATTCTCTCACATATATATATATATATATATATATATATATATATATATATAGGGATAAGATCTCATGTCGCAGCCTCTTACCATGTGGCAGTGTGGACAGATCCTATCCATTCATCATATTCAATCAATGGTTCAGATTAGGCCTAAAAATAAACTATTTTTCATTTATTTTATGTGTAAAAAGGGCAAATCGGTAACAATCAAAATGGTGTAAAAATAATACCATAATTACTTTCCTAAAATCAAAGGATATATTCAATATCAGATTTCCATAACAGATACGCCTAATAATGAGGAAAAAAACGGATTCTCACTCTTCATTGACGCAATATTTTGGTGTACAAATGTTTATAATATTGTGCTCTGGATGCATTTTTTCGTGTATAGATATGCATATTTTGGTGCTAATCGGTAACTATCAAAATGGTGTAAAAATAATACCATATTTACTTTCCTAAAATTAAGGGATATATTCAATATCAAATTTCCATAACAGATACGCCTAATAATGAGGAAAAAAACCGATTCTCACTCTTCATTGACGCAATATTTTGGTGTACAAATATTTATAATATTGTGCTCTGGACACATTATTTCGTGTATAGATATGCATATTTTGGTGCTAATCGGTAACTATCAAAATGGTGTAAAAATAATACCATATTTACTTTCCTAAAATAAAGGGATATATTCAATATCAGATTTCCATAACAAATACGCCTAATAATGAGGAAAAAAAACGGATTCTCACTCTTCATTGACGCAATATTTTGGTGTACAAATGTTTATAATATTGTACCCTGGACGCATTATTTTGTGTATAGATATGCATATTTTGGTGCTACTATAACATGAAATATGACGTGTTTGGATGTTTATTTCAGACTAAACACTGGTACTTAAGTTGGTATAAAAATATTGACAATATTATACATTGTAAGCATATTTTGGTGTATACATATGCAGACTTCGGTGCTTTATAACCATAAAAATATGGTATAAAAATAATTCCATTACGGTATCCTGAAATTATATTTTGGTATATACTTGTCCAATATTTGGTGATAATATAAGTATTCAGTAGTGCATTGTTAGATGTTTAATTGAGAATATTGTATACTAATATCGACAATATTGTATATTTTGAAAATTATTTTGTGTATACATTTTGATTTGGTGTATAAATATGCGATTTTTCAACATTATGTCTTGCATGATATCACCCACTTGCTTGCAAATATCGAGAGAATAGATCCAACTGAAAAACACATAAAATAAAATTGCCAAAAAAAAAAATGATGTTAACATCAAACAAGTCAACCAAAAAAAGAAAAAGGATGCAGCGTGTCGCATAGAAACTAACTGTATACCAACAATTGCCTAATTGTATACCATTCTATAGCTAAGTTTTCATCAATTCTTATCCACAATTAAAATAAAACAACTGAACTAATTGTATACCAACTATTTACTAAATGTATACCAACGTATAACTAAGTTTTCATCAATTTATTTCCACGGGTACAATAAAACAAAATGGGCCAAAAAAAATATAAGCTACAATTTTCTCAGTTTGGGCACGTATCTTCTCCTCAGTTTGGGCATCGAGGCTTTCAAAGCAGATTTTGTGGTCTTTGACCTCCGGGCTCTGATTACCATCACTCGCACCATCGCTCGGCCCTAGGGATGCAGGTCTCTTACTGTTTCCTCATGCCATTTAACCTGGAAGTGAGAAACATATATGAAACATTATACTGTGCATGAACTATACTAATTCTACGATGTAGCAAAGAGAATACAACATCTAAACTAATTGTGCACTGATTGTACTCTAACTGTATACGAAACTAATACTATTTAAACATCAATTGTATATGCATTAAATGTGTCCTACAACTAGGTCAACAACACTGAAGAAAATCCACAAATAGTCATCTTCAATTGATATAAAAATATTGTATGAATTAGGTAAAAACCCTTTGCACTGTGACCTAAAAAACCAAGAAATCGAAAAAATGTAAACACAGTCTTACCTTAATGTAGATTTACAGAAGCTTATTGGAGATACAAAGCTCAACTGAGTTCTGCCGTACACAAAAGAAAACCTCAGGCTCGATTTCTGAAGAGAAAAATTGTGCTCCAGCCGCGTGTGAGATGAAATTTTGTGAGGGATGAAGATGCTGGAGACGTGTTAGAGTGGGTGTTTGTGGGGGTGCGAAATCTTTTAGAAATTTTGGAGAAAATAGCAGACCAAAAAATCGATTTTTGCAGAGAGAATTTGTGCTCTAGGCATGTGTAAGAGGGAATTTTGTGAGGGATGAAGATGGTGGAGACGTATGAGAGTGGGTGTTTGTGGGGGGAAGAAATCTTTTAGAATTTTTGGAGAAAATACCATACCAAATAAGCGGGTGATTTGGTGATTGAATCCCAAAACAATAGGAAAAAGTGGGCAGTTACCAAATTGGACGTTACTTAATGTTTGTAATTTGTCTATTTTGCCCTTAAATGGGCTGATTTCAATTTTTTTAAAACAAAAATGAAAAAAATCAGGCCTTATGATTAAACATGTTAACGGCCTAGATCTGTCCACACTGCCACATATTAAGGGGCTTGCCACATATGATCCTATACCTATATATATATATATATATATATATATCCAATTTATTTTCCCCGGCCGTCTCATCCTTATGTCATGATTAAAAACTGATTTTTCATAGAACTTTTCACCCATGTCGAAATTATTAATTGGCATCTGCTTAAAAAAAGGCACTAATTGAAGTTATTCCAAAACTTATTATTAAGTGGCTTATCCTATTCCCATTAGAGTAAAGATAGCCTTATATTATTTGAATTTGGCAACACCTTTATGGGCTACCAATGTTCATATCAAACTTAGTGTATCAAGTTGCACAACTTGAATTTGGTCCACTACATCCGCTTAATAAACTTCAATTTCAAATATAAATTTTATGTATAAATACGGCTTCTTTACTAACATTTGGACACAACAAATAACAAGAGAACTAACATACTATTGTTTATAGAACACAAACACCCAAATCTCCAAATGGCTTCCAACCGTGCTTTTAGCCTTTTCCTCATTGCCCTCCTCGTTTTTGCGTCCTCAAACCCATTAGCCCACGGCCAGGTGATCACGCTGCGTGGCTTCACTGTAGGCGGCAATCTTTGTTGCACGTCTAGCGGAAACTCTCCTGGCTAAGTTGTTGTTGGGGCGGTTGTTAGCTTGAATTGCTCCATTCTTTGTGCTAACAGTTGGTCAAGCTACCACTAATATTAATGGATACTTTAATATTACTGTTCCTGCCTTAACGGGACTTATTCTCGGCCTGCCCACAGTTCCATGCGTTGTCAATGTTCAACTTCCACTCAACTCTGTTGTTTGCCCGGTTCTTTCTATCACCAATGGCATTCTTGTTTCAACTATTCGATCGCTTGGAACAATCATTATATCTGCATGGGGTTGGTTCAAAATGCCGCCTTAAATGGATTTGTCAATGTCGGAGCCTGGTTGCCATTATAAGTAGAGTACTTGAAAATTCTTCTCCTACCACTTTAATTTCTCACTGATTATGTATGACAACTTGTATGAAAATAAGCAACAAGCAATTAGCAAGTATGCAAAGTAATTGCTTATTTTTGTGCTTGTTGATATCCACGTCAACTATGTAACCTTTATATATTTTATATCTCATTCTCAAATAATGGAGAAGGAAGTAATGTAATTTAATCTAATTAATGCTCATATATATATATATATATATATATACTTTTACACTATCTGGGGATACACATTTGTGATGCTCATTTGGTTATATAAGTTGGTCTTTATCTTATTGTTCACATTATTATAAATTTAGATGGATATACGTTGTTTTACTTAAATAATGCGTAATATTCATGTTTAGTAACCAGTAAACATGGTAAGTTTCGGAATCTGAAAACTATTATGAAAATGTTGAAAGAATACTCCTTTAATGGTCCATATAAAACAAGTCTAATTTTTAGAAAATCCTCCAATTTAATTGGGGAGTTAATAAATAGAGTCCGTCGAATTTTTGGCAATGTCAAAATATTTTTTAGCTATTTTTTTGAAACACGTTTTTTTTAGCCATTTGATTACGTAAAAAATCCAATTTGCTCTTGAGTGAATTTAACTGCACCAAGACACACATCCTTGTAACTTGGCATCGAGTTACTGTGATTTGGCAACGAGTTACTGTGTTACTTGGCATACCATAACTTGGCATCGAGTTACCATAACTTGGCATCGAGTTATCATAACTTGGCATCGAGTTACTGTAACACTTAGCATCGATTTATCATAACTATTACTTCAATATGGTATCATGAGCCGATAGATGTTTCCATGCACAGTCACCGGAAATTGTGCTTTTCTCCGCCGTGAAGCCATGGATTCTGGTGGAATTTCAGTTTCTTCTCTTATTTCTCCAACTTTACCTAGTCTTGCCACACTTTCTCTCCGATAGGATCGATCCACATACATATTTTGGCTCAAGTCCTCTCCGCAGTTCGTGCTCATAGATTTGATTGTTATATTCTTTGAGAAATTTTAGCTCCATCGAAATTCATTCCCAGTTCTTCGTCTGAATCTGTTCTCAATCCAGATTATTTGGTGTGGCTACATGATCAGTTTCTTTTCAGCTTGTTGCTAACTTCAATTTCAGAATTGATGTTCGGACATGTTATTCGATACTCACATTCTGCTGAACTTTGGTAAGTTCTCAAAAATCTTTTTAATTCTCAATCAAAGGCTAAGGTTATGCAACTTCGTCTTCAGCTACAAACATTTAAAAAGGGGGATCTCTCTGTTGATGTTTACATCTTAAAAATGTGTGCACTTGCTGACAATATAAATGTTGCTGGTCAATCTTTTACCGATGGTGATCTTATTTTGCACATATTAAGTGGTTTTGGTTCTGAATATGATCTCGTGGTGATTAATCTCACTTCCTGTTCTGATTTGTTGTCACTTCAAGATGTGCATTTTGCGTTACAAACTCACGAAACGCGTTCACAACAACAAATTCAGTCTACTCAAATTATTACTTATGATTCTAATTTTCCTTGAGCACATGTTGATATGAGGCAAAATTCTAGTGCTTCTGGTCAGTTTCGGTTTGGATCTAATAATCTTGTTCAGTTTTATCAGCCTCGTGGATATTTGTTTTCTAGAGGTCAAGGTCGTGGTCGATTTCATCGTGCTCTGAACCTTCTTGTCAGTTATGTGGAAAATCGAATCTTACTGCTAGAAATGTTTTAAACGGTTTGATATCAATTTTGTTGGCTTGTACTCTTCCAGTGGTTCTTCATATCAAGCAAATACTGCTTCAACTGATTCTCTTAAGCCTTTTCCTCATGATATTATTCACAATGTGTCAAATGATTGGTATGTTGATAGTGACGCCACGAATCATGTTACAGCAAATCTTGGCAATCTCTCCATTCAAGGTGATTACAAAGGTCCTGATAAACTCATTGAGGTAATGGTTCAGAACTTCCTATTACTCATTTTGGTGCCTCTGTTGTTCCCTCTTCACACCCCTCCAAAACTTTTATTCTTCAAAACATACTTTGTGTGCGTTCAATTACAAAAAAATCTCTTAAATATTTTCCAATTCACTCATGATAATTCTATTTTTATTGAATTTCATGCTGGTTCCAGTCTTGTTAAAGACAAACACTCCCACAAGGTTGTCTTGAAAGGTAGACTTAATGGTGGACTCTATCGTCTTGAACTCCCTCCTGTTGGCTCAGCCCATCTCAAATCATGCTCCTCCGTTTCCAAGATCGAATAGGCTTGTCATTTGTCTCAGTTTCTGGTCTGTAATAATGTAGTTCTTGCTCATGATGTAACTACTTGGCATTTGAGGCCAGATCACCCCTATCCCTCAGTCTTATCTCATGTACTTCATTATTTGAACCTTTCTGTAAATATTTCCAAACTCAATTACCGTGATGCTTGTCAATTAGCTAAGATTTATCAAATGCATTTTTCCTCTGTACCTCATAAAACAACTCCTGCTTTTTAACTTGTTCACACCTATGTTTGGGGACCTTCTTCTATATCTTCTATTGATGGCTACAAGTACTTTGTCCATTTTCTTGATGACTATACAAGATACACTTAGATTTTTCCCCTCAAAACTAAAGGGGAGGTCTACAATATATTTGTCCAATTTAATGCTATGATTTAGAGACAATTTTTTGTCAAAATTCAAGCCTTACAACGTGATTGGGGTGGGGAATATCGTATTCTTAAACCTCTCTTGGCCACATTGGGTATTCATTTTCACCACTCTTGTCCTCACACTGACCAACAAAATGGAGAAGCCGAATGCAAACATTTACATATTGTTGAAGTAGTCTCTCTCTTTTGGCTCATGCGTCTGCCCTTATGAAATATTGGTGGGATGCGTTTCACACTGCCACCTATCTTAAAAATCTCCTCCCAACCCCTGTTCTTCATAATGTCTCACCTTATCAAAAATTATTTGATCATTTCCCTGACTACGAATTTCTCAAAATATTTGGTCGTTTCTGCTTTCCATATTTACGGCCTTAAAATTCATCTAAACTTCAACTTAACTCTACTACAAGAAATTTGGAAATTAACGACGGAAATTTCCGTCGGTAAAAAATACAATTCCGTCGGTAAATTCATTACCGATTGACTTACCGACGGAAATTTCTACTAAGTGTATACTTCTTAGATATAGCCCCCATCATAACGGATATCATTTTCTTAGTCCCACTGGTCGAGTCTATGTTGCTCGAACGTTTAGCTTTAATGAAGCTGAATTTGTCTACCCCTACTTTTTTCATCTTCTTCCACTGTCACAGAGTCCACCTCATCTTTTGGTTCCTTTTCTCTTCCCATTTTACCATCCCCTGTTGCTATTACTTTGTCTTAATTCTCCCTTATCTTCATCTTCCTTCTCTTCTTTGCCTTCCTCAAATTCCAATCCTTCTCCAGTACCAACCTTTGCTCATGAGACTGACACACCCCTCTCTTTTTCTCATCTAAATAATTCTCCTTCGCGTCAGCATTCTTCATAGCCTGTCAATCAGGCCCCCACCATTCCATTCACCACTTCCACACATTCCATGATTACTCGTTCCAAGCTTGGAATTTTCAAACCCAAATCCTTCCTCACTCACACACCTATTATTCCAACCGAACCATCCACAGTAGATCAGGCCTTGCAAGATCCTTCAAGGAAAGCTGACATGGATGCCGAATTTGGAGCTTTACAATGAAATAACACTTAGCAACTTGTTCCCTATTGTGATGGTATGTCAGTTGTTAATCACAAATGGGTATTTCAGATAAAATATAGAGCTGATGGTACAATTGAAAGATATGAAGCTCGCTTGGTTGCGAAGGGCTTTCAACAACATTTGGTGTCGATTATTTTGAAACTTTCAGCCCCGTTGTCAAACCTATTTCAATTCGACTGATTTTCATACTTACTATCACCCGTGGTTAGGTTATTCAACAAGTTGATATCAATAATGCTTTTTTGCATGGCGATCTTCACCAGGTTGTGTACATGAGCCAACCCAAATGTTTTGTTGATAAAAAAGAAAGTGCTTATTACAAGAGTAGTAAAGAAATTAATGATGGCCTTTTCAAAAAAAAGCTTCAAACATCAATGCGAAATTCTATAATAGCCAGTCATCAATTGGAAGCAGGCAAGAGATCTCATCTTGCTTCTGGTGAAGCTTCTAGCACTAGATAACCCTTGCCAGCTTAAATATTATATGGAGCTTCTACCAAACCACATCACGCCTGCAAACTTGTCAATGCCTTATATGGCTCAAACAAGCCCCTAAAGCCTGGTTTGATAAGTTCAAGGGTTTTTTTATTCAATTCGGATTTAAAATGTCTGTATCATGATACATCTCTCTTTTACATCAATACGAACAACCAGTTGCTTATTGTGCTTGTGTAAATAACTGGTGATAGACCCTCTCATGCTGCTCAAGTTATTTAGCAATTGGATACAAAATTCTTTTTGAAACACCTTGGTCCTGTCCATTATTTTCTTGGGCTTGAAGTACATAGTACATCAAATGGTCTTCTGCTCAATCAAGCCAAATATGTGTCTGATCTCCTTACCAAAACTGACATGACCGATTGCAAACCTTGCGATACTCCTTATTTCTCACATCAGAAGTTGGCTTTGCTTGATAGTACTCGTCTTGGGATTCCCATTCTTTTCCATAGTACTGTTGGGGCCCTACAATATCTCAAAATGACCCGTCCGGATATCTCTTTCATGGACAACAAACATAGTCAGTTTTTTACAAGCTCCCACTATTAACCATTGGTCGGCTTGCAAGAGAGTTCTTCGTTTTCTCAAGGGTACTAGCAATATTAGTCTTCTCTTCACTCCTTCATCTCTGACCTTCGAGGCATTTTCTGAGGCCGACTGGGCCAGTTGTATTGACACAGACATTCCACATTTGATTATTGTGTCTACCTTAGTCCAAATCTTGTAGATTGGTGTTCACGTATGAAACCAGTTGTGGCTCAAAGTAGCACTGAGTTAGTCCGGGTTCGTTCCTTATTTACTGAACTTAGTATTATACTCATCTTTTCTTCCGTCCTATGGTGCGATAATATTAGTGCCACTAAACTTGCTTCAAATTGTGTTTTTCACGCACATACGAAGTATATTGAGATTGATGTCCATTTTATTCAGGACAAGGTTCTACAAGGTGAAATTGATGTCCGCTATGTTCCATCCGAGGATCAAATTGCAGACATTCGTACAAAACCTCTATCCAGGGATCGTTTTCAACACATGTACTCTAGATTTTTTCTTCATGGTTTCTCCCCGGGTTCTGCTTGAACAGGAGTGTATTAGTATAACCAATCTAACTCATAATTAGTTGTATCTAACTGCAATTAGTTGTATTAGTTAACTTGCTGAGTTCAACACCTAATAACTAACTACTCAGTGTACGTGTATAAATACCACACAAAGAGTAAATTGAAAGTTTAGTTTTCCGCATTGTTTTCCATCTGGAATATGTTCATAGTTTTATAACTTCAATAATTAGCGACATGTATGTGTTTATTTGACTTACAACAACATGTGTTAGCAACGACAAATCTTTGCTTTAGGTTTTGATTAACGACATCAAGTGTCGTGCTAATACTCAGGTGGCCTAAAACAACTTTTATAGTAGTGTGGGGCCGGGTGTTCTTTGCAAGATAGTAACTCAATTGAGGTGATGTAAAATTTCCCATGTTTTTGTTTCAAACTCCAACATAACTAAGTATGATTAGAGTATGATCAGACTGGCAGGGTTGAAATTAATTTAGCCCATTCACAACTTTCAAACAAGTTTTCCTAACCAAATTTTCTCATGTATCCATATCTTATCTTGATGTCATGAATAAAAACTGGTTTGAGAAAAGTTCCTCAAGTTGACATTAATTAATATGTCCAGCTACTTAAAACATGCACAATTTGTTATTCCAATCTTATAATTAGTGGTTCTTCATATCCTCCCTTAAATTTATATATGCACTAGTTGATCTATGTAGAACCAGAGTGATAGCCTTTTATTTTGAGAATCTGGCAACACCTTTATAAACTAGCAATGTTCATATCAATCTTAGTGCATGTTATATTCAATTATATATGGCTTTTATCAAGTTGCACAACTTGAATTTGGTCCATTACATACACCCACTTTTACAACCCCCATCCAAATTAAAGCATAATGAAGCTTACAACTACATACTAGTTAGGAAAAATTATTAGGTTTTGATTGGATTGACTAATTTCAGAAAAGAACTGAATTATTCTTGTTTTGTTTAATAAGTTGGTAGTACTGGTTGAAGAGAAGAGGACAAATTTCAAAGAAATTAAAATATACAGGGTTAACCCTGGTCAATACCCTCACAAAGGGTGAGAAATACCACTTGAGCTACAAGCTAGTGGTAACTAAATTATTCTTGTTCAAATTAGAAGGATTCAATTGTAATATATTTCTATTGATAAAATAAAAGAAGAAGACATAAATTAAACCCAAGCACGCTATTTTGTTCATGAGCACTGATGTGTGTAAAATATACGTGCATTTTGGGGCTTACAATGATATATAATTGATGCATTTGCATGCATATTTACTATATTTTTACTTGGTTTCCTTAAAAGGGTGTGATACTGCGTATTCTTGTAATTCGTGCAGGAAACAGAGCTTAAAATGAAGGAATATCAGTTGGGATGCCCAGACAAGATTGCCGAATGCGAAGAGAAGATCAAAAAGACAGAAAAAGTGAACAAAAACACTTTACACGGCTGGACCGTGTGGTGTCACACGGCTATGTGGAGTGATGATATGAAAATCACACGGTTGTGTGAAGAATGGAAGAAAACAGGGGACAGAGTAGGTCCACACGGCCTGACCGTGTGAAGTAACACGCCCGTGTGGAACTGGTAAGCCACCGCACAACCTGCCCATGTCAAACCACACGACCGTATGGTCCCACACGGCCTGGCCATGTGGGAGTCTGTTTCTATGCGTTTTTCAGAGTTTGCTTCCCGTTCCAACTCTACAAGTGATCTCTCCAAGCATCTATAAAAGGGGACCAAGTCTTGCATGAAAAATCATCATTCTATACATCAAAAACACATCAAATAACATAGGAACGAAGGAATCAAGGATCTCCTGAGTAAAGAAGGCTAGGTCGCGAAGGACAGCACAAGACTTTCACATCTAGGGAGCACAAGAGCTTCGAGGGCTTGTGTTAGGAAATTTATTTAGTAGATTTTGATGATACCATGTAAAACTTAAACTAGGAAGTTGACACCCCATTTTTCTTGTAATTTGTATTGTAATAGATAAGGTAGGAAAAAGCTGAGTCAAGTCAGCTATGCCAAGGATTACAAGAAGTCAACTGCGGACTATGTGAAGACTCTGCTGTGTGTCAGCTGAGTAATGCCACGACGGAAGTCAAGGACTCGACTGAAGAAAAGTCAGCTGGGGAACAACTCTAAGATGTGTCAGTCAAGTCAACTCAAGAAGTCAAGTCTCTAGTTGAAGTGAGAGTTGAGATATCCAATGACTGGAGCTGACTCAAGTCACCTGGGGTACTGACAACAGTCTAGTCAAGACAACTGACTTAGATCCGTTGATTAAAGTTAAGAATATTACTCAATATAGTAATATGTCAAAGTTGTCAGGTCTATAACGTTAGTCCAAGAATTATGCAAAAGGAATGAACCAATGGGAAACACTGCACCTTGTGTCAGACACCTGCAATGCTGCAAAGACATTTAATACGAGGAAGGGTCAACATCATGGACTGCAGACCAAGACGAGCCAATGAACACAAGTGACATTTGAAATTAGCCTATCTCTTTAACGTCTAAAATTTCAAATGTGCACTATAAAAGGCTGAGGAAGTTATTGAGAAGAGGTTACCTGAACCACGAATAAGTAAGCAATATTCAAGCATCTAACCTGCAATATTTGCATAAACATTCAAGCAATTCCTCAAGCCTGAAACTCGAAGGAAATCGATCCAACACAAGTTGTGAAGGAAAGACAACTTCAAATCTGTTGAAGAGGAAACGTTTGAAGAAACCAAAAGGGGTCTACTTTACAAGCTATGATTGTAGAAAGGTTCCAGGTCGAACCATTATCAAGTTTGTTAGAGGGCTTTGTGATCAAACCCAATAACTTGATAAGTGAGCTGAAGTAGCAAGGCAGCTGCCCTGTGAAGAAGCCAAGTCACAAGAAAAGCCAGCTGTGTGATCAAGGCTGTCTCCAGACTGTTCACCGCTTTGTAAACTGATATGTTACATAGTGGATTCCTCCAGGAGTTGGAGAAGAGAGGATTAGAAGAATTACCCCATCTTCGAACCTCTATAAAATATTTGTGTCATTTACTTTTAGCAAATTTTCTTTCCTGCATATTCATTTTATATCTGCTGATCATATTTGCAATCCAACTGATAAATAACTAAGTGCTAAAAATCAAGTGTTTAAAACAAGCTAAAATCTAATCTAAGGGTGTTAAGTCTTCCATTTGTTAAAAACCAATCAACCAAGTTAAGTATTTGGCTTGAGCAACCCAATTATACTATCAACAGCTCTATCGAGTCTAGTGAGTGGGTAACTTAGCTGTCCATCAAGGACAAAGCTGTTTGAGTCAACTCTGTTGAATAATTTTAAAAGGACTAAATTGAAAATTTGGTAAGGTTTATTCAACCTCCCTCTAAACCTTACTTCCACCCCGTGGGACTCCGCAAGTGGTATCGGAGCGGTTGGTTCATTGAGCCTTCCCGTGACCGGTTCTTCGAACTAGATCTCTATCTTTTTAAAAAGCATTTTAAACACTTGCGCTTCAAAGTCTTTCATTTTTAAGCAGAGTTATTATCATGGAAGCAAATCTGATACGCATTCCTATGTTCACTGTTTAAGAATTTGACGATTGGATAATTCGTATGCAGGCTCATCTATCTGCATTACATGATGAAATATGGCTTGTGATAGAAGATGGGCCACTGCAAATACTCAAAGTGAACACGGCTGTAAGAAGAGCAGCCACAGCCGAAGGAGAAGAAGCTGCCACTGAAGCAAGACCAGCCATGGTTGAAAAACCAAGGACTGAGTGGACTAATGAGGACAAGAAGAGATACAACTTGGACAATGTGGCCAAAGACATACTCTACAAGACATTGGACAAAACAATGTTCAATAAAGTCAAATCTTGCAAATCTGCAAAAGAAATCTGGAATAAACTGACTTTAATTTCTGAAGGATCAGAACAAATTAAAAAAAAAAAAAAATTTACTGTTGCTGTTAAAAAAATTGAAAATTTCAAAATGCTTGCAGGTGAAACCTTATCAGCTGGATGCCAGATTCACTGAGATCACAAATGAGCTTTCAACTATTGGGAAGGAATATACACAAAAGGAAATGTGTATGAAGGTCTTAAGAAGCCTCCCAGCTGAATGGGAAATGAAGGTTATGGCCCTAAGACATTCAATGGACCTCTCAAGAACATCTAACCATGAGTTATTCTCAGACCTCAAAGCTTATGAGTTTGAGCTGACAAGAAAAGAGCAAGAGGAGACAGTTGTACCCAAGACAGCTGCACTAATGGCTAGTGATGGAAAGAGAGCTGAACCAAAGGAAGCCATAGACCAGGAGGAAATTGTCGTGATGGTCAAAAGATTCAACAAGTTCTTCAATAAGAACTATAAAAGAAATAAGGGTGAGACCTCCAGGAGACATTCAGCTCCTTCCAAGTCAAGAGAAGACAGGCCACCCAAGAGAGCTGAGCATCAAAGGGTTGAATATCAGAGAGCTGATAATGCAAGAACAAAAAGAGCTGAGAACCTGTGTTGGAACTGCAGACAACCATGACACTTTGTAGTTGACTGTTCCTATCCACCAGTCAACAAATATAAGAATGAGGAAGAAAAAAAAGTCTTCAGGGAAAGAAGACAGGAAAAGAAGAAGAGGTACACTCTAACTCATCTCTTCCAGATTCAAGTGATAGTGAGTGTGATACACACACTTCATCACCCACTGATCTTTATGATTCATTAGGAAAAATGATGAAAGATATTGAACACATAAAATCCTCACACACTATTCTAAATGAGGAAAACAACCACCTTAAAAGCCAAAACTCACAGCTGATTAAAGAGCTGAGTACTCTGAGTTATATAGCTGATGAGAACACTAAGCTGAAGGCTGAAAATGCAAATATCACATCAGACTTAGCTGCTATAGAAAAGAGGGAAAAAGATCTCAAAAATGTGATTGCCTTATTTACAAAGGCATCAAAATCATTGGATGATCTTATCATGAGTCAAAAAGAATGTGGAGATAAGACAGGCTTAGGATTTAATTCCTTTGTGCACAGTTAAACTCCAAGAGTGATTTTGGAAAAAGGATCTTCAAGTAATGAAGCATCTCAAAAATCCAAAACACCAAATGTTGCACCCATATTCATTCCAAAGCACAATCACAAACAAACTGGCCTTGGATACAAAGGAAAAGAAAAAACTAGTTGAGTATCTTTGAGAGGTCGGTGAGAAGAAATCCCGAGTTCCTCATCAAAATCCAAACGAGAAAATACTCTGTGAAAAGCAAACAGAGCTACTAAAACCCTTAAATTTCATTAGAGAAACACACGTGATGGGAATGGTAGAAACTATCCAAACTAACGAAGCACACATACGCACCCAAGCACTACACTCAGAAATTTCATTAGAGAAACACCCATGATGGGAATGGAAAAGACCTAAACCTTAGCAGAGGTCATTCCAAAGGCAAAAGATCTATTATCAGCACACATATGCACCCAAGCACTACACTCAAAAATACCACAACTACCCCAAGAAAGCAATTGCTAAAACACAAACATAGGCATACAGACAAAAGAGATAGCTGTATGAACCTAAAACCCCCAAGAAATTTGCTAATGTGCACTATGATTATGGCACTGATAGATGGCAACCTCTTAGAGTCAAGTCTTTTGCCTATAGGTTGATTGGAGCATCTTACAGCACTAACCCCTCAGGACCCAGACAAGTATGGGTACCTAAAAACTAATTTCCTTGATTGCAGGTTCAAGGAACAACTGAGTGCCAAGGACCTGGTACATGGATAGTGGTTGTTCCGGACATATATGACAGAAACAAGAAAACCTATCAAGATTCAAGGAGATTAGAGGTGCAAAAGTCATATTTGGAGGAAATGAAGCTCCAGGGGAAATCAAAGGCACATGATCTGTAGGTCCCAAGGGGTGTGAGTGTAAGGTTTAGAAGGGGGGGGGGTTGAATAAACCTTACCAACTTTTCGATTTAGTCCTTTTTAAAATTCGAGTTGATACTACACATCTCGTGTCCTTGGTGGACAACCAATTTAGTTAATCAGTAGAGTTAGTCACTCAATGCGGACTCAATCGAGTGTTGATGGAATAACTCAAATTTATTAAGACCGAATTAGCTCAATGGTAGTTTGTTTTTCGGAAGACTTAACACCCTTAATTATGGTTAAGCAGAGATTTAATGCTTGATTTAGTACATAGAAATTATCAAGTGGATAGCAAATTTATCAGCAGAGTTAAACAAATAAGATGCAAGAATTAAAGTGCTAAAATGTAAATGACACGATAAGATTTTTATAGAGGTTCGAAGATGGGGTAATTCTTCTACTCCTCTTTTCTCCAATCTCCTGGAGGAATCCACTAGGTATTGATCAATATACAAAGTGGTAACAGTCTAGATACAAGTCTTGATCACACAGCTGACTTGATCCTTTGGGACTCAGTCTAGAGATGCCTTGATCACTCAGCTGGCTTCTCGTATGACTCAGCTCATTCACAGGGCAGTTGCCTTGCTACTACAACTCACTTGCTCAAGCTCTTTGGATTTGATCACGAAGCCCTCCAAAAACTCGAGATTGGTTCGACCTTGAACCTTCCTACAATCCTACGTGGAATGTAGACCCCTTGATTCTTCAATAATTTCCTCTTCAACTGATTGAAGTTTTCTTTCCTTCACAGGTGAGTGTTGGATTGATGAGCTTCGTAATGTAGGCTTGAGGATTAATCTTGAATGATTTGAGAATATTTTCTTCATGATTCAAATAATTTCTTGAATGTTTGTGGTTCAAGGTAACCTTCTCTCAGAGTCATTCCTCAGCCTTTTATAGTAATCTTTCAAAAATCTGCCCGTTGAAGAGATAGGCTTATTTTTGAAAGTCACTTGTGGACGTTGGCTTGTCTTGTTGCAGTCCTTGAATTTGCCACTTCCTCGTATAAAATGTTCTTCAGCTTTTCAGAGTTCTGACACGGTGTAGTGCTTCCCATTGGTTTATTCCTTTTGCACGCTGGGGGATCGAGCACTTCGAGAAAGGTAGCATGGAGATATTACTTGTTTAAGTAATTCTCTTGATTTACGGCAACGGATCTCTTTCAGTTATCTCGACTTGACTGCATTTCCTTGCTTTCCCCAGGTGACTTAGAGTCAGCTTCCAATCATTGGATGACTCTCCTGTCACTTCGACTTGAGACTTGGCTATGTTTAGCTGACTTGACTGATACTCCACTCAGCTGCATCTCAGTTGTTCCTTCAGTCGAGTCCCTGTTTTCTCTTCTTTGCCATACTCAGCTGTCTTGCAATGAGTCTTCCTTCTAGTCTTGATTGTCTTTTTGCATGTTTAGTCATAGCGACTTAACTCGGCTTGACCAGCCCTATTTATTACAATACGCCTGACAAAAAAATGGGGTGCCAACTTCCTATTCTAAGTTTTACATGGCATTCATCAAAATCTAAACAATAAATTTCCCAGCAATTTCCCCCTTTTTGATGATGCCAAAACTTAAAACATTCAAAATGTAAATAGCAAAGATACATACAGATAGTGCATTCACATAGAATGTATGCGTAGAATCAATCCTTTTATTGATCATAACATTCTTGTTCTTTTACACAATGTTTACAAGGTGTATCGAGCAAACATTTGTCTACGCAAAACTAGAGAATTTACAAATGTTTATGACAGAAGACTTACATAAAGTGTATTTACATGGTAAAATACATGAAGGGGTGGACAGAAAAACTTCATCTCCTTTGTTGCCTCCTTCTTTCTTCTTCTTCAGATCTTACGCTCTTCTTCTCTTTTTCTCATCTCCACCGCCTTCTTCTTCTTCTTTTTCATATGCCTTCCGGCAGCTTCATCTCTTCTTAGTCTCTCTTGTCTCTCCTCCCAAAGCTGAGTTTGTCTTTTTTTATTTTCTTCTTCGATTCTTTTCACATACTCAACATTGTTTTTAGCCACTTGTAGATTGGCTACTTGGTCAACAGCAAAGAGATCCCTCCTTTATTGCCCGGATCTATGTACTCAATGTTTTTGGGCAGAGGTCTAGGTCCAAGCCTCTTCCTTCACTCGCCGCTTCTTTCTCTACCTCTCCCTCTCGGGCGTGTATTGTATTGGGGTCTTCTTCCCCGGTGAGTGACTAGCGGAGTGACAAAGAGAGCGATCGCCGATAGTCTGTCACGCTTATCGCCTTCTTCACATAGCGTGAGACCCTTTTCCCAAGACAAGTCCCAAGCTTGAGCCATGGACATGTTTGCAAAGTATCCTTCGAGATGCGAGCGTTTTAAATTCATTAATCGATCTTGGCTCGCCCGCATCCGAGATGGCATAAGTGTCTCTCGTCTCTTTGGAATGCCTCCATGTTGTTTCAAGATATTCATAACTCGGGCATCCATCCTTCCTTCCACTTCCTCCATCCCTCGCTTCAATTGTCTTTTCTTTTCGGCCATAGATATAGCAGAGTGTTCGAAAGTGGCAAAGTCACTGGGAGTTTTCTGCGATAATATCACCTGTGACAAGACCTTGTTGGGGGTTTGTGCAATCATCAAGGTCACATATTTCGATCCTTCCCCTCAACAGACTTTCCTTTCTTTTGTTTTGACGCTTCCTCATTTGTCTTTCCTTTACAATCGCTTCCTCTTTCTCAACATCGAAACTCTTCGCTTTTAGGTATTCCTCTTCCCCTTTTTGGCATCATCAAAGGAGAGAGGAACCCTCGAAACATATGCAAGCAGGAAGTCGAGCTCTGATAGCCGAGTTCGCTCGAGTCTGCTGCGGAGTATGCGGCACGAAATTTAGAGCGAGTAGTGTTGGACTCTGCTTGAAATTAGCTTCATCTCGGCCATGAGAAGGCTGAATTTTCTATCCATGTTTTCTTCCGACGCAGGAGGCCACTCTTATTTTGCTCACGCAGCAGCTTTATCTCAGCAGTGTGAGCTTCATGCATGTGCTCAATGTGTTCTCTCAATTTCGTCTTTGTATCAGCATTCTCAGCTCGCCATACCAACAGCTTGTTGAACAATGTCCTGAAGTATCTAGCTTGTTCCACACGCATTGTTTTCTTCTTGTTGCCACCATTCCCGATTCCCGATTGTTATGCCTCTCAAGTCAGCAGTAAGGTTGGCATCTCTGTTATCCAGTCTCATGTCCATAGAGGCCTGGTGCCTCTCCATCCGTTCAATTTCAGCAAATAATGCTTTGAACAACTCCCGAACTTCAGTTGTTTCTTCCGTTGCAGCGGCGACGGCCACGCAGCGTCAAAGTCATAGTCAATCGGAACGATGGTGTCACGATGGAATGACAGGTCAGTGCAGGGAAGCGCGCGAGATCTCTCTCTGACTCTTCAGGGAGGTCGGGTACCTCCAGAGAGAAGGGAAATGATTCTACAAAGGAATCATCACGGCCAACTGGGATTTGTTCAATGATGAAAGGTCCG
Organism: Rehmannia glutinosa; assembly: GCA_016081115.2. NCBI lineage: Eukaryota > Viridiplantae > Streptophyta > Magnoliopsida > Lamiales > Orobanchaceae > Rehmannia > Rehmannia glutinosa. Next base: position 313,288 of record JABTTQ020003088.1, read on the forward strand.
CGTGAAGTTCCTTTTGAGTCGAACATCTTTGCGGCTTGGGAGCCTGCGCAGATGGACTCTGTTTCACCGGGTCTTTTGTGAAGTGGACATAGCTTGCCGAGCCTCAATCTGTCTCAACAACTTCGTCGGTCTCGGTGGTTTCTCCAATTGAGTGGGTGGTCCTCGGCCTTATCAAGCGTCATCGGACGATGATGAGATTTCCATTGGTGGCTCACCATCAAAATTGAAGGTTTGACGAGTAGTCTTGAGATCGACTTGCTCGTGCTTGGAACATCCTCGGTGAGTCTTTTGGATCATCACGGGGATGACTCGGCCTTCTTCTCGTCGTCTTCTTCGATCCCGAGAAAAGTTACATCGAGGATTATCCTCCGGGAATCATGAAGTGCACTTATCTCCTTTTCTCGATGGATCAATGATAGCAGGAGGGATGTTCTCTACTTGACTTCTTTACCCCTGGAGGTCTCAACCTCCCGTTGGCCTTCATTACCTCCCGCAGTCTCAAGCGCAACAAGGCCTTGACATCCCTTTCGACAGTGTCGGCCTGGAGGGTCTTCTGCGGTGGCATCCATTGGAGTCTCAACCCCATGGATTGCACTTTCATCGCCAGTGTTAACTCCCGTGGCTGTTCCTTCCTCGCCTCGACCGCATCAAGAACGTCATTTTCCTTGAGCGTTGGCACCTCGGAGACAGTCTCAATCGCCCGAGCTTCGTTGATGACAATTTTCTTTGTGTACTTTGTGTTTGTTCCTTCTCCACTTCGCCTCCTAGATTCGTTGTGGAGTCATCGCAAAGATTCTCCGACCTTGCCGCGGTGGTGGAGTTCCCCACCGGTGGCGCACCAACCGAGTGACTTGGAATGGGGTCACTCATCTCCAAACTCCCGGCTGTTTCTACCGAGTGTTCAACCGTTGCCAAAGGTGGTAAGACACCTTCAATAGGGGTTGGCTCGACTGGGGTCCCCACTATCCCGGTTTTCATCGCCGCGTTCCTCTTATTTCCTTCTTCCGAGTGAGTGGGAAGTGGTGGCAAGAATAACGGTGGCGATTTTGCTGCAGATACTCCCATTAGATCGATTTCGGTGTGTGTTTTGGAGGACTCCCTGGTCCCTCCATCAAATTTTGCTCGTGAAGGATTCTCGATTCGTGCAATGCCTCGCCGCATTTGCATTTCTTCTCGTGGCGGCAGCAGGTCCGATCCTCATCACTGCCTCGATAAGACATCAAGGAGATGATGTGTGTGTTCGCGGGTGCGGTGATAGGGCGATCTTGGCCTTCTCACCGCCTCGCCTTCCTCTCGCCTGTCTCTTCTTCTCCTTGTCCTTGAAGATCTGCAAGATATCTCGTGCGCGAGTTTTCTTCATCAAGTGCTTGACCCGATCGTCACTCCAAGAAAGTTCATCGGTTCCTCTTCTTCTTTGATAAATTCGGGCCTTTGGAACTGTTCTGGATCGACTCAACTTCCACTTCCTCCACTCTCGCGGACGATTTGGATGTCGGATAAGGTGGGGATAGGATCATCACATCACTATCATCTCTATCGCCTTCTTCTTGTGTCTCGGCTATGCGAACTACGAGTTGTGTCTTGATTTGCCTCTGCTGACGCTTTCTTCAAATGAGACTTAGCTTTTTCATCTATAATATCCGGAGACTCTACTTCTCCAGTCTCAAAGATTCTGCCCGGTGAGTGGTCGACTCGGCCCGGTTTCTCAAGCTCGGAGCGCTTGATGATTCTTCTTCGTCTCTTAGTTCATACCGAGGGATTTTCGGTTCGAGAGAGAGTTTCTTTTGAGTCTTGGGCGGCGGGGCCGTGGCTGGTGTTTTCTCCGAGGAGCTGGCCGTCTTGGCTTATCGCTTATCCTCTTTTTGACGATCGGAGAAGGTAGTTGAGAGTCCTTTCGACCGGCCGCTGGCCGCGGGGGAGAGACACGGCGCGGGGCGGGTGACTCGGCTGCGAGGGGCAGCGGGAGCAGGTTTGTTTTTCTTTCTTTGAGAGCAACAGTCTTCTTAGCAACTGCAGGGCAACCTCCTTCTTTGGGGGAGAGGAGACAGTTGTATCTTCAGGGTCACCGATTCCCCTCACTCGTGTCGCTCTCTTGGCGTAGGCTCTCTTCTATGCGCCTGAGAGGTTTGATCTCGACCATCCTCTTGTTTACATGGAACGCCTTTCCATGTCTAAGAGGGACTCTCTTGACCTCCATCAGTCGACCGATCACCAGACCATATCCCAGGGATCCCCCAAATGTAGACAAACTCAGCCCAGTTTATTTTTCTTTCTTCAATGATCGCAGCCATTACGATCAACTTTGCTTTTGACAGTTGGTCAAAGCTGCCAAATTTGATGTCTATGCATTTGGCAACTATGTCCAACAATTTATGGTAGTCCTCCTTCAGCAGCCTCTTGTTGGCTGTGTAGACTATTTTATCAGCATAGTCGGACTTGCCTACTTCCCTCCAAACAGCAGCCAGGTCTACATCGCCTTCATGATTGATTTACGATGCTCCTTCCGCCGGTAGTGAGCGGTGTTACGCCAAATCCTTGTCGAGATGATGAACTCCTTTCCGTGAATGTAAGATTTGATCCCCTCATCGTGAATCTCAGCGTTCACGTAGAATTGTGCGACCTCCTCCACATAGGTCATTGAGAACTCCATTGTTAGGAACGGTTTTAGCCCGGTCGTTTCGAGCTTTTTAGTGATCTTCTTTATGAGGGAGTCATCGGACCCCTGTTTGACCATGCCCTCAAAATCCACAGTAGACCCTGTGTGGATTTGCTTTCCTAGCTTGACAAAATCATAGGTTGATGCCATTTTTCGGATTTCACCGAAGGAAACTTAGAACTTGATTTGAAGATAGATAGGGTTCTGAGAGAGTTTCGCCTTTGCTTCTGAGAGAAATGAACGGTTTTGGTAATATGAGAGAGAAGAAAGAAAGTTTAAGTATGGTTTATGAAAGGACGTGCGGGTGGTTTTTGAAATGTGATCGAAATCAACGGCTTAGATTTGCCATGCCGATTTAGCATTTAATGTCTCGTATTTAATGCGGCAATATTTATATCCAATCATAAGCTTGGTGTGCAGATTTTGCCTGTACACGTCATAATTATGCTGACGTAATTCTTAAAAACATTCCCGCTTAGTAAAAACAATCGTTTTTGTCACTTTGCTCATAAATGACTCGACTTTTTCCCTCACTGATTTAACTCTTCTTCTTCTCACAGTTCTCTTAGTGACTCATTTTGTCAATTTGATTTGGTATAGTGTCTTTCCGATACGGCCGATTTACTTAGCTGATTTGAGAGTTCAGCTCTTTTTCCCTTTTTGTGTTTCATTTCTTTTCTTTGATTCTTCTAAGTGTCATTTCACTCAATTAATCCTAACTCATGCTTGAGTTCTTCAAATCTTGACTCACATAATGGTTTTGTGAATATGTCGCCTAACCTGTTTATCGTTGAAATATACTCCAAGGTAATGTCTTTCTTTTCAACATGATCTCTTATGAAGTGATATCTAACATCGATATGCTTTGTTCTTGAGTGCAACACAGATTTTGAGTGATTGCAATTGCACTTGTGTTATCACACATGATTGGAATTTCCTTTTCCTCAACTTCATAGTCTCTCTCATTTCTTTGTCTCATCCATAGGACTTGGGCACAACAACTATCCGCAGCCTATGTATTCTCGCTTCATTGTAGAGGTGGCTATTGAATTTTGCTTCTTGCTAAACCAGGAAATCACTTTGTTTCCAAGCATTTGACATGTGCCTCGAGGTGCTTTTCTGTCAACTCGTGCATCCAAAGATAGTCGAGTCCGAATAGCCAATTAGCTTGAATCCACCTTCCTTTGGATACCATAAGCCAACTTCTTGGCTTCCTTTCAAGTATCTCAAGATTCTCTTAGTCTTTGTCATATGGCTCTCTTTTGGAGCAGATTGAAATCTTGCACATACACCTACAAAGAAAGGTGATGTCCGCCCGCTTCTTTGTGAGATAGAGCAATGATCCAATAAGTGCTCAGATCTTGTTTGATCTACGGACTTGCCATCCAAGCGTCCACATCCATTTTGATCGATGTATTCATTGGTATTTTCACGAGAAGACTTCTCTTCCATACCAAATTTTTTCATTAAATCTCTCGTGTATTTTGTTTGACTTATGAAGGTTCCATCCTTCGCTTGTTTCACTTGGAGTCCAAGGAAGAATGTCAGCTCTCCCATCATGCTCATTTCAAACTTGCTTTGCATGAGGTTTGAGAATTTATCACATGCCTCTTTGTTTGTGGATCCAAAGATGATGTCATCCCCATATATTTGAACAAGTAGTATACTTTTCTTGTCTTGAATTCTGAAAAGTGTTCTATCCACTTTTCCTTTTGTGAATCCATTCTCGTTAGGAATTGTGACAAAGTATCATACCATGCTCGGGTGCCTGTTTCAATCCATACGAGCTTTCTTGAGTTTATATATTTTATCTCCAAGAGTCTTCTCGCTCAAATCATGGAGGTTGTTCAACATACACTTCTTCTTCCAATAAACCATTTAGGAATGCGCTTTTTACATCCATCGATATACAAAGATAAAATTCTTGTGAGTCGCACAAAAAGGAAACATCCTTATAGCTTCCAATCTTGCTACAGGGCAAATGTTTCATCAAAATCTATCTCTTCTTCTTGGCAATATCCTTTGGCTACTAATCTTGCTTTGTTTCTTACCACAGAACCTTCCTCGTTCATCTTATTTCTGAACACCCATTTAGTGCCAATAACATTTTGATGGGTGGGTCTTTGAACTAATTCCCATACTTTATTTCTTTCAAACTGATTCAGTTCTTCTTGCATAGCTTGAATCCAATGTGTGGCATCTAATGCTTGTGACACATCTTTGGGCTCTATTTGTGAGATGAAGCATGTCAACATAGCTTCTTTTCGAGTTCTGGATCTTGTTTTGACACTTTCTCTGATATCTCCAATGACAAGTTCTGTCGGATGGTCTCTCAGCCATCTTACATCAGGTTGGAGTAAGTTAGCTGGATTCAGTCGTCTTGCAGCTGTGTTGCTTTGATCAGCTCTCTCGTAATCACTTAGCCGCAAATTTTCCAGCTATTTTTGAGATTCACTATCTCATCTTCTTTCGAGTTTACAATTCAGTTTCAACTTCTAAGATAGGGATTCTTCTTGCATGGTTGGTTGATTTAGCTTATCAGTTGATTCTTCAATGTCTTCTCCATTAACATTTGGTTCATCGAACACCACATGAATGGATTCCACTGTAACCATAGTCCTCTTGTTGAGTACTCTGTAGGCTTTGCTTTCAGTTGAGTATCCCAAGAAAATACCTTCATCAGCTTTAGCATCAAACGCCTTTAGATTATCTTTGCCGTTGTTATGGATGAAGCATTTACATCCAAATATTCTAAAATATGCAACATTAGGTTTTCTCCCGTCCCAAATCTCATAAGGAGTCTTTGTCACCTCTGTTTATCATGCATCTATTTTGAGTGTAGCATCTTTGTGTTTATTGCTTGACCCAAAATCTTTTTGGTAACCCCGTGACTAACATGGTCCTTGCCGCTTCTTGAGAGTTCTATTCCTTCTTTCTCGCAACTCCATTCTCATTGTGGAGTCCTTGTGCAGATAGTTCATGACCAATACCATTTTCAATACAATACGGAGTTATTATTCCATTGACAAACTCGGTTCCTCCGTCTCGATCTTATTTTGATAATGGTTTGGTTCTTTTCATTTTAAATTCTCTTCATCAATCGTGGTAGTTTCGTAGAGTTTTTTCTTCTTACACATGAATATAGTCCATGTATATCTTGAGTAGTCATCTACCACCAAGGTGTATTTCTTTCCACTTATGCTATTTGGTTCCACTTGGGCCAAATAGATCCATATGTAGCAGATGTAATATTCTTGTTGAAGATTGGCGGTGTCTTTTCTTTGAATGATGATTTGATTTGTTTTCCCTTCGACATGCGTCACATATACTCTCCTCTTGTATATCGAGTCTGGAAGTCCTTTCACAAGATTACTTCGCAAGCTTGTTAATCGTTTTGAAATTCAGGTGACTCACTTTTTGTGCCACAAACCAACTTGATTCAAATTTGTGCTTTTGCTAATAGACAGTCTTTGGGTGTTGCGGTTGACCAATCCACGACATACATGTTCTTTTGTCCGCATCCTTGCAACACAACTTCATTCGATTCAAAGATCCTTGATTTGGCATATACCCATGTTAAATCCAACATTATAACCCTTGTCACGAGTTGGTCGATGCTTAGCAAGTTGAAGTTGAGTCCTTCAACATATGCAACATCTGTGATTTCTAATCCATTTTTCTTGATGGATCCAATGCCTCTTATTTCTCCTGGAGCTTAATTTCCTCCAAATATGACTTTTGCTCCTTTGACTTCCTTGAAGTTTGACAGATTTTTCTTGTTTCTGTCATGTGTCCGGGAATGACCACTATCCATGTACCAGGTTCCTTGGCACTCACTGTTCCTTGAACCCGCAATCAAAGAATTTAAGTTTTAGGTACCCATACTTGTCTGGGTCCTGAGGGGTTAGAATTGTAAGATGATCCAACCAACTTATAGCCAAGTGATTTTACTCTAAGGGGTTGACATCTATCAGTGCCATAATCATAATTAATCTTGGCAAATTGCTTGGGGATTCTAGGTTCATACAGTTGTCTCTTTTGTCTGTATGCCGTATATGTGTTCTAGCAACGCCTTCTTTTGGGTAGTTGTGACGTTTCGAGTGTAGTGCATAGGTGCATATGTGTCTTTGATGAAAGCTCTTACACCTTTGGAATGGCCTCACTGAGTTCTCGGGCCTTTGCCATTTGGGCTTATATTCCATAGGTTTTTCCGATAGTTCACATCATTCCAATCAACTTGACTTGGATATTTTCTACCATTCCCATCATATGTATTTCTTTTATAGATTTTTACGGGGTTTTTGGTAGCTCTGTTTCTTCTCTACGAGTATTTTGTTTTGGAGTTTTGAGGAACTCGATGAATTTCTTCTCTTTGTCCTTTCAGGCGCACTCAACTCGGTCGTTTTCCTTTTCCTTTATAAAAGGCCGGTTTGCTTGTAATTGTGCTTTGGATTAAATGTGTGTGCACCATTTGGAGTTTTGGATTTTGAGATACTTCATTGCTTGAAGATCCCTTTTCCAAAATCACTCTTGGAGCCCGACATAGCATAGTGGAATTAAATCCTAAGCCCTGTCTTGTCTCCACATTCTCATTGACTCATAATAAGATCATCCAATGATTTAGATGCCTTAGTAAATGAGGCAATCACATTTTGAGGTCATTTTCCCTCTTTTCTATAGCAGATTATTTTCGCAAATAACTTTGCATTTTCAGTCTTTAAACTTTCATTCTCATCGCCTATTTGACTTAGAGTACTCAACTCCTTAGTCAATTTGTAAGTTTGGCTCTTGAGTAGTGGTTTCCTCATTTAGTAGTGTGTGTAAGGATTTAATGTGTTCAAAATCTTTCATCATTTTGCCTAATGAATCATAAAGATCGAGTGGGTGATGAAGTGTGTGTGTCACGATCACTATCACTAGAATCGAGTTTGATGAGTTAGAGTGTACCTCATCTTCTTGGTCAGTTGATCTTGTTCCTTGGCCATCAAACAAATTAGGGCTTCTTCTTGAGTCACTTGAGCAAATCGGCTTCACTACTCTCGACTCGGCTATGTCTTTTGACTTGGCTGTCTCAAAGATCTCTCTCGCAGCCAACATTGCCTTTCTCTTTTCTTGTCTTCTTTCTCAAGACCTTTATTTCTTCTTCATTCTCGTATTTATTGACTACAGGATATGGGCGATCAATGGCATAGTGACCTGGTTGCCTACTGTTCAAAGATAGATATTCAACCTTTTGATCACTCTCTTTCCATTCTTGGATTGTCACCCCTTTGATATTGACTTTTTGTTGATCCGTTCTCTTGGTTGGCCTATCTTTCTCTTGACTTGGAGGGCCGAGTGTCTTACGGAGGATTCGCCCTTGCCACTCTTGTAGTTCTTATTGAAGAACTTGTTGAACCTTTTACCAAGAGGGCTATTTCTTCCGGGTCAATGACTTCTTTGACCTCGGCTCTCTTCCCATCTTTAACAATTAGAGCAAATTGTACTGTTTTGGGTACAACTGTCTCTTCCGGTCTTTTCTTCTCGGCTCAAATTCGTAGGCTTTGAGGTCCGAGAATAGTTCATGGTTGGATGTCTTCGATAGGTCCATGGAATGTCTTAGTGCCATGACCTTCATTTCCCATTCAACCGAAGACTTTTTAGGATCTTCATACACATTTCTTCGTGTATATTCTTTTCCAAGTGTTGATAGCTCGTTGGTGATTTCTGTGAATCGAGCATCCAGTTGATCCAAGTTCTCTCCTAAGATCATTTTGAAATTCTCGAATTTTTGTACAACCACTGATAATTTGTTTTCTTTGATTTGCTCTGAGCCTTCACAAATCAATGTTAGCTTGTCCTGCATTTCTTTAGCCGTTTTGCATGATTTGACTTTGTTGAACATGGTTTTGTCCAAGGTTTTGTAAAGAATGTCCTTGGCCACATTGCCCAAGTTATATCTTTTTCTGTCATCATTTGTCCATTCAGCTCTTGGTTTTTCAATCATAGCTGTCCGGGAGCTACATCATCTTCACCTTCTGGATTGCGGCTCTTCTTATTGTGTGTTCACTTTTAAGATTTGCGGTGGCCCATCCTCTATCACTATCCACATCTCATCATGTAATTGATAAATGAGCTCGCATACGAATTTTCCAATCATCAAATTCTTCAATTGTGAACATAGGGATGCGTGTCAAATTTGCTTCCATGATGATAACTTCTAATGATAAAAGGAGTTTTGAAAGCTTAAGTACTAAAATAGACTTTGAAAAACTTGGAGATCTAGTTCAGTAACCAGTGCGGAAGGCTCAATGAACCAACCGCTCTGATACCACTTGTAGGTCCCAAGGGTGTGTGAGTGTAAGGTTTAAAAGGGGGTTGAATAAACCTTACCAACTTTTCGATTTAGTCCTTTTTAAAATTCGAGTTGATACTACACATTTGTGTCTTGGTGATGACCAATTTAGTTAATCAAGACTTAGTCACTCAACTTGAGACTCAATCGATTTGTTGATGGAATAACTCACCGTTAAGACCGAATTAGCTCAATGGTAGTTTGTTTTTATTGGAAGACTTAACACCCTTAATTATGGTTAAGCGAGATTTAATGCTTGATTTAGTACTTAGAAATTATCAAGTGGATAGCAAATTTATCAGCAGAGTTAAACAAATAAGATGCCAGAATTAAAGTGCTGAAATGTAAATGACACGATAAGATTTTTATAGAGGTTCGAAGATAGGGTAATTCTTCTACTCCTCTCTTCTCCAATCTCCTGGAGGAATCCACTAGGTATTGATCAATATACAAAATGGTAATAGTCCAGATACAAGTCTTGATCACACAGCTGACTTGATCCTTTGGGACTCAGTCTGGAGATGCCTTGATCACTCAGCTGGCTTCTCGTATGACTCAGCTTCTTCACAGGGCAGTTGCCTTGCTACTACAGCTCACTTGCTCAAGCTCTTTGGATTTGATCACGAAGCCCTCCAAAAACTCGAGACTGGTTCGACCTTGAACCTTCCTACAATCCTACGTGGAATGTAGACCCCTTGATTCTTCAATAATTTCCTCTTCAACTGATTGAATTTTTCTTTCCTTCACAGGTGAGTGTTGGATTGATGAGCTTCGTAATGTAGGCTTGAGGATTAATCTTGAATGATTTGAGAATATTTTCGGTTGCAGTTCAAATAATTTCTTGAATGTTTGTGATTCAGGTAACCTTCTCTCAGAGTCATTCCTCAGCCTTTTATAGTGATCTTTCAAAAATCTGTCCGTTGAAGAGATATGCTTATTTTTGAAAGTCACTTGTGGACGTTGGCTTGTCTTGTTGCAGTCCTTGAATTTGCCACTTCCTCATATAAAATGTTCTTCAGCTTTTCAGAGTTCTGACACGGTGTAGTGTTTCCCATTGGTTTATTCCTTTTGCACGCTTCCGGGACTGAGCACTTCGAGAAAGGTAGCATGGAGATATTACTTGTTTAAGTAATTCTCTTGATTTACGGCAACGGATCTCTTTCGATTATCTCGACTTGACCGCATTTCCTTGCTTTCCCAGGTGACTTAGAGTCGCCTTCCAATCATTGGATGACTCTCCGTCACTTCGACTTGAGACTTGGCTATGTTTAGCTCACTTGACTGATACTCCACTCAGCTGCATCTCAGTTGTTCCTTCAGTCGAGTCCCTGTTTTCTCTTCTTTTCCATACTCGATTTGTTGTCTTGCAATGAGTCTTTCTTCTAGTCTTCAGTTGTCTTTTTGCATGTTTAGTCATAGTGACTTAACTCGGCTTGACCACCCTATTTATTACAATACAGTCTACAACAAAAAATGGGGTGTCAACTTCCTATTCTAAGTTTTACATGGCATTCATCAAAATCTAAACAATAAATTTCCCAACATGATCTATCAAGAAAAATGGACTGGAAATCACATATGTTGCATATGTTGAAGGCCTCAACTTCAACCTGTTAAGCATCACCAACTCGTGATAAAAAATGTTGTGTTGGTTTAAACATGGGAGTGTGCCATATCAAAGATGCTGAATCAAATGAAATAATGCTGCAAGGATCAAGACAGAAGAATATGTATGTGGTAGATTGGTCTACTGCTACACCAAGCACTTGTCTGTTAGCAAAGAGCACAACCAAATCAAGTTGGTTGTGGCACAAGAAGCTGAGTCATCTGAATTTCAAGACAATCAACAAGCTTGCAAGGAGTCATCTTGTAGAACGATTTCCAGACTCAGTGTACAAGAAAGAAAGGGTATGTGATGCATGCTAGATGGGAAAGCAAATAAAGTCTTCATTCAAGGATAAGCCAAGTCCTTCTTCAACAAGGATATTACATCTGCTGCATATGGATTTATTTGGTCCAGTTGAGCCAGCCAGCATAAGTGGAAAGAAATACACTCTAGTGGTGGTGGATGACTATTCAAGATATACATGGACAATCTTCATGTGTAAAAAGAAGGAAACTTTGGAGAAGTTACCTCTGCTGATGAAAAAAGTTCAAAATGAAAAGAACCAAACCATTATAAAAATAAGATCTGACAGTGGAACTGAGTTTGTCAATGGGATAATAACTCAGTATTGTGTTGAAAATGGAATTGCTCATGAATTATCAGCTGCAAGAACTCCACATCAAAATGGAGTAGCTGAAAGAAGGAATAGAACTCTCAAGGAAGCTACAAGGACCATGTTAGCTGAAGCTGGATTGCCTAAAAGATTTTGGGGGTAAGCCATTAACGCATCATGCTATTCTCAAAATAGATGCATGATCAACAGGCAACTGACCAAGACTCCCTATGATATTTGGACAAAGAGAAAGCCAAATGTTGGATATTTTAGGATATTTGGATGCAAATGTTTCATCCATAACAATGGCAAAGATAATTTGAAGGCTTTTGATGCTAAAGCTGATGAAGGTATCTTTTTGGAATACTCAGCTGAGAGTAAAGCCTATAGAGTGCTAAACAAGAGGACTATGGTTACAGAAGAGTCTATCCATGTGGTTTTTGATGAACCTAATGTAAATGGAGAAGACATTGAAGAGTTAGCTGATAAGTTGAATCAGCCAACTATGCAGAAGAGTCATTATGTTGAAGCTGAAGTAAGAGCACTCAACCTAGATGAAGATGAGATAGTTGAATCTCAAAGACAGCTGGAAAGTCTACAGCTGAATGAAAATGAAAGATCTGTTCAAGACAACTTAGCTGCGAGATGTCTGAATCCAGCAGACTTACTCCAACCTGATGTGAGATGGCTGAGAGACCATCCACCAGAGTTAGTTATTGGAGATGTTAGAGATGGCATAAGAACCAGATCCAGAGCACAACATGAATCTATGTTCACTTGTTTTATCTCCCAGATAGAGCCAAAAGATGTGTCTCAAGCATTGGATGGCACACATTGGATTCAAGCTATGCAAGAAGAGCTGAATTAGTTTGAAAGGAACAAAGTATGGGAATTAGTGCAGAGGCCAACCCATCAAAATGTTATTGGCGCAAAATGGGTTTTCAGAAACAAGATGAATGAGGAATGATCTGTTGTAAGAAATAAAGCAAGATTGGTATCCAAAGGGTATTGCCAAGAAGAGGGTATAGATTTTGGTGAAACCTTTGCTCCTGTTGCAAGATTAGAAGCAATTAGGATGTTTCTTGCTTATGTTGCACATAAGAACTTCACTATGCATTAAATGGATGTGAAAAGTGCATTTCTAAATGGACTATTAGAGGAAGAAGTCTATGTTGAACAACCTCCAGGTTTTGAGCAGAAAACTATTGGAGATAAGGTCTATAAGCTCAAGAAAGCACTATATGGACTGAAACAAGCACCAAGAGCATGGTATGATACATTGTCTCAATTTCTAACTGACAATGGATTCACTAAAGGCAAAGTTGATAGAACACTCTTCAGAATTCAAGATGGAGAGAGTATACTGCTTGTTCAAATATATGTGGATGATATCATCTTTGGTTCCACAAATAAAGAGTTGTGTGACAAGTTCTCAAACCTCATGCAAGGAAAATTTGAGATGAGCATGATGGGAGAGTTGATTTTCTTCCTAGGACTTCAAGTCAAACAAATGAAGGACGGAACCTTCATAAGTCAAACAAAATATACCAGAGATTTGATGAAGAAATTTGGTATGGAAGAAAAATCTTCTGTGAAAATTCCAATGAATACTTCAGTCAAGCTAGACATGGATGCAGATGGAAAAGTTGTTAACATGAATCCACAATTTTGATTATGCCCCTAAGATCTGAAAGATTAGCCAAATATTGATAACAAATTCATAGACCAATTCAAAATCAACATTATGTCATCGTTTAAGCACAGACAAGTGATCTAGACATAGAAAGAAAACCCCTTCTTGTCAGGATGGGTTCCCCTCCTAAGCCTTCGAAGCTCTTGTGCCCCCGTAGATGCAAAAGGCCTTGTGGTGTTCTTCGCGACCTAGCCTTCCTCTCTCAGAAGACTTCGAATCTATTATTCCTTCATAATTTGATGTGTTTTGTCTGGATGAAGTGATGTTGGATGATGTATGAAGATGAAAATTCGTTCAGGCCTTGATCCAATTTATATACGTGCTTGGAGAGGTCACTTGTAGAGTTGGAAAGGGAGAAGAACTCCAAAAAAATGCGTTTGGCAGAGTCCCACACGGCCTGGCCGTGTGGCACCACACGATTGTGTGGATTTTTGCCCTTTTCCACACGGTTGTGTGGGTTCACACGATCTGGCCATACGGGCTTGATTTCGTCCCCTGTTTTCGTCCCTTTTTCATGCGGCTGTGTCATTCCACACCGGCATTTTCACACGGCCGTGTGACACCACACGGTCTGGCCGTGTGAAGTGTTTTTGTCTATTTTCTTCGTCGTTTTGATCTTGTCTTTGCATTCGTCAATCTTAGCCAGGCATTTCAACTGATTTCTTCGTTTTAAGCTCAGTTTCCTGTAAAAATTACAAGAATACGCAGTATGATGTCCTTCTAAGGAAACCAAGTAAAAATATATCAAATATGCGTGCAAATACATCAAATATATATTGCTTTAAGCCTCAAAATGCACGTATATTTTACACACATCAAAATACCCCAAACTTAAAGTGTTGCTCGTCCTCGAGCAATTTAAGAAAAATAATATCAAGGGGTAAAAACGAACACCCAAGTACAATATGAACATTAAATAACATTTGACTCCATACTCAAGAAAACTGTGTAATTCATAATCAAGAAGTCATCATTCATAAACTCGGCATAGTAAATACTTTCTTGGGGACTTGACATCGCGACTCACAAGTATATGGTGTGTCACTCAACTCTCAAAAGTGCATGGATAGTGTTTACGGTCAAATTCAAATCAGTGAAAATGAAACTACCATAGGCTTGCAAATCGTCTAACATCTCAACCACTTTTTTGTGTACAATCTAAGAATCAAAAAGGACTTTTCATTAGGTTGTAATGTAGGCTCTTTGGTAAGGGTAGGGAAAATTTGGATTTAAGTGACTTGACTTGAGCAAATAGAACTTAAGCATACAAACTTGCAATTCACCAGCCCAATTTCAGCATAATACTAATTTTCTTCTTTTTCAACCCAATTCCACCCTTATTCCTCCCTTTTCATTCTTAGGCCTTTTTGCCTATTTTCTTTATCCTCAATATCTCATTTTTTTCACAATTTTAAGAATTTTTCTTTTGCTTTGCTCGATTTTTCTCTTTTTTTTTAGAGATATTTCTTTCTTTTTCGAGCTTCATTTTTTTCTTTTGCTTTACCCAAACACTTCTCATCCCTCTTTCTTTTGCCAACTTCCTTTTTTTCATAAATCTTCACCATATCTCCCCTAAACTTATTCATTTTCTATAAGCTCAAGAAATTCATGGATAAAATCATGTTTAAATTGTAAAGATCAATATGGCTCAGAATAAAAGTTTTGGCTGAAAATTTTCTAACTAGGGAATCATGAGTTCATAGGTAAGCTTTTTAGGCTAAGTAGGCTAAAACAAAGATGGCCTTAAATCATTTTCAAAAATTGCACACACACGTGGCTTCAATAAAGATACCAGAGCAAGTTCTAGAGTTCTATCAATCATGAATGACACACTCAAGAATAAATAAGTTTGCATCATATAAAGTAGTTTAAGGCACAAAAGCTCACAGGCTTATTTTTCGCTACATGCTCAAATACCCAATTTTCTTAACTAATGCCAAACAAATAAATGACCTCTTCCCAACAGTTCATCACACTATTCCCAGAAGTATGTTATCTCATTCTATAAGATGTTCATAGTAAAATCATACGGGAGCTGGACATTTAAAAACTTAACTAAAATCACACACAAGAGCAATTAAACGTGCTAATACTAAAATAAAACTAAAAATCAAAAAATAAACAAAAAATCAATTTTTTTTCCGAAAATTTTAAGGCAAAGTGCTCTACATGCAATCCTAAATGCAATGCAAAATGCAAGAAAGTACTAAATTATGCATTCTTGACAATCCCCCCAAACTTAAAATATACTTCGTCCCGAACATATGAGGAAATTATCAAAAGAAAGAGGAATGCGTAATAAGTACTTACATGGGTCATGTATCAGGCTGCCTCCCAACAAGCGCTATGCTTTATGTCTTCAGCCGGACTCCTGATTATCTTTATGTGTCGATCAAGTCAATGGTCGAAATCTCATGTTACATGTCTTGTTCATAGTAATGTTTGATTGTTTGCCCATTCACTATGAAAGCTCGACCATCCTCTTCTAGTAACTCAATGGCTCCTCCTGGTGACAATACATTTTTGATGACAAATGGACCTGACCATCTTGATTTCAGTTCATCCAAAAATAATCGTAATCTCTAATTATATAACAGTACGACTTGCTCGGCAAGAACTCTCTTCTTAAAATTCTTTCATCATGCCATCTTTTTGTGCGGTCTTTATAAATTTGGGCATTCTCGTATGCATCTTGGCGAAATTCTTCTAATTCGCTTATTTGTAATTTTCTTTTCTCGCCTACTGCTGTCATATCGAAATTTAGCTTCTTTACTGCATAAAATGCCTTGTGTTCTAATTCTACTGGAAGGTGGCATGACTTCCCAAAAACTAGCTTATACGAAGACATATCCAGAGGTGTTTTGTATGCCGTACGATAAGCCCATAAAGCATCATCAAGCTTCAAGGCCCAATCTTTTCGACTTATGCTAACCGATTTTTCTAATATTTGTTTGATCTCTCTATTTGAAACTTCGGCTTGCCCATTTGATTGTGGATGATAAGATGCAATTACTCTATGTCTGACTCCATATTCTGCCATCATGTTGTTAAACAGTTTGTTACAGAAGTGAGATCCTCCATCACTAATGAGTGCTCGTGGGGTGCCAAACCTTGTGAAGATGTTCTTTTTAAAAAGAATTAGCACTACCCTAGCATCATTTGTTTTAGTAGGGATTGTTTCCACCCATTTGGATACATAGTTTAACGCAAGGAGGATATACATGTATCTATTTGAGACTGGAAAAGGTCCCATGAAATCTATGCCCCAAACATCACAGTTCCACTTCTATGATATTAGTTAATAGCATCTCATGTCTTCTTGAAATGTTTCCCATACGTTGACACATATCGCACTACATAACAAACTTATAGCAATCTTTAAAAATAGAAGGCCAGAAGAAACCGTACTGTAATACCTTGGCTGATGTGCGTGTTGGTCCAAAGTGGCTTCCACATGGTGAGGAATGGCATTACTCTATAATGCTTGCCCATTCTTCTTGAGGTACACATCTCCTAATAACTGAATCTGCACATGTTTTAAATAATAGAGGTTCGTCCCATAGAAAATATCTCACATCATGAATAAATTTCTTTTTAGCATGATATGTGATATCTAGTGGTAAAACCCCACTTACTAAATAATTTACAATATCAGCATACCAGGGGATGGTCAATTCGGCCATCAGGATTAGTTCGTCCGGAAATATTTCTTTGATTGTTGTGCCTTTTGTGTTTTCATTAGCCGTTTGCTCAGGTCGTAAGAGATGATCAAATACTACGTTCTCACACCCTTTTCGATCCCAAATTTCAATATCAAACTCTTGTAGCAAGAGTATCCATCGAATGGCCTATGCTTGGCATCTTTCTTTGTGAATGGGTATTTGACCGCAGCGTGGTCCGCATGGACTATTGTCTTAGTCCCAATCAAGTATGCCCGAAACTTGTCAAATGCAAACACCAATGCCAACAATTCTTTTTCAGTTGTGGTGTAATTTTGTTGTTCCAGATCCAATGTTTGACTTGCGTAGTAAATAACGCGAAATAACTTTTCGCGTTTTTGTCCCAGTGCGGCCCCTACTGCATAGTCGCTTGTGTCATAATCTCGAATGGTTGACTCCAATCTGTTGTGATCAAAATTGGTGTAGTCACCAAAGCCTTCTTTAGTGTTTCAAATACCTGTAGACAATCAGGGGTGAAAGCAAAAGGTATATCTTTTTCAAGTAAGTGGGAAAAGGGTTTAGTTATTTTTGAAAAATCTCGAATAAAACGACTGTAAAAACCCACGTGTCCCAAAAAGCTCCCTGCTACTTTCTCATTCTTTGGAGGTGGAAGTTTCTCAATTGCTACCACCTTTGCTCGGTCAACTTCTAAACCTGCGGAAGAAACTCGATGACCGAGTACAATGCCATCTCTTACCATAAAATGACATTTTTTCCAGTTTAGTACTAAGTTCGTCTCCTCACATCTCTGCAAAACAAGGGTTAGATTATCCAAGCAATGATCAAACGAACTATCAAAAACCGAGAAGTCACTACAACATAAATGATATTAGGTAACACCCAAAAAATGTTACCTAATGGCCATAAAATGTTACTATAGACAATAGGTAGCACTTTTATGGTGTCTTTGACTTTGCCCGTGCTACCTATAGTCTAAGGTATCACTTCTATTAGCTTTTAGTGACACTTTTTAAGTGTTACATTAAGTGTTACATATGAATCTTATGTAACACTTTTTGTAAAACTTAAAAAAGAATACTTCTAAAGACATATGAATCTTATGTAACACTTTTTTTTGCAAAGACTTCGTAGAAATACTATTTTTGTCACCAAGTAGATTCGAACCCACGATCCGTTATGTGTGGAAGTGATGATTTGCCACTAAGCTAAGTTGATTCTCATTATAACTTTTGCTTTGTTTTATATATACACATACACATATATATATTAAAATTGTATAAAAGTTATATTATATGTATATATAATATATTTTATATAATAAAAATTTTATTATATAATATATGTATTAAATTATATTACACAATGTATATATCAAATTTTATATTATATAATATATAGTTTGAAAATCATATTATGCTATATATTATATGACACAAAATATTAAAAATATCAAAAAATATATAAATGAATTTATCGATTGATTAATATTCAATCGGTAAAAATAAAAATATATAAAAATATAAAATTAATTTACCGAACCGATAAAAAAGTTCTAACATTAAAAAAATTAAATAATAAATAAATAATGAAAAATAATTTACCAATGGAAAAAATTCCTAAGTAATTTCCGACAACATCAATTTTCATTGGTAATTTTTTTTAAAAAGTAAAAAAAAGGTTAACAATGAAATTGGTCTCCGTTAGTAAAAATTAAAAAAATAATAATAAAATACATACATGCGCATTTTAAATTTTCGTATTACGTGAATTAATTACCTCGTAATAAAAAAAAATAAAAGCAAAACTAAAATACTTTCTAAAAAGAAAATAAAAATTCAAGAAAAAAAAGCAGTACATGATGTCTATAATTTTTAGGTTTGGTGATTTTTTTGTCTTCACTTATTTTGTGACATCAATTAATTAAATAAATCATTGACATGATTTAATGATAGTTATATAATTTTGTGTTACTAAAATATAGCCTAAAAAGTGTTACAATTAATAAAATATAGTGTTGCCAATAGTGCTTCTTAAATAAAGTGATACCTATTTGCGTTTCAAAAAAAATAACAGAAAAAAGTGATATACTTAAAAAGTGTTACTTATTTAAAAGTGTTACATATAAGCGTTACGTATTGATAAAGTGCTACAAAAGTGTTACATAAATATTATAATGTAAAAGTGTTACAAATATGTGTTACACATGTACCTTATGTAAAAAGTGCTACAAAATTTGTGTTACCTAATGTCATTTATGTTGTAGTGAGTCATCCATGAAGACATCCATTATATTTTCAATCATCCCAAGGAATATCTCCATCATACATCTTTGAAATATTGCAGGTGCATTACATAGCCCATATAGTAGTCTACAAAATGCGAACACACCATAAGGACATGTAAATGCTGTCTTTTCTTGGTCCTCTAGAGCAATCACAATCTGATTATACCCCGAATAACCATCCAGGAAACAATAGTATTCATAACCTGCAAGGCGATCTAACATTTGATCCATAAAAGGGAGGGGAAAGTGATCTTTACGAGTTGCTGCATTTAACTTTCTATAATCAATGCAAATGCGCCAACCTGTAACAACTCGAGTAGCTAAGATTTCATTATTTTCACTTTTTACTATCGTCATTCCTCCCTTTTTTGGTACAACTTGTACTGGCGTTACCCAATTGCTGTCAGATATAGCAAATATTATTCCATTATCTAATCATTTAAGTACTTGTTTCTTAACGACCTCTTACATAATTGGGTAAAGTCTCCATTGGTGTTGCACATAAGGTTTACAATCATCTTCAATTCTTATCTTATGCATGCAAATCGAAGGTCTTATACCTTTTAAATCAGAATAGACCATCCAATAGTAGTTTTATGTTCCCTTAGGACATTCAGCAGTTTTTCCAGTTGATTTTCAGTAAGGGAGGAAGAAAATATTACCGGATAGGTTTTGTTGTCGCCTAAGAATGCATATTGAAGATGATCCAGAAGAGGTTTAAGTTCTGGAGGAGACGGGAGCTTGTCTTTCGGATTTTTAGCTGAAAAGGCATGTCGCATGGTCGGATTGTGTGACACTACACGGTCGTGTGAACTTGGGATGTCGTAGACTGATCACACGGACTGGCCGTGTGAGATGACATGGGCGTGTGAGAAGCCTCTTTATGCACTTCGGCAGGCCTCTCGAGCTTGGTTTAATAGGCTCAAGCAGTTTTTGGTGGTTCAAGGTTTTTCTGTGTATGTCTCAGATAACTCTCTATTTTTTAAAAGGACTGGTGGTCAACTTCTTCTTGTTCTCATTTATGTCGATGATATATTAATTATTTGTGATAGCTCAGATGCTATTTTTGGTTTAATTAAAGTTCTTGGTCATGAGTTTGCATTGAAAACCTTGGGGGAGTTGAATTACTTTCTTGGCTTGGAGTTTACAAGAACTAGTGCAGGGTTAGTTTTAACTCAAACCAAGTATGTCACAGATTTGTAGAGCAAAACAAATATGTTGCAGTCTAAGCCTAGTTCCACACCTATTAGCACCACTCAGATGTTATCCATTGGAGATAGTAAGCCTTTTGATCATCCCACAGTTTACAGAAGTACCATTGGCGCCTTACAATACTTGACAGTCACTCGACCGGACATATCCTTTGCTGTCAACAGGTTAACCCAATACCTTCATGCCCCTACGGTTAATCATTGAACATCATGTAAACATTTGTTGAGGTATCATAAGGGAACTATTACTCTTGGTCTGGCATTTTACCCTGCTCAGAGAATGTTGTTGGAAGCTTATTTGGATGCCGATTGGGCGAGTAATCTCGATGATAGAAAGTCGACTGGAGGACATTGTATCTTTCTTGGCAAAAATTTGTTAACTTGGAGCTCTAAGAAACAGTCTGTGGTTTCTCAAAGTAGTGCGGAGTAAGAGTATCGTGCATTAGCTGACACAACAACTGATATTGTATACATGGTTGCATTCTCTTCTAAGGAGCTTGGTGTTATTGTTGAAACCCCGTCCCTGTTATGGTGTGACAACATGAGTGCCGCTGCAATGGCTGAGAATCCGGTGTTCCACGCTCGTACCAAACATATTGAGATAGACGTTCACCTTGTTCGGCAAAAAATTCTTGCTAAGGAGGTTGAGGTCCGTTTCATTCCATCTGAAGAGCAGCCCGCTGACCTGTTTACCAAACCATTGTCCTCTTCTTGATTCAAAATGTTATGTGAAAAACTTTCTCTCAATTCGCCCAGCTCTCTTTGATGTCCTTTCGGTAGGGGGAGTAACAAAGTATAGTTAGTATGGTTGTTCTGTTACACATTCAGTTAGACGGTTAGCTTGTTAGTTATCATCCCCCAACTATCTCAGCTGTATATAAACTCTATGTGCCTGAGCTTATACTCAATACAACAGTTTACATTTCTTATTGTTTACCCTTCAATATCTGTTAGGTTTCAAACAATTTTTTTCCATATATAGGTTACGAGAAAAATATGAGGAATAGTTAATTATCATCATTTTCAGCAGAAAATGTATGTCCAAATTAATAACAAGAATTATTTCGCATATATATCCTGAGAACGACTATGGTTGTATACTTAATATGGATTCTCAATAGTTATCCCATTAAAGGAATTAATATTCTTTCAATATTTTAATTATAATAGTTTTCAGATTCCGAAACTTAACCATATTTACTGGTCATCCAAAACACGATTACGTATTTTGTAAGTAAAACAATGTATATCCATCTTAATATAAAGTAATTTGAACTATAAGAGATATCAACTTATAACCGAATGTGAGTCACACGAATGGATACCGAGATAGTGTAAAAGTACACATGAGCAATAGATTAAAATATATAACATCCTTCTCCATTACTTGAGAATGAGATACAAAATATATAAAGTTTATACATATATCATATTGTTGACGCAGATATCAACAAGCACAATAACATGCATGCAATATTTTGCAAGCATGCATGCTAGCTAATTGGTTGTTGCTTATTCATACTAGTTTTCACACATAATCAGTTGAAATTGAAGTGGAGAAGATTTTCAATTCTACTTATAATGGAAATTAGGCTCCGATATTGACAAATCCATTTAAGGCGGCATTCTGAACCAACCCTAATGTGGATGTTGTTGGAAATTATTCGGGTCCCGGATCTAATCCGGGCCAAATACGATCCGGCTTTTCGATCTAATCGAACGGAAGCGGAAGCGTGCGATTTCAAAAATCGAGTTTTAGATATAAGAACACAAAATCATGCTTATTAAATTTATTCAAACTAAAAAGAAGAAAAGGAAATTTACCTCTTTCGACGATTTTCTTGTTCTTCGATTTTTCTCCGTCAATGCTTCGAGTCCATGAAGCTCGTAGACACCGCGATCTTCCGATTCGAACCTCCCTATCAACGGTAGTGTGTGGGTACCCAAATAATAATTCTAAGTTCCTAACTTTTATTTTCCTACTATGTACTCAACTCATGAGATAGTAGGATTAGACTAACTGGATAGGAGGGAAATTGAACTAGGTAAAAGTTAACCCACAAAATCCACTTATAATGGAAACAAAACAGCCCCTTAAACTCTTTAATGGAATCGGCCGAATAGCTATTAAAAGGAATGGACAAAACAATCACTTTTCAATTGATGGTATTATAAGATAATAATATATCAATTGAAACTATGAATAAGTGGCGGATATGGTGATTAGATTTTTCTATAACATAAAACTTTTCTTTTGCTAAAGGGACCGATATATTGAGGCTTAACCAATTTGCGGCAAAAAAACGTGTGTTAATGGTGAGATGTGGTCCCCTGTCCCCTTTTTTATAGGCCTAGTTCAATCAGTTTCCCACTCCAACTCAATTTCCTTTCAATCTAGAATTCATAATTCTAGATAGACTCAAACTCTAATTGATAATTATCCAATATAATTATCAATTTAATAATTATATTAATATAATAAATATCTTATATTTATTTAATTCCCAATACAGTCAAAACTGTGTAATATCAGATATTCCCGGAATTAACTAATATTAATATATTAGCCCAAATATTTTGGAAAACTCTTTTCCATAAACCCTTAGGAACTGGAAATATTATTTCTAACCCGTTTATTCTAGGAAGGCGAACCGGGGACCATGGACCTATAATTATAAGCTCCAATGAATCGAATAAATAATTAACTCTTTAATTAATTTCTTCGACTTATTAATTTCGATATTACTCCACTATAAATTCGGAATTGCACTCTTATAATTATAGAATATCTTACTCTACGACTTGAGCAGTTCACTGATATAATCATTACATATAGATTAATCCTCCATAGACAATTCGTAATTGAAGCTAGGTAGTATCCGTTAAACCTCTTCAATTACCTCTTATCATCATTTACCATTAATTCACTAGCGAATGGTTAATTTATAATCGGATTATAAATTAGAGATCTCAAACCATTCGGTTCTAGAATTAACAAATGAGAGAATCGTCTTTCTACTTCCCGCAAGAAGGAATGGATTCCATATCTGTGAATTTATATTCACAGCTATTTAATTCAAATGTGAATCTAAAATGCAAGTGTTGGGAATGTCGTAGGACAAACTTAAACGAGCAAATTAAGAATCACACCGAAATAAACATGAGTCTATAATCACTCAGGATTAAGATTTATCCATATATGATCATCTAGTGATTTAATTCGATTTTCCATTTCTACAACGGAATTTGTATGGAAAATTCGAATTAAATCGGTCCAAGCCCTATATGATCAAATCATATATAAATGCCCCCACTAAGATGTCTCCAGATCGACGGTCCGGATAAGACAGTCACATTCAAAATGTTTGCATTAATGATGTTTTAATTAAAGATCCCATACTTTAATTAATTTTATCACGGACTTAATTTTAGTTTATTATCCATAATCTTAATCCTCTTGTATATAACTCTTATATACTAAGATTATGATTACAATAAATAAACTAGGGATTTTCATGATGTTCAAGAAAATACATACAATATGCAATAGAGTCCGAAAATAAATGTCGCCTTTATTAATAATCAAAAACAATTCACAATTGCTTTAAGGGCACTATCCCTAACAGATGTAACGATAGTTCCAAGGGATCGAATGGTGGAAACAAGAACGCCATTGGTGGTAGAAAGAATTGGGCAAACAACAGAGTTGAGTGGAAGTTGAACACTGCAACGCATGGGGCGTGGGCAGCCCAAGAATAAGTCATGTTAAAGCGGGAATAGTAATACTAAATGACCCATCGACATTGGTGGTTGCTTGACCAAGCGTGGTTGTAGCACCAAGAATGGAGCAATTCAGGCTTACAACTGCCCCAACAACGCCTTGGTCGGGACAGTTTCCGTTGGACGTGCAACAAAGGTTGCCGCCTATAGTCAAGCCACGCAGGGTGATCACCTGGCCTTGGGCTAGTGGTTTTGAAGATGCAAAGATGAGGAGGGCAATGAGAAAAAGGGTAAAAGCATGGTTGGAAGCCATTTGGAGATTTGGGTGTTTGTGTTCTATAAACAATAGTATGTTAGTTCTCTTGTTATTTGTTGTGTCCAAATGTTAGTAAAGAAGCCGCCGTATTTATACTGGTAAATTTGCCTCTAGTATTGCATTCTCTTTTTGAATTTTTGATTACATTTTTTCTTGCGTGTCTTCCGTGCAAGTTTGAAGTACGTAGGGGTTTAGGGGTGGGTTGCTCTACTAATGGTTCTCACCAATTGTACAAGTCAATTGCTTATTTTTTTGTACCATACTGTTATCCAAGTATCCGCCTGGCCATATTATTCAATGAGTAATGCGAAAACTTTATAGCCCATACTGTTGAAGAGCCTGCAATAAGATTTACATTTTATAGTAACTTAATTAAAGTATAATTCGGAAAATTTATTGTTTTATAACATGGGCCTTTTCTGAATGTGAAAAGTCGCAAATATAAATCTGTAGGCCATATAATATAATAATTTTCTTCAAACAAATTAGTTTTACATGAATATATATATTCTTATACATATAATAATTAGTTTTTAAATTAATATAGTCGTATAATACAAACTTTGTTCTTATTTTCATCTACTTTTATAAGTTTTCAGAAACATTCTTTGAGGACTTTGCCTGGTATGGTTCACATAAAGGATTGTGCCAAACATGAACATAATAGTATGCTTGGATTGAAAAATTGCAGCGTTCAAATTAATGATATTATCATATTATACATCTTTCGTCATTTTTGGCTTGAAATCACCCAATCTGCAATTCTTTTTATTAATTTATTTTTTAAATAAGTGATTTTTCCACATATCTGTTTTTTTTTTTGTGATTTCGCCTTCTGGTGTGACGTTTGATTTGTCGTCATTTTGATGCGGTGTTTTTTCTTGTGCGGACGATTCAGACAAGCAAGTTTTCGACCAGAGAGAGATATAACAAATAAAATTATGGTATTCAGCATGTTGCGGATCTGGAATTATGGGTATTCTAGAGACTAGATTTTTTAAAGTTGTAGGCTTTAAGCCAACTTTTGTTATTTAACCTAGATGCTATGGATCTTTTCTTAGGTTCACCATTTATGATTTTTAGCAGATTTTTTATGTCTTCTATGGATGTAATGCTTGTCAGAATTAATTAATGAAATTATTTTTCTTATCAAAAAAATTATGATAAGTTACTACCTAGTTATTTTAAATCTTTCAGTAATTCTATTAGTATGATGCATTTGAATCCTTCTAAATTCCAAAAATAAAAAAAAATAAAAAAATCCAGGTCTTTTCTGAAAACATTCAATCCAAACAAAACTTAATAAGGTTTTCTTTGCTAAATAAAAGAGAGAGAGTGTGTGTGTAACATTGCCTTCTAATAATTATTCAATTTTTATACAATTTACCTCCTTACTACATTGGTTTTCCACTATACCACTTAGGCTACCACTTAGGCTGCGCACGAGACTTGCAGATGACTATAACCTAACCGATATCCGAACCAGAAAATATTCTTTGATTTTTTGACTTTCTCCAATCCAAAGAATCCCGATTTTTTTATGGTACTGTTCTGGTGATTTTTCAAATATATTCGTACCAAGAACCGCAATCCGAAACTTGAACTGATTTTAAAATATTTTTTATATTTACATATATAGTATTTTTATCTTATTAATATTTTGATATTAAATAAATTACATATTTTTTGAAACTCAGTACTATATAAAACATATAACTAAAAAATACCAAATGAAAAGTACTTTAGCATATCTAACGATTATCACTGAATAATTGAATATGATAATTTAATTCACTAGCTAGTTGTTACATTATATTAATTTAAATTGAAAATCATATTAGATTTGTGCTAAACGTTTTAATCTGATGATATATTGACTTTCGTAACTAAATTAATCGTCTAATGATTAAGAACATGAATTAAAATGAAAATTAGTTAAATGACTAGTAAATTGCATTATTTATGTTTTTGTAGTTTGGGGTTGTATTCTGGTCCTATAAAATAAGATTGTATTATCTATTATGGTTTTAGTATCTATTTGAGGATTACACTAAAAATTAAATGGTTTGAAAGTATAACTATTCGATAATTTTTACATTGATATTCTATTTTCTTCTCTTTTATGTGCTTTATTTATGATTAATCTTTGAATCGCCATTTTTTTCGTCCCATCCCGAACAGTCCCGTATCATCCCATTAGAATAGAATCTCCCTCTCAGTCATCCCGAACTTTCGTGACAGTCCGGGATGGAGATTTGTTTTCTATGGCTCGGTTCTTGAGATTGGATTTTGGAATCTCCAAACTTCAGAATGCTTCTCGTGATTTCTAAATCTCAGGACCGTCCCGGCCGGACATGCATTTACCACTACAAGAAAAAATCAGTTTACCTACACAAAAATTTGTAGGTAAGTATTCATATAACTATAAAGTGTAGGTAAAATCATTGTAGATAAATATTTATCGACAAAATCTAAAATTGTTGGTAAATACCTATAATAATTTTTTTGGTAAGTTTAAAATTTATTGGTGATCTGTCGCTAATTTGTAAGTATAATTTGGAGAAAAATGATATTTTTTATTTTGTAGGTGTTTTATAGATAAACGGAAAATTTAATAACAAAATCATATGTGTGGATAAATTTTGTCAATAAACTGGATTTTTTTAATGGTGTACCAATTGAGTCTTTGCATGTTGTGCACGCCTAGGGATGGCAATGGGGCGGGTCAAAATTCGGCTCCGCATTAAACCTGCCCCGCTCGGGATGGGTTCAAACCCGGTCAAACGGGTCCCGGGGCGGGTCTTTGATCCGTTTTAAGAAAAACCGTCGGGTCCAGGACAGGTGACGGTTCCTTGTGGACCCGCCCCATATAAATTAAATAAATAATAAATAATATTTTTTAACTAGATCTAGGGGTCCAATCTTTCACTCTCGTTCAGTACTTCTATTTTTTATTTTCATTCGCAAGAACCGAACTCGTCTTTGCTATAGCCACTTATGTTTGCAGATTCTCAAAGGTAGAATTGGAAAAAAATGAATTCAATAAACAACTAAGGGGCGGCCATCAATTTATGCACAGTAGAATAACTTGAGAAAATAATTATAAAAAATTTAATAATTAGAATTTTAACAATAAAGACCTTTAGAGTGAAATTTAAAAGTCACGGAGGAATAATTAAACCAGCGCAATTATTCAAAAACCTGGAAGCGGATAAAACAATGAAATTTCAGCAGGTTCGGTGGGTCCAACACGCCGGGTCGCGGGTCCAATGCGGGGCGGGGCGGGTGCAAAGGCGCGGCGGGGCGGGTCTCGGGTCCGTAATTTCCTTCGCGGGACGGGTCCCGGGTTTGGCCAAAACCGTCCCAAACTCACCCCATTGCCATCCCTATGCACGCCCATTACTTAAGGGCATAAGAGTCCATTCAAGTGTCACAATTCAAATCCGCCCAAAATCAGATCACATGCCTCGCACATGCGGCTAAAAGCCCGCATAGCTTGGATGGCAAAAACAATCTTCCTGTTCTTTTAGGACTAATAATGGGGTGTTGGGGATAGGGGTGTGCATGTAGAGATGTTAATGTTTGATAAATGGTTTTATCATAATTTTGATGATTTTGTTTTTATACAAAAACAATGTTTTAAATATTGTCCAAATACTCCTAAATGATTTAAAATGTTTTTTTATTATTTCTTTGGAGTATTTATTCAAAGTTATTTTCGATAAAAATTGGACAACACTTTTGATGATTTTGTGTTAATGTGTTTTTTACATCAAAACTATATTTCAAATGTTGTCCAAATACTCCCGATTGTTTTAAAATGTTTTTACTAATTTTTCAGAGTATTTCTTGAAGTTTATTTTCGACAATAATTGGACAACACTTCTGTCTCGTGGTCGACCGGTCACCCTATAGGGCAACCTGTACCTGAAAGTGTAAGTTAAAACAGAAAAACGAGACTGAAGATTAAGACAGCAGGTCGACCGGTCGCCCCTGGGGTCGACCAGTGCCTGCTTGTGGCTGTTTCATTCTGTTCTTCAAAAATTCAAGGGGGACCGGTTGGACACAGGGTCGACCAGTCGGACACCCCGTCGACCGGTCGCCCTGTGTAAAAATACTGTGTTATTTTCAAACATCTATTTCTGCGCGACCGGTCGCCCTATGGTTTGACAGCAAAATTCTAACCGTTGGGCAACAGACATCTTTTCCATAATTTGTGGAATTGATTTCTAACAGCTATAATCTTGATTTTAATTGCAATTTTTTTTGTAGAAATCAGTTCCCAAGAGAAGTCTATCAATGATCAATCATCTCCTATAAATAGAGGAAGATTTGAAACAACGCAACAAGAGAGAATACTATAACACAACAAGATACATTAAAGCAAACATATGTGTTCTTCATTGTTATTATTCTTGTTGTAATTTGCCTAGCTTATCACTTTCACATCTTGACGTCTAGACTTATTTCTTGATTACACTTGCACTCAAATTTGTATCATTCATTATTGAGTTGTAATCTTGAATTTTTGGGTTATCATTCAACACAAGATATCCTTGTGAGTGTTCTTGTAGTAAGAACACACTTGGATGATCTAGCTGATAGGTGCAAGAACATTGTGGTGATCTTCTTATTGAAGAGTGTGGTGCTCTTCGAGGTATTGAAGAATTTGGTATTCTTCAAGTCGGAAGATTGAGGTAATCTTCACAAGGTGCCGTTGGAGATTGTGGTAATCTTCAAGAGAGATTGTGGTAATCTCAAAGGTGGTGTTGAAGAAGAGTGTGGTGCTCTTCAAGGTGATGTTGTAAGGTGTTGTATTAATTTTGGTAATTAATAAAATTCTTTTTTCTTTTTGAAATCCATCCCGGAGATACTGGGGTGGTAGAGGATTAGGCCCTAGGTGGGTTGAACCTCTATAAATCGACGCGTGTTATTTACTTCCCGCACCTTTATTATTGTCTTGGCTTATTTATTTCGAAAAAGAGGGCAGAATAAAAAAGATGGAGATAATCTATTCACCCCCCGTCTAGATTATCGTAGCCGCTTGGATTTACAAGTGGTATCAGAGTCAAACTCTTTGGCAAGCTCGTTCCACATCGCGAGTAAAGAGGAACGATCATCGGCTACGAATGAAGTCTACCTTTTCGGCGCCTCCACCACCAAGCCACCACTATTTGATTCCAAAAATTATATATTTTGGAAATAAAGAGTGAAATACTATCTACAAGGTTGCGGGTTCGATATTTGGAACACGGTCATTAATGAATAATCCATTCCGATGATGGACACACCACACACCTCCAAAGGCTTCAAAGAGCTTAATGATGAAGAGAAGAAAATCATCTCCTTAAATGGTAAAGCTCTTAATATTTTGTATTGTTCACTTACCATTTTGGAATTTGATCATATTGTAGGAATTAAATCAGCACATGAAGTATGGAGAAAATTAGAAGAAGTATATGCAAATGAAAGGAGCCACTCAAAAGCAACTCAAATGGGTACAACATCAAACCCAACATCATGGGATGAGCTTCCTACAACTTCCGACGACGATGAAAACGAACGTTGTCTTATGGGCTTCGAAGAAAAAACGAGGTAAGTTCTAAACCGTCTACTTCTTATAACAATGAATTGCAAAATGATTATACTGATTTGCTCAATGATTATGATGAACTTCAAAATAAATTCCAAAGCTTGCTTGTTAAATACAAAAAATTGAAAAAGAAGTTCAATGTTTTGAAAAATGAAAAGGATAGTTTATTTACTTCCTATGAATCACTATCATGTGTTCACACCACCACTCTTGATAAGGTTAGAAACCTTGAGAAAGAAAATAGTACTCTTGTTGATGATATTAATTGCATGAAAAAGGATTTATCAAAATTCAACTTGAGTACCAATAAAATATCCAATATTGTTGATATTCTTAATTGTGATAAATGACTTGATCATAAGCCAAATGTTGTCAATCATATGAAAAATAGTCAAGTCTCTAAGCATGTTGGTCATTACACTTCTAGAATTATTACATGCTTCTATTGTGGTAAAGAGGGTCATATGGTAAATACTTGTCGGGCCAGAAATAGCTCTAATTATTGTTGGAGACCTAAAAGTCTCAAAGCTAATCCCAAAGGACCCAAACACTTGAGGTTACCACAAAACGATGTCATATTAGGTACCCGACAGAATAAAAATTAAGGAAAATTCATACCGCCTAGAAGACATCAAATGACCGTTTCATTTGATCAAAGGAGAAGACATCACCACAATGAATTTCCAAGAGAAAGACATTATCAACAATGGGAAGGACATAATCCTTGGAAATGGAGTAATTGGAGAAGCTATCATCTACAAGATGATTTTCAAAGAGGAAGATATCAACAACAAAGGGAACAACACAATCCATGGAAATGGCGTAATTGGTAAACCGTATCTCCCTATTTAAATATGCAATTTATTTTGATTATGCATGTTTTTATTTGTGCATTAATTGTCAAAATGAGTTTTCAATTTTTTGAAATAGAAAAACAAGGTCTTCAATATATATATTTGTGGTTTTAAAATTCTTTGAATAAGAAGACAATGCATGATGTTTTTAAAACTCTTGTGTATTTACAATGACTTGTATATGTTCATCATCTCTTATGGACTCATTATGCATAATATACTTGTGATATCTTTTATTGCTTTAGCCTACACTTCTATTGCTATGTTTTTGGGCAATATTTGTTTTAAGAATTGTGTAGGACTTATATATCTTCTTCAATGGTTATCTACTCATTATTTGACAAGAGTGACATAAACTATCGAGGTACGCTCATCATTGATATTCATCTTATAGACTCGATACATTTTTTTTGCCATATGCCTATGTGCTTGATTTTCAAGATATTTCATAGTATTTCACATATGGGCCATTAAGAGGATTTTTCAATTTTTTTAAAAAAGGGCACTATTCGATAAAGCTTGCTTTATCCGAGACTTGTAAAGGATTATATTTTGTTTTGATAAAACATTTGATTTTCATCCTTCTCTCAATGTTATGCATTTGATTGCTCATATTCATTCTTGTCTAAACTCTTGTTCAAATGCTTCTTTTAAATGAGGTCTCAACTATATGCTCTTGAATTTTTCAAATTTCAAAAGAGACCTTATATAGCTTCCTATAAGCTCATTTGAACTTACATGTTTTATGAAACTCTTGATGATTCGTTTGAAAGTATAGTATGTGTTACTTGTTATTGTATCTCTATTATTCGATATTACTATGCTCTTGTGCAAAGATATCTTCTTAAGATTTTGCAGAAATTTTTGGTATTTTGGAACAAGTTTGATAACCAAGAGGAGGTTAGTAGCTCAAAGTTATTATCAAGAAGAAGGTATTGATTTTGATGAAACATTTGTACCCGTAGCATGTTTTGAAGCTATTCGTATTTTACTTGCACATTCTTGTTTTAAGAAAATTTCAAGCTTTACCAAATGGATGTTAAATCCACTTTTCTAAATGGTTTTATTCAAGAAGAAGTCTATGTAAAACAACCGGGGGTTGAAAATTTTTCTAGGCCAAATGATTTTTGTAAAAGGCCTTGTTTGTTTAAAACTAGCACCTCGTGTATTGCATGATAGACTTAGCTATTTTTTGCAAAATGGTTTTACAAGAGGTAAAGTTGATACTACTCTTCTTATTTTTTTTTTTAAAAAAAAGGGGCAAGATTGCTTACTTGTACAAATTTATGATATTATTGGTACTACTAATGAATCTTTGTACAAGATATTTTCTAAGTTGATGCAAGGTGAAATTGAGATAAGCATGATGGGGGAGCTCAATTCATTCTTTGGACTTCAAGTTAAACAATGCCAAGAAGGTGAGTATATTATCAAAGTATACAATAGAACCATTGAAAAAGTTAGGCATTGTAGAAGGAAGAACCTCTCAACCTCTATGGCTACCAATGTAAAGATTGACAAAGGTTGAGGAAGGCATATTGATTGACAATCAAATTCGAGGTATGTTTATCTACGTTTATTACTCCTTTAGACTCGACATTTTCCATGCCTTATGTCTATATGCTCGACTTCAAAACTATCCCAACGAATCTCATTAAAGTGCCGTTAAAAGAAATTTTCAAATATTTGAAAGGCACTTCTTCTTATGGCTTGTATATCCAAAATTTTAAAACGTTCATATTTTTCGGGATAACAAATCCGGTGATTATAATTTCTCAAAATATGTTTCGTCATAATCGAACTAAATATATTGAGATTCGATATTTTTTCTAAGGGATCGCGTTCCTATAATTGAAAAATTGAGATGTGTTTAATTCCGTCTCAAGGATAACTCGCGGACTTTGTTTTCAACCGTTTACCGCCGAGTTTTTTACCTCATTTCGAGCTTAATTATGACATAATGAATATTGAATGAGGTCTACGTTTGCATTTTGCACGTTTTTAAAACTTAGGGGCGAAAAATTGGATTTTTGGATCAAATTTCGAAAATTGGCAAAACAGACTGATCTAGTGGCCAGACTGGGTTGAGGCCGACCGGTCGGTCACCCTGTCGACCGGTTGCCCTCAACCTTGACCGATCGGCCAATGCGGTTTTATGCTTTAAATGTCTTCTGTTTTCCAGACTTAGCCATTTTGGCTCATTTCACTCTATTTTCGTCCCCTTTGCCATTTTCACACACAATTCACTTCAAATGTGTTTTGTTGCATAAATTATATATCTTGGGGATTATTTTTCTCGTTTATCATCATTGTTGCTCATCCTCACCGATTAATTGGTAAGAATTCTACTTCCCTATCTCAATTGGGTTGAACCCTTGAGAACTTAGCTTAAATGTTCATTTCTTGTTGCAATTCGTTTATGTTTGTGATGAGCTTATTCATTGTTGTTGGATGATATTTGTAAAATTGCTTTTGGTGATGAAAAACTTGGCTTGATTACATTTACAAGGGCTATATATATCTTCTTCAATTTTTGACCCCTGCCAAGTGTTCGATAAAATGTATCAATAAAAAATTCATCACCTACATGATTCTCTTGTTTTCAAATGTCTTATATATTTATAGAGATCATGTTTTGCAAATCAAATGAACTTTTATGAGCTTTTCTATAAGTCATATGATCGTCTTTTCCCTCTTATTTGGTTTATAAGCTTCAATGTTCAAATAGCTCGATAAATCGGTTAAATTGCGCACTTTAATATGGATATATGATGTTTTTATCGTGCTAACATTCTTTTTGATGATTCCAAAGGGGGAGAAACAAGTTATAAGCTCTTTAGCTCAAAGAAGCTAAGATAAGCTCTACGGAAGAAGCTATAAGCTATGGCTATTAAAAGCCATAAGTTGTGGATTACACTTAGTCCATTTGATGTATTATGAACTCATATTCATGTCTAATGATGTTTTGTTGATAGGGGAACTTATAAGTTCTTGATACTTAAGCTCTATTTGTAAAAGCTGAGATTTTAGCTTTTGGTTGATTGTTTCTATACTACTCTTGTCGTGCATGTTGATAGGGGGCTTTTGCAAAAATGTTTTTAAAAATCTATACTTCCATCCTTGTGATTATATTGCGTGGAATGTTGTCGCTCACAACGGATAGTTTATTTTTAACCGGTAAAATTGTTTTGTTTTCAAAATCGACCTCGTTAAATTGTTTTGGTTTGTAATCATCAAAAATGGGAAGATTGTTTGATAAATGGTATTATCATGATTTTGATGATTTTGTTTTTATACCAAAACAATGTTTTAAATGTTGTCCAAATACTCCAAAATGATTTAAAATGTTTTTTATTATTTCTTTGAGTATTTATTCAAAGTTATTTTCGATAAAAATTGGACAAACTTTTGACGATTTTGTGTTAATGTATTTTTTACATCAAAACTATATTTCAAATGTTGTCCAAATACTCCCGATTGTTTTGAAATATTTTTACTAATTTTTCGGAGTATTTCTTGAAGTTTATTTTCGACAAAAATTGGACAACACTGTCTCGTGGTCGGCCGCCGCCCTATAGGGCAACCCGCACTGAAAGTGTAAGTTAAAACAGTAAAAACGAGATCGAAGATTAAGACAAGGTCGGTCGGCCGCCTGCCCAGGGGCCGACGGTGGTGCCGCTTGTGGATGTTTCATTCTCGTTCTTCAAAAATTCAAGGGGGACCGGTTAGACAGTGGTCGATTTGGTCGGACCCCGTCGGCCGGCCGCTGTGTAAAAATACTGTGTTATTTTCAAACGTCTATTTCTGCGCGACCGGTCACCCTATAGTTTGACAGCAAAATTCTAACTATTGTGCAGCAGACAACTTTTCCTTAATTTGTGGAATTGATTTCTAATATCTATAATCTTGATTTTAATTGCAATTTTTTTGTAGAAATCAGTTCCCAAGAGGAGCCTATCAATGATCAATCATCTCCTATAAATAGAGGAAGATTTGAAGCAACACAACAAGAGAGAATACTACAACACAACAAGATACATTCAAGCAAACATATTTGTTCTTTATTGTTATTATTTTTGTTGTAATTTGCCTAGCTTATCACTTTCACATCTTGAGGTCTTGGCTTATTTCTTGATTACACTTGCACTCAAATTTGTATCATTCATTATTAAGTTGTAATCTTGAATTTTTGGGTTATCATTCAACACAAGATATCCTTATGAGTGTTCTTGTGGTAAGAACACACTTGGATGATCTAGGGGATAGGTGCAAGAAAATTGTGGTGATCTTCTTATTCAAGAGTGTGGTGATCTTCGAGGTGTTGAAGAATTTGGTATTCTTCAAGTCGGAAGATTGTGGTCATTTTCACAAGGTGCCGTTAGAGATTGTGGTAATCTTCAAGAGAGATTGTGGTAATCTCAAAGGTGGTGTTGAAGAAGAGTATGGTGCTCTTCAAGGTGATGTTGTAAGGTGTTGTATTAATTTTGGTAATTAATAAAATTCTTTTTTCTTTTTGAAATCCATACCGGAGATACTGGGGTGGTAGAGGATTAGGCCCTAGGTGGGTTGAACCTCTATAAATCGACGCGTGTTGTTTACTTCTCGCACCTTTATTATTGTCTTGGCTTATTTGTTTCGAAAAAGAGGGAATAATCGAAAAGATGGAGATAATCTATTCACCCCCCTCCTCTAGATTACCGTAGCCGCTTGGACTTACAGTTAAATGGGCTTGGACTCGCGGGCTAGCCCCTTCTAACCCGGAAAATTAACAGGGTTAGGGCTTATTTTTCTAGACCGTTTAAATTTTGGTCTCTTTTGGCACGGACTGGTTAAGCTGTTGGCTAAACGGTCGGGCCGTGGGGTCAAACAGGCTGGCCCGTCGGCCAAATGATTTTTTTTGAATTTTGGTTTTTAAAATAGAGGGTTGGTGAATTAACTAGGGAAGACAATTTCGATCCGACCCGCGGGTACCTGCCCTGCCCCGCCCCGTGTCCCTGGGCGGGGCGGGTCTGGATATCACTTCCTCCCCGTGG
The DNA here is from genome assembly GCA_016081115.2 of Rehmannia glutinosa. Lineage (NCBI taxonomy): Eukaryota > Viridiplantae > Streptophyta > Magnoliopsida > Lamiales > Orobanchaceae > Rehmannia > Rehmannia glutinosa. Next base: position 348,881 of record JABTTQ020003088.1, read on the forward strand.
GTACCTGCCCCGCCTCGCCTATAATTTTTATTTTTAAAATATATTTTAATATATATTTTGCATATATAATATATATTATAATATAATTTTTATGTATTCTTATAGTATATCTAATATTTATCAATTGATATTATTAACTTTTGTAAATAATATTTTACAAATATATTATAAAAATATTTTTGTTTATTCTTTTAATTTAATTTAATTAAAATGGGACAGAACGGGTCGCCCCACCCTGCTCTGCCCTGTTCTAGGCACGGGAGGATCTGTGTCTTCACAGACCCGCCCCATTGCCATCCCTAGAATTAATAGATAATAAAACATATGAAAAAAGATACTTTTATAATGACTTAAAATGTGATATAATGTATATCTCTCTAATAAATACAACACTATAGTCTAAATAGTTTAAACCCTTCATGACTTAAAATGTGACAAACAATTGAGACTTCATGCAAATAATCATAAAAGATGAATTTGTTGCATTTGGAGCTTTCAGCTTTCTCACGCACAAATATTGAACGTCAAATCGAATTTTATTAATCTTTACATTAATGTAATTTGTTGGACAAAAATCAAAATGTATTAAACAAGTAGTTATTATTCTTCATTGTAGTTTGATGTTTCTAATTTAATATTAGAAATGAGTTTTACATCCACATATTTTTGTTTAAACTCTTCTGGTGGTATTCATCTTATTTATTCTCAAAGCCTTTGGCGATGATTATGATGTTTGAACTATGTTTGAATTTTTTTACTTTGAATTTTAAGACTTTATCCTTATAATGTGACATAAAAAATTTGTGTAATTTAGTTTTGCATATTTAGTTTGAATGTTATATTGTTATGCATGCTTTAATTTAAAATTTAGATTTAAATAAAAAAATTAAATTATTTGGCTTGTAGCCCGATAGTGGTTCGTTTGGCTCGAAGCTGATTTAATTGTGGCCCGTTTAGCCCGAAAATCGTTTAACCCGAGTCTCGCTAGGGCTGGCCTTATACAGCTAGGGCCAGCCCATTTAACATCTATATCTGCATGGGACGAGATGATCCAGAGATCCCAAAATTAAATCTCTAGAACCGAACCACAAAACAAATCTTCGTCCTGAACCATCCCAAAAGTTCAGGACAGTTCAGGACGGATATTCGGTTCTAATGGGACGGTATGGGATGGAGAAACGGGACTAAAAAATTATTCATAAATAAAACACACAAAAAAGAGGGATCGAGAAAAAATCAGTGTAAAATTCATTAAATAGTTATACTTCCAATTTTTTCTTAGTACAATCTCAAAATAGATATTAAAACCATTAGAACTATATATATTAATTAACTTTTTTATATTTTATATTTAACTTATATATAAAATTTCCTTAATTCATATTTAGGTGCTAAGTTTTTAATATTATAATTCCAAATCTTTCATTCATGATATAGAGTATATGATAAGAATCCATGGACAAAAGACCCAGTAACAGTACAAATTGGTCCGGTGACGAGGGCGAGGGCAAGGAAGTTCAAGGACGCACTAAATGGGTTGATTCAAGTCATTCAGAGCGAGGCCAAGAGTGCATTACCGAAGGAGGAAGATGACCGGGTGGTCCAGTTGATTAGCGTCGTCAACGGTCCAGAGTCCACCTCAGACTGAGCAACTAAAGGATGCCAAGAATACAAGCCACCTAGCTTCTTGAAGACCTCATAATCAAGTGCTCGATGGTGTTGTATTCATTTATCATAGTTAGTTGTAGTTTAGTTTTTATTATTTTGAGTGATGTTAGTGTTTTGGAGGCCAAATAAATCTTTAAGGCCGCATTTTGAGTTGTTATTTCGAGTCTAGGACGAACATGGGATAAAAGACTGAAGAAATCGAAGGAGGCAAAAGTCGTGGAAAGCACGGCCTGGCCGTGCTTAAATTGCACGGCCGTGTTTTGAACCTTCGTCGCGAACACGGCCTGGCCGTGCTTCTGGGCACGGTCGTGTGGAATGAGGAGTTCGTGGGTTCGTGGAAAGCACGGCTTAGCCGTGCTTGGGAACACGGCCGTGTTCGGTAAATCCTTCGCGAACACGGCCTGGCCGTGCTTCCTGGCACGGCCGTGTTGGGGCTGGATCCGGCGACGTATGGAAACACGGCCTGGCCGTGTTTCTCTAGCACGGGCGTGCTTTTTACCGGATTTTCGAGATTTTTATGTTTTTGTTTCCTTTCAGTTTTAAAGTTGTTTTCTTGGTAGGTTAGGGCTTGGACCCTTTATAAGGGTGAACACTTGTTATTTTTCGATCAGTTTTGAATACAATTAAGCTTTTACTCTCAAATTGAGTGTTTCTCCAAGTGCTTCAAGATTCACGTTTCTTGTTGCAATTATCGACTTATCAGGCAATAATCCATAATTGCTTGTGGCGTCTTCGCATACCGAGGTTCTTGCTTTGCTAAGCAACGGGTCGAGGTTTTTCAACCAAATTAACCAAACTAGTGAAGATTATGGGTTAACAAGAGATTGTTGTTGGGTCGTATGCACAGTTGTTGCTGCGGTTCACATCAGTTGGTAATCAGAGCCATCTAGCAAGGTTAAGTCTATCCTTGTTCTTTAATTTTGTTATTTTCCAGAATTTCTCATAAACCCTAGTTCTTGAAGGGTACAAAAAAAAAACGAAAATTCTGGTAAATTCGAAAATTTAAACCCTAGTCTTCAATTTCATCTTTTACGATCCGTTGATTGGCTTGGTAATTTTCTCGGTGTGTTGAGGCGTACTTGCAACTGCCTGATTGGTTTATAATCGTGACAAGTGCGGGTACTTGGGGATTGTGAGTTGAGTGATACACGAGTGTACACACGTGAGGGAGTGATTTAAACATGACTGAGGAAAAACGACAACCGGCAGATTTGGGTAACAAGATAGATATGGAGGTGGTTGCAGACATGTTAAAGAAACTAATGTTGGAGACATACGGGAATCCCAAAGAGGAGCCGCGAGTCGAGGAGCCTGCTACTAGGGCACGGAGGCCTAGGAGGTTCGGATTAGAGGAATGGGCAGACGAGGTTGATGATTTTGATTCCGAAAGGGAGCAAAATTATAATCTAGGTAGAGGTCAGCGCGGAGACAGTGGTGATCGGGGACGTGAGGATAGCAATTTGAGTAACATCAAAATGCAAATCCCCTCGTTCCAAGGAAAGAGTGATCCGGATGCCTATTTGGATTGGGAGAGAAAAATCGAGAACGTGTTCGACTACCAAAATTATTCCAAACTGAAAAAGGTAAATTGGCATCAACTGAGTTATCGGATTATGCAAGTTTGTGGTGGGATCAACTAATGGTCTCAAGGAGGAGAAACGGTGAGCGGCCAGTTTCTACATGGGAGGAGATGAGGAGTTTGATGAGGCGCCGCTTTGTTCCAAATCACTATTATAGGGCGTCTATCAAAGGTTACAGAGGTTGACTCGTGGTTCGAAGAGTGTGGAGGACTACCACAAGGAGATGGAGATGCTAATGGCAAGGGCAAACATCGATGAGGACCCAGAGGTGACTATGGCCAGATTCATCGCGGGTTTGAACACGCCTATTGCGGATGCCGTCGACCTACATCACTGTGTCGATCTCGAGGAGATGGTGCATATGGCGGTGAAGGTGGAGCAACAGCTCAAGAGGAGGGGTCTCAACCGGCAAGCACCAAACTCTAACTCCAATGCATGGAAGTCAAACACCAACAAAAAGGAGGAGCAGGGTTCGAAAGTGGCGGATCAAGGGGAGGCGCCGAGCCCAAACCCGACTAAAAATTGAACCCTTTATCGGGTCGCACAAGGGATATTAAATGTTTTAAATGTCATGGGTTTGGGCATATAGCTAGTCAATTTCCAAATAAGAGAGTGTTGGTGTTGCGTGAGAATGGGGAGATGGAGTCGGAGAGTGAGGGGGAGCAGGATTATAGTGATATGCCGGAGTTGGAGGATATTCTGGAGATGATAGAGGCGGCGAGGGGGGAGGCATTATCCTTGGTATCTCGGAGGGCGCTGGGCATTCAACCTAAGTCAGATGAGGGAGTCCAGCGAGAGAACATCTTTCATACAAGGCGTTTTGTCAATGGGAAGGTGATGGCTCAAAAGCTACCTTTAAAACCGTAGGCAAGTGCACCTGTCGTTTTATAGTATAGATTATTGAGTACTGAGTGTCATTCCCACGAGGATTGTAAGTAGTAATAATTACCGTCTTTTTGTTATTTAATCTAACAATTTTCAGAGTTTTTGTTTGATGAAAAAGGAAAACAAATTATAAATTTCAAAAATGAAGGAAGATTTGTAAAATAAGAAATCAAGAGATAGAAATGTGTTGAAAGTAAATCCCTCTAGAATGTTTTTGTGATTTGACAAGTTAAAAATACAACCGTAAGCCCTTAAGCAAAAACCAACCTCTTTTAATAAAATCTCATGTCTTGTGGATGAGAAATTCCCAATTTAAGTTAAACCCTTTCTCAAGGCGAAAAACTTCTAATCTCAAGTTGATTAACTGAAATCTCTTTCTAGTTAAAACCCCCAAGACAAAGATTATAACGATTTGTGAATTCCCATATTAGGTTTGACCCTAATCCAGAAGATTTATGTCGTCCTATATCTAGGATTGCATGCAACTCTTTTCACTTATATAGGTTCTATTTCACCATGAATCTCTCGATTTCCCGGATGAAAAATAAACTTCAAATCAATATTGCGCATATATCAATTCGAATGAACGAAGCATAATATAAGTGAATCACACAAAATATGAAGATTTTATTAAAAACATACACACCTTAATCACAAATCCATTCTAGAGTTCATTACATTCAAACACTATGAGTTTAGCTACACATGATTTTGACCAAAGAATAAATTACACAAGAAGATTTAAGTATTGTAGACATGGTGTACTTATCTTTCTCAAAATCTCAATTGACTTCTTTCTTGATTGATGATGTTGCTCCAAGCCTTCTTCTCCAATATTGCCCAAGCTTTCTCCTCCAAGACCCCTTGATCCCAATTCTACTTAATGAAATGGATACAATGAATATTTCCTGAGTATCTAATGAATGAATCTCCCAATTTCAACCCTTGGCTTTTATAGGCAACCAATACATTGATAGTACTCTCTTTTATTAAACAATCACCCCCATTTTCCTTGTTGGTTGGTGAATTCTTGTATTCAAGTGATGAGGGAGGGGACATGGAGACATGTTTCAGCAAAATAGGTGTTAAAAGTGTACAAAAGTGGCCAAAATGGGTTGGTTGGTGAGTTTTCCCCAAATTCCGCAAAGAAAAGTTGCAAAAAGAGGTCCCGGACACGCCCGTGTCGCCCGACATGGCCGGGCCGTGCTGTTTTATCACACAGGGACTCAGCCTGACATGGCCGTGCTTCCCAACACGGCCAAGCCGTGTTCCCGACACGGCCAGTGTTGGGAACACGGCCAGGCCGTGTTGGAGGTGTTTTGTGCAAAAATTTCGAGTTTTTGGCTCCCGGTGAACACGGTCGTGTTGCCCGACACCCCCTGCCCGTGTTGGACCAAAAAGGCCCCGAAATGACGCGTTTGGCTTGGAATTTCGAGCGTTTTTGCATCCTTAAACTCCCCGGTATGTTTTGACATGAATCCATGGTCTGAAATTCACCAAAATTAGCCCCGAATGGTCAATCTACATCAATAAAATCACCTCGGAGTAATATGAACTATGTACAATCAAAAATTTACAAAACTAACAATAAAATAACTCGAATTCTACTCAAATATACACATAAAACATGCATAAAAAGACCCTTATCAAACCACCTCCAACTTTGAACTTTGCTTGTCCTCAAGCAAAACATTATATCAAAAAGAGGGATTCAATAAATCACAACATACAAAGATGATTTTTTTTTTTAACATATTGAACATAAGCAGTCAAGTTCTTGGCCTTCTCAACCTGAATTAACCATTAAGTAAAAACATAGTTTTGTAAAGCGATCGACTGTCAAGAAAGACTGTAATATCGGCAGGCATTATTCAGACTTGAAATCATCACTCCATAAATACTGATAGTTATGAACAACTTCAATTCAATAACGCCATGAAAATACAAGAATTCAATAGATCATTGTAGTTAGTCTACTAGTCATATAACCAAGCTTCTTGAACTTTATTGGAATGAGAAGTCAAGGAGTATTCATTCTTTTTTTTTTTCGTTCTCTCTTTTTTTTTTTTTTTTTTTTTTGGGACCTTTCGAGACATGCTTCCACTAGGTTTATATTTTGAATTTCTGTTCAAACACTCCTAGGGTGGTTTCCCATACTCATATTCGTGTCGCCGTTTTACGTAAAAGACAAACATGGGGCTCATGAATGCTCCTAGTTACTAAGCAACAACAAATAGAGGAGTATAATCTCGATTGGTCCGTTTTTTTTTTCCTTTTTTTTTTCATTCGCAAGCTTGGTTTAACAACTCATTAACCACTACTAAATCACGAGTTCTCAGACGTTCATAGCGCTAGGTATCGTCGTATATGCCTTAACACATCAAGTATTTATGGTGTTAGAAATCTCATCAAAATTTTGCCTGCATCCACGTCAATCTATCCTAGACAATCAATTGCTTCACATTGAAAACACAAATTAACAAGTTAATGTAGGTATAATTGGGCTAAGTTATTGACTAGCAAACATTCAATTTGGTAAAAACAAATAAATAAATAAATAAAAATAAAAATAAAAATCACATCTCTCGCAAACAAGCATACAAGCATTCCGAAAATGTTATTGTACCCACCTCCAACTTTATGATTCACATTGTCCTCAATGTGAAAGAAAGAAATGGACAAACACACACAACACACTCAAAAAAAAAAAGCAAAGAAACTAGAATGATATAAAAGAAGTGGAAAAAGAAAAATACGACCTTACTACAATAGTGGAATCGATGTTGAGCGACCATTGGGTTGTTTTGGTACGGGACCTTCAACGACATCTTCATACCTAATTAAAGTTAAGCAACACACAACTCGAATACCGTGAAATCTCAAATATTCCCAATTAGGACAACCAAGAAGATGTTCAAGAGTTTTTTTTTTTTTTTTTTTTGATTTGAAAATGACTCTAAGGACTTGTGATTATTTTGAAAGAAAATAAAAAAAAATAAAAATGAATGAAAACAATTGCACACAAACATCGGGTTGCCTCCCGGGTAGCGCTTCTTTAAAGTCGTATAGCTGGACTAACTCACCTAAATGTGAAAATTAGTCGGGTGGAGCTTCAAACTTATGAAAATCCCTTTGGTGTTTAGGAGAACTACCCCCAACCTCAAGCTTCAAAATGTGCATTTCGACCTTTTCGGTTCCCTTTTTGGGCATAAGCTTCCAACATGGACTTTGAACAACACTTTTCTCCAAGAGTTTCTCATCATGCAAAGGAATTGAATCGACAAAAGAACAAGTAGTATCCTTATCAATATCAACATGAATTTTAAAAATTACTTGTTCATCCCCTACTTTCAAAGTTAATTTTCCTCATGCACATCAATGATAGATTTCGCCGTAGCCAAGAAAGGACGCCCAAGAATTAGAGGAACATTAATATCATCATGCATGTCAAGAATAACAAAATCAATCGGGAACATGAATTTATCAATCTTGACTAACACATCATTAATAATACCTCTAGGATGTTTAATCGATTTATCGGCTAATTGAATGTCCATCCTAATAGGTTTAGGTTCACCTAATCCCGCATGCTTGAATGTTTCATAAGACATCACGTTGATACTAGCTCCCAAGTCGGCTAGTGCCCTATCAACAGTAAACCATCAATTGTGCAAGGGATAATAAAACTTCCGGATCATTAAATTTTTGTGGTAGTTCATTGGAAGGACATTTATCATTCAATTGCACATTTGATAATTTGTTGAGCTTATTTTCACTAGGAATGATGTCATTAAGATCCCTAACATGCTTTGAAGGAGGGTCAACAAATGGAATATTGGCATGTAATTGTTTGAAAGAATCAAGGTACTTACCAAATTTGTCCTCCCTTCTATCTTCTTGATTAGACTCCCAGGTAAAGGATCTTGGGTTTGTATCTCGCAACCTCATTTTTCATGAGATTTTCTTTGGGCATGTCATCCTCCACGATTTTCGATAGCGGCATTGGCATAATCATGCTCATGTGGAAAACTGATGGTGATTGCCTTTACGTGCTCCCTTGGGTTTGGCTCGGTATTACCCGGCAAACTACCTTGTGGCCTTTCGGAAATCATCTTCGCAATCTGGCCTATTTGGTTTTCCAGATTATGGATAGATGCCTCTTGATTTCTCAAGGATGTTTCCACCGCCTGGAATCGGGTATCTGTTGATTGCACAAACTTTGTTATAAGATCTTCCAAGTTAGGCTTACCTTGATTTGGCTGAAATCCGGGAGACGTGTGTAGATCAGGATTGGGATTAGGTCGTGGTTGGCCTTGATTTCCCCAACCAAAATTAGGATGTTGTCGCCACCCAGGATTATATGTGTTGCTGTAAGGATTACTTGGGTAATTTCTGCCTTGATTCCCAACGTAATTAGCATGTTCAGCGTGAGGAATTGTATGTGGACAATCCTGATGATTATGCAGTCCTCCGCAAGTTTCACAAGATAAAACATGCGGTGGTGGTGGTTTAGGAATTGCCAAATCATCAATCTTTTGGGTTAACGCTCGACTGTGCGGCGAGTGTAACTACCGTGATCGCATTATACACACCAACAGACCTATTAGTTTTACCTCGTATGGATTGCCATTGGTAGCCGTTCATGGCCATTCCTCGATCAAATCCCTGAGCGGCTTCCGGCGTTTTGTTATTAAGAGTTTCCTCGGCCATTTGATCGATCATTTGTCTTGTTGCAGAAAGTAGCCCATTATAAAATGTTTGGACTTGCATCCAAATAGGTAGGCCATGGTGTGGGCACTTTCGCAATAATTCCTTAAATCTCTCCCAAGTATCGTATAAAGTTTCATCGTCTGCTTGAGTAAATGAAGAGATTTCGTTCCTTAATCTTGCGGTCTTTGCGGTGGGAAATACTTCAAAAGGAATTTTTTCGCCATAATATTCCATGTTGTAATCGTTCCTTTTGGCAAAAGTATTTAACCACCGTTTTGCTCGCCCCCAAGAGAGAATGGGAATAAGCGTAGGCGGATGGCATCATCGGAGACCCCGTTGATTTTGAAAGTGTCGCAAATTTCAAGAAAATTTGCGATGTGATTATTGGGATCTTCATCGGTAGACCGTCAAATTGGACAAGTGTTGCACCATTTGAATAACGTTGGGTTTAATTTCAAAATTGTTGGCAACAATGCCGGGCCTTACAATGCTTGACGTCGTGCCATCCATGGATGGCTTTGCGTAATCGCATAGTTCTTTGTTCATCCGCCATGGCAAAATCTTTGATTTTGTCTATATCCTCCTCGTAGTCAGATTAATGCTTTCCTCCGTGTTACTACTGGCGATTTCGCACTTGCCGCTCGACGACGAGTAGGCATGCACTGCGATAAATAAAGAGGATAAGTATAAACCAAGACTTACAAAGATAGATAAAAAGAAAGATAATGGTAAAAAAGAATGATTAAATTAACAAAAATAAAGCGTTATTAATATTACAATCCCCGGCAACGGCGCCAAAAACTTGATGGCTCAAAAGCTACCTTTAAAACCGTAGGCAAGTGCACCTATCGTTTTATAGTATAGATTATTGAGTATCGAGTGTCATTCCCACGAGGATTGTAAGTACTAATAATTACCGTCTTTTTGTTATTTAATCTAACAATTTTCAGAGTTTTTGTTTGATGAAAAAGGAAAACAAATTATAAATTGCAAAAATGAAGGAAGATTTGTAAAATAAGAAATCAAGAGATAGAAATGTGTTGAAAGTAAATCCCTCTAGAATGTTTTTGTGATTTGACAAGTTAAAAATACAACCGTAAGCCCTTAAGCAAAAACCAACCTCTTTTAATAAAATCTCATGTCTTGTGGACCGTAGAAATTCCCAATTTAAGTTAAACCCTTTCTCAAGGCGAAAAACTTCTAATCTCAAGTTGATTAACTGAAATCTCTTTCTAGTTAAAACCCCAAGACAAAGATTATAACGATTTGTGAATTCCCATATTAGGTTTGACCCTAATCCGTAAGATTTATGTCGCCCTATATCTAGGATTGCATGCAACTCTTTTCACTTATATAGGTTCTATTTCACCATGAATCTCTCGATTTCCGGATGAAAAATAAACTTCAAATCAATATTGCGCATATATCAATTCGAATGAACGAAGCATAATATAAGTGAATCACACAAAATATGAAGATTTTATTAAAAACATACACACCTTAATCACAAATCCATTCTAGAGTTCATTACATTCAAACACTATGAGTTTAGCTACACATGATTTTGACCAAAGAATAAATTACACAAGAAGATTTAAGTATTGTAGACATGGTGTACTTATCTTTCTCAAAATCTCAATTGACTTCTTTCTTGATTGATGATGTTGCTCCAAGCCTTCTTCTCCAATATTGCCCAAGCTTTCTCCTCCAAGACCCTTGATCCCAATTCTACTTAATGAAATGAATACAATGAATATTTCCTGAGTATCTAATGAATGAATCTCCCAATTTCAACCCTTGGCTTTTATAGGCAACCAATACATTGATAGTACTCTCTTTTATTAAACAATCACCCCATTTTCCTTGTTGGTTGGTGAATTCTTGTATTCAAGTGATGAGGAGGGGACATGGAGACATGTTTCAAAGCAAAATAGGTGTTAAAAGTGTACAAAAGTGGCCAAAATGGGTTGGTTGGTGAGTTTTCCCCAAATTCCGCAAAGAAAAGTTGCAAAAAGAGGTCCGGACACGCCCAGTGTCGCCCGACACGGCCGGGCCGGCTTTGTTTTTATCACACAGGGGACTCACCGACATGGCCGTGCTTCCCAACACGGCCAGGCCGTGTTCCCCGACACGGCCGTGTTGGGGAACACGGCCAGGCCGTGTTGGAGGCTGTTTTGTGCAAAAATTTCGAGTTTTTGGCTCCCGGCGGAACACGGTCATGTTGCCCGACACCCCCTGCCCGTGTTGGACCAAAAAGGCCCCGAAATGACGCGTTTGGCTTGGAATTTCGAGCGTTTTGCATCCTTAAACTCCCGGTATGTTTTGACATGAATCCATGGTCCTGAAATTCACCAAAATTAGCCCCGAATGGTCAATCTACATCAATAAAAATCACCTCGGAGTAATATGAACTATGTACAATCAAAAATTTACAAAACTAACAATAAAATAACTCGAATTCTACTCAAATATACACATAAAACATGCATAAAAAGACCCTTATCAAACCACCTCCAACTTTGAACTTTGCTTGTCCTCAAGCAAAACATTATATCAAAAAGAGGGATTCAATAAATCACAACATACAAAGATGATTTTTTTTTTTTTCAACATATTGAACATAAGCAGTCAAGTTCTTGGCCTTCTCAACCTGAATTAACCATTAAGTAAAAACATAGTTTTGTAAAGCGATCGACTGTCAAGAAAGACTGTAATATCGGCAGGCATTATTCAGACTTGAAATCATCACTCCACAAATACTGATAGTTATGAACAACTTCAATTCAATAACGCCATGAAAATACAAGAATTCAATAGATCATTGTAGTTAGTCTACTAGTCATATAACCAAGCTTCTTGAACTTTATTGGAATGAGAAGTCAAGGAGTATTCATTCTTTTTTTTTTTTTCTTTTTTTTTTTTTTTTTTTTTTTTGGGACCTTTCGAGACATGCTTCCACTAGGTTTATATTTTGAATTTCTGTTCAAACACTCCTAGGGTGGTTTCCCATACTCATATTCGTGTCGCCGTTTTACGTAAAAAGACAAACATGGGGCTCATGAATGCTCCTAGTTACTAAGCAACAACAAATAGAGGAGTATAATCTCGATTGGTCCGTTTTTTTTTTCCTTTTTTTCATTCGCAAGCTTGGTTTAACAACTCATTAACCACTACTAAATCACGAGTTCTCAGGCGTTCATAGCGCTAGGTATCGTCAGATATGCCTTAACACATCAAGTATTTATGGTGTTAGAAATCTCATCAAAATTTTACCGCATCCACGTCAATCTATCCTAGACAATCAATTGCTTCACATTGAAAACACAAATTAACAAGTTAATGTAGGTATAATTGGGCTAAGTTATTGACTAGCAAACATTCAATTTGGTAAAAACAAATAAATAAATAAATTAAAATAAAAATAAAAATCACATCTCTCGCAAACAAGCATACAAGCATTCCGAAAATGTTATTGTACCCACCTCCAACTTTATGATTCACATTGTCCTCAATGTGAAAGAAAGAAATGGACAAACACACACAACACACTCAAAAAAAAAAAAGCAAAGAAACTAGAATGATATAAAAGAAGTGGAAAAAGAAAAATACGACCTTACTACAATAGTGGAATCGATGTTGAGCGACCATTGGGTCGTTTTGGTACGGGACCTTCAACGACATCTTCATACCTAATTAAAGTTAAGCAACACACAACTCGAATACCGTGAAATCTCAAATATTCCCAATTAGGACAACCAAGAAGATGTTCAAGAGTTTTTTTTTTTTGATTTGAAAATGACTCTAAGGACTTGTGATTATTTTGAAAGAAAATAAAAAAATAAAAATGAATGAAAACAATTGCACACAAACATCGGGTTGCCTCCGGGTAGCTTCTTTAAAGTCGTATAGCTGGACTAACTCACCTAAATGTGAAAATTAGTCGGGTGGAGCTTCAAACTTATGAAAATCCCTTTGGTGTTTAGGAGAACTACCCCCAACCTCAAGCTTCAAAATGTGCATTTCGACCTTTTCGGTCCCCTTTTTGGGCATAAGCTTCCAACATGGACTTTATAAGGGTGAACACTTGTTATTTTTCGATCGTTTTGAATACAATTAAGCTTTTACTCTCAAATTGAGTGTTTCTCCAAGTGCTTCAAGATTCACGTTTCTTGTTGCAATTATCGACTTATCGTGCAATAATCCATAATTGCTTGTAGGCGCCTTCGATACCGAGGTTCTTGCTTTGCTAAGCAACGGGTCGAGGTTTTTCCCCAAATTAACCAAACTAGTGAAGATTCCGGGTTAACAAGAGATTGTTGTTGGGTCGTATGCACGCTTGTTCTTTGCGGTCCACATCGATTTGGTAATCGAGCCATCTAGCAAGGTTAAGTCTATCCTTGTTCTTTAATTTTGTTATTTTCGAATTTCTCATAAACCCTAGTTCTTGAAGGGTACAAAAAAAAAAACGTGCAGTAAATTCAAAATTTAAACCCTAGTCTTCAATTTCATCTTTTACGATCCGTTGATTGGCTTGGTAATTTTCTCGGTGTGTTGAGGCGTACTTGCAACTGCCTGATTGGTTTATAATCGTGACAAGTGCGGGTACTTGGGGATTGTGAGTTGAGTGATACACGAGTGTACACACGTGAGGGAGTGATTTAAACATGACTGAGGAAAAACGACAACCGGCAGATTTGGGTAACAAGATAGATATGGAGGTGGTTGCAGACATGTTAAAGAAACTAATGTTGGAGACATACGGGAATCCCAAAGAGGCGCCGCGAGTCGAGGAGCCTGCTACTAGGGCACGGAGGCCTAGGAGGTTCGGATTAGAGGAATGGGCAGACGAGGTTGATGATTTTAATTCCGAAAGGGAGCAAAATTATAATCTAGGTAGAGGTCAGCGCGGAGACAGGGGTGATCGGGGACGTGAGGATAGCAATTTGAGTAACATCAAAATGCAAATCCCCTCGTTCCAAGGAAAGAGTGATCCGGACGCCTATTTGGATTGGGAGAGAAAAATCGAGAACGTGTTCGACTGCCAAAATTATTCTAAATTGAAAAAGGTAAATTGGCATCAACTGAGTTATCAGATTATGCAAGTTTGTGGTGGGATCAACTAATGGTCTCAAGGAGGAGAAACGGTGAGCGGCCAGTTTCTACATGGGAGGAGATGAGGAGTTTGATGAGGCGTCGCTTTGTTCCAAATCACTATTATAGGGGCGTCTATCAAAGGTTACAGAGGTTGACTCAGGGTTCGAAGAGTGTGGAGGACTACCACAAGGAGATGGAGATGCTAATGGCAAGGGCAAACATCGATGAGGACCCAGAGGTGACTATGGCCAGATTCATCGCGGGTTTGAACACTCCTATTGCGGATGCCGTCGACCTACATCACTGTGTCGATCTCGAGGAGATGGTGCATATGGCGGTGAAGGTGGAGCAACAGCTCAAGAGGAGGGGTCTCAACCGGCAAGCACCAAACTCTAACTCCAATGCATGGAAGTCAAACACCAACAAAAAGGAGGAGCAGGGTTCGAAAGTGGCGGATCAAAGGGGAAGGGCGCCCGAGCCCAAACCCACAACTAAAATTGAACCCTTTACTGGTCGCACAAGGGATATTAAATTTTTTAAATGTCATGGGTTTGGGCATATAGCTAGTCAATTTCCAAATAAGAGAGTGTTGGTGTTGCGTGAGAATGGGGAGATGGAGTCGGAGAGTGAGGGAGAGCAGGATTATAGTGATATGCCGGAGTTGGAGGATATTCTGGAGATGATAGAGGCGGCGAGGGGGGAGGCATTATCCTTGGTATCTCGGAGGGCGCTGGGCATTCAACCTAAGTCAGATGAGGGAGTCCAGCGAGAGAACATCTTTCATACAAGGCGTTTTGTTAATGGGAAGGTGTGTAGTGTCATCATAGATGGGGGAAGTTGCACTAATGTAGCTAGTGCAAAGATGATAGATAGGTTAGGAATCCCAACGATGAAACACCCACAACCATATAAGTTGCAGTGGTTGAGCGACTGTGGGGAGATGCGGATAAGTAGGCGGCGAAGGTAGCATTTCAAATAGGGAATATAAGGATGAGGTGTTGTGCGATGTGGTGCCGATGCAGCGGGCACATCCATTGGGTAGGCCATGGCGTTTGATAGGAGGGTTCAACATGACGGCTACACTAACCAGTATTCTCTAGTTTATAATCAGAAGCGTATTGTACTTCTTCCTCTAACCCCAAAAGAAATCTATGAGGATCAAGTGAAATCAAAAGAGAGTTCGGCTAGTGAGCATAAAAATCAAAATAAAGCCGAGAAAAAGGAGAGCTTGAGAGAAAACAAGAGTGAGAGTCCGGCTAAGGGTAGAAGTGAGGTTCGAGAGATAGCGGGGAAAAAGGAGAGCAATAATTTTGCGAGGGCCGGAAAACAAAAAAGGGGGTGGGACGGCCAAGAGGTAAGAAACGAGGGAAAATAAAGTTGATGGCAAAAATAAGTGACCTTAGGAAAGCCACCACGAGTGGTTGTTCGATGATACTCTTGGTTTGCAAGGGCACTTATTTATCTACTGACAGTCTTAACCCCGATTTGCCTAGTTCTGTCTTGTCCTTGTTGCAGGAGTTCGAGGATGTATTTCTAGACGAGATGCCGGACGGACTACCACCCATTCGAGGGATTGAGCATCAGATTGATTTTATTCCGGGTGCATCACTGCCGAACCGGCAGGCGTACAGAACTAATCCGGAGGAGACAAAAGAGTTGCAGCGGCAGGTTGATGAGTTGTTAAGCAAGAAACTCATCTGGGAAAGCATGAGTCCTTGTGCGGTTAGGTGTTACTAGTTAGAAGGATGGGTCTTGGAGGATGTGTGTGGATTGTCGGGCTATTAACAACATCACCATCAAGTACCGGCACCCCATACCTCGCTTGGATGATATGTTAGATGAACTCCATGGTTCTAGCATCTTTTCCAAGATCGATTTGAGGAGCGGGTACCACCAGATTCGGATGCGGGAAGGGGATGAGTGGAAAGCGGCTTTTAAAACGAAGCATGGTTTGTATGAGTGGTTAGTCATGCCATTTGGGCTAACCAACGCGCCAAGCACGTTCATGAGACTTATGAACCATGTTTTGAGAGCTTTCATTGGTAAGTTTGTTGTGGTTTACTTTGATGATATTCTCATTTATAGTAAATCATTGTACGAACACTTGGATCACTTGAGGGCCGTCTTAGAGGTGTTGAGGAAGGAAAAGTTGTATGCAAATGTCAAGAAGTGCACCTTTTGTTCGGAGCAGTTGATATTCTTGGGGTTTGTAGTGAGCTCGAGGGGAATTACAGTGGATGAGGAGAAGATAAAAGCTATCCAGGATTGGCCTAAACCCACATCGGCCAGTCAAGTGCGTAGCTTTCATGGCCTTGCGAGCTTTTATAGGAGGTTTGTGCGGGATTTCAAGATTATCAAAGACCATTGACGGAAACTATTAAAAAGAGTGTTGCATTTCAATGGGGCGAGGCCCAAGATAAGGCATTTGAGTTGTTGAAGGAAAGGCTAACACATGCGCCTTGCTAGCACTACCGGATTTTACCAAAGTCTTTGAGATCGAGTGTGACGCGTCAGGGGTTGGGATCGGCGCCGTGTTAATGCAAGAGGGGCAGCCGATCGCGTTCTTCAGTGAAAAACTGAGTGGTGCGGCATTGAACTACCCGATATACGATAAGGAGTTGTATGCGTTGGTCCGGGCCTTAAAAACGTGGCAGCACTATTTGTGGCCAAAGGAGTTCATAATCCACACTGATCACGAGTCCCTAAAGTATCTCAAGGGGCAGCAAAAGTTGAACAAGAGTTATGCACGGTGGCTCGAATTCATCAAGACATTTCCATACACCATCCGGTACAAGCAAGGTAAAACTAATGTTGTAGCAGACGCACTGTCTCGGAGGTACACTCTTCTCTCTACTTTAGATGCTAAAATCCTTGGTTTGAACATATTAAAGAGTTGTATTTGCATGATCTTGATTTTTCTGAGCCATTTGGTGCATGCGAAAAGGGGGCCGAGGTAAGTTTTATAAGCATGATGGTTTTCTATTTCGGGAGGATAAATTGTGTATTCCTGAATGTTCTTTGAGAGACTTACTAGTGAGAGAGTCGCATGGTGGGGGTCTTATGGGACATTTTGGAGTAGCTAAAACTTTAGCCATCTTGCAAGAGCATTTTTATTGGCCCCATATGAAGCGAGATGTTGAGCGCATTTCTAGTAGGTGCATTACATGTAGGCAAGCTAAATCCCGGGTTCAAAACCAGGGGCTTTACACGCCCCTACCCATTCCGACGACACCATGGGTTGATATTTCTATGGACTTTGTTTTAGGACTTCCAAGAACTAAACATGGGTCCGATTCTATATTTGTTGTCGTAGACCGTTTTTCAAAGATGGCACATTTCATTCCATGTCATAAAACTGATAATGCATCTTTGATTGCCGATTTATTCTTTAAAGAAGTTGTGAGGTTGCATGGAATGCCTAGAACCATTGTGTCGGATAGAGACTCTAAGTTCTTAAGTTAATTTTGGAAGACCTTGTGGGGGAAGTTGGGAACTAAATTGTTATTTTCTACTACATGTCATCCCCAAACAGACGGTCAAACTGAGGTAGTGAATAGAACATTGTCGATGTTGTTAAGGGCTATCATTAAAAAAAATATTAAAACTTGGGAAGATTGTTTACCGCATGTTGAGTTTGCTTATAATCGTGTTGTGCATTCTGCATCAAAGTTTTTACCATTTGAACTTGTTTATGGTTTTAATCCACTAACCCCATTGGATTTATCACCTTTACCTGTTTCTGAGCTTGTTAACTTCGATGGGCAGAAGAAAGCTGATTTTGTGAAACAGTTACATGAGAAAGAGAGATTCAACATCGAACGGCGGAGAGAGCAATACACGGCGCAAGCTAACAAACATCGCAAGAAGATGGTGTTCGAGCCGGGCGATTGGGTTTGGGTACACATGCGGCCCGAACGATTTTTTGCAGGTCGAAAGTCCAAGTTGCAGCCGCGGGGAGATGGTCCGTTCCAAGTGCTCGAGCGAATCAACGACAATGCTTACAAAATCGATTTACCGGGCGACTATGGGGTCAATGCTTCATTCAATGTTGCGGATCTTAGTCCATTTGATGTCAATTCGGATTTAAGGACAAATCCTTCTCAAGATGAGGGGAATGATGAGGATCCATGGACAAAAGGCCCAGTAACAGTACCAATTGGTCCGGTGAGGAGGGCGAAGGCAAGGAAGTTCAAGGATGCACTAAATGGGTTGATTCAAGTCATTCAGAGCGAGGCCAAGAGTACATTACCGAAGGAGGAAGATGACCGGGTGGTCCAGTTGATTAGCGTCGTCAACGGTCCAGAGTCCACCTCAGACTGAGCAACTAAAGGATGCCATGAATACAAGCCACCTAGCTTCTTGAAGACCTCATAATCAAGTGCTCGATGATGTTGTATTCATTTATCATAGTTAGTTGTAGTTTAGTTTTTATTATTTTGAGTCATGTTAGTGTTTTGGAGGCCAAATAAACCTTTAAGGCCGCGTTTTGAGTTGTTATTTCGAGTCTAGGACGAACAGGGGATAAAAGACTGAAGAAATCGAAGGAGGCAAAAGTCGTGGAAAGCACGGCCTGGCCGTGCTTAAGTTACACGGCCGTGTTCGGACCCTTCGTCGCGAACACGGCCTGGCCGTGCTTCTGGGCACGGCCGTGTGGAATGAGGAGTTCGTGGGTTCGTGGAAAGCACGACCTAGCTGTGTTCGGAAAATCCTCCGCGAACACGGCCTGGCCGTGCTTCCTGGGACGGCCGTGTTGGGGCTGGGATCCGGGCGACGTGCGAAACACGGCCTGGCCGTGTTTCTCTGGCACGGGCGTGCTTTTTACCGGATTTTCGAGATTTTTATGTTTTTGTTTCCTTTCAGTTTTAAAGTTGTTTTCTTGGTAGGTTAGGACTTGGACCCTTTATAAGGGTGAACACTTGTTATTTTTCGATCAGTTTTGAATACAATTAAGCTTTTACTCTCAAATTGAGTGTTTCTCCAAGTGCTTCAAGATTCACGTTTCTTGTTGCAATTATCGACTTATCAGGCAATAATCCATAATTGCTTGTGGCGTCTTCACATACCGAGGTTCTTGCTTCGCTAAGCAACGGGTCAAGGTTTTCCCACCAAATTAACCAAACTAGTGAAGATTCTGGGTTAACAACAGATTGTTGTTGGGTCGTATGCACAGTTGTTGCTGCGGTTCACATCAGTATAGCTATACTACAGTTTTAGTTTAAATAATCAATTTATATTTTCAATAATTTTTACCTAATTTTTAATTTGTAGTATTGATTTTTTGTTTTCGATTTTAACATAATATATTTTAGATATAATGTTATTCGTATAACTAGAAGTAAAAGCCTAAAAGCTCAAAGAATGATATATTTAGTAATCCTTATTACACGATAATATTCTACTCCCGCCTATTCAAAATAAGTGTCTTTTTTGGTAGATATTTTTTTTCCAAAAAGAATGCCGTTTTACATTTACAAGGCTAATGAGAAATGAATAGAGGAAACATTATTAATTAATGGTATATTGGGTATTTTAATACAATCCTTAATATATGTATTTTTTATTCCTAAAAAAATATGTATTTTGAATAGAGGAAAGTATAATCTTGGCCCATTTTCCATAGCTCTTGACTTAATTAGAAAAGTATAATTAACTAATAAAATTGACAAATTAATATGAAACGAAAGTTTATGTATGTTTTTTGTCTCAATGTCTAAATTTATTGATTAGATGATTGCTCTAGTTTTGATGCAATTTACGAATAATTTAATTAATTTTAATTTTAATTATTTTTTTGATTAGGAGATGAGTCTAGTTATGTTCCTTAATAAGTCAAATATATATCATCCTGATAAAATATTTTCTACAAATCAAATATAATTTTATAATTTAATTTATTGGGCATATTTAACTAAATTAATATATGATGACCACCAAGTTTTAATAAATAATCAATATAATGTAACTCTTACTGAATTAAATTCATATTCAATTATTCATTTGATATATTGATAAAATATGATAAAGTTTTAATTTGATAATTTCTAGTATTATGTTTTATATAGTCTTGAATTTTAAAGGAATGTGTAGATAATTCAATATTAAACTATAAATAAGATAAAAATATTATATGTGTATATGTAAAAAATATCTAAAATCGGTTCTAGTTTCAGATCTTTGGTTTGGTACGGTTCGGTATATATGGTTCGGTACGGTTCTCGGTATGAATATTTGAAAAATCTCCAGAATCGTATCATGAAAATTTTTGGGACGATTCGTTTCGGGAAAAGTCAAAAGTCAATGGTTATTTTTGGTTCGGATATTTTTCGATTTTCGAATATCGGTTTAGTTTCGATAATCTCCAAGTCACGTGCACACCCCTAGTTGGGACCAAATTGATCAAATTGTCCAACTTGATAAAATCTGTATAGTTGAATCTTACATAGAGATTGATATGAACAATGCAGGTAGCCCATACTGGTGTTTCCAAATTTTAAAAATATTCGGCTACCACTGCATGCATCCTAAGTCTAAGGGATGATAGGATGAGCCACTTATAAGTTTCCTATTTTAAGTAGATGGCCTTATTGCCAAACTGGAGGAACCTTCTCAAATCAGTTAGGGAGGATCTTCTATTGAGAAATGTATTTCATCTCCTGTTTCAATCCATGGATGATTGTCAAGTATATAAAAATTACCATATAAAATTGTTTTCAAGTATAAATTATGTATTCTTATAAGACAAATAATAACAATAAAAAAAACACTTGATAATCATTTGTATGGTGGAATAGGTCATAATCCTTCACAGATGACATTCATGCAATCACGCCCATCTTTATTTGAGGGAACCCTCTTCAGTCTCTGGACGGAGAGGATGTTCTACTTTGTCTACACGCACATACACACATATATTTGCTCTTCTGGTATCTTAATTAGGACTAAGTTATTCTTGAACTCACATAAATTAAAGTTGTGATTCATTGGTAGAAATATCTGTATTGTGTGGGTGATTGACCAGATGGTGTTCGATCTCATATGAGTGCATGTGTTCCTTTCCCTACTATTCCTAATTTATTGTACAAAAAAAAAAAAACTTACTTGAACAATCGATGGTGCGGAAAGTATCATGCTATCTTGACTTAATTATTTGAATATTTTGCTTGACTGTTCGTATGTCACTTCCATAGTACTTATGACAAAAGAAATATTTGATGAGGACAATTGCATAATTAAATGATATATTTTTTTTAAAACTTTTTATGTCCCTTCAGGCAAATAAATCAAACCACTGTAACAATTGATTTTTTCAAGCTTAGATACTTGGGCGAAAAACTCAAAATGTTTTTTATTATTCGACAAGATATTATATGAGAATATTTATTTCTTGTCTTTCCAATGAACAAAAATTCATCATAACCTATATATATTTCAGTGTCTTATTTTAATTATATGGTCTCATTTGATCCTATTCCTATATATATATATATCCAATTTATTTTTCCCGGCCGTCTCATCCTTATGTCATGATTAAAAACTGATTTTTCATAGAACTTTTCACCCATGTCGAAAATATTAATTGACATCTGCTTAAAAAAGGGCACTAATAAAGTTATTCCAAAACTTATTATTAAGTGGCTTATCCTATCCCGGCCCCTTTAGAGTAAAGATAGCCTTATATTATTTGAATTTGGCAACACCTTTATGGGCTACCACTGTTAATATCAAACTTAGTGTATCAAGTTGCTTGAATTTGGTCCACTACACCCGCTTAATAAACTTCAATTTCAAATATAAATTTTATGTATAAATACGGCTTATTTACTAACATTTGGACACAACAAATAACAAGAGAACTAACATACTATTGTTTATAGAACACAAACACCCAAATCACCAAATGGCTTCCAACCATGCTTTTA
This sequence comes from Rehmannia glutinosa, assembly GCA_016081115.2. Lineage (NCBI taxonomy): Eukaryota > Viridiplantae > Streptophyta > Magnoliopsida > Lamiales > Orobanchaceae > Rehmannia > Rehmannia glutinosa. Next base: position 370,737 of record JABTTQ020003088.1, read on the forward strand.
CCCTTTTCCTCATTGCCCTCCTCGTTTTTGCGTCCTCAAACTCATCAGCCCATGGTCGGGGTGATCACGCTGCGTGGGCTTGATCTGTAGCGGCAACCTATGTTGCACGCCTAGCGAAACCGTCCCTGGCCAAGGTGTTGTTGGGGTGGTTGTTAGCTTGAATTGCTCCATTCTTGGTGCTACAACCACAGTTGGCCAAGCTACCACTAATATTAATGGATCCTTTTAATATTACAGTTCCTGCTTTAACGGGACTTATTGTTGGCCTGCCCATAGTTCCATGCGTTGCCAGTGTTCAACTTCCACTCAACTCTGTTGTTTGCCAGGTTCTTTCTACCACCAATGGCGTTCTTGTTTCAACTATTCGATTGCTTGGAACAATCATTACATCTGCATTGGGGTTGGTTCAAAATGCCGCTTTAAATGGATTTGTCAATGTCGGAGCCTGATTGCCATTATAAGTAGAGTACTTGAAAATTCTTCTCCGGCCACTTCAATTTCTCACTGATTATGTATGAAAATAAGCAACAAGCAATTAGCAAGTATGCATGCATGCAAAGTAATTGCTTGTTTTTGTGCTTATTGATATACGCGTCAACTATGAATCCTTTATATATTTTGTATCTCATTCTCAAATAATGGAGAACGAAGTAATGTAATTTAATCTAATTAATGCTCATATATATATATATATATATATATACTTTTACACTATCTTGGGATACACATCTGTGACGCTCATTTGGTTATATAAGTTGATCTATATCTTATTGTTCACATTATTATAAATTTAGATGGATATACGTTGTTTTACTTAAAGAATGCGTAATATTCATGTTTAGTAACCGATAAACATGGTAAGTTTCAAATCAAAACTATTATGAAAATGTTGAAAGAATACTCCTTTAATGGTCCATATAAAACAAGTCTAATTTCACAAAATCCGCCAATTTAATGGGGGAGTTAATTAATAGAGTCCGTCGGATTTTTGGCAATTCCCGTAATGTCAAAATATTTTTTTGCCATTTTTTTGAAACACGTGTTTTTTAGCCATTTGACTACGTGAAAAATCTAATTTGCCATTGAGTCAATTTAACTGCACCAAGACACGCATCCTGTAACTTGGCATCGAGTTACTATAACACGTGGCATCGAGTTATCATAACTATAACTTCAATATGGTATCATGAGCCGATAGCCATTTTCACAGTCACCGGAAGTTGTGCTTTTCTCCACCGTGAACCCATGGATTCTGGTGGAATTTCAGTTTCTTCTCTTATTTCTCCAACTTTACCCACTCTTGTCACACTTTCTCTCCGATAGGATCGATCCAATTACATATTTTGGCTCAAGTCCTCTCAACAGTTCATGCTCATGGATTTGATTGTTATCTTCTTGGAGAAATTCTAGCTCCGTCGAAACTCATTCCCAGTTCTTCGACTGAATCTGTTCTCAATCCAGATTATTTGGTATGGCTACATGATCAGTTTATTTTCAGCTTGTTGCTAACTTCAATTTAAGAATTGATGCTCGGACATGTTATTCGATACTCACATTCTGCTGAACTTTGGTCAGTTCTCGAAAATCTTTTTAATTCTCAATCAAAGGCTAAGGTTATGCAACTTCGTCTTCAGCTACAAACGTTTAAAAAGGGAGATCTCTCTATTGATGCTTACATCTTAAAAATGCATGCACTTGCTGACAATATAAATGCTGCTGGTCAATCTTTATCTGATGGTGATCTTATTTTACATATTAAGTGGTTTTGGCTCTGAATATGATCTCGTGGTGATTAATCTCACTTCCCGTTCTGATTTGTTGTCACTTCAAGATGCATTTTGCGTTACAAACTCACAAAATGCGTTTACAACAACAAATTCAGTCTACTCAATTATTACTTCCGATTCTAAGTTTCCTTTAGCACATGTTGATATGAGGCAAAATTATGGTGCTCTTGGTCAGTTTCGGTTTGGATCTAACAATTTTGTTCAGTTTTATCAGCCTCATGGATATTTTTCTTCTAGAGGTCAAGGTCATGGTCGATTTCATCGTGCTCCGAAACCTTCTTGTCAGTTATGTGGAAAATCGAATCATACTGCTAGAAATGTTTTAAACGGTTTGATATCAATTTTGTTTGCTTGTACTCTTCCAGTGGTTCTTCATATCAAGCAAATACTGCTTCAACTGATTCTCTTAAGCCTTTTTCTCATGATAATATTCTCAATGTGTCAAATGATTGGTATGATGACAGTGGCGCCACGAATCATGTTATATAAAATATTGACAATCTCTCCATTGAAGGTGATTATAAAGGTCCTGATAAACTCATTGTAGGTAATGGTTCACAATACTCATTTTGGTGCCTCTGTTGTTCCCTCTTTACACCACTCCAAAACTCTTATTCTTCAAAGCATACTTTGTGTGACTTCAATTACAAAAACAAATCTCTTAAATATTTTCCAATTCACTCACGATAATTCTATTTTTATTGAATTTCATGATGGTTCCTGTCTTGTTAAGGACAAACACTCCCACAGGGTTATCTTGAAAGGTAGACTTAATGGTGGACTATATCGTCTTGAACTCCCTCATGATGGCTCAACCCATATCAAATCATGCTCCTCCATTTCCAAGATCGAATAGGCCTGTCATTTGTCTCAGTTTCTGGTCTGTAATAATGTAGTTCATGCTCATGATGTAAATACTTGGCATTTGAGGCCAGATCACCCCTGTCCCTCAATCTTATCTCATGTACTTCATGATTTGAACCTTTCTGTAAATATTTCCAAACTCAATTATTGTGATGTTTGTCAATTAGCTAAGATTTATCAAATGCATTTTTCCTCTGTACCTCATAAAACAACTTCTGCTTTTCAACTTGTTCACACCTATGTTTGGGGACCTTCTTCTATATCTTCTATTGATGGCTACAAGTACTTTGTCCATTTTATTAATGACTATACAAGATACACCTGGATTCTTCCCCTCAAAACTAAAGGGGAAGGTCTACAATATTTTTGTCCAATTTAATGCTATGGTTTAGAGACAATTTTTTGTCAAAATTCAAGCCTTACAAAGTGATTGGGGTAGGGAATATCGTAGTCTTAAACCTCTTATGTCCAAATTGGGTATTCATTTTCACTACTCTTGTCCTCACACTCACCAACAAAATGAAAAGCCGAACGCAAACATTTACATATTGTTGAAGTAGGACTCTCTGTTTTGGATAATGCACCTGCCTCTATGAAATATTGGTGGGATGCGTTTCACATTGCCACGTATCTTGAAAATCTCCTCACAACCCCTGTTCTTCATAATGTCTCACCTTTTCAAAAATTATTTGATCATTTCCATGACTACGAATTTCTTAAAATATTTGGTTGTTTCTGCTTTCCATATTTACGGCCTTAAAATTCATCTAAACTTCAACTTCACACTCACTACAAGAAATTTGGAAATTAACGACAGAAATTTTCGTTGGTAAAAAATACAATTCCGTCGGTAAATTCATTACCGACGGACTTACCGACGGAAATTTCTACTAAATGTATACTTCTTGGATATAGCCCCCATCATAAAGGATATCATTGTCTTAGTCCCACCGGTCGCAGTCTATGTTTTAACGTTTAGTTTTAATGAAGTCAATTTGTCTACCCCTACTTTTTCATCTTCTTCCACTGTCACAGAGTCCACGTCATCTTTTGGTTCCTCTTCTCTTCCCATTTTACCATCCCCTGTTGCTATTCCTTTGTCTTAATTCCCCCTCATCTACCTTCTCTTCCTTGCCTTTCTCAAATTCCAATCCTTCTCCAGTACCAATCTTTGCTCATGAGACTGACACACCCCTCTCTTCTTCTCCTTTAAATAATTCTCCATCTCGTCATCATTCTTCATAGCCTGTCAATCAGGCCCTAACCATTCCATTCACCACTTCCACACATTCCATGATTACTCGTTCCAAGCTTGGAATTTTCAAACCAAAATCCTTCCTCACTCACACACCTATTATTCCAACTGAACCATCCACAGTAGCTCAGGCTTTGCAAGATCCTTCATAGAAGGCTGACATGGATGCCGAATTTGGAGCTTTACAACGAAATAATACTTGGCAACTTGTTCCCTATTGTGATGGTATGTCACTTGTTAATCACACATGGGTATTTCAGATAAAATATAGAGCTGATGGTACAATTGAAAGATATAAAGCTCGCTTGGTTGCGAAGGGCTTTCAACAAACATTTGGTGTTGATTATTTTGAAACTTTCAGCCCCGTTGTCAAGCCGATTACAATTCGACTGAATTTCATACTTGCTATTACCCGTAGTTGGGTTATTCAACAAGTTGATCTCAATAATTCTTTTTTGCATGGTGATCTTCACCAGGTTGTGTACATGAGCCAACCCGAAGGTTTTGTCGATAAAAAAGAAAGTGCTTATTACAAGAGTAGTAAAAAAATTAATGATGGCCTTTTAGAAAAAAAAAGCTTCAAACATCAATGCGAAATTATATAATAGCCAGTCATCAATTGGAAGCAGGCAAGATATCTCATCTTGCTTCTGGTGAAGCTTCTAGCACTAGATAAGCCTTGTCAGCTTAAATATAATATGGAGCTTCCAACAAACCACATCACGTCTGCAAACTTGCCAATGCCTTATATGGCTCAAACAAGCTCCTAAAGCCTGGTTTGATAAGTTAAAGGGTTTTTTTATTCAACAGGGATTTAAAATGTCTGTATCATGATGCATCTCTCTTTTACATCAATACGAACAGCCAATTGCTTATTGTGCTTGTGTATATAACAGGTGATAGTACCTCTCATGTTGCTCAAGTTATTCAGCAATTGGATGCAAAATTCTCTTTGAAACACCTTTGTCCTGTCCATTATTTTCTTGGGCTTGAAGTACATAGTACATCAAATGGTCTTCTGCTCAATCAAGCCAAATATGTGTCTGATCTCCTTACCAAAACTGACATGACCGATTGCAAACCTTTCGATACTCCTTATTTCTCACATCAGAAGTTGGATTTGCTTGATAGTTCTCGTCTTGGGATTCCCATTCTTTTCTGTAGTACTGTTGGGGCCTTACAATATCTCACAATGACCCGTCCGAATATCTCTTTCATGGTCAACAAACTTAGTCAGTTTTTTACAAGCTCCCATTGTTAACCATTGGTCAGGTTGCAAGAGAGTTCTTCGTTTTCTCAAGGGTACTAGCAATATTGGTCTTCTCTTCACTCCTTCTTCATCTCTGACCTTGAAGGCATTTTATGATGCCGACTGGGCCAGTTGTATTGATGACAAACGTTCCACATTTGATTATTGTGTCTACCTTTGTCCAAATCTTGTAGATTGGTGTTCACGTATGCAACCAGTTGTGGCTCGGAGCAGCACTGAGTCAGAATATCGGGCACTTGCTACCGTTGCAACTGATTTAGTTCGGATTCTTTCCTTATTTGCTGAACTTGGTATTATACTCATCTTTTCTTCCGTCCTATGGTGCTATAATATTAGTGCCACTAAACTTGCTTCAAACCCTATTTTTCACTCGCATATGAAGTATATTGAGATTGATGTCCATTTTATTCAGGACAAGGTTCTACAAGGTGAAATTGATGTCTGCTATGTGCTATCCGAGGTTAAAATTGCAGACGTTCTTAAAAAACCTCTATCTAGGGATCGTTTTCAACATCTGTACTCTAGATTTTCTCTTCATGGTTTCTCCCGAAATTCCGCTTGAACTGGAGTGTATTAGTATAACCAATCTAACTGATATCTAACTCATAATTAGTTGTATCTAACTGCAATTATTTGTATTAGTTAACTTGCCGAGTTCAACACCTAATAACTAACTACTCGGTGTACATGTATAAATACCACACAAAGAGTAATTGAAAGTTTAGTTTTCCGCATTATTTTCCATCTGCAATATGTTCATAGTTTTATAACTTCAATAATTAGCGACATGTTTGTATTTATTTGACTTACAACGACACGTGTTAGCAACAACAAATCTTTGCTTTAGGTTTTGATTAACGACATCAAGTGTCGTGCTAATACTCAGGTTGCCTAAACTGCTTTTCTAGTAGTGTGGGGGCCGGGTGTTCTTTGCAAGATAGTAACTCAATTGAGGTGATGCAAAATTTCCCATGTTTTTGTTTCAAACTCCAACGTAACTAAGTATGATCAGAGTATGATCAGGCTGGCAGGGTTAAAATTAATTTAGCCCATTCACAACTTTCAAACATGTTCTCCTAACCAAAGTTTCTCATGTATCCATATCTTATCTAGATGTCATGAATAAAAATTGGTTTGAGAAAAGTTCCTCAAGTTGACATTAATTAATATGTCCAGCTACTTAAAACAGGCACAATTTGTTATTCCAATCTTATAATTAGTGGTTCTTCCTATCCTTCCTTAAATTTATATATGCACTAGTTGATCTATGTAGAACCAGAGTGATAGCCTTATATTTGATAATTTGCCAACACCTTAATAAATTAGCAATGTTCATATCAATCTTAGTGCATGTTATATTAGCACAAAAATATACATATCTATACACGAAACAGTACGTCCAGAGATAATATTATAAATGTTTGTACACCAAAATACGCATAAAGGGTGAATTCATTTTTTTTGCTCATGATTTGGCGTGTCTGTTATGGAAAGGTGATATTGAATATGGTATTATTTTTACACCATTTTGATAGTTACCGATTTGCCCTTTTTACACATAAAATAATTGAAAAATGGTGTATTTTTAGGCCTAATCTGAACCATTGATTGAATAGGATGGATGAATGAGATCTGTCCACACTGTCACATGGTAAGAGACTGCCACATGATATCACATCCCTATATATATATGCTCTTTTGGTATCTTTATTGGGACTGATGCTTGAACTTACATAAGTTGTGCTTTAGTGATAGAAACTTTAAAATTTATTTTTCCAATATTTTTTATCCCGATGTCATGATTAAAATTGATTTTAGAATTATTCACCCTAGTTGAAAATATGGGGCATCTGCTTAAAAAAGGGTATAAATTGTTAGTCCAAAACTTATAATTAAGTGGCTCATCCTATCCATCCATATTATTATATAAGAAGAGTCCGTCGAATTTTCGGCAATTTCTCCATTGTAAAAATGTGTTTTAATTAGTCATATTTTTTAAAAACACGTTTTTTAGCAATATTTATGTTCAAATATCCAGTGTTCAACTTCCCCTCAACTCTGTTGTTTGCCCGATTCTTTCTACCACCAATGGCGTTCTTGTTTCTACTATTCGATCCATTGGAATAATCGTTATATCCACATTGGGGTTGGTTCAAAATGCTGCTGTAAATGGATTTGTCAATGTGGGTGCCTAATTGCCATTATAAGTAGATTTGAAAATTCTTCTCCACTTCAATTTCACCTGATTATGTATGAAAACTAGTATGAATAAGCAATAAGCAATTAGCAAGCATGCATGCAAAGTATTGCTTGTTTTTGTGCTTGTTGATACCCCGTCAACAATATCTATGTAATCCTTACATATTTATTCTCAAAAAAAAATTCCTTATATATTTTGTATCTCATTCTCATAATGGAGAAGAAAGTTGAAATCTTAATCTAAGATCTTGTTCACATTATCTTTAAACTAATATATTGTGGATGCATAATTTGACATTGACTCATATATAAGTCCTTATTGTATCTCGTAGTTTAAATTATCATAAATCAAGATAGATTTACGTTTTTCACTAAAGCTTGAGTAATTATTTTTTATCACGTGAAGATTATGATTAAATGTCATTCTACAATCCGAGTTTCGAAAGAGTAAGTATTCCTTTAAAGAAATAATTATTGAGAACATTAAGTATACAACCATTATCTTTTATTTTTTATTTTTAGGGAGAAAAGATTTTAAAATTTAACACCTATAATTATTTTAAAAGTCCTGATCACAAGCACATCAGGTAGCAAAGGAAAAACAATGCAAAACTTCAGGAGAAAAACTACAAAAAAACTTAAAGACGCAATTTAAATGAAAGGCGTTTATGTGTCAAAGATTTTCGAGTGACATTTTCATTTGTTTTTTTGCACGTGCTCAAGTATCGTCTTGATGGTCTGATATACCCTGTGGAATGTCGGCCCAGGATTCTAGAGCCACAATTTCTATAGCCTTCATAACTTTTGAGGAAGCACATGAGTGAATGACAGTAGTTGAGGAGTTGCCTAGTTTGGTCTTTAAAGCTTCCGATTTGTCTTGTTATTCTTCATCCACCATATCAGACCAAGGCTTTCGTGTTTATGCAGCCATTGCTCTGAAACCCTATGACGGATCGTTAGAACTAAGGACATAATCATTAGGTGGACAACTTCTAGATACAGCTTCCATGGCACTGTGGAGATCTTCTTCAGTCTTTTCATCTAAATTTGGTGTAATCATCTTGTCCTCATGAATAATAACTGAACTCTGTTCTGGTGATTAATAAAGAACCATAGTCCTATCAGAATTGACATTCGAACCTTTGAGGCCCACATCTTCATGGACGTGTGAGGGCTCATTCTCTCCATGAAAATCCTTCGATATATCACCCAGCACAATTAAAGAATTATGTGTTTGAATACCCAAAGTGGATGGTCCACCCTCCTTAGGGCCAGCACTCCTCTTCGTAGGACGGGCTTTTAGAGCTTAACTTGAACCCAAGTTTTTGAAACTACTTCCTTACCCATGTTAGCCGGAATCCTACTACGATTCCCCATCCTAATGGTTGATCATCCACAAATTGGGCTCTCATCAGTTTGAACAATATCATCTTTTTATCGCATCTTGATGGCGACAATTCGTAATACGATGCCCAACAATCTGACAATTAATACAAAAATCCAGCAAATTCTCATAATTAATCGAAACAAGAGAGCAATATCCCACCCTTTCAACCATAATAAATTCCTGAAGAGATTTATTCAAATCAAATTCAACTAACACTCAAACAAAATGTCCCGCCTCCCCTAACAATGAACGACCATCAATTTGTATCGGAGTACCTATCACACTTGAAATCTTCATAATTAAAAAGGGATGCCAATAATTGATACTTAGTTCATAAATCTGAACCCAAACTTGTGCCATAGAAGTATTAATTTTATAAGGATTGAAATCTCAGATCTAATTAGTGATGCGAATTGTGCCCAGATTCAAATTCCATGAAGCTTTAACGAAAGCACAATTACAGAGCTATATCGTTAAATTGTAAGCTAAAATAACCCTTACCTAGTGGTACTAATCGCCAAACATTTTGAATTCTCTAAACGGCATGCAATTTCAATTTGAGCACCTCTAACGTGTACGGCTTTGCCCCTTTTGGAAGTAGGAGTCGTCCGATTAATGAATCCCGTAACTTCATTGTACGTTGATGGTAAATCCTTTCATCCATCGTTATAGAATAAAAATCTCCTTAACTGGAATTGTATTCACAACCATTTCTCGAAAATCTTGATCCGTTCTTGGATGGTTCTTGAGAATCTTGGAAGCATGAGCAATAGGATGATCTAAAACTTGATAAAAACATGTGGAATGTAACGGATCTTGATTTTCTTGATCAATTCTTGCAGCGGTTTGAAATGTTTGTGTAGGAGGATCAAGAAAGGTAGTAAAACAAATCATTTGATGTTTTTCTTGTTCGAAGCTTGCACCATTATTGTGAGTAGCAAAATTAGGATTTTGGGAAACCCTTTGTAAAACACTAGGAGCAGGGATTGAAGAATCATGAGATTTCATAATTTCGGGAAAAAGAAAAAAAATCGAGCTCCATGAAGAATTTCAAGATGTGTCGACCATGGGGGTTTGGGAGGAGAGAGAAGAGAGCATCTTTTTTCAAAACCCTAAAAAGTCCCATCTTCCCACCTTCCTTCTTATAAGTTATATGAAGTTGAGGAGGGTGGTTGTTGCCTTGACCCGGCTCTCCTCGTCCCTAAACACAAACACACACACACACACACACACACATATATATATATATATATATATATATATATATACAAAAACTTATGTCAGATGACCTAACGGGCGGGTCTCAAAATCAACCAGGTGGCATTTTTGTGTATCCAGGATCTGCATTAGCAGTCTCTCTGAAAAGTATTAGTACATAGTTCACTTGAAAGTATTAATTTTGTGATATTAGATATGTAGTTCACTTGAAAATATTTAATAATCCCCCTAAAAAATAAAGTAGTAGTTTTTTCCGTCAAAAGTATTAGTCATCCTTTTGAAACATATTAGTAGTTCTTCTGGAAAATATTATTTTTTTCTCTGAAAGATTTTTAGTAATTTTACTGGAAAGGTATTAGTGTTTCTAATAAAACATATTAGTAGTCTCACTGAAAAGTATTAGTAGGTCCCTTAAAAAGTATTACCTGGGGTTGGGCTGGGTCAATGGATTCATGGGTCAGGTAGATCCATTAAGCTAACTTTGTCTAACTATTAGACCGTCTAATAGGAGACTACCTTATACACACACACACACACACACACATATATATATATATATATATATATATTCACCGGCGGACGGAAGGGGAGCCCCCCCAAAAATTTTCAAAAGTTCAACCCCCCTTCCCCCCAAAGTTTTCCACAAATTTTATTGTAGTTAAAATAAATGTAATAATTCCCCACTCCCCCACCCCAAAAAAAATAAAAAATTAAAAAATAAAAGCTTCAAATTGTTGTCTTTTGCAATATAAAAAGCCATTAATAATGTTAGTATATGAGTATTTTTTTATCATTGTTTAAGTTTATGAAATCGGTCCATTTTTTCGCCTCCAAAAACTAATATCCTGCGTTCGCAACTGTATATATTTGCTCTTTTGGTTTGTGTGACTAAGTTATGCTTGAACATATATGAGCAATCGATGGTACGGGAAGTGTCAGGCTATTTTAATTAATTAATTTTAATATTTCCCGTAACGAATCGTTTGTCAATGTGGGTGCCTAATTGCCATTATAAGTAGATTTGCAAATTCTTCTCCACTTCAATTTCACCTGATTATGTATGAAAACTCGTATGAATAAGCAATAAGCAATTAGCAAGCATGCATGCAAAGTATTGCTTGTTTTTGTGCTTGTTGATATCCCGTCAATAATATCTATGTAATCCTTACATATTTTGTATCTCATTCTCATAATGGAGAAGAAAGTTGAAATCTTAATCTAGTACTGTTCACATTATATTTAAACTAATATATTGTGGATGCATAATTTAACAATCGTGAACCCACAGTGTTGGCCAACTCCGTGATATGTGCCTCGATCTTGTCTATCTTAGCCTCATCTTTATTGAACCGGTTCCTCGTTTCACTCATGAACGAGGTGAAAATGTCCTCTAAAGATGGCTTCGCTCCGCATTAACGACACCATTTGTCACATTAAACCCCGGTGGTGGTTACATCACATTCTTCGTGTTTGCATAAGAGAAGTTCTCATGGTTTCTCAAACCCGGATGGTTATGAGTTGGAGTCCGATTGTTCCAAAAATTGTTGAAATTCCGATTATTGACATAATTTGCTTCATCCATGGGATCTAGAGGAACTCTCCCATTACTTGCATCGGCTTTTCCTTCAGTCCCCTTCGCCAATACACTCAACTGATTTGTCAATGCAGTCATTTGAGCCGTCAATGCTTTGATTGGGTCCGATTCAGAGACTTCGGCTACCCTTTTCACATTAGTTCTCTCGGAGGGCCACTAATAGCTATTCATTGCCATCTCTTCAAGCAAGTTGAATGCATCCTTTGGGAATCTTGCGAGTAAAACGCCTCCTACTGCGGCATCTACAAATGACCTAGTATGTCCCATCAACCCGTTGTAAAAGAAGCAGAGCTGTTGATCCTCTGGAAATCCGTGTTGCGGCCACCTCCTCAATAAATCCCGAAATCTCTCCCAGGCCTCATACAGTGGCTGAGAATCAAACTGGCTGAACTGCGTGATCTCACTTTTGAGTTGTAGTGTCTTACTTGGTGGGAAGTATTTAAACAAGAATCTCTGACTCAGTTAATCCCAGGTATTCACACTCCCCTGAGTTAGTGTGCCTAGCCAGTTTCTAGCCTTATCCCTTTAAAAGAAAGGGAATAGGCATAAACGTATAGCATCATCAGTCACCCCATTCATCTTGATTGTGTTGCAAACCTGCATGAAGTTTGCATGATGAGAATTAGGATCCTCAGACGGAAAACCCCGAAACTGATTTTGTTGCACCATCGAGATCAGTGTTGGCTTCAACTTAAAATAATTCGCATTAATTGGGACATTGGCAATTCCACCATAGTTGCGAATTGCTTGTGGGCGAAAGTAATCATGAATCGCTTGATCTTTGGATCGCTACGGAACCTCGCATCGGTAACTCATTGTTGACCTTGTTGGCCCTGTTGTTACCTCCATTGTCGACTCCATTATTGCCTCCGTTGTTATCTTACACGTCCTCCATAGCGTGTTCTTGCTGTCTTTCTGCCCGTTTAGTAGCCGCACTAATTCGCCTAGCAAAAGCCTCAACCTCCGGTATGAACGGTGCTAATTCTCCTTGCTTCGAGCGAGTGTTCATGCACTACCTGAACCAACTAAAGAAAACAAGTCAAACATAGTAGGAGTAAAATTAAACAACAAATAAAAAGAAAGAAAAATGTCTAAATTAAAAATAATTCTATTTATCGCAATATTAGTACTAAAAATTTAATTATTCCCCGGCAACGGCACCAAAAACTTGTTCGCCTTATTTTTACCTTCACCGTAAGGGTACGGTGCAGTTTATAGAATAGGGTTAGCAAGGCCGAATCCACAGAGACTAATAAATTTATGTACTAAGTATTGGGATTGTAATAGGCTTATTTTTATCCAGACGATCGAAATTTGATGGGTTGGTTTTATTAATGCAAGACAAGAATTTAACCTAAGAAGACAAAGTAAAGAGTTGATTGAAAGATCAAGGAGATGAATGGATTCCTGGGTTATGGTTTCAGTTAATATCCCCTTTTATCATCAGATTAATCACAACCAAAGTTATTATAGTTTTTCCCTATAAGACAACCACAAAGTATTTTACCCTCTCTCTCGAGATGTATGTAAAAACGTTGATTGGAATATCTGTGCTAGCATCTCTACTTAACATGAGATATCCAAATCCCAAAAGCACAAAAGATTTAAATATCCTCACAAATATTCACAGACTTCTCAATCTTGTAAATATTCATGTCAAGTACTCACAGATCTAGTATTGAAACTCATCTTTCGAATTATGAATCAATACATCAAAGCAAGTTAAACCAAACACGTTTTGATAAAACAAGAATTAAAACAAAGTCCTCGAATATGGTTGGAAAACAATAACTTCAATTGCAATTAATCATCCAACAAAAATATCCATTAACCTAATCCCAAACCCGGGAATCACAAGATGTTTAGCCAGACATAGAAAATAAATAATCCATAGACAAATTATTCAAGTTCATATCTAACTAATCTAAAGTAAATGATACGATGGAATGTGTAAACTCAGGAATGTTGATGATCTCTCGATCTATCTTCAATCCTCAAGCGTGTGGTTGCGACATTGATCAATCTCTCCAATCCTTTGATAGAAGGTTGCTCTTTTATCTGTGTTCTAGGGCAAAAGTCCGTCTTTTTCCGTTTGTGGCCGCCTCGTCTCTATTTGTACTCCCTTTGGGTCAAAACCTAGTTTAGAATCTGTCAAACTCTATTTTCCCGCACAGACGCATGAGTCGTGTGCCTAGCACATGCCCAGCCCGTGTGGGGTGCCATAGGGAATTTTTTCTTTCGCTGAAGGGTGCACGGGCCATGCGCTCCACGCACGACCAGCCCATGCGTGGTGTCGTGGCTTGACTCTCAGTTCTGGCTGGCGCACGGGTCGTGCTATGGATGCACGCCCTGCCCGTGCGCATCTGCTGGAGCTGATAAGTGTTTGTTTCTTTCCGTTTCTCGCCTCGGTTCGTCTGACTTCTTCTCGATTAAACTCCAAACATCGTACGTTACTTCAAGTATTGGCGGTCCTTTACCGCAATGCTCCGAATTATTGCCAAAATGCTACAAATATCATTCAATTCCTATAAAACGATCAAAGTGTAATAACTTTTCCACAAAACAGAAATAAAGCCCTTTTCACTCAGGTAATGCATGCATATCAACCAATTCTAACTACAATTAAGCCCAAAATACATGCAAAACACATACCAATCAGTTACCTATCGTTGTCTTTAAAGATTCTTCTTGTTCCTCCTCTTCCGCCATATCTGAGTACCATTTTTTGCGGCTGCCGCCGTCACTCCTCACTCTAACGGAGTAGCAGTGTTTAACTCATAGTCATTAATAGGCATATTGCGTGAGACTGTGTCCATAGCTCGTTGCAAGCTCTCTTTACCTATCATCCTGTAGGTCCCAAGGGGTGTAAGTAAGGTTTAGAAGGGGGGGTTGAATAAACCTTACCAACTTTTCGATTTTAGTCCTTTTAAAGTATTACAGAGCTAATACACAGCTAGGTCCTTGAGGGACATCTAAGTTAGTTAATCAGCAGATTTTGCCACTCAACAGACTCTATAGAGCTGTTGATAGAATAACTCAGCTGTTTAGTCTAAACCTTAACTTGGCAGTGTTGAGTTTTTCAGCGGAAGACTTAACACCCTTGAATTTGATTTAACTTTGTTTTAACACTTGATTTTAGCACTTAGTTAATTATCAGTTGGATGGCAGATTATCAGCAGATATAAGATGAATATGCAGAAATAAAAATATGCTGAAATGTAAATGACACAAGTAATTTTTATAGAGGTTCGAAGATGGGGTAATTCTTCTAATCCTCTCTTCTCCAAGTCCTAGAGGAATCCACTAAGTAATGATCAATTCACAAAGTGGTTATCGATCCTAAAGACAAGTTTTGATCACACGGTGACTTGCTCCTTGGACTCGATCCGGAGATGCCTTGGTCACATGTGGTGGCTTCTCGTCCGACTCAGCTTCTTCACAGGGCAGCTGCCTTTCTACTTCAGCTCACTTTCTCAAGCTTCTTGGATTTGATCACGAAGCCCTCCAATAACTTGAGACTGGTTCGACCTTGAAACTTCCTACAATCCTCCTTGGAAAGTAGACCCCTTTTGATTTTTCAAAAGTTTCCTCTTCAACAGCTTTGTGTTGGATTGATTTCCTTCGAGATTTAGGCTTGAGGATTTTGCTTGAATATCTTGAGAATATTTTGCAGGTTACAATTTGAATAATGCTTGCTCGTTCGTGGTTCAGGTCCGTAACCTTTACTCAATGAGATTCCTCAACCTTTTATAGTGAACTTTCAAAAATCTGCCCTTTGAAGAGATAGGCTGATTTTCAAAAGTCACTTGTGTTCATTGGCTTGTCTTTTCTGGTTTTTCAGTCTTGAGATGTAGACCTTTCCTCGTATTAAATGAATGTTCAGCTTTTCGTGTTCGACACGAGTGCGAGATCTTCCCATTATTTTATTCATTTTGCACGCGGGGACCGAGCACTTTAAGACTGGCAAAGCATGGGTGTATTACTTATTTAAGTAATGTTCTTGATTTCTGTGCGTGATTCTTTTGATTAACTCCTCTTTGCGTTTTGCCTTTTTCCCAGGTGACTTGAGTTCGCTCCAATCATTGAAAGACTCATCTGTCACTTCAACTTGTGATGTGGCTTCTTGAGTTGACTTAACTGACTCTTCACACAGCTGTCCCTCAGTTGTTACGTCTTTCAGTCGAGTTCTTGATCTTCTATCTTGGCCATACTCAGTTGTTCCTCAGAGGAGTCTTCACTTCACTTCTTCAGTTGACTTCTTGTATTTCCACGCATAGCTGACTTGACTCAGCTCATCCAGCCTTATCTATTACAATGAAAGATACAAGGAAAATGGGGTGCCAACATTCTAATCTAGGTTTTACATGGCATTCATCAAAATCTAAACAATAAATTCCCAACCATTTCCCCTTTTTGATGATGCCAAAACTTAAAAACCTTAAATAAAATGTAAACATCAGGATACATACAGACAATGCGAGAAACAAAGAATGTATGCGTTGAATCAATCATTTTATTGATCATAGCATTCTTGTCCTTTACACAACTGTTTACAAAGTGTATCAGAGCATATTTAAATCTAAGCGAATTACAAGCGTCTATAGTTGGGAAATTAATTCTTAGATTTTGATGAATGCCATGTAAAACTTAGAATAGAAAGTTGGCACCCCATTTTTTTCGTTGTAAATTGCATTGTAATAGATAGGGCTGGTCGAGTGAGTCAAGTCGGCTATGCCTGAACATGCAAGAAGACAATGGAGACTAGAATGAAGACTCATTGTGAGGCGGTGAGTGTGGCAAAGAAGAGAAGACAGAACTTCGGAAGGAGAGCGGTGAGATGCCATTGAATGAAGTATCGGTCAAGTCAACTCAAGATATCCATGTCTCAAGTTGAAGTGACAAAGAGTCATCCAATGATTGGAAGTCGACTCAAGTCACCTGGGGAAATTAAGAAAATGCAGTCAAGTCGAGATAACTGAAAGAGATCCGTTGCACAGAAATCAAGAGAACACTATAAAAGGCTGAGGAGTTTATTTGAGAAAAGGTTAACCTTGACAACCTGATCTACTAACATTCAAGCTAACATTTGAACTGTAACAAAAAATATTCTCAAGTTATTCAAGATCAATCCTCAAGCCTACATTACGAAGGAAATCAATCCAACACTCACTTGTGAAGGAAAGACAACTTCAATCAGTTGAAGAGGAAACAATTTGAAGAATCAAGGGGTCTACATTCCACGGAGGATTGTAGGAAGGTTCAAGGTCGAACTAGTCTCAAGTTTTTGGAGGGCTTCGTGATCAAATCCAAGGAACTTGAGCAAGTGGGCTGTAGTAGCAAGACAACTGCCCTGTGAAGAAGATGAGTTGTACGAGAAGCCAGCTGTGTGACCAAGGCATCTCGGTCGAGTCCCAAAGGATCAAGTCATTTGTGTGATCAAGACTTTGTATCTGGACTATTAACCACTCTGTATATTGATCAATACTTAGTGGATTCCTCCAGGAGTTGGAGAAGAGAGGAGTAGAAGAATTACCCCATCTTCGAACTTCTATAAAAACTTATTGTGTCATTTACATTTCTGCACTTTAATTTCTGCATATTACTTTCATATCTGCTGATATATTTGCTATCCAATTGATAATTAACTAAGTGCTTAAACCAAGTATTAAAACAAACTTAACCAAATTCAAGAGTGTTAAGTCTTCCACTGAAAACATATCACAATCGAGTTAAGTCTTTAGTCAAAACAAATTGAGTTATTCTATCAACGGCTCGATCGAGTCTGTTGAGTGACTAACTCTGATTAACTAACTTAGTTGTCCATCAAGGACTCAGCTGTGAAGTATTAACTCTGAACATTTTATAAGACTAATTCGAAAAGTTGGTAAGGTTTATTCAACCCCCCCTTCTAAACCTTACACTCACACCCCTTGGGACCTACAAGTGGTATCAGAGCGGTTGGTTCATTGAGCCTTCCGCACTGGTTACTGAACTAGATCTCCAAATTTTTCAAAGCTTGTTTTAGTACTCAATCTTTCAAAACTCTTTTATTCAGCAAAGTTATTATCATGGAAGCAAATTTGACAAATCCCTATGTTCACAATTGAAGAATTTGATGATTGGAAAATTCGTATGCAAGCTCATCTATCAGCATTACACGATGAGATATGGATAGTGATAGAAGATGGTTTACTCCAAATCTTAAAAGTGAACACAGCTGCAAGGAGAGCTGCAGTTGAAGGAGAAGAAGATGCTGCTCCCAGACCAGCGATGGTTGAAAAACTAAGAGCTGAATGGACAAATGATGACATGAAAAGATATAACTTGGACAATGTGGCCGAGGACATTCTCTACAAAACCTTGGACAAAGCCATGTTCAACAAAGTCAAATCATGCAAAACGGCAAAAGAAATCTGGGAAAAGCTAACCTTGATTTGCGAAGGCTCAGAGCAAATCAAAGAAAATAAACTATTTGTGGTTGTACAAAAATTTGAAAACTTTAAGATGCTTGCAGGAGAAACCTTGGATCAGCTAGATGCTCGGTTCACAGAAATCACCAATGAACTGTCTGCACTTGGAAAATAATATACACAAAAGGAAATGTGTATGAAGATTCTAAGAAGTCTCCCAACTGAATGGGATATGAAGGTCATGGCCATGAGACATTCCATGGACCTATCAAAAACATCCAACCATGAGCTGTTCTCAGATCTCAAAGCCTACGAATTTGAGCTGAGAAGAAAAGACAAGAAGAAGAGACAGTTTGTGCCCAAAACAATCGCTCTAATTGTTAAGGATGGCAAGAGAGCCGAGGTCAAAGAAGTCATTGACCAAGAGGAGATTTCCGATGGTTAAAAGGTTCAACAAGTTCTTCAATAAGAACTACAAAAGAAGCAAAGGTGAATCCTCCGAAGACACTCGGCTCCTCCAAGTCAAGGAAGAAAGACCACCCAAGAGAACAGAGCATCAAAAAGTTGAATATCAAGCGGTGACAATCCAAGGATGGAAAGAATCGATCAAAAAGTTGAAAATCTATCTGAACTCGCAGTAGGCAACCTGGTCACTATTCCATTGAATGCCCGTATCCTGTAGTCAACAAATACAAGAATGAAGAGGAAAGAAAAGTCTTCAGAGAAAGAAGACAAGAAAAGAGAAAGGCAATGTTGGCCGCAGAGACTGCTGATACAGTCAAGTCAAAAGGCACAGCAGACTCGGAGAGTAGTGAAGCTGACTACTCAAGTGACTCTGAAGAAGAAGCCTTGATCTGTCTAATGGCTAAAGAACAAAACCAACCTGACCAAGAAGATGAGGTACACTCTAACTCATCACACTCATATACTAGTGATAGTGACTGTGACACACACACTTCATCACCTACTGATCTTTGTGATTCATTAGGCAAAATGATGAAAGATTTTGAACACATTAAATCCTCACACACACTATTAAATGAGGAAAACCGCCTGCTCAAGAGCCAAAACTCACAGCTGACTAAGGAGCTGAGTATTCTAAACCAAATAGCTGATGAGAATAAAAGTCTAAATGCTGAAAATGCTAAGTTAACAGCAGAGATAGCTGCTATAAAAAAGAGGGAGTATGACCTCAAAAATGTGATTGCCTCATTCACTAAGGCATCTAAATCATTTGATGATCTTATTATGAGTCAAATACAATGTGGAGACAAGACAGGCTTAGGATTTAATTCCTCTGTGCTATGTCAAGCTCCAAAAGTGATTTTGGAAAAAGGATCTTCAAGTAATGAAGTATCTCTAAAATCCAAAACTCCAAATGGTGCACACACATTTATTCCAAAGCACAATCACAAGAAAACTGGCCTTGGTTATAAAGGAAAAGGAAAACAACCAGCTGAGTACACTAAGAGGACAACTGAGAAGAAATCCAGCAAAGTTCTTCAGCAAACTCCAACCAGGAGATACTCTGTAAAGAAGAAACAGAGCTACCAAAAGCCCCAGAAATTCTGTAAAAGAAACACATATGATGGGAATGGTAGAAAATATCCAAGCCAAGCTGATTGGAACAATGTGAACTATCAGCAAAGATCTATGTAATACAAGCCTAAGTGGCAAAGGCCTAGAACTCAACAAAGGCTATTCCAAAGGCATAAGAGCTATCATCAGCACACATATGCACCTAGGCACTACACTCAGAGATTTCACAACTACCCAAAGAAGGCAATTGCTAAAACACATACACAGACATACTGAGACAAAAAGAGACAATTTGTATGAACCTAGAACCCCCAAGCGATTTGCCAAAATTAATTATGATTATGGCACTGATAGATGGCAACCCCTTAGAGTCAAATCATTTGACTATAGGTTGGTTGGATCATCTTACAATACTAACCCCTCAGGACCCAGACAAGTATGGGTACCTAAAACCTAATTTCCTTGATTGCAGGTTCAATGAGCAGCTGAGTGCCAAGGAACCTGGTACATGGATAGTGGTTATTCCAGACACATGACAGGAAACAAGAAATATTTATCAAAATTCAAGGATGTTAGAGGTGCAAAAGTCATATTTGGAGTGAATGAAGCTCCAGGAGTAATAAGAGGCATTGAATCCATCAAGAAAAATGGATTAGAAATTACAGATGTTGCATATGTTGAAGGCCTCAATTTCAATTTGCTAAGCATAAGTCAACTCTGTAACAAAGGCTACAATGTTGGATTCAATATGGGTGTATGCCAAATCAAGGATGTTGAAACTAATGAAATAGTATTGCAAGGATGCAGACAAAAGAACATGTATGTGGTAGATTGGTCAACTGCAACACCAAGCACTTGTCTGCTAGCAAAGAGCACAGCTGAATCAAGTTGGCTGTGGCACAAGAAGCTGAGTCACCTGGATTTCAAAACTATTAACAAACTTGCAAGAAGTAATCTTGTGGAAGGACTTCCAGACTCAGTATACAAGAAGGAAAGTATATGTGAAGGGAAAACAGATCAAATCATCATTCAAAGAAAAGACATGTTCATCTTCAACAAGAATATTACACCTGCTACATATGGATCTATTTGGTCCAGTTGAACCAGCCAGCATAAGTGGGAAGAAATACACCTTGGTGGTAGTAGATGACTACTCAAGATATACATGGACAATATTCATGTGTAAGAAGAAAGAAACTCTGCAGAAACTACCACGGTGATGAAGAGAATCCAAAATGAGAAGAGTCAAACCATTATCAAAATAAGATCCGACAGAGAAACCGTGTTTGTCAATGGAATAATAACTTCGATCTTGTATTGAAAATGGTATTGGTCATGAATTATCTGCAGACAAAGGACTCCACAAAGAAATGGAGTTGCGAGAAAGAAGGAATAGAACTCTCAAAGAAGCGGCAAGGACTATGTTAGTTGAATCGGGGCTGCCTAAAAGATTTTGGGTCAAGCAATAAACACAAACATGCTATACTCAAAATAGATGCATGATAACAGACGGTGACAAAGACTCCTATGAGATTTGGACGGGGAGAAAGCCAAATGTTGCATACTTTAGAATATTTGGATGCAAATGCTTCATCCATAACAATGGCAAAGATAATTTAAAGGCTTTTGATGCTAAAGATGATGAAGGTATCTTCTTAGGATACTCGGTGAAAGCAAAGCCTGAGTGCTCAACAAAGAGGACAATGGTTACTGAGAAGAATCCATCCATGTGGTGTTTGATGAACCAAATGTAAATGGAGAAAACATTGAAGAGTCGGTGATAAGTCAATTAACCAACCATGCGAAGAGTCCCTATATTGAAGTCAAGCTGGAGTTATAAGCCCAGATGAAGAAGAGATAGTGAGTCTCAAAGACAATTTGGAAAATCCTGGCTAAGTGATGATGAGAGAGCTGATCAAAATAACACAAGCGCAAGACGATTGCATCCACTAACCTACTCCAACCCGATATAAGATGGGTGAGAGACCATCCACAGAACTAATCATTGGAGATGTAAGAGAAGGTGTGAAAACTAGATCGAGAACTCAACAAGAAGCAATGTTTACTTGCTTCATCTCACAAAAAGAGCCAAAAGATGTGTCACAAGCATTGGATGACACACATTGGATTCAAGCTATGCAAGAAGAGTGAATCGGTTTGAGAGGAATAAAGTGTGGGAATTGGTTCAAAGACCTACCCATCAAAACGTTATTGGCACTAAATGGGTGTTGAAACAAGATGAATGAGGAAGGTTACGTGGTGAGAAACAAAGCAAGATTGGTAGCCAAAGGGTATTGCCAAGAAGAAGGAATAGATTTTGATGAAACTTTTGCTCCTGTAGCAAGATTGGAGGCTATAAGGATGTTTCTTGCCTATGCAGCTCACAAAGACTTTATTGTATATCAAATGGATGTAAAGAGTGCATTCCTTAATGGGTTATTAGAAGAAGAAGTATATGTTGAACAACCTCCAAGATTTGAGCAGAAGACTCTTGGAGATAAGGTATACAAACTCATAAAGGATTTATATGGATTGAAACAGGCACCCAGAGCATGGTATGATACATTATAACAATTTCTAACTGAGAACGGATTCACAAAAGGCAAAGTGGATAGAACACTCTTCAAAATTCAAGATGAGAAAAGTATACTGCTTGTTCAAATATATGTGGATGACATCATCTTTGGATCCACAAACAAAGAGCTGTGTGATAAATTCTCAAATCTCATTCAAAGCAAATTCAAAATGAGCATGATGAGAGAACTAACATTCTTCCTTGGACTCCAAGTGAAACAGCTGAAGGATAGAACCTTCATAAGTCAGACAAACTATACCAGAGATTTAATGAAGAAATTCGGTATGGAAGAGAAGTCTTCGTGAAAAAACCAATAAACACATCATCAAAATGGATATGGATGCGGATGGCAAGCACGTAGATCAAAAAGATCTGAGCACTTATTGGATCACCGCTCTATCTCACAAAGAAGCGGGCGGACATCACCTTTGCGGTAGGTGTATGTGCAAGATTTCAATCTGCCCCAAAAGAAAGCCATATGATTATGACCAAGAGAATTTTGAGATATTTGAAAGGATGCCAAGAAGTTGGCTTATGGTATCCAAAGGAAGGTGGATTCAAGCTAATTGGCTATTCGACTCGACTATCTTTGGTTGTAGAGTTGACAGGAAGAGTACCTCGAGGCACATGTCAAATGCTTGGAAATAGGCTAATTTTCCTGGTTTAGCAAGAAGCAAAATTCAATAGCCAATCAGTGACAAAGAATACATAGGCTGGCAAAATTGTTGTGCCAAGTCTTATGGATGAGACAGCAGCTGAGAGACTATGAGGTTGAGGAAAAGGAAATTCCAATTATGTGTGATAACACAAGTGCAATTGCAATCACTCAAAATCCTGTGTTGCATTCAAGAACAAAGCACATTGATGTTAGATATCACTTCATAAGAGATAATGTTGAAAAGAAGGACAACACCGTGGAATATATCTCAACTGATAAGCAATTAGTTGACATATTCACAAAACCATTATGTGAATCAAGATTTGAAGAACTCAAACATGAATTGGGGTTAATTGAGCTAAGTTGACTCTCAGAAGACTCAAAGAAAAGACATGAAACTTGAAAAGCTGAAAAAGAGCTGAACTCTTAAATCAGCTAAGTGAATCAGTCGTATCGGAGAATCAGCTGCATCGAGTTAGCTGACATCTGAGTATTTATGTGCAAAGAGAGAAGAGTTAAATCAGCTAAGGAATAAGCTGAGTCATTTATGAGCAAAGTGATAAAAACGCAGTCGTTTTTACGAAGCGGGAATGTTTTTAAGAATGACGTCAGCATAATTATGATTGGATATAAATGCTGCACACAAAGCTTATGATTGGATATAAATGCTGCCGCATTAAATGCGAGAGATTAAAGGTTAATCGGCGTGCAAAATCTAAGTCGTTGATTTTGATCAAAATTTCAAAAACCACCCGAACGTCCTTTCATGACCCATACATAAACCATTTCGTCCGTTTTTCTCTGACTTTACCAAAACTGTTCATCTCTCTCAAGGCAAAAGAAAGAAACTTCTCTCTCAAAACCCTACAAACCCTCAAGATCATTTTCTAAGTTTCGTTCGATAAACCATCTAGAAATGGCACCTACTCATGATTTTGTCAAGCTAGGAAAGAAAATCCACACCGGTTCTCTTTGTGGATTTCGATGACATGCTTAAACAGGGGATCCGACAAAGACTCTCGTGAAGAAAATTGCCGAGAAGCTGGAAAATCTGGATTAAAACCATTTTTGACGATGGAGTTCCCAATGACCTATGTGGAAGAGGTCGCACAATTCTACGTGAACGCTGAAGTTCACGATGAGGACATCAAGTCCTCTGTCAGTACGGAAAAAGAGTTCACCATCACCGCCAATGATCCGCAAAACATCGCTTGTTCTATTGGCGGAAGGAGTGCAGGAGATTTATGAAGTGATATTGACCTGGTTCTTTGCTTGGAAGAAGTAGCCAAGTTCGATTTGTCGCGGCCGAATGGTCTATCTGACCAACAAGAGTTTCTTTGAAAAGAGGACTACCACAAATTCTTGGACATTGTTGCCAAATGCATAGACATCAAATTTGGCGGCTTTGACCGATTGTCCAAAGCTAAATTGATCGTAATGGCTGCGATCATTGAAGAAAAGAAGGTGAGGCGGGCTGAGTTTGTATACCGGACTCGCGAGGAATGTTGGGAATAAATCCTTCAAGAAGGATGGTACGTTTGGAGGTTCCCGGGATACGGCCTGGTGATTCGCCGGTGATGGAAGTAAAAAGGAGTTCCTCTTCGACATGGAAAGGCGTTCCATGTAAACAAGAGGATGTTTCGATCAAACCTCTCGGCGCTGTAAGAGAGCTTACGCTAAGAGAGGCGATACGAGTGAGGGGGAATGACCACTGAAGATCTGACTATCTCCCTTCTCCCAAGAAGACTGGCTTTGCTAAGAAGATTGCCCCTGCAAAGAAAGAAAAAGAAATGCACTTGCCCTGCAGCCCAAGTCACCTACCCCCTTGCCGTGTCTCCGCCCCTGCCCCTGCAGCCCGCAGATGGAGAAGGAACCGTTAATCCCTTCTCCGGTGATCAAGAAGAAGAGGATCGCCACAACAAGGAAGGCAAGCGCCTCTAAGACAAGCAATGCGAAGGCTCTTACCCTCAACGAACGAGAGAAAGTGGAACCGAGATGTTCCTCTGGTGAAAACAAAAAGAAGAAGAAGACTTTCCAAGCTCTCCGAGCTTGAGAAGACCGTTAGTCGCTACTCGGTGGCAAAAATACCGAGCTCGCTGGAGAAGTAGAGTCTCCGGAAGTTATTGATGAAACGGCCAAGTCTGCTGAGGCCGATCAGCAGAGGCAACTCGAAGACCCAGCTGTAGACAGAACAGCTGAGGAACAAGGAATGGCTGAGACAACCGAATTACCTATTGAAAGGGTTGTGTCTCCGCCTGTAACAGAGGCTACTGAGAATGTCGAGCAACAAAGTTTGCTACCCTCATACCCAGACATTCAAAATCGTCTGCGAGAATAGAGGAAATGGAAGTTGAGTCGATCCAGGGAACAGTTCCAAAGACCCGAATTTATTGAAGAAGAAGAGGAACTGTTGAACTTTCTCGGATTGACCAATGTGGTCCCAGCACTGGATGAAGAAAACTGCATAGATATCTTGCAGATCTTCAAGGACAAGGAGAAGGAGAGACTGGCAGAGGAAGCTGAGGCTCGTGAAAAGGCCAGTATTTGTCCCTTTACTGGAACCACTGATCATACACATCCTCACCTTGACGTCCTATCAGACAGTGAAGAGGATCTGAACCCTGCTGCTGCCACAGAAGAGTTGCAAATGCAGCAAGCAATGCAAGAATCCAGAATCCTACATGAGCAAAGGATGATGGAGGGACCAGGGGAGTCCTCCACATCACAGCTGGAGATTGACCCCATGGGAGTGGTGCAGCATATTGCCACTGTTGTCGCTGCCACCACTTCCCCAGCTCATCCGGAGGAAGGTGTTAAGGGAACTGGCGATGAAACTGGGATTGTGGGGACCCCAGTCGAGCCAACCCCTAATGAAGGAGTCTTACCACCTGCCCCAACGGCTGAATTCTCAATGGGAACAGCTGGGAGTCTGGAGATGAGTGACCCCATTCCAAGTCACTCAGCTGGTGTGCCAGCAGAAGGGGAAATTCCCTCCACTGCAGCAAGGTCAGAGGATACTGCAGCTGACTCCACAACGAATCTAGGAGGCAAAGTGGAGAAGGAACAACAACTGGATACACAGCAAGTTGTCACAGAAGAGGCTCGCGAGTTAAGTAAGATCGCTGTCTTAGTTGAAGTGCCAACCGCTCTTCTGCGAGGCCAATGACGCTGCGATGCGGTCGAGGCACAAGAAGGAACTACCCTGGGAGTTAACACTCTGGGCAATGAAAGTGCAATCCATGGAGTTGAGACTCCAGTGGATGCCACCTCAGAAGACCCCAAGACAGCTGACACTATCGAAGGGAATGTCCAAGGCCTCGCTGCAGTTGAGACTGCAGGAGGTAATGAAGGCCAACGTGAGGTTGAGACTTCCCGGGATAAAGAGGCGGAAGCACAGAACATCCCTCATGTTATCATTGATCCATCAGAAAAGGAGATAAGTGCCCTTCACGATTTCCAAGATAATCCTGATGTAACTTTTCTGGGATCCAAAGGTGAAGATAAAGCTGAGTCATCCCCTATTGTCGATCCAAAAGACTTAGTTGAGGATGTTATCCCAAGCACGAGTAAGACCGACCTTAAGGCTACTCGCCAAACCTTTAATTTTGATGATGATCCACCCATGGAAATCTCATCATCGTCCGATGACGCTTCTGATATGGCCGAGGACCAGTCAACTCATGTGGAAAAACCAGCTGAGACCGAAGAAGTTGTTAAGACAGCTAAGGCTCGGAAGTCGGGTCAATTTCACAATGAGATCACACAAACAGAGTCCATCGCGCAGCTCCCAAGCTGCAGCGAGTTCGACTCCTCGGGGGACTTCACGAGCACCAATTGTCATTGAGCGATTCCGGTTGCCCGTGATGATCCTTTTGTAGAATAATTTCCCTTCTCTCTGGAGGTACACGACCTCCCACGAAGAATCGACTAAAGATCGAGAGCGCTTCCATAAACCCGATCTGTTATTCCAACGGACACCATTGTTCCATCGACTATGACTTTTTGACGCTGCGATCGGTGAGACAAGTGACAGCTGAGGTTCGGGAAGTTTTCAAAGCCCTATTTGCTGAGATTGAAAAGATGGAGAGGAACCAGGCCTCACTGGACATGAGGATGGGTAACAGAGACGCCAACCTTACTGCTGATCTGCGAGGCATAATAGTCAGGATCCGGGAATGGTGGCAACATCATCGACAATGCGCGTGGAACAAGCTCGATATTTCGGGACACTGTTCAATAAGTTGCTAGTCTGGCGGGTTGAGAATGCTGATGCAAGACAAAAATGCAAGAGCACATCGAACAAATGCATGAATCTCACACCACAGAGATAAAGTTGTTGCGTGAATACAATAAGACAGAGCTCCTGCGCGTAGAGGAGAACATGGATCGATAGTTCAGCCTTCTTATGGCTGAGATGAAGTTGGTAGCAGCTGAATCCAATACCACTCGCTCTGAATTCCGCGCAGCATACTCCATGAGAGACTCGAAGCGAGAACTTCGGCTATCGCCAGACTAGACTTCATGCTTGCTAGCTTGTTTCCAGGGGTTCCTCTCTCCTTTGATGATGCCAAAAAGGGGGAAGAGGAATACCTAAAGGCACTGAAGGGATCTGAAGCTGAGAAGGAAGACACAGCTGTGAAGGGAAAGACAGCTGAGGAAGTAATAAGAGAGAAGAAAGGAAAATCTGGTGAGGGGGAAGGCTTGAATGATGTGAACTTGATGATTGCTAAAACCCCCCAACAAGGTCTTGTCACAGCTAATATCATCAGCAAACTCCCAGTGACTCTGCCACTCCAACACTCTGCAGTACCTATGGCTGAAAAGAGAAAGACATTGAAGCAAGGATGAAGGAAGGGGAAGGAAAGATGGATGCGAGTTATGAACATTCTAAAACAACATGGAGGCATTCCAACAGACAGAGACACTTATGCCATTTCGGATGCGTGAGGCGAGCAAGATCTCGTTGATGAATTCAAGTCGCCGCATCGAAGGTTACTTTGCAAATATGTCCATGGCTCAAGCCTGGATTTGTCTTGGGAAAAAGGTCTCAAACTATGTGAAGAAGACAGAAACGGACTCATCGCGATCCTCTCACGGGTCACTCTGCTAGTCACTCATTTGGGAAGAAGAGCGCCCTAATACAATACACGCCCGCAGGCGGAGGAAGAAGCGAGTGGTGGAGGAAGAGGTTTAGGACCTAGATCTCTCGCCAAAAAACATTGAGTACATAGATCCAGGCAAGAAATGAGGGATCTATTGAAATTTGGATTTGACAAAGTAGCCAACTTGCAAGTGGCTAAGAACAATGCTGAGTATGTGAAGAGAATTGAAGAGGAAAATAAAAGACAAACTCAGTGAAGGAGATGAAGCTGTCCGTAAGGCGTATGAGAAAAAGAAGGCAGCTAAGGATGAGAAGAAGAGAAAGAGGTCAGAACATGACAGAGCTGAAGGAGATAAAAGAAGGAGGCAGCGAAGGAGATGAAGTGTTGTTGTCCACCCCTTCATGTATTTTACTATGTAAATACATTTTATGTAAGTCTTCTATACATCGAATAAAATCGTACAATTTCTATACTTGTGTAGATATAGAACAACATAGTTACTTTAAGTTCCATTTAAGCTCTGATTCACCTTGTAAAAGAATGTTATGATCAATAAAAGATTGATTCTACGCATACATTCTATGATTCTGCATTGTCTGTACGTATCTTTGCTGTTACTTTATCGTATGAATGTTTTAAGTTTTGGCATCATCAAAAAGGGGGAAATTGTTGGGAAATTAATTCTTAGATTTTGATGAATGCCATGTAAAACTTAGAATAGAAAGGTGGCACCCGATTTTTCTGTTGTAAATTGCATTGTAATAGATAGGGTTGGTCGAGCTGAGTCAAGTCAGCTATGCCTGAACATGCAAGAAGACAACTGGAGACTAGAAGGAAGACTCATTTGTGAGGCGGTGAGTGTGGCAAAGAAGAGAAGACAGGAACTCGACTGAAGGAGCAGCTGAGATGTAGCTGAATGAAGTATCAGTCAAATCAACTCAAGATAGCCATGTCTCAAGTTGAAGTGACACAAGAGTCATACAATGATTGGAAGCTGACTCGAAGTCACCTGGGAAAATTAAGAAAATGCAGTCAAGTCGAGATAACTGAAAGAGATCCGTTGCATAGAAATCAAGAGAATTACTTAAACAAGTAATAGCTCCATACTACCTTTCTTGAAGTGCTCAGTCCCAGAAGCGTGCAAGAACTGCAACAAGACAAGCCAACGACCATAAGTGTCTTTTGGAAATAAGCCTATCTCTTCAACGGGCAAATTTTCAAAAGAACACTATAAAAGGCTGATGAGTTTATTTGAGAAAAGGTTAACCTTGACAACCTGATCTACGAACATTCAAGCTAACATTTGAACTGTAACCAAAAATATTCTCAAGTTATTCAAGATCAATCCTCAAGCCTACATTACGAAGGAAATCATTCCAACACTCACCTGTGAAGGAAAGACAACTTCAATCAGTTGAAGAGGAAACAATTTGAAGAATTAAGGGGTCTACATTCCACGGAGGATTGTAGGAAGGTTCAAGGTCGAACTAGTCTCAAGTTTTTGGAGGGCTTCGTGATCAAATCCAAGGAACTTGAGCAAGTGGGCTGTAGTAGCAAGGCAACTGCCCTATGAAGAAGCCGAGTCGCACGAGAAGCCAGGTTTGTGTGACCAAGGCATCTCAGGCATGAGTCCCAAAGGATCAAGTCACTGTGTGATCAAGACTTGTATCTGGACTGTTAACCACTCGTATATTGATCAATACTTAGTGGATTCCTCGGGGAGTTGGAGAAGAGAGGAGTAGAAGAATTACCCCATCTTGAACCTCTATAAAAACTTATTGTGTCATTTACATTTCAACACTTTAATTTCTGCATATTACTTTCATATCTGCTGACATATTTGCTATCCAATTGATAATTAACTAAGTGCTTCAACCAAGTATTAAAACAAACTTAACCAAATTCAAGGGTGTTAAGTCTTCCGCTGAAAACATATCACAGTCGAGTTAAGTCTTTAGTCAAAATAGTTGAGTTATTCTATCAACAGCTCAGTCGAGTCTGTTGAGTGACTAACTCTGCTGATTAACTAACTTAGTTGTTCATCAAGGACTCGGCTGTGAAGTATTAACTCTGAACATTTTAAAAGGACTAATTCGAAAAGTTGGTAAGGTTTATTCAACCCCCCCTTCTAAACCTTACACTCACACCCCTTGGGACCTACATCTATGCTCATATACAAATACAAAATATTTTATTGAAAGAACAGATGACTTACACAACACTGTATTTACAAAAGTAAAGTACATGAAGGGTTCACAACAACACTTCATCTCCTTCGTTGCCTCCTCCTTTCCTCTTCAGCTCTGTCATCATCAGCTCTCTTTCTTTTTCTTTCATCTTCAGCTGCTTTCTTCTTTTCATAAGCTCTCTTCGCAGCATCGTCTTTTCGCTTCCTTTCTTGCCTCTCTTGCCATAGCTGATCTTGTCTTCTGTTTTCCTCCTCAATTCTTTTCACGTAGTCAGCATTTTTTCTTGCTACTTCCAGATTAGCTACTTTATCATACCCAGCCCAGTAGATCATTCCCTTCTTGCTTGGATCTACGTATTCAATATTTTTGGGTGGATGTCTAGGTCGAAAACCTCTTCCTCCACCACTTCTTCCTCCTCCTCTGGGTGTATATTGTACGGGAGTCTTCTGCTTACCATTTGAATGGCTGATGTAGTCTGCTACCTATCAGCTTCTTCGCATAACTTCAGACCCTTCTCCAAGTACAGATCTCAGGCTTAGGCTACGGACATATTCTTGAAATATCCTTTGGATTCGAGTGTCTTAAATTCTTCAATAGATCTTGGCTCGGATCCATCATCTGGAATAACATCTTGATCCTTCCTTGCAGGAATGCCACCGAATTGTTTCATTACTGCTTCAATGCGGGCATCCGTCTTTTTATCAAACTCTAACCGATCTGCTATTACAATATTTCTTTTCTCTGACATAGGCACAACAGAGTGTTCGATTGGCAGAGTTACTGGAAGTTTGCTGATTATTGAGGTTGTGACATGACCTTGTTGAGGGGTTTTAGCAATCATTATTGTCAAGTCCTTTGACCTTTCCCCCTCAACTGCTTTTCCCTTCTTCTTCTCAACAGTTGTTTCTTCCTTTTTCTTCTCAGTTGTTTATCCCTTCAATTTCTCAACAGTTGCTTCTACCTTTAATTTCCTCAGGTATTCCTCTTCCCCCTTTTTGGCATCATCAAAGGAGAGAGGAACCCCAGGGAACATTCCTGCGAGTATGAAGTCCAGTCTACTGAGAGCTGAGTTCTTCTTGGAGTCTGCTGCGGCATGTGTTGTTCGAAATTCCGAACGAGTGGTCTTTGATTCAGCTGCCACCAGTTTCATTTCAGCCATGAGAAGGCTGAACTTCGTATTCATGTTCTCCTCAACACGCATATTTTTTTTTCGATGAAATTCACGCAGTAACTCCATTTCAGTCGTGTGGGAGACTTGCAATCTCTCCATATAGGCATGCATCCTCTGCTTCATATCAGCATTATCAGCACTCCAAACGAGCATTTTATTGTACAATCCCTTAAAATATCGAACTTGCTCAAATCGCATTGCACTCTGCTGCTGACACCACTCCCTGATTATTACCACTATCCCTCTCAAATTGGTTGTGAGGGTGGCATCTCTATTGTCCAGACGCAAATCTAATGATTCCTGGTGTCGTTCAATCTTCTCAATCTCTCCACAGATTTTCTTGAAGACCTCACGGATCTCAGTTGTCACACTTGATTCAGCTGGCGGCAATTCATCATCGAAATTAAAGTCTGCTGGTACAATGGAGTAGGTAGGGATGACTGGATCTTCTCGAACTGTGTATTTGCGCTGCTCTTTAGCTGTCTCCTCCTCTAGCTCTGGCAACTCAAGTGAAAAGGGAAATAGTTGCTCAAAAGAATCATCTCGCACATAAGGGATTGAAATTTTAGTCTGTGCCTTTGATTATTCTGGTGGAGTCGGTACTACTGCAGCTGTTGGGAAATAGTTGGCCAGCTGACTGATCCTCAGCTGTCTTAATAGCTTCGTCGGCCTCAATAGATTTTTCTAATTGAATTACCTGGTCCTCGGCTGCAACATCAGCGTCATCTGAAGATGATGAAACTTGGGGGCTTAGTTCATCATCAAAGTTAAATGTTTAACAAGCAGCTTTGAAACTCAACTGACTCATTTGCGGGAGAACATTCTCAGCTGGGTTCTTTTGATGTGCAGCAGGTGTGGACTCAGCTTCATCTTCAGACCCCAGAAATGATATGTCAGGATTTTCCTGGGAGTCATGAAGTGCACTAATCTCCTTCTCAGATTCATCAATGTTGACAGGAGGAATGTTCTAAGCTTCTTGAGCTTTACTTAGGGAAGTCTCAACCTCCCTTGGGCCTTCAACACCTCCAGCGGTCTCAATCGCAGCGCCTTCTACATTCCCTTCGATGATCGCAATGTGTCTTAGGGTCTTGGACTGTGGCATCCGAAGGAGTCTCGGCCCATTGGATTGCACTTTCGGTGCCTGCAGTGTTAACTCCGGAGCATTTCCATCCCGTGCCTCGACCGCCAAAGAACGTCCTCACTGCAGCGATTTGACACTTCAGCTGGGACAGACTCAACTGTCCGAGCTTCGTCAATGTCAGTCTGCTGTGGTTCTTTTTCTTTTTCCACTTCGCCTCCTTTCTTTATTTTGGAGTCGTCTGTAGCATCCTCCGACCCTGCTGCAGTGGAGTGAGTTTCCCCCTCAGCTAGCACACAAGCTCACTCTTCTCTAGACTCCCGATTGCTTCCATTGAGTGCTCAGCCGTTGGGGCAGGTGATAAAATACCTTCAGTACGGGTTGGCTCAACTTGGGTTCCCAAATTCCCAGTCTCATCGCCACGTCCCTAAGACCCATCTTCCGATTGCGCAGGGGACGTAGTTGCAACAATAATTGTGGCAATCTGTTGCACTACCCCCAACGGGTCTATCTACAGGAGAGATTGTGAGGATTCTCCTGGTCCTTCAAACATGCGTTGTTCATGCATCATTTTGGATTCCCTCAAACCTTGTTGCATGTCTGACTTCTCTTGTGCAGGAACGGGATCCATGTCTTCATCACTTTCTGACAGCACATCTACATGAGGATGCGTGTGTTCCAGAGTTCCAGTAAGAGGACATATAATGGCTCTGACAGCACATCTACATGAGGATGCGTGTAATATGTTCAAGCAGTTGTCTTCATCAAGGGCTTGAATCACCTTGGTGATGCCGAGAAATTCGAACAACTCCTCATCTTCTTCTATGAACTCAAGGCATTCAAACTGCACCCTTGAGTGGCTTAGCTTCCACGCCCTCCATTCACGTAGATGGCGCTGTATGTCCGGATATACATGAGAGTACATGAAGACATCATCATCCTCATCCTCCTCTTTATGTCCTTCCTTTTCTGGGATAGAATGTAACATGCTCTGCTGCTCTTCGCCTTTAGCAGCGTCCGTAGTAGGCAGAGAGACAACTTTGTCATGTGAGGATTCAGTTATCTCAGTTGCGTCTTTTTCTTCAGCTGTCCTCTCCACAACTGGGTCTTTTTGGGGCCTCTGCTGATCATCCTCAGCAGACTTGGCAGTTTCATCAACTATTTCAGTGAGACCGCACTTCTTGTCGTGATCTCGAAGTTTTCTCCAGCTGGGTAGCAGACTCAGCTGTCTATTCACGCTGTGAACGCTTGACTAAGCTTCTTCGTTTGGTTTTAACCAGAAGGATTTCTGGTTCTATTTCTTCCTCGGATTCTCTGGCGGGCGGGGGATGGGACGTCCTTCTTAGAGGGAGCTGCCTTCCTAGGTTTGGCAGTCCTCTTCTTTCGTATGGCTGGAGAAGGGATTTGGGCTTCTCAGCCTCGGCCTCGGTTGCGGGCGGGAGACACTACGCTCGGGCGGGTGACTCCTACGCAGGGCAGTGCATCCTGTTTTTTTCTTGCAGGGGAAACCTTCTTCTTAGGAGGGGAGGTAACAGTTGTGTCTTTGGGTTTAGCTGATTCCCCCTCACTCGTATCTGCCCTCTTCGCATGGGCTCTCTTCTGGGCTCCTGAAAGATTAGCCCTGAACATCTTCTTGTTTTTATGGAAGGGCTTTCCATGTTGAAGGGGAATGCCCTTGACTTCCATTAGATGGCCAATTACCAGGCCATAGCCAAGTGATCCTCCAAAGGATCCGTCCTCTTTGTATGTCTTGTTCTAATGTTCTAGCAGAATGTCATTGGTACGAACTCGGTTGATTGACTTTCTTTCCTTGCATGATCGCGGCCCATGGCGTCGGCTTTGTCTTTGACAAGCGATTGAAGTTGCCAAACTTCATGTCTACACACATGGCGACGACATCCATCAACTTGTGATAGTCGCCCTTCAAAGAACTTCTTCTCAAATGTGTAGACTACTTTCGCAAAGACACTCCGGTTTGGCTACTTTTTCCATGCAAGCTGAGCCCAAGCTAACATCGCCTTCAGATATTTTCGTCATGCCCTCGACGAGAAAACAAAACATGCTTCACAAGGTCCTTAGCAAAGTGATTATGATATCCTTACGGTGGACGAGAAGACTTGATGCCTTCGTCCTACACCTCCACATTTACATAGAACTGCGCCACCTCTTCAACATAGGTCAGCGAGTACTCCATTGTAAGAAAAGGCATGAGACCAGACTTTTCTAGCATATCAGCTATCTTCTTCACTAGGGTTTCATTTGAACCCTGCTTTATCATTCCTTCGAAATCCACAGTCGATCCAAAATGGATTTGTTTTGAGAGTTTAACAAAATCAAACTTTGGTGCCATTTGCATAGAGTTTCACTGATTAAAACTTGATAAACTTGCTTGAGAACTGGTAGGGTTTGCGAGAGAAATGAACTTGCTTTTCTTTTGCTTTGAAGATGAACAGTTTTGAGTGTGAGAGAGAGAAAACTAAAAGAAAGAGTATATAAGGGTTATGAAAGGACGTGTTTTCGATTTTTGAGTTTTGATCGAGATCAACGGCTTAGATTTAGCACACTGAACCGTATTTAATTCCTTGCATTTAATGCGGCAGCATTTATATCCAATCATATGCTTACTGTGCAGCTTTTGACTGTACAAGTCATTATTACGCTGACATTATCCTTAAAAACATTCCCTTAAAAACGACTGCGTTTTTGTCACTTAGCTATTAAATGACTCAGCTCATGTCAATAGTGACTTAACTCAGCTTCTCTCCTTTCATTAGATGAGTCAGCGGTCAGCTAACTCGATACAGCTGATTTCACGATATAGCAGTTCCACTTGACTGATGGGAAGAATTTGTTCAATTCTCACTTTTTCATCTTTCATCTCTTCTGATTGAGTCTTCTGAGTATCAACTCAGCTCAATTAACCGTAGCTCATTCTTAAGCTCTTCAAACCTTGATTCACATAGAGGCTAGGTGAATATGTCAGCTAATTGTTTATCAGTTGAGATATATTCCAAGGTGATGTCTTTCTTTTCAACATGATCTCTTATAAAATGATATCTGACATCAATGTGCTTTGTTCTTGAGTGCAACACGGGATTCTGAGTAATTGCAATAGCACTTGTGTTGTCACACATAATTGGAATTTCTTTTTCTTCAACTTCATAGTCTCTCAGCTGTTGTCTCATCCATAAGACTTGGGCACAACAACTGCACACAGCTATGTACTTTGGTTCAACTGTGGATGTGGCTATTGAATTTTGCTTCTTACTAAACCATGAAACTAATCTGTTTCCAAGCATTTGACATGTACCCAAGTACTCTTTGTCAACTCTACATCCAAAGATCGAATCAATAA
The DNA here is from genome assembly GCA_016081115.2 of Rehmannia glutinosa. Classification (NCBI taxonomy): domain Eukaryota; kingdom Viridiplantae; phylum Streptophyta; class Magnoliopsida; order Lamiales; family Orobanchaceae; genus Rehmannia; species Rehmannia glutinosa. The sequence goes on from JABTTQ020003088.1 coordinate 406,388, forward strand.
CCAATAAGCTTGAATCCACCTTCCTTTGGATACCATAAGCCAACTTTTGGGCATCCTTCAAATATCTTAGGATTCTCTTTAGCTTATGATCATGTGGCTCTCTTTTGGTGCATATTGAAATCTTGCACATACACCTACCGCAAAGGTGATGTCCGCTTTGTTTTTGTTAAGTAGAGCAATGATCCAATCAGTGCTCTGTATCTTGTTTGATCTATAGGTTTGCCATCTGCATCCATGACCATCTTGACTGATGTATTCATTGGTATTTTCACAGAATACTTTTCTTCCATACCAAATTTCTTCATTAAATCTCTAGTGTATTTTGTCTGACTTATGAAGGTTCCATCCTTCAGCTGCTTAACTTATAGTCCTAGGAAGAAAGCCAGCTCTCCCATCATGCTCATTTCAAATTTGCTTTGCATGAGATTTGAGAACTTATCACACAGCTCTTTGTTTGTGGATCCAAAGATGATATCATCCACATATATCTGAACAAGCAGTATACTCTCTCCATCTTAAATTCTAAAGAGTGTTCTGTCCACTTTTCCTTTGGTAAATCCATTATCGATTTAGAAATTGAGATAATGTATCATACCATGCTCTTGGTGCCTGTCATCCATATAGAGCTTTTTTGAGCTTGTATACCTTATCTCCAAGAGTCTTTCGCTCAAAGCCACGGAGGTTGCTCAACATAGACTTCTTCTTCTCTAATCCATTTAAAAATGCACTTTTCAAATCCATTTGATATACAAATGAAGTTCTTGTGAGCAAAGATAGGCAAGAAACATCTTTATTGCTTCTAATCTTACAACAGGTGCAAAGGTTTCATCAAAATCTATTCCCTCTTCTTGGCAATACCCTTCGCTACCAATCTTGCTTTGTTTCTTACCACAGATCCTTCCTCATTCATCTTAATTCCTAAAACCCATATTATGCCAATAACATTCGATGGGTTGGTCTCGCACCAATTCCCATACTTTGTTTCTTTCAAACTGATTCAACTCTTCTTGCATGGCTTGAATCCAATGTGTGTCATCTAATGCTTGGGACACATCTTTTGGCTCTATTTGGGAAATAAAACAAGTGAACATTGCTTCTTGCTGAGCTCTGGATCTGGTTCTTACACCATCTCTAACATCTCCAATGACTAGCTCGTGGATGGTCTCTCACCATCTCACATCAAGGTTGAAGCAAATCGATTGGGTTGTTGTCTCGCACTATGTTATCTTGAGCAACTCTTTCATCATTATTCAAACAAGCAGATTTTCCATTGTCTTTGAGATTCACTATCTCATCTTCATCTTGATTGATTACTCTTGCTTGACTTCAACATAAGGACTCTTCGCATAGTTATCGATTCAAACTTATCGCCTAACTCTTCAATGTCTTCTCCATTCACATTAGGTTAAAAACCACATGAATAGACTCTTCGTGACCATAGTCCTCTTGTTAAGTACTCTATAGGCTTTGCTCTCACCGAGTATCCCAAAAAGGTACCTTCATCAGCTTTAGCATCAAAAGCCTTTAGATTATCCTTGCCATTGTTGTGGATGAAACATTTACATCCAAAGATTCTAAAATATGCAACATTTGGCTTTCTCCTGCCCGATTTCAGGGAGTCTTTGTCGGTTGTCTATTTATCATGCATATATTTTGAGTATAGCATGCATGCGGTGTTGATGGCTTGACCCAAAATCTCTTAGGACCAGATTCTAACATGGTCCTTGCAGCTTCCTTGAGAGTTATGTTTCTTCTTTCAGCTACTCCATTCTGTTGTGGAGTTCTTGCTGCAGATAACTCATGAGCAATACCATTTTAACACAGTACTGAGTTATTATCCCATTGACAACCTCAGTTCCTCTATCAGACCTTGTCTTTATAATGGTTTGGCTCTTTTCATTTTGAACTCTTTTCATCAGCTGAGGTAACTTCTACAAGGTTTCCTTCTTTTTGCACATGAAGATTGTCCATGTATATCTTGAATAATCATCTACCACCACTAAGGTGTATTTCTTTCCACTTATGCTGACTTGTTCAACTGGATCAAATAAGTCCATATGCAATGATGTAATATCCTTGTTGAAGAAGGACTAGGTTTCTCCTTGAATGAAGATTTGATTTGCTTTCCCATCCGGCATGCATCACATACATTTTCCTTCTTGTACATCGAAGTCCGACAATCCTTCCACAAGATGACTCCTTGCAAGCTTGTTGATTGTCTTGAAGTTCGATGACTTACTTCTTGTGCCACACCCAACTTGATTTGGTTGTGCTCTTTGCTAACATGACAAGTGCTTGGTGTTGCAAGAGACCAATCTACCACATACATATTCTTGTCTTGATCCTTGCAAAGACTATTTCATTTGATTCAAAGATCTTTTATGCGGCATACTCCCATATGAATCCAACATTGTAGCCCTTGTCACGTCACGAGTTGGCCGATGCTTAACAAGTTGAAGCCGAGGCCTTCAACATAAGCAACATCGTGATCTCCAATCCATTCTTCTTGATGGATCCGGTGCTTTTATTTCCTCCGAGCTTCATTTCCTCCAAATATGACTTTTGCGCCTCTAATCTCCTTGAATCTTGTGATTTTTCTTGTTTCTGTCATATGTCCGGGAATGCACCACTATCCATGTACCAGGTTCCTTGGCACTCGTTGTTCCTTGAACCGCAATCAAGGAAATTAGTTTTTAGGTACCTATACTTGCCTGGGTCCTGAGTGGTTAGTGCTGTAAGATGATCCAACCAACCTATACCCAAATGATTTGACTCTAAGAGGTTGCCATCTATCTGTGCCATAATCATAATTCACTTTGGCAAATTGCTTGGGGGCTTTAGGTACATACAACTGTTTCTTTTATCTGTATGCTTATGTGCGTGTTTTAGCAATTGCCTTCTTTGGATAGTTGTGATATTTTTGAATGTAGTGCCTAGGTGCATATGTGTGCTGATGATAGCTCTTTTGCCTTTGGAATGATCTTTGTTGAGATCTAGGTCTCTGCCATTTAGGCTTGTATTTCATAGGTCTTTGATGATATTTCACATTATTACAATCAGCTTGGCTTGGATAATTTCTACCATTCCCATCATATGTGTTTCTTTGATAAAACTTCGGGGGTTTTTGGTAGCTCTGTTTATTCTTCACAGAGTACTTTGTATTTGGAGTTTGCTGAGGAACTCTGCTGGATTTCTTCTCAATTTGTCCTCTCAAAGATACTCAAATTTGGGGTGTTTTCCTTTTCCTTTATATCCAAGGCCAATTTGTTTGTGGTTGTGCTTTGGAATGAATGTGGGTGCAACATTTGGTGTTTTGGATTTTTGAGATGCTTCATTACTTGAAGATCCTTTTTCCAAAATCACTCTGGGAGTTTGACTGTGCACAAAATTGAATCTTATGCCTGTCCTATCTCCACATTTTTTTTGACTCATGATAAGGTCATCCAATGATTTAGATGCCTTTGTAAATGAGGTTATCACATTTTTGAGATCATTTCCCCTCTTTTCTATAGCAGCTATCTCTGCTATCAGTTTAGCATTCTCAGCCTTCAACTCCTTGTTCTCACCAGCTATGTGACTTAGAGTACTCAGCTCCTTTGTTAGCTGTGAGTTTTGGCTTTTGAGTTGGTTGTTTTCCTCATTTAATAGTGTGTGTGAGAATTTAATATGCTAAAAGTTTTTCATCATTTTGCCTAATGAATCATAAAGATCAGTGGGTGATGAAGTGTGTGTGTCACAATCACTATCACTAGAATCTGAATGAGATGAGTTAGAGTGTACCTCATCTTCTTGGTCTGGTTGATCTTGTTCTTTAGCCATTAGACAGATCATTGCTTCTTCTTCAGAATCACTTGAGTAGTCAACGTCACTATTCTCTGAGTCTGCTGCTTCTTTAGACTTAGTTGTCTCAATAGTCTCAGCAGCCAACATGACTTTCTTCTTTTCATGTCTTCTTTCTCTGAAGACTTTTCTTTCTTCTTTATCCTTGTACTTGTTGACTGATGGATAGGAACAGTCAATTACAAAATGTCCTGGTTGTCTGCAATTCCAACACAGGTTCTCAGCTCTTTGATCAGCTCTTTGTTCTGTCCTTGGGTTATCAGCTCTTTGATACTCAACCCTTTGATGCTCAGCTCTCTTGGGTGGCCTGTCTTCCCTTGACTTGGAGCGAGCTGAATGTCTCCTGGAGGATTCACCCTTGTTTCTTTTATAGTTTTTATTGAAGAACTTGTTAAATCTTTTAACCATCAGGGCAATCTCTTCCTGGTCTATGGCTTTCTTGACTTTAGCTCTCTTTCCATCCTTGGCTATAAGAGCAGTTGTTTTGGGTACAACTATCTCCTCTTGATCCTTTCATCTCAGCTCAAACTCATAAGTTTTGAGGTCTGAGAATAGCTCATGATTGGATGTTTTTGATAAGTCCATCGAGTACCTTAGAGCCATGGTCTTAATTTCCCATTCAGCTGGGAGGCTCCTCAGAATCTTCATACACATCTCTTTTTGTGTGTATTCATTTCCAAGTGCTGAAAGCTCATTTGTGATTTCAGTGAATCTGGCATCCAGCTGATCCATTGTTTCACCTGCAAGCATTTTCAAGTTTTCAAACTTTTGAACAACAACAGATAATTTGTTTTCTTTAATTTTCTCTAATCCTTCACAAATTAAAGTCAGTTTATCCCAGATTTCTTTTGTTGTTTTGCAGGATTTGACTTTATTGAACATTGCTTTGTCCAAAGTCTTGTAGAGAACATCCTTGGCCACATTGTCCAAGTTGTATCTTTTTCTGTCATCATTCGTCCATTCAGTCCTTGTTTTTTCAACTAAGGCTGGTCTTGCCTCAGCCACAACTTCTTCTCCTTCACCGTGTTTGCTTCTTCTTGGCTGTGTTCACTTTCAGTATTTGTAGTGCCCATCCTCTATCACGAGCCACATTTCATCATGTAAAACAGATATATTAGCCTGCATACGGATTTTCCAGTCATCAAACTCCTCAATAGTGAACATAGGAATGCGTGTCAGATTTGCTTCCATGATAACAACTTTTGCTAAAAATGAAAGATTTTTAAAATACAAGTGTTAATTTTTGTTAGGAATTTTATTGTTTAGATTTTGATGAATGCCATGTAAAACTTAGAATAGAAAGTTGGCTCCCCAATTCTTGCTTTGAAATGTATTGTAACAATTAGAGTCGCGCGGTGCCGAGTTAAGTCGCCTACGCTCCAACTTGCAAGAAGACAATGAAGGCTTGAAGGAAAACTCTGCTTTGTGAGACAAGTGAGTACAACAAGAAGAAAGCAGACAGGAACTCGATGAAGAAGAAAATTTGAGATGCGGTGAGTGAAACATCGTCAAGTCAACTCAAGAGAAGCCAAATCTCAAGATGAAGTGATGCGGAAGAGTCATCCAATGATTGGAAGCTCGACTCTAAGTCACCTGGGGAAAGCGAGGAAATGCGGTCAAGTCGAGATAACTCGAAAAGGAACCGTTGTACGTAAATCAAGAGATTTACTTAAACAAGTAATATCCCCATACTACCTTTCTTGGAGTGCTCAGTCCCGAGGAAAGCGTGCAAAGAAATGAACCAATGGGAAGCACTACGCCGTGTCGAACTCGAAAAGGTGATAAAACATTTCATACGAGGAAATGGCAATTCCAAGAAGTGCAAACCAACGGCGCAAAGTGATTTTCAAAAATGAGCCTATCTCTTCAACGGGCAAATTTTTGAAAGTTCACTATAAAAGGCCGAGAAGTTTGATTGAGAGAGAGGGTGCGTGGATGACACACACGTGAGACATACAAGCTTATCAAAATTGAAATATTCTCAATCCTCAAGCCTACATCTCGAAGAACATCAATCCAACACTTACTCGTGAAGGAAAGAGAACTTCAATCGTTGAAGAGGAAACCATCGAAAACAAGGGGTCTACATTCCAAGAAGGATTGTAGAAAGGTTCAAGGTGAACCAAGTCTTAAGCGTTTGGAGGGCTTCGTGAACAAATCCAAAGTGCTTGAGCAAGTGAGTCTGTAGTAGCAAGCGCTGCGCCTGTGAAGAAAGCCGAGTCGCACGAGAAGCCGGTGAGTGATCAAGGCGTCTCGCATCGAGTCCCAAAGGATCAAGTCGGCATTGTTGTGATCAAGACTTGTATCCGGGATCACATTACCACTTTGTAAATCGATCATTACTTAGTGGATTCCTCCAGGAGTTGGAGAAGAGAGGAGTAGAAGAATTACCCCATCTTCGAACCTCTATAAAAACTTTTTTGTGTCATTTACTTTACAAAGATTTAAATATCTCGCACTTTTAATTGCTTATATCTCATTTGATAAATTTGCTATCCATCCGATAATCTATAAGTACTAAATCAAGTCGTAAAACTTGCTTAAACAAACTTAAGGGTGTTAAGTCTTCCGCTGAAAAACAAAACCACAAACTAAGTCAAATTATAGCCAACAATTTGAGTCACTCTACTAACAGCTCACTGAGTCTGAGTTAAGAGATTGACTCTCTTGAGTGACTAATTCGATCGGCATTGTCCATCAAGGACACACTGTGTAGAACTCAGTAGATTTAAAAGGCCTAAATCGAAAATTTGGTAAGGTTTATTCAACCCCCTTCTAAACCTTACACTTACACCCCTTGGGACCTACAAGTGGTATCGAGCGGTTGGTTCATTGAACCCTCCGCACCGGTTCTTGAACTAGATCTCCAATCTTTTCAAAAGTCCGCTTTAGTACTTATCTTTCAAAACTCTTTTCTATCATTAAAAATTATTATCATGGAAGCAAATCTAACACGCATTCCTATGTTCACTATTGAAGAATTTGATGATTGGAAAATTCGTATGCGAGGCTCATCTATCAAAGCATTACATGATGAGATGTGGATAGTGATAGAAGATGGGCCTCCGCAAATATTAAAGGTGAACATAAATTGCACGAAGAGTTACAGTGAAGGGGAAAGATGTAAAGACTGGACAGTCATGGTTGAAAACCAAGAACCGAGTGGACAAATGATGACAGAGAAAAAGATACAACCTGGACAATGTAGCCAAGGACATTCTTTACAAAACCTTGGATAAAGCCATGTTCAACAAAGTCAAATCTTGCAAAACGGCTAAGGAAATGGGACAAGTTGACTTTGATTTGTGAAGGTTGAGCAAATCAAAGAAAACAAATTATCGATGGTCGTCTGAAGTTTGAAAATTTCAAAATGATCTCAGGAGAGAACCTGGATCAATCGGATGCTCGATTACGTAAATCACAAATGAATCTACACTTGGAAAGGAATATACACGAGATGAAATGTGTATGAAGATCCTGAAAAGTCTTCCAATTGAATGGGAGATGAAGGTCATGGCACCGAGACATTCCATGGACCTATCAAAGACATCCAACCATGAGTTATTCTCGACCTCAAAGCCTATGAGTTTGAGCCGAGAAGGAAAGACCAGGAAGAGACAATTTGTACCCAAAGTTCTGCTCTAGTTGTCAAAGATGGAAGGAGAGTCAAGTCAAAGAGGCAATTGACCCGAGGAAGAAATAGCCCTAATGGTTAAAAGATTCAACAAGTTCTTTAACAAGAACTACAAGAGAGAATGGGTGAATCCTCCGGAAGACACTCGGCTCCTCCAAATCAAGGGATGATAGGCCAACCAAGAGGACAGATCATCAACAAGTTGAGTATCGAGGGCCGACAACTCAAGAATAGAAAGAGTTGAGCAAAAAGTCAATATCTATGTTGGAATTGTAGACAACCAGGTCACTATGCCATTGATCGCTCATATCCTGTAGTCAACAAGAAATAAACGAAGAAGAAAGAAAAGTCTTGAGAGAAAGAAGACAAGAAAAGAAAAAGGCAATGATGGTCTGCAGAGACGCCGAGAGACAACCAAGTCAAGAGAAACAGTGACTCGAGAGCAAGTGAAGTCGACTACTCAAGTGACTCACGAAGAAGAAGCCTTGATCCGCTTAATGGCCAAAGAACAAGATCAAGAAGATGAGGTACAATCTAACTCAACAAGCTCAGACACTAGTGATAGTGATCTGTGACACACACACTTCATCACCCACCGATCTTTATGATTCATTAGGCAAAATGATGAAAGATTTTGAGCACATTAAAACCTCACACACACTTTGTTGAATGAGGAAAACAAGCCTACTCAAAAATCAAAACTCAAAGCCGACTAAGGAGCCGAGTACTCTAAGTCAAATAGCCGATGAGAATAAAAGTTTAAAGGCCGAAAATGCTAAATTAATAGCAGAAATTGCTCGCTATAGAAAAGAGGGAGAATGACCTCAAAAATGTTATTGCCTCATTCACTAAGGCATCTAAATCTTTGGATGATCTTATTATGAGTCAAAGAGAATGTGGAGACAAGACAGCTTAGGATTTAATTCCTTTGTGCCATGTCAAACCTCAAGAGTAACTTTGGAAAAAGGATCTTCAAGTCATGAAGAGTCCGAAAAATCCAAAACTCTAAATGATGCACACACTTTCAATCCAAAGCACAATGCTAAGCAAACCGCCTTGGTTACAAAGGAAAAGGAAAACGACCCTGATTGAGAGTCGAAAGGACAATGAGAAGAGATTCACCGAGTCCTCATGAGACTCCAAACAGAAAATACTGTAAAGAAGAAGCAGAGCTACCAAAAATCCTTAAAACTCATAAAAGAAATACACATGATGGGAATGGTAGAAAATATCCAAGCCAAGTCGATTGGAACAATGTGAACTATCACCTAGACTTATGGAATACAAGCCCAAATGGCAAAGGCCTAGAACTCAACAAAGGCCATTCCAAAAGCATAAGAGCGTTCATCAAAGACACATATGCACCTAGGCACTACACTCAAAGACACCACAATTACCCAAGAAAGGCAATTGCTAAAACACATATGCAGGCATACAGACAAAAGAGACAATTTGTATGAACCTAGATTCCCCAAGCAATTTGCCAGGATTGATTATGATTATGGCGATCGATAGATGGCAACCTCTTAGAGTCAAATCATTTGGCTATAGGTTGGTTGGATCATCTTATAATTCTAACCCCTCGGGACCTGCATAAGAATGGGTACCTAAAACTTAATTTCTTGATTGCGGAGGTTCAAGGAACAAGTGAGTGCCAAGGAACCTGGTACATGGATAGTGGTCATTCCGGACACATGACAGAAATAAGAGAAATCATCAAAATTCAAGGAAGTCAAAGGAGCCAAAGTCATATTTGGAGGAAATGAAGCTCCTGGTGAAATAAGAGGCATTGGATCCATCCAGAGGAATGGTTTAGAAATCACGAGATGTTGCGTATGTTGAAGGACTAAACTTCAATTTACTAAGCATCGATCAACTCGCGACAAGGGCTACAATGTTGGATTCAACATGGGAATATGCCAAATCAAAAATGTTGAATCTAATGAAGTTGTCTTTGCAAGGATGCGCAGACGAGAAAAATATGTATGTAGTGGATTGGTCAACTGCAACACCCAAAGACTGTCTACTAGCAAAGAGCACAAATTGAATCAAGTTAGGTACGTGGCACAAAAAGCCGAGTCATCTAAACTTCAAAACGATTAATAAGCTAGCAAGAAGTCATCTCGTGGAAGGACTTCGACTCGATAAACAAGAAGGAGAGTATATGTGATGCATGTCGAAGGAAAACAAATCAAGTCGTCGTTTCAAGAAAAGACTTGCCCATCCACAACAAGAATATTGCATCCGCTTCATATGGATCTATTTGGCCCAAATGGAACAAAGCAAGCATAAGTGGAAAGAAATACACCTTGGTGGTAGTAGATGACTACTCAAGATATACATGGACAATATTCATGTGCAAGAAGAAAGAAACTCTACAAAAGCTACCACGGTGATGAAGAAAATACAAAATGAGAAGAGTCAAACCATTATCAAAATAAGATCGGATAGAGGAACCGAGTTTGTCAATGGAATAATAACTCAAGATCTTGTATTGAGAATGGTATTGGTCATGAACTATCAGTGCAAGGACTCCACAAAGCAAAATGGAGTTGCGAGAAAGAAGGAACAGAACTCTCAAGGAAGCAAAGACGGACCATGTTAGTCAAGCAGGTTACCAAAAGATTTTGGCTGAAGCAATCAACACGACTTGCTACACCCAAAAAGATGTATGATAAATAGGCGGTGACAAAGACTCCCTATGAGATCCGGATGGAAGAAAACCAAATGTTGCATATTTAGGATATTTGGATGTAAATGCTTCATCCACAATAATGGCAAAGACAACCTAAAGGCTTTTGATGCTAAAGGCGATGAGGGTATCTTCTTAGGATACTCAATTTGAAAGTAAAGCCTACGAATACTCAACAAAAGAACTATGGTTCTGGAAGAATCCATTCATGTAGTATTCGATGAGCCAAACATAAATGGAGAAGACATTGAAGAGTCGGTGATAAGTGAAACATCCAACCTTAGAAGAGTCCCTATCTTTCGAAACAGGGAATTATCAATTCGAAGAAGATGAGATAGTTGAATCTCAAAAAAGCACTGGAAAATCTGCGGTGAGTGATCACGAGAGAGTCGACCACAAAGAACACACCGCAAGTCGATTGAATCCGCCTAACTTACTTCAACCCGACGTAAGATGGCCGAAAGACCATCCACGAGATCTTGTCATTGGAGACATGAGGGAAGGTGTCAAGACAAGATCGAGAACTCAACAAGAAGCAATGTTCACATGCTTCATCTCGCAGATAGAGCCCAAAGATGTGTCACAAGCATTGGATGACACACATTGGATTCAAGCTATGCAAGAAGAGTCAATCAGTTTGAGAGAAATAAAGTATGGGAATTAGTACAAAGACCCATACATCAAAATGTTATTGGAACCAAATGGGTATTCGTAAATAAGATGAACGAGGAAGGTTACGTGGTAAGAAACAAAGCAAGATTGGTAGCCAAAGGATATTGCCAAGAAGAAGGAATAGATTTTGATGAAACATTTGCTCCTGTAGCAAGATTGGAAGCTATAAGGATGTTTCTTGCCTATGCAGCTCACAAAAACTTCATTGTATATCAAATGGATGTAAAAAGTGCATTCCTAAATGGATTATTGGAAGAAGAAGTATATGTTGAACAACCTCCAGGATTTGAGCAGAAGACTCTTGGAGACAAAGTGTACAAACTCAAGAAAGCCCTGTATGGATTGAAACAGGCACCCGAGCATGGTATGATACCCGTCACAATTCCTAATCTGAAAATGGATTCACTAAAGGAAAAGTAGATAGAACACTCTTGAGTAATTCAAGACAAGAAGAGTATACCGCTTGTTCAAATATATGTGGATGACATCATTTTTGGATCCACTAACAAAGAGTTTGTGTGAAAAATTCTCAAACCTCATGCAAAGTAAATTTGAAATGAGCATGATGGGAGAGCCGACATTCTTCCTTGGACTTCAAGTGAAAAAGTGAAGGATGGAACCTTCATAAGCCAAACAAAATACACCGAGATTTAATGAAGAAATTTGGTATGGAGGAGAAGTCTTTCGTAAAAATACCAATGAACACATCATCAAAATGGACATGGATGCGGATGGCAAGCCGTAGATCAAACAAGATCTGAGCACTTATTGGATCATTGCTCTATCTCACGGCTAGCGAGGCGGACATCACCTTTCTTTGTAGGTGTATGTGCAAGATTTCAATCTGCTCCAAAAGAGAGCCATATGACTCAGTTGACTAAGAGAATATTGAGATACTTAAAAGGAAATCAAGAAGTAGGGCTATGGTATCCAAAGGAAGGTGGATTCAAGCTAATTGGCTATTCGACTACGATTATCTATTGGATGCGAGTGGCAGTGAGAAAAGTACTTGAGGCACATGTCAAATGCTTGGAAACGACTAATTTCCTGGTTTAGCAAGAAACAAAACTCAATAGCCACTTCTCTGGTGAGGCGAGAATACATAGTGCGGGGCGGTGTTGTGCCCAAATCCTATGGATGAGACAAAGGTGAGAGACTATGAAGTTGAAGAAAAAGAAATTCCAATCATGTGTGATAACACAAGTGCAATTGCAATCACTCAAAATCTGTGTTGCACTCAAGAACAAAACATATAGATGTCGATATCATTTCATAAGAGATCATGTTGAAAAGAAGGACATTATCTTGGAATATATCTCAACCGATAAGCAACTAGCCGACATCTTCACAAAACCATTATGTGAGTCAAGATTTGAAGAACTCAAACATGAGTTGGGGCTAATTGAGCTAAGCCGAGACACGGAAGAGTCAAAGAAACGAAATGGAACAGAAAAGAAGGTGAAAAAGAGTCGAAACAAAAAATTAGCTCAATAAATCACCATCGGAAAAATCAGCTATACCAAGTCGGTGATATTTGAGTCACTAAGAGAAATGTGAAAAGCGAGTTAAATCGCCTAAGAGATAAGTGAATAACTTATGAGCAAAATGACAAAAACGCAATCGTTTTGACTAAGCGGGAATGTTTTAAGGAACACGTCAAAGATAATGATGATGTGTACGACATAAAGCCGCACACCAAGCTTATGATTGGATATAAATGTTGCCGCATTAAATACGAGACATGAATCGCTCAATATGCGTGCGAAATCCAAGCCGTTGATTTCGATCACGATTCAAAAAACCGTCCGCACGTCCTTTCATAAACCATATTTAAACCATTTTTCGTCCGTTTCTCTCTCACACTTCTAAAAACTGTTCAATCTCTCTCTCAAAAAGCAAAGGCAAACACTCTCGAAACCCTATCAAACTTCAAATCTATTTCTGAATTTTTCCTTGAAATTATTTCGAGAAATGGCACCAACATATGACTTTACCAAGTTGGGAAAACAAATCCACACCGGTTCGAATAGTGGATTTCGACGGAATGGTGAAGCAAGGGTCCGACAAACACCCTGGTGAAGAAAATCGCGGAGAAGTTAGAAACGCCAGGATCAAAACCGTTTTAACATCGAGTATCCTATGACCTATGTGGAGGAGGTCGCACAATTCTACGTGAATGCTTTGAGATTCACGATGAAGGAATCAAGTCATCTGCATTCACGGGAAGGTGACTATCACGCCAAGGATTTGGTCAATATTGCTCACTACCGGCAGAGGGAGCATCTCGAAATCAAAGAGGCTGATGTAAACTTGGTGAAGCATGGAAAGAAATAGCCAAGTCCGAGCGTTGCCGATAAAATAATATACACAAAGCAAACAAGAGACTCTTGAAGGAGGACTATCACAAATTGTTGGATATCGTTGCCAAGTGTATCGACATCAAATTTGGCGGACTTTGACCAATTGTCAAAGGCAAAATTGATTGTGATGGCTGCAATAATCGAAGAAAAGAAGATAAATCGGGCTGAGTTTATCTACAGCAGACTCTGCCAAAAACGTGGGAAACAAGTCCTTCAAAGAAGATGGGTCATTCGGAGGATCCGGGATATGGCCTAGTGATTGGCCGGCTATTGGAGGTGAAAGGAGTACCTCTTAGACATGGGAAGGCCTTCCATGTTAACAAGAGGATGTTCGAGCTAATCTCTCTCGGGTGCTCGGAAGCGTGCGTACGCCAAAGAGCCGACACGGTGAGGGGAATCGGTGACCTCGAAGACACACATGCTTCCTCTCCAACCAAGAAGAAAGCTGCCCCTGCAGCTACCAAAAAAGTCTGCTGCCCCTGCAAAGCAAAGAAAAACAAACATGCTCCTGCCCCTGCAGCAGAGTCACCGCCCAGCGGCCGTGTCACCGCCCCTGCAGCAGCGGTCGAGAAGGACTCACAAATTCCTTCTCGGATCGTCAAAAAGAGGAGAACTGACAAGCCTAGACGGCCGGCTCCTCGAAACAAACACAAGCACCGGCCCCGCCGTGCCCAAGACTCGGAGGACACCGCCTGAACAGAAATTCCCGGTACAAACCAGAGACGAAGAAGACTCGTAAAGCAATCCGAACAAGAGAAACCAGCTGAGTCAACTACTCACCTAAGACAGATACGGAGACTACCGGAGAAGTAGAGTCTCCAGATGTAATTGATGAAACAGCCCAAGTCTCAAGGTGATCGCAGAGGCAACCAAGACACAATCGTAGTTCATACAAATTTGAAACTCAAGAAGAACCAGCCCAAGCAGATAGTGATGTAATGATCCTATCTCCACCTTACCCAGACATCCAAAATCGTCTGCGTGAGTGGAGAAAATGGAAGTCGAGCAGGTCAAGGGAACAGTTCCAACGGCCTGAATTCATAGAAGAAGAAGAGAAACTGCTGAATTTCCTTGGATTATCTATGTACTCCACTCTAGATGAAGACAACCGCATGGATATTCTGCAGATCTACAAGGACAAGAGAGAGAAAAGCAAGTCTGAAGAAGCCGAAGCACGCGAAAAGGCAAGTACCGCCCTATCTCGGCAAAAGACAGTAACACTTCCATCCTCTCCTTGATGTCTTCTCCGAAAGTGATGAGGAACCGAGAATGCCGCTTTGCCCACAGAAGAATTGCAGATGCACGGCAGGCATTGCATGAATCAAGAATTCTTCACGAGCAAAGACTGATGGAGGGACCAGGAGAGTCCTCCGAACACACCTGAAATCGACCCAATGGGAGTGGTTCAGCAAATAGCCACTGATGTTCTTTGCTACCACTTCCCAACTAACTCGGAAGAAGGCAATAAGGGAGATGGCGATGAAACGGGCTAGTGGGGACCCCCCGGTGAGCCAACCCCTATTGAAGGTGTGCCACCACCACCCCAACGGCCGAACCATCAATTGCAACGGCCGGGAGTTTGGAGACGAGTAACCCCACTCCAAGTCACTCACCGGGTGCGCCACCGGGGGGAAACTCCCTCCACCGCAGCAAGGTCGGAGGATGCTGCAGATGACTCCACAAAGAATGTAGGAGGCGAAGCAAAAGACACTCAAACACAAGAAGAACAAACAAGTTGCCACCAACGAAGCTCGGACGCTTGAGACTGTCTCACCGAGGTGAGGTGCCAAATTGACTTTGAAGGCTAATGATGACGCCGATGCAATCGAGGCGGAAGGAACAACCCGGGAGTTAACACTGGGGCGATGAAAGCACAATCCATGGGGTTGAGACTCCAATGGATGCCATCGTAGAAGACCCTAAGACATGACACACATCGAAAGGGAAGACCAGCCTCGCAGAAGAGAGACCGCTGGAGGAAATGAAGGCCCACGGGAGGTTGAGACTTCCGGGGTAACACAAATGAAGTAGAGAACATCCATCCCGCAACCATCGATCCATCCGAGAAGGAGATCAGCGCACTTCATGATTCCCAGTGACAACCCCGATGTCACATTTTCGGGATCGAAGCGAAGAAAGAAGAAGTCGAGTCAACCCCATGACAAATCCAAAAGACTCACCGGATGTTCCTGCACGAGCAAGTCGATCCCAAGACTACTCGTCGACCTTTAATTTTGATGATGAGCCACCAATGGAAATCTCATCATCGTCCGATGACGCTCGATAAGGCCGAGGACCGTCTACTCAAAAGGAGAAATCATGTTTGAGACCAACGGCCGTTAAGACCGAGGCTCGCAGCCGAGTCTCGCACCACAAAACCCGGTGAACCGATCACTGCCCGGCTCCTCAAGCTACTGGTGGATCGATTCGAGAAGAACTTCACGTCCACCGCTTATCATCGAACAAATCCCGGATGGCGGTGATGAATCCTTTGTGGAATCTTTCCCTTTCTCACCGGAAATTCGAACTCCACGAAGAGTCGAAATGAGCAAGCACGCTATCACGCACGACTCCTGCTTTTTCACTCGGGCACCATTGTTCCACCGACTTCGATTTAAATTTGTCAGATGGCCATCACCGCAATGAGAAATAATGAAATGCGCACGAAGTGTTCAAGGCACTCTTTTTTGAAGTTGAAAAGATGGAGAGGCATCGGCCTCCTTGGATATGCGCTGGACAACAGAGATGCCAACCTTACAGGTGACTTGAGAGGCATCACAATCGGGATAAGGGAATGGTGGCAACAAAGAAGTCCAATCAATGCGTGTGGACAATGGTGAGATACTTCGGACAATTATTCAACAAGTCTTTGGTGTGGAGAGTGAAAATGTTGATGCGAAAACAAAGTCTGGGAACACATTGAACATATGCACGAAGCTCACACCGCCGAGATCAAGTCAGCTGCGTGAGCGTAATGCAAATGATATACTGACTTTTGGAAGAACACATGACAAGAAAATTCAGCCTTCTCATGGCTGAGATGAAGCCGATTTCAGAGAATCCAACGCTACTCGGTCAATTCGTGCAAAGATACAACGCAGCAGACTTGAAACAAAATTCAACCATCGGGAGACTCGACTTCATGCTTGCCAAAGATGTTCCGGGGTTCCTCTATCCTTTGATGATGCCAAAAAGGGGGAAGAGGAATACCTTAAAGCAAAGAAAATCAAGTCCGAGAAGAAAGGAGCGGTGACAAGGGAACAGTGAGAAGGGAAAATCACCGAGAAATTTTGAAATCAAGAAAGGAAAAATCGAGGGGAAGGATCAAAGAATATGACCTTGATGATTGCACAAACCCCAACAGGTCCTCGTCGGTGACATTATAAGCGGCAAACTCCCGTGACTCGCCACTCCAACACTCTGTATGTATATGGCCGAGAAGAGAAAAGAAATTGAAGCAGGGGATAAAGGAGGTGGAAGGAAGAATGGATGCCAGGGTGATGAACATTTTGAAAGAACACGGAGGCATTCCGGTTGAAAGAGACACGTATGCCATTTCGGATGTCGGGACGAGCCAAGATCGCTTGACGAATTCAAAACGCTCGAATCAAGGTTATTTTGCAAATTTGTCCTTGGCTCAAGCTTGGGATCATCTTGGGAAAAGGGTCTCACACTATGTGAAGAAGCCGACAGACAGACAACCTAAGCATCACTCTGCCTGGTCACTCCGTGGCACTCATTTGGAAAGAAGAAGGCCCCAGTGCAAGATACGCCGAGGTAGAGGAAGAAGCGGCAAAGTGGAGGAAGAAGCTTGGACCAGGCCTCTCGCCAAGAATATTGAATACGTAGATCCGGGGAAAGAAAGGAGGGATCTTTGGCCGGGCTTGACCATGTGGCGAACTTGCAAGTGGCCAAAACCAACGCCGAGTATGCAAGAAGGATAGAAGAAGAAAACAAGAGACAAACTCGGCTATGGCGGGAGAGACAGAAAGAATAAGGAGAGATGAAGCCGGGAAGGCGTATGAGAAGAAAAAGAAGGCGGTGATGACGAGAAGAAGAGAAGAAGAGAAGAAGATCTTTGATCAAGATGAAAGAAGGAGACAACCGAAGGAGATGAAGTGTTGTTGTCCAACCCTTCGTGTATTTTATATGTAAATACATACAATGTAAGTCTCTCTTTGTAATAATGCTATAAATTTTTTGAGACAATTACATACTCGATACACCTTGTAAACAGGTTGTGTTAAGTACAAGAATGATATGATCAATAAAAAGATTGATTATGCGCATACATTCTATGTCAACACACTATCTGTATGTATCTTTGTTATTTGCATCTCTCGTATGATTTAAGTTTTGGCATCATCAAAAAGGGGGAAATTGTTAGGAATTTTATTGTTTAGATTTTGATGAATGCCATGTAAAACTTAAAATAGAAAGTTGGCTCCCAATTCTTGCTTTGAAATGTATTGTAACAATTAGAGCTGGCCAAGCTGAGTTAAGTCAGCTACGCTCCAACTTGCAAGAAGACAAATGAAGGCTTGAAGGAAAACTCACGTGAGACAGCTGAGTACAACAAAGAAAGAGACAGAACTCGACTGAAGAAGCGGTGAGAGCTGAGTGAAACATCAGTCAAGTCAACTCAAGAGAAGCCAAATCTCAAGATGAAGTGACAGAAGAGTCATCCATGATTGGAAGTGACTCTAAGTCACCTCGGGGAAAGCGAGGAAATGCAGTCAAGTCGAGATAATCGAAAAGGAACCGTTGCACGTAAATCAAGAGATTTACTTAAACAAGTAATATCCCCATACTACCTTTCTTGGAGTGCTCGGTCCCGTAAGCGTGCAAAGAAATGAACCAATGGGAAGCACTACGCCGTGTCGAACTCCGAAAAGGTGATAAAACATTTCATACGAGGAAATGGCAATTCCAAGAAGTGCAAACCAACGATCGCAAAGTGATTTTCAAAAATGAGCCTATCTCTTCAACGGGCAAATTTTTGAAAGTTCACTATAAAAGGCTGAGAAGTTTGATTGAGAGAGAGGGTGCGTGGATGACACACACGTGAGACATACAAGCTTATCAAAATTGAAATATTCTCAATCCTCAAGCCTACATCTCGAAGAACATCAATCCAACACTTACCCGTGAAGGAAAGAGAACTTCAATCAGTTGAAGAGGAAACTAAAAAACAAGGGGTCTACATTCCAAGAAGGATTGTAGAAAGGTTCAAGGTGAACCAAGTCTTAAGCGTTTGGAGGGCTTCGTGAACAAATCCAAAGTGCTTGAGCAAGTGAGTCAGTAGTAGCAAGGCAAACGCCCTGTGAAGAAGCCGAGTCGCACGAGAAGCCACCGAGTGATCAAGGCGTCTCGTGACCGAGTCCCAAAGGATCAAGTCGGCTGTTGTGATCAAGACTTGTATCCGGACTGTTACCACTTTGTAAACCGATCATTACTTAGTGGATTCCTCCAGGAGTTGGAGAAGAGAGGAGTAGAAGAATTACCCCATCTTCGAACCTCTATAAAAACTTTATTGTGTCATTTACTTTACAAAGATTTAAATATCCGCACTTTTAATTGCTTATATCTCACGATAAATTTGCTATCCATCCGATAATCTATAAGTACTAAATCAAGTCAAAACTTGCTTAAACAAACTTAAGGGTGTTAAGTCTTCCAAAAACAAAACCACAAACTAAGGCAAATTATAGCCAACAATTTGAGTCACTCTACTAACAACTCACCGAAGTCGTTAAGAGATTGACTCTCTTGAGTGACTAATTCATGTCCATCAAGGACACATTTGTGTAGAATCAGAGATTTAAAAGGCCTAAATCGAAAATTTGGTAAGGTTTATTCAACCCCCCTTCTAAACCTTACACTTACACCCTTGGGACCTACAATTTTTTTAGAAAAGATAGAGATCTAGTTCAGTAACCAGTGCGAAAGGCTCAATGAACCAACCGCTCTGATACCACTTGTAGGTCCCAAGGGGTGTAAGTAAGGTTTAGAAGGGGGGGTTGAATAAACCTTACCAACTTTTTAATTTTAGTCCTTTTAAAGTATTACAGAGTTAATACACAACTAGGTCCTTGAGGGACATCTAAGTTAGTTAATCAGCAAAGTTAGCCACTCAACAGGCTCGATAGAGCTGTTGATAGAATAACTCACTACAACATAAATGAAATTAGGTAACACAAATTTTGTAGCACTTTTTACATAAGGTACATATGTAACACATGTTTGTAACACTTTTTACATTACAATATTTATGTAACACTTTTGTAGCACTTTATCAATATGTAACACTAATATGTAACACTTTTATATAAATGACACTTTTTAAGTATCACTTTTTTTTTTGTTATTTCTTTTGTAACGCAAATATGTAACACTTTTATCAATATGTAACACTTATATGTAACACTTTTATATAAGTAACACTTTTTAAGTATCACTTTGCTTATGTTATTTCTTTTGTGACGTAAATAGGTATCACTTTATTTAAGAAGCACTTTTGACAATAATATATTATATTGATTGTAACACTTTTTAAGCTATATTTTAGTAACACAAAATTATATAACTATCATTAAATCATGTCAAAGATTTATTTAATTAATTGATGTCACCAAACCTAAAAATTGTAGACATCATGTACTCTATTTTTTAACTGAATTTTTGTTTACTTTTTACAAAGTATTTTAGTTTTATTTTTATTATTTTATTTTTTACGAAGGCAATTAATTCCATCTTAATACCGACGGAAAATGCGCATGTATATATTTTATTGTTATTATTTATTTATTTATTTAATTTTTACTAACGTAGACCAATTTCATCATTAACCTTTTTTTTATTTTTTTAATAAAAATTACCAATGAAAATTGATGTTGTCGGTAATTACTTAGGAATTTTTTCCGTCGGTAAATTATTATTTCATTATTTTCTTTATTATTTAATTTTTTTACAGTTAGAACTTTTTATCTGTCGATAAATTAATTTTATATTTTTATATATTGTTTATTTTTACCGATTGAATATTTATTAGTCGATAAATTTATTTTATATATTTATTATATTTTTAATTGGTTGTGTCCTTTAATATATAATATAATATAATTTTCAAACTACATACTATACAATATAAAACTTGATATATACATTGTATAATATAATTTATTACATATATTATAAATATAATCTTTATTATATAAAATATATTATATATATGATAGATATATATGTGTGTGTGTGTGTGTTTGTGTGTATGTGTATATATATAACAAAACAAAAGTTGTAATCAAAATCAACTTAGCTTAGTGGCAAATTGCCACTTCCTTGCATAACGGGTCGTGGGTTCGAATCTACTTGGTGGCAAAAAATAGTATTTCTACGAAGTGCTACAAAAAAAGTGTTACATAAGATTCATATGTAACACTTTAGAAGTATTTTTTTTAAAGTGTATAAATATAAAAAGTGTTACAAAAAAGTGTTACATAAGATTCATATGTAACACTGCAGCGCCATAAAAATACTACCTATTGTCTATAGTAACATTTTATGGCCATTAGGTAACATTTTTTGAGTACTACCTAATGTCATTTATGTTGTAGTGACTCAGTTGTTTAGTCTAAACCTTATCTTGGCTGTGATGAGTTTTTCAGCGGAAGACTTAACACCCTTGAATTTGATTTTACTTTGTTTTAACAAATGATTTTAGCACTTAGTTAATTATCAGTTGGATGGCAGATTATCAGCAGATATAAGATGGATATGCAGAAATAAAAATATGCTGAAATGTAAATGACACAAGTAATTTTTATAGAGGTTCGAAGATGTGGTAATTCTTCTAATCCTCTCTTCTCCAACTTCAAGAGGAATCCACTAAGTAATGATCAATTCACAAAGTGGTTATCAGTCTAGAGACAAGTCTTGATCACACAGCTGACTTGCTCCTTGGACTCAGTCTGGAGATACTTTGGTCACACAGGTAGCTTCTCGTTCGACTCAGCTTCTTCACAGGGCAGCTGCCTTGCTACTTCAGCTCACTTTCTCAAGCATCTTGGATTTGATTACGAAGCCCTCCAATAACTTGAGACTCGTTCGACCTTGAACTTTTCTACAATCCTCCTTGGAAAGTAGACCCCTTTTGATTTTTCATAAGTTTCCTCTTCAACAATTTGAAGTTGTCTTTCCTTCACAGCTTTGTGTTGGATTGATTTCCTTCGAGATTTAGGCTTGAGAATATTGCTTGAATATCTTGAGAATATTTTGCAGGTTACAATTTGAATAATGCTTGCTCGTTCGTGGTTCAGGTCGGTAACCTTTTCTAAATGAGGTTCTTCAGCCTTTTATAGTGAACTTTAAAAAATCTGCCCGTTGAAGAGATAGGCTGATTTTCAAAAGTCACTTGTGTTTGTTGGCTTGTCTTTTCTTGGTCTTGATCTTGAGATGTAGACCTTTCCTTGTATTAAATGAATGTTGATTTTCGAGGTTCGACACGAGGTGCAAGTGCGATGCTTCCCATTGGTTTATTCCTTTTGCACGCTTCGGGACCGAGCACTTTAAGACTGGCAAAGATAGGTGTATTACTTATTTAAGTAATGTTCTTGACTCTCGTGCAAATGCATTCTTTTGATTAACTCCTCTTTGCAATCGCTTTTTCCCAGGTGACTTGAGTCCGCTCCAATCATTGAAAGACTCATCTGTCACCTCAACTTGTGACGTGGCTTCTTGAGTTGACTTAACTGACTCTTCACACAGCTGTCCCTCAGCTGTTACGTCTTTCAGTCGAGTTCTTGATCTTCTATCTTGGCCATACTCGTTGTTCCTCAATGAGTCTTCACTTCACTTCTTGATTGACTTCTTGTATTTCCAGGCATAGCTGACTTGACTCAGCTCATCCAGCCCTATCTATTACAATGAAAGATACAAGGAAAATGGGGTGCCAACATTCTAATCTAAGTTTTACATGGAATTCATCAAAATCTAAACAATAAATTCCCAACACATCTAAACTTGCAACCATGACCATATTGTCCGGAGTTATCACTGAATTTTGCTGCAATGGTTGAAGAAGAACTATTCTTCGATCAGTATTTATTGCCCCTGCATGATTAGTATCTCCCATGCAATCACCATTACCCCTGTTATAAGTTGACCCCTCCCCGCGAGTTTGAACTTGCTCCGAATTAATCTTTTCATGAGGAATTTGTTCATCCTCGTCCCTAAGAACCTCAAAAGGATTATTAATTTGAACATGCAAATTAGATGTACCCCCTTCCGGAGAAAGACCTGCTCGGGTTGTCCGCTTCTTGACTTGCCCCATTGCTGAATCCACAGCTTTACCCTTAGTGGTAGTAGCATGGTCTCGGACTGGAGCTCGGCCACGCACGGGACTATAGCCTGGTTTAGCATCATCCACAGTTTTGGATTCTGCATTATACTTCAACGCTTGATTGTTCGCTTGCCTGCAATTAGCGCCCGAATGTCCCACAATTCAACAATGAGAGCAGAACTCTGGCAAATTTCGTAACTGAGCGACACGAACGAACAATGGCCTATTCGTTCTATCATTATAAATTCCTGCAATGGAGAATTAAAATCCAATTCCACAAGAACTCTTACAAAATGTCTCACTTCTCCCGTAAGGGAACAACTATCTATCTGCATGGGCGTACCAATAGCACTTGCGATCTTCATAATTAATGCAGGATGCCAATATTCCATACTCAATTCGTATATACGAACCCATATCTGAGATTTTGACGAATTTATGCGGTATGGATTGAAGTCCGGAACCCAATTACTGAGACGAATTGAGCCTAGTTTCAGATTCCAGATAGGCCTCCCAAATACTTTGTGTTTGTCATTCACGTTCGAGAATTGTATGTTGTATTAACCTTTTCCCAGGGGTATAAGGCGCCATGAACCATCAATATGCCAAACCTCCGAAAGTCTTCGTTTAAGATCCTCTAAACCTAAAGGTTTGGAGCCTTTAGGTAATATTAATCTACCAATCAATGTGTTCCGTAATTCCGCCACCCATTGTTGGTAAATTTCCTCATCCATAGTGACCGAAAAATACTCCCCTATTTCACAGGTTTCGAAATCTCCCTTGCGGATATCATTTGAGCGAAAGTTTGAGTGATAGTCCCATGCACTTACTTGTGTATAAGGGATTAGAGTTTAATCTAGGGTTTTGAACAAAACCTTCCTCTAACCTAGGCGCATGGATATGACTAGGGCACCCTAAAACTGGATCAAAATTATCGATTGGGATGCCTGAAGTCAAGAAATAATTACCTGTTTCATCGGGAAGTTTATGATCTGCGATTTCATGAAATTCGGCTAATGGGTTAGCCGATGCGTAATGTATGCGCGATGCGTTGTTGGGTTTTGATGCAAATTTTATCGATTATTTATCACCAATACCTGACTTGGTGATCTCAGGAAATAGTAAAGAATCGAAATCCATAAATAACAGACTAGTAATTGGATTGAAGAAGATGATTGTGTTCGAAAATTGTCATTCTCGAGTGAGAATTCTCGAAAACCCTTGCGGCTAGGGTTTCGAGAATACCCGCCGCTACGTGAGGGTCTCCTCACTTTGTTCGTAGCGTTCTATTAATAGCAAATTTCAGAAACACTTGAAAGTGATCCTTTGTGAAGTATGAAAATTCTTGAACTCAATTAAAATACGAAAATTATCTATAAGTGACTATAATAAAATTTTGTTCAATTTTCTTTCAATATATACTACCAAATAATATATAGTCTAGGCCAATAAGAAATTTCACCAAAAATCACCTCAATGCTAATATCTAATCAATAAACTATTAAGAAAAACTGATTAATACTAATGAGGCCAGGCTTGAATATAAGGTTTCATTGACCATCAAATTAATTTCTAACTCAGTGATTTTAATTACCAAATCAAAATATAAAAGATATATGAATTGAACCCAAAATTTACATATAAGAAAACAAGGAAAAAATGAAAATGTTGGGGGGGGCACCAAGGTGAGTCCGCCCTATAAGTTCATCTGCATAGTTAAAATTTTTATAAATCAAGATGGATATACTTTAAGAATAATTATGTTTAATCACCTTACCTGCATGTTTAAGTTTAAGTTTCAGTATCTCAAAACTATTATCAAAATATTGAAAGAGTAATGCTCCTTTGAAGGAATAATTATTGAGAACATACATAAAGTATATATAACCATAATACTTCACGGGAAACGTGAAATAATTCTTACGGCATGATTGGTATACGGGAATGAGGCGGGAATGGAATGGACATTCCCAAACTGATTCCCATTCACATGATTGGTATATTTTAAGACTGGGAATAGCCATTCCCGCGGGAATGAGTATACCCGCTGCTATGGGATTAGTGATACCCTCCCACCCCCATGGTTTTACGTATTCCCAATCCTCCAGGAATAAGCTTATATTTTTATTTGACAAAAATATCCTCATAAACTTATAAACCTAGACTGCTACAAATCCTTTCTCTTCCGTCAATCTTCAGAACGTCATCTCACAAATCTGCACTTCTCGCACTTCTCGTCTTCTTCCCAACCAGATAATTTTTCTTCTCTTTTCTTCCTTTTCTTCTCTTTTCTGTCACAAATATATTGATTTTACGAAATTAAATTTCTGGGTTGTCATAATTTACGAAATTAAATTTCTTTGTACGAAGGACTGGAACAGACGGGTTTTATTCTGTTACTTTTTGAGAAGATTTGGTTGTTGACGTGCAATTGTTCTTTTGTTTTTGAGCATTAGCTTGTAAGGCTATTAACTAGACTCGATTTTTAATCAGAAATAGCATACAATTATCTTATGTTTGGTGTGTGTGATACTCTCTTTGCTGCTTTTTACACTCCTTGGAAATTATGCTGGGACGAGAACTATTTTTGGGATTGTGCCGACTTGTCGAATTTTGCTAGTCCTAGAGATTCTTAAGTTTAATTAGAATGGATATAGGAGAGAAAAGAATTTGATTTTACTTTGTTTTTTCAGATTGTTTTCATTGCAAAAATTTTATTTTGGACCTTAGGTTTTAGTAACCATAAAAGTTTGCAATTGTATACCTTTGATTAAGTGTAGATGGTCCAGGTTTTTGGTTTATTTTGCCCTGTGCTATTGATGAAGTGTAGATTAATATAGACAAATTTTGCAACATGAGATGAAACGGGGTTACGGGAACTAATCGGAGTTATGCGGGAATTTTTAGAACAGTGAAAAAAATATAGATCGGATCATTTTGTAACCCAATTGGAACATAAATATTGATCCTTTGAATTAAAGTTAGAAAGAAAAAAGAGCACAAATAAAATCTCGGATTTGCAAGGCTGAACCATATCACTCACAACTCACAAGTCGCAGAAATCTCAACATAAATACGAGAAATGATCTTCTTTTCATGGTTTCCTCTTGAGATCTAACAAAACCCACAAGTCAAGAAATCTCAACATAAATATAGAAAAGACTCTCCCAACACCAAAAAAGATAATTTGCTTTTCTCTCTTTCCTCTATCATCAACCCCTCACCAAAGCATAGCAAATTAAAGATTGAATTTTTAGCCTTTAATTCCTAATGTCAATTCGGCCTCAGATTTATTTTGCTTTTTCTTATTGATCCTTTTGATTACTTATGTAATTATGTAATTTGCGATTGTTAATCCTAGCGATGGACTAATGGCTTGAGCGGTCTCGATTTATATTTTTTATTATATTTGCGTTATGGCAAGATTAAGTTTAGCAACAAGAAAATTAGCAAGGAGAAAAAATACATAGCAATGTTGTCATATTGGTTGAGTATAATGCAATTAGTAAACTGGTTTTGGCTTATTGTTCTTAATTTAATAAAATATTATAACAAACCTACTAGTATAAGACCGAGTGTATCAATATAATTTTTATGAGAGTAGAAAGTATATTCAAAAAATAATATATGCGAGTGATAGTACATGCAAAAACGTAACGAGAATAAATAGGCAGCAAGCCTTTGTTCGCTTATGCTCTAGACTTGAAGCAATCTGGAATAGTATCTTCAACCAAAAATATGTTATTGGATGAACAAGTTGCTATGATAAAGTGCATATTTTGGCTCATCACCAAAAGCGAGAGAATTATAAATGTGAATTTTGAACGCCCGAGAAACAATTAGTAGGCACTTTAGACAGGTCATAAATGCTATTATTAGAATTCAAGGAGAATTACTTAAAAAACCCGAGGCGACGTGCGGATAATTCTACTGGGGATTTACGATGGAAATGGTTCAATGTATGTTATTTAATTTATAAATAAAATAATTTATAATATAACAGTGTAATTATTCCAATCTTATCACAATAGGGGTGCTTAGGAGCTCTAGATGGTACTCATATCAAGGTTCGAGTGCCTGCAGAGAAGAGAAACCTCGATATCGAACGCGTAAAAATGAAATTGCTACAAATGTATTAGGAGTGTGCTCCCAAGATATGCAATTTATCTTCACAACTTATTCCAATCTTATCACAATAGGGGTGCTTAGGAGCTCTAGATGGTACCCATATCATGGTTCGAGTGCCTGCTGAAGACAAACCTCGATATCATGACATGCTGTTTACTTCACAATTATATAAGGCAAGAAATGGGTGGCTATGATGATGATGATGATGATATACAAGATGAAGAAGGAGGGCAACACCAAAATAATAATGAAGTTGATGAGGATGAAGAACCTGTTACTACGATTGAACCTTCTAATGAATGGACAACTTTTAGAAAAGATCTTGCAACTGACATGTTCAACACTTGGAGAGGTCATAGAAATTCTAGATAACTTCTTGTGTTTTTCAGTCAAAAATGTTTAATTTAATATTTTATTGATGATTCTTATATTATTTTTGTAAATGAAAGTTGATTGGTGAACTTAAATAACATGGATGTTCTGACAGTTTTTTTTTTTTTTTAATGATTGTTATTGATTTAGTTCTTTTATGCCTGTAGTTTAAACTGATCATGGCATAACATTTTTTAAATATTTGTATTGATCTAATTATTATTTATTGTCATCTGTATATCAATATTTGTGTTCTAAAGAATGGAAACAACGCAAGATGCAAGAGGTCGTGGTAAGAACAAGAGAAAATGGAAGCATGAAGAAGACATGAAGCTTGTTGAGACACTTCTTGACATGGTGAATCTTGGCATGTATAAAGCTGAAAATGGTTTTAAACCTGGCTACTTGAACTATGTTGAAGACAAGATGCAAACCTCTTTGCCTAACTCTAGTCTAAAGGCTAAACCACATATTGAGTCGAGAATTAAGACTTTAAAGAGAGATTTTCATATTGTGTATGACATGCTAAATGGCCCCAATACAAGTGGTTTTGGTATGGATCCGATCAAGAAATGTATTACAGCTGAAAAGGCTGTATGGGATTCATATCTTCAGGTTTGCATATATCTAGTTAAATATATGTTCATGTTAAATATAATATAATTATATGGAAAACTTATATTGAGATTTAATTTTTTGCAGAGTCATCCTACACATGCAAGTTGGCAAAACAAACCATTCCCATTTTATGATGATTTAATTACTATTTTTGGAAAAGATCGTGCAACCGAAATAAATGCTGAAGGTCCTACTGATATGATGGAGGAGATACAAAGAGAAGAAGTCAACAATGACACTAATAATGGTGTTGAGCCAACAAATGGAGATGGTCTTGACGACTTAGATGCTACTATTTCATTTTCTCCTTTGCAATCTCCAAGATCTGATGTGAGTCACAATCAAAAGAAAAGAAAGAGAAGTGTTGATAACTTGACGATTATGGCAGATATCAAAGAAGCAGCTTCAATTATTGGAAATGAAATTGCAAAAGCTAGTCAAGTTTTTGGAAAAGCTATTGGAGTTGATCTTTGAAATTTTAAAAGAAACAAAATATTGATTCCGAGATAAGGAAGATCCCCAATCTTACTATAGGGGAAATTATCAAAGCGGTGTGCCATATAGCTCAGTCACATGAGTTAACCGACGTATTTTTTAGCATGACTGAAGAAGGAAGAGAGCAGTTAGTTAAAGCTATTCTACGTGGTGATATTTGAAATTTTTCTCTCTACATAAGTATTTATAATAGATTGTTAATTATTAAAAATATTGCAGCTCTTTATTTTTTGGCAAATGAGACATTGATAAATGTGTTGGTTATTTAACTATTTAATTAGACTCTTTTGGTTGTTATGGCTTGTATCTTTATTTTCGTACAAATTGTAATTATCCTTTAGCTTATAATATCATGACGTCCCAATTTGTAAAATTTAATTTTTTTTTTGGAAGAACGTGCTCGAGATCCACTTGGAGATGCTCGAAGCAAAGTTCAAGAGGAGACTAGCCGTGAATTTAATGAAAAAGTTAATAATACAAATTGTTAAATCAACTAAATAAGTTTTCTGTACTTTTTTTAAAGATTATTAATAATTTAATGTAGGTCCCAAGGGGTGTAAGTGTAAGGTTTAGAAGGGGGGGTTGAATAAACCTTACCAAATTTTTCGATTTAGTCCTTTTAAATCTACAGAGTTGATTCTACAGTTTGTGTCCTTGATGGGATCGAATTAGTCACTCAAGAGAGTTAATCTCTCAATGACTCGGTGAGCCATTGATGGAGTAACTCACTGTATTGGCTATAATTTGACTCAACCGTGGTTTTATTTTTTGGAAGACTTAACACCCTTAAGTTTGATTAAGCAAGATTTTAGAGCTTGATTTAGTACTTATAAATTATCAAATGGATAGCAAATTTATCACAGATATAAGCGATTAAAAGTGCGAGGAATTTAAATCTTTGAAATGTAAATGACACAAAAAGTTTTTATAGAGGTTCGAAGATGGGGTAATTCTTCTACTCCTCTCTTCTCCAACTCCCCGGAGGAATCCACTAAGTAATGATCGGTTTACAAAGTGGTAACAGTCCGGATACAAGTCTTGATCACAACGGCCCGACTTGATCCTTAGGGACTCACCGAGACGCCTTGATCACTCGGTGGCTTCTCGTACGACTCGGCTTTTCTTCACGGGGGCATTTTGCCTTGTTACTACGACTCACTTGCTCAAGCTCTTTGGATTTGATCACAAAGCCCTCCAAAAGCTTAAGATTTGGTTCAACTTGAACCTTTCTACAATCCTTCCTGGAATGTAGACCCCTTGTTTTCAAAAGTTTCCTCTTCAACTCGATAGAAGTTCTCTTTCCTTCACAGGGTGAGTGTTGGATTGATGTACGTAATGTAGGCTTGAGGATTGAGAATGTTTGATTTTTTCGATGTACTTGTATATCTCGCGTGTGTGTCATACTTTATCTCAAACAATCTCCTCGGCCTTTTATAGTGAACTTTCAAAAATTTGCCCGTTGAAGAGATAGGCTTATTTTTGAAAGTCACTTTGCGATTGTTGGCTTGCGTTCTTGGAATTGCCGTTTCCTCGTATGAATTGTTCTTTCACCTTTTTGAGTTCGACACGGTGTAGTGCTTCCCATTGGTTCATTCCTTTTGCACGCGGGACTGAGCACTCCAAGAAAGGTGGTATGGAGATATTACTTGTTTAAGTAAATCTCTTGATTTAAATGCAACGGTTCTTTTTACGATTATCTCGACTTGATCGCATTTCCTTGCTTTCCCCAGGTGACTTAGAGTCGACTTCCAATCATTGGATGACTCTTCTCACTTCAACTTGAGACTTGGCTTTTCTTGAGTTGACTTGTCGATGCTCCACTCACCGCATCTCACCGCTTCTTGATAGAGTTCCCGTCTACTCTTCTTTGCCATACTCAATTGTCTCGCACAGAGTTTTCCTTCCGATCTTGATTTGTCTTCTTGCATGTTAGGGCGTAGCCGACTTAACTCGGCCTTGGCCACTCTATTTATTACAATGCATTTTACAACAAGAATTGGGGTGCCAACTTTCTATTCTAAGTTTTACATGGCATTCATCAAAATCTAAACAATAAAATTCCTAACAATTTCCCCCTTTTTGATGATGCCAAAACTTAAACCATACAAAGATGCAGATAACAAAGATACATACAGATAGTGTATTGACATAGAATGTATGCGCAGAATCAATCTTTTTATTGATCATATCATTCTTGTACTTAACACAACTGTTTACAAGGTGTATCAGAGTATATAATTGTCTTCAAAAAAAATTTAGTTTTATTACAGAAGACTTACATTGTATGTATTTACATAATAAAATACACGAAGGGTTGGACAAAGAACACTTCATCTCCTTATTGTCTCCTTCTTTCATCTTGATCAAGATCTTCTTCTCTTCTTCTCTTCTTCTCGTGCGTCACCGCCTTCTTTTTCTTCTCATATGCTTTCCTAGCAGACTTCATCTCTTCTTATTCTTTCCTGTCTCTCCCGCCATTGCTTTTGAGTTTGTCTCTTGTTTTCTTCTTCTATTCTTTTTGCATACCCAAAGCATTAGTTTTAGCCACTTTCAAATTTGCCACTTGGTCAAGCCCCACCAAAGAGATCCCTCCTTTCTTTCCCCGGATCTACATATTCAATATTCTTGGGCGAGGCCTAGGTCCAAGCTTCTTCCTCCACTCTCGCTTCTTCCTCTACCTCGGGCGTATCAGTCTTTGGGTCTTCTTCTTCCTAGCCGAGTGACTAGCGAGTGACCCAGAGGATCGCTTAGGAAGTCCTGTGCTGTCGCCTTCTTCACATAACGCGAGACCCTTTTCCGGTACAAGTAAGTCCCAAGCTTAAGCCATAGACATATTTGCAAAGTATCCTTGATTCGAGCGTTTTGAATTCGTCAAGCGATCGTGGCTCGCTCCCGACATCCGAAATGGCATACGTGTCTCTGTCAACTCGGAATGCCTCCATGTTCATTCAAGATGTTCATCACCCTGGCATCCATTCTTCCTTCCACTTCCTTCATCCCTCGCTTCAATTGCTTTTCTCTTCTCGGCCCATAGATACAAACAGAGTGTTGGAGTGGCGAGAGTCACGGGAGTTCTTCGCTTATAATGTCACCGTGAGGACCCTGTTGAGGGGTTTGTGCAATCATCAAGGTCATATCTTTTGATCCTTCCCCCTCAGATTTTCCTTTCTTTTGTTTCAAAATTTCCTCGGTGATTTTCCTTCTCATTGTTCCTTCTTCCGCTCCTTTCTTTTCAAACTTGATTTTTCGCTTTAAGGTATTCCTCTTCCCCTTTTTGGCATCATCAAAGGATAGAGGAACCCCGGGGAACATGCCGGCAAGCATGAAGTCGAGCTGCGGATAGTCGAAGTTCGCTTCAAGTCTGCTGCGTTGTAAGCGAGACGAATTCGGATCGAGTAGCGTTGGACTCTATTTGAAATCACTTCATCTCAGCCATGAGAAGCTGAATTTTCTAGTCATGTGTTCTTCCAAACGCGTATATCATTTGTATTTTGCTCACGCAGCAGCCTTGATTTAAAGTGTGAGCTTCATGCATATGCTCAATGTGTTCTCTCAAACCGTTTTTGCATCAACATTTTCAGCTCTCCACACCAAAGAACTTGTTGAACAAAGTTCAAGTATCTCACTGTTCCACACGCATTGATTCTTCTTTGTTGCCACCATTCCCTTATCCCGACGTGATGCCTCTCAAGTCACCTGTAGGTTGGCATCTCTGTTGTCGCCGCATGTCCAAAGAGGCTCGATGCCTCTCCATCCGTTCAACCTCAAGAAAGAGTGCTTTGAACACTTCTCGGATTTCGGACTTTGATTCTTTCATTGCGGTGATGGCCATACAACGTCAAAATCAAAATCTAATTTGGAACAATGGTGCTTGAGTGAAAAACAGAGTCGGGTGCGTGATAGCGTGCTTGTTCGCTTTTTCGACTCTTCGTGGAGTTCCGGTATTTCCGGTGAAAAAGGAAAAGACTCTACGAAGGATTCATCACCGCCAACCGGAATGTTTGATGATGAGTGGTGCGCGGGCGGTTCTTTTGGGAATCGATCTGCTGCAGCCTTGAGGAGCTGTGCGGTGGTCTCTTGTTGAGCCGGGTCTTGTTGTGAAGCGGACCACGCTTGCCGAGCCTCAATTTGTCTTAAACTTCGTTGGTCTCGGTGATTTTCCATTTCAAGAGATCGGGTCCTCGGCCTTATCGGAGCGTCATCGGACGATGATGAGATTTCCAGAGGTGGCTCATCATCAAAGTTAAAAGTTTGACGAGTAGTCTTGGGATCGACTTGCTCGTGCTTGGAACACCCGCAATCGAGTCTTTTAGATTTGTAATGGGGATGACTCGGCTTCTTCTTCGCCTTCCGATCCCGGAAAAGTGACATCGGGGTTGTCCGGGAATCATGAAGTGCGCGATCTCCTTCTCGGATGGGTCGATGATAGCGGGAGGATGTTCTCTACTTGACTTCTTTACCCCGGAAGTCTCAACCTCCCGTGGGCCTTCATTGCCCAAAGGTCTCTCTGCTGCGAGGAGGCCTAGTCCTCCCTTTCGACGAGTGTCGGTGTCTTAGGGTCTTCTACGATGGCATCCATTGGAGTCTCAACCCTATGGATTGCACTTTCATCGCCCAGTGTTAACTCCCGTGGGGCATTCCTTCCGTGCCTCTCGCATCGCAGCGTCATTATTAGCCTTCGTAGAGTCGTTGGCACCTCAGTGAGACAGATCTCAATCGCTCGAGCTTCGTTGATGGCAACTTTTGTTTCTTCTTGTGATTGTAATTTCTCTTCTTCGCCTCCTTGATTCGTTGTGGAGTCATCTCAGCATCCTCCGACCTTGCTTTGCGGTGGAGGGAGTTTCCCCCTCGGGCGCACCCGGGTGAGTGACTTGAATGGGGTCACTCGTCTCCAAACTCCCACTGTTTCGATTGATTGTTCAGCCGTTGGGGGGCGGTGGTAGCACACCTTCAATAGGGGTTGGCTCGATCGGGGTCCCCACTAGCCCAGTTTCATCGCCGACTCCTTATTGCCTTCTTCTCGAGTGAGTGGGGAAGTGGTAGCAGCAATAACATTGGCTATTTTTTGAACCACTCCCATTGGATCGATTTCAGTGTGTTCGGAGGACTCTCCTGGTCCCTCCATTAGTCTTTGCTCGTGAAGGATTCTTGACTCGTCAATGCTTGCTTTTGCATTTGCAACTCTTACGTGGCGGCAAAGCATTCTGCGGTTCCTCGTCACTATCGAGAAGACATCAAGGAGAGGATGTGTGTGTTCGTGGTGCCGGAGATAGGGCATATGCTTGCCTTCTCACGTGCTTCGGCTTCTTGACTTGCTTTTTCTCTCCCTGTCCTTGTAGATCTGCAGGATGTCCGTGCGATTGTCTTCATCCGAGTGCGGGAGCACATGAGTTAATCCAAGGAAATTTAGCGATTCCTCTTCTTCTTCTATGAACTCGGGCCGTTGGAATTGTTCCCTTGACTTGCTCAACTTCCATTTCCTCCACTCACGCAGACGATTTTGGATGTCCGGGTAAGGTGGAGATAGAATCATTACATCACTATCTCGCTCCGCGGAGTTCTTCTTTGTGCCCATTTGTGTGAGCTAAAGTGTGTCTTGAGTTGCCTCCGCTTTGACGCCTTCGACAGACTTAGCTGTTTCATCAACTACATCCGGAGACTCTACTTCTCCAAAAGAGTCTCCGGTATTTGTGCTAGGCCGAGTAATAACCCGACTCATTGGTTTCTCTGTTCGATCGCTTGACGAGTCTTCTTCGTCTCCTGGTTTGTACAGGGAATTTCAGTTGGGCGGTGTCTCGAGTCTTGGGCGGGGGCCAGGTCTGGTGTTTGTTTCGAGGAGCCGGTCGTCTTGGCTTGTCGATTCTCCTCCTTTTGACGATCGAAGAAGGTATTTGTGAGTCCTTCTCGATCCGCAGCTGCCGCAGCGGTGACACGGCTTTGGGCGGTGACTCTGCCGCTGCGGGCGGGGAGCATGTTTGGTTTTCTTTCTTTGCAGGGGCGTGATCTTCTTTGCAGGGCAGCTTTTCTTCTTTGGCCGAGAGGAAAATTTGTATCTTCGGGTCGGTGATTCCCCCTCCTTTGTGTGTCGGCTCTCTTGGCGTAAGCTCGACCGAGCGCCGAGAGGTTAGCTCGAACATCCTCTTGTTAACATGGAATACCTTCCCATGTCTAAGAGGACTCCTTTCACCTCCAATACTTAGGCCAATTACTGGCCATATCCTAGGGATCCTCCAAATGAACCATCTTCTTTGAAGGACTTGTTCCCCACATTTTGGCGTAGTCTGCTTTGTAGACAAACTCGGCCCGGTTGATCTTCTTTTCTTCGATGATTGCAGCCATTACAATCGGCTTTGCCTTTGACATTGATTGGTCAAAGCCGCCAAATTTGATGTCGATACATTTGGCAACTATATCCAACAACTTGTGATAATCCTCCTTGCATCTCTTGTTTTTTGTGTATATTATTTTATCAAAAAGTCGGACTTGGCTATTTCTTTCGGGCGTCGGCCCAAGTTTACATCGCTTCTTTAATCTCGGATGCTCCTTCCTGGCGGTAGTGAGCAATATTCACCAAATCCTGGCGAGAGATAGTCACCGCTTTCCGTGAAAGATGACTTGATTCCTTCATCGTGAATCTCAAAGCATTCACGAGAATTGTGCGACCTCCTCCACATATGTCATCGGATATTCTAATGTTAGAAACGGTTTTAGCCCTGGGACGTTTCCAACTTCTCGGCGATTTTCTTCACCAGGGTGTCGTCGGACCCTGTTTCACCATTCCGTCGAAATCCACCGTCGAACCGGTGTGGATTTGCTTTCCTAACTTGGTAAAGTCATAAGTTGGTGCCATTTCTCGGATTATATCAAGGAAAAACTCAGAAATTGATTTGAGGGTTGATAGGGTTTGAGAGTATTCTCTCGCTTTTGAGAGAAAGAGATGAACAGTTTTTTAGAAGTGTGAGAGAGAAACGGACGAAAAATGGTTTAAATATGGTTTATGAAAGGACGCGTGCGGGTGGTTTTGAATCATGATCGAAATTAATGACTTGATTTCGCACGCCTATTGAGCATTTCATGTCTCGTATTTAATGCGGCAAACATTTATATCTAATCATAAGCTTGGTGTGCGGCTTTATGTCGTACATATCATCATTATGTTGACGTATTCCTTAAAACATTCCCGCTTAGTCAAAACGATTGCGTTTTTGTCACTTTGCTCATAAGTTATTCAAACTTATCCCTTAGCCGATTTAACTCTACTTCTCACAATTCTCTTAGTGACTCGGCTATCACCGACTCGATTATGTACTGTCTTTCCGTCTGGTACAAAATTTTGGTGATTTACTTTTTGACTCTTTTTCACCCCTTTTTGTTCCATTACTCTTCTTTGATTCGCCCGAGTGTCATTTTCAGCTCAATTAACCCCAACTCATGTTTGAGTTCTTCAAATCTTGACTCACATAATGGTTTTGTGAAGATATCGGCTAGTTGTTTATCGGTTGAGATATATTCTAGGATGATGTCCTTCTTTTCAACATGGTCTCTTATGAAGTGATATCGACATCAATATGTTTTGTTCTTGAGTGCAACACGGGATTTTGAGTGATAGCTATTGCACTTGTGTTATCACACATGATTGGAATTTCTTTTTCCTCAACTTCATAGTCTCTCATTTCTTTGTCTCATCCATAGGACTTGGGCAACAACAATTTGCCCAGCCTATGTATTCCGCCTCATTTGTAGAGGTGGCTATTGAGTTTTGCTTCTTGCTAAACCAGGAAATCAGCCTTGTTTCTAGCATTTGACATGTGCCAAGAAGTGCTCTTCTGTCAACTTGCATCCAAAGATAGTCGAGAATCTGAATAGCCAATTAGCTTGAATCCACCTTCCTTTGGATACCATAGGCCTACTTCTTGGCTTCCTTTCAAGTATCTCAATATTCTCTTAGGCTTTCTTTGTCATATGACTCTCTTTTGGAGCAGATTGAAATCTTGCACATACACCTACAAACAAAGGTGATGTCCGGCCGCTTCTTTGTGAGATAGAGCAATGATCCAATAAGTGCTCAGATCTTGTTTGATCTACAGGCTTGCCATCCGCATCCATGTCCATTTTGGTGATGTGTTCATTGGTATTTTTACGAAGACTTCTCCTCCATACCAAACTTCTTCATTAAGTCTCGGTGTATTTTGTTTGACTTATGAAGGTTCCATCCTTGTTTTGTTTCACTTGGAGTCCAAGGAAGAATGTCACTCTCCCATCATGCTCATTTCAAATTTACTTTGCATGAGGTTTGAAAATTTTTCACACAGACTCTTTGTCGGTGGATCCAAAAATGTTGTCATCCACATATATTTGAACAAGTAGTATACTCTTCTTGTCTTGAATTCTGAAAAGTGTTCTATCTACTTTTCCTTTTGTGAATCCATTTTCGGTTAGGAATTGTGACAGGTGTCATACCATGCTCGGGTGCCTGTTTCAATCCATACGGGGCTTTCTTGAGTTTGTATACCTTGTCTCCAAGAGTCTTCTGCTCAAATCCTGGAGGTTGTTCAACATACACTTCTTCTTCCAATAAACCATTTAGGAATGCACTTTTTACATCCATCGATATACAATGAAATTCTTGTGAGTGCATAGGCAAGAAACATCCTTATAGCTTCCAATCTTGCTACAGGGGCAAATGCTTCATCAAAATATATCCCTTCTTCTTGGCAATATCCTTTGGCTACTAGTCTTGCTTTGTTTCTTACCATGTTTAACCTTCCTCGTTCATCTTATTTCGAACACCTATTTGGTTCCAATAACATTTTGATGTATGGGTCTTTGCACTAATTCCCACACTTTATTTCTTTCAAAACCGATTCACTCTTCTTGCATAGCTTGAATCCAATGTATGTCATCCAATGCTTGTGACACATCTTTTGGCTCTATTGCGAGATGAAGCATGTGAACATAGCTTCTTGTTGAGTTCTGGATCTTGTTTTGACACCTTCTCTTATATCTCCAATGACAAGTTTCGGTGGATGGTCTCTCAGCCATCTTACATCAGGTTGGAGTAGGTTAGCTGGATTGATCGACTTGCAGCTGTGTTGGTGTGGTCGCTCTCTCATAATCATTTAGTTTGCAAATTTTCCATTGTTTTTGAGATTCAGCTATCTCATCTTCTTCTCGAATTGATAATTCCGGCTTGACTTCAAAGATAGGGACTCTTCTCGTATGATTGGATGATTCACTTATCGGTGACTCTTCAATGTCTTCTCCATTTACATTTGGCTCATCGAATACTACATGAATGGATTCCTCTGTAACCATAGTTCTTTTGTTGAGTATTCTGTAGGCTTTGCTTTCATTTGAGTATCCTAAGAAGATACCCTCATCGGCTTTAGCATCAAAAGACTTTAGGTTGTCTTTGCCATTGTTGTGGATGAAGCATTTACATCCAAATATTCTCAAATATGAAACATTTGGTTTTCTTCCAGTCCAGGATCTCATAGGGAGTCCTTGTCGGTTTGTCTATTTATCATACATCTGTTTTGGGTGTAGCAATTTGTGTTGATTGCTTGACCCAAAATCTTTTGGCAAACCAGCCTAACATGGTCCTTGCACGCTTCTTTGAGGGTTTGCTTTCTTCTTTCGCAACTCCATTCTCTTTGTGGAGTCCTTGCTGTGATAGTTCATGACCAATACCATTCTCAATACAATCTCGAGTTATTATTCCATTGACAAACTCGGTTCCTCTATCGATCTTATTTTGATAATGGTTTGACTCTTCTCATTTTGAATCCTCTTCATCATTTGTGGTAGTTTTCAGAGAGTTTCTTTCTTCTTGCACATGAATATTGTCCATGTATATCTTGAGTAGTCATCTACTACCACCAAGGTGTATTTCTTTCCACTTATCTTTGTTTGGTTCCACTGGGCCAAATAGATCCATATGAAGTAGATGTAATATTCTTGTTGAGGATGGGCATGTCTTTTCTTTGAATGACGACTTGATTTGCTTTCCCTTCGACATGCATCACATATACTCTCCTTCTTGTATAATCGAGTCCTGGGAAGTCCTTCTACAAGATGACTCCTTGCCACCTTGTTAATCGTTTTGAAATTCGGGTGACTCAGCTTTTTGTGCCACATCCAACTTGATTCAATTGTGCTCTTTGCTAGTAGACAGTCTTTGGGTGTTGCGATTGACCAATCCACTACATACATATTTTTCTATCTACATCCTTGCAGCACCACTTCATTTGATTCAATTTCTTTGATTTGGCATATACCCATGTTGAATCCAACATTGTAGCCCTTGTCACGAGTAGCCGATCGATACTCAGTAAGTTGAAGTTGAGTCCTTCAACATATGCAACATCTATGATTTCTAATCCATTTCTCTTGATGGATCCAATGCCTCTTATTTCACCAGGAGCTTCATTTCCCAAATATGACTTTTGCTCCTTTGACTTCCTTGAATTTTGACAGATTTCTCTTATTTCTGTCATGTGTCCGGGAATGACCACTATCCATGTACCAGGTTCCTTGGCACTCACTGTTCCTTGAACTGCAATCAAGGAAATTAAGTTTTAGGTACCCATGCTTGTCCGGGTCCCGAGGGGTTAGAATTGTAAGATGATCCAACCAACCTATAGCCAAATGATTTGACTCTAAGTGGTTGCCATCTATCGTGCCATAATCATAATTAATCCTGGCAAATTGCTTGGGGATTCTAGGTTCATACAAATTGTCTCTTTTGTCTGTATGCCTGCATATGTGTTTTAGCAATTGCCTTCCTTGGGTAATTGTGGTGTCTTTGAGTGTAGTGCCTAGGTGCATATGTGTGCCGATGAAAGCTCTTATGCTTTTGGAATGGCCTTTTTTGAGTTCTAGGCCTTTGCCATTTGGGCTTATATTCCATAAGTCCGTGGCCGATAGTTCACATTATTCCAATCAGCTTGGCTTGGATATTTTCTACCATCCCCATCATATGTATTTCTTTTATGGGTTTTCTGGGATTTTTGGTAGCTCGCTTCTTCTTTACTGAGTATTTTTGTTTAGAGTTTCTTTGAGGGACTCGATCAATCTCTTCTCGGTGTCCTTTCAAAGACACTCAATCGGGTTTTTCCTTTTCCTTTGTAACCAAGGCGGTTTGCTTAGTATTGTGCTTTGGAGTGAATGTGTGTGCACCATTTAGAGTTTTGGATTTTTCGGACTCTTCACGACTTGAAGATCCTTTTTCCAAAATTACTCTTGAGGTTTGACATGGCACGAGAGGAATTAAATCCTAAGCCCTGTCTTGTCTCCACATTCTCTTTGACTCATAATAAGATCATCCAATGATTTGGATGCCTTAGTGAATGAAGCAATAACATTCTTGAGGTCATTCTCCTCTTTTCTATAGCAGCAATTTCTCGCTACTAATTTAGCATTTTCACCTTTTAACCTTTCATTCTCATCGCCTATCCGACTTAGAGTGCTCGGCTCCTTAGTCACTTTGAGTTTTGACTTTTGAGTAGGATGTTTTCCTCATTCAATAGTGTGTGTGAGGATTTAATGTGTTCAAAATCTTTCATCATTTTGCCTAATGAATCATAAAGATCGAGTGGGTGATGAAGTGTTTGTGTCACATCACTATCACTAGTGTACGAGTTTGTTGAGTTAGATTGTACCTCATCTACTTGATCAGGTTGATCTTGTTCTTTGGCCATCAAGCGGATCGGGCTTCTTCTTCGAGAGTCACTTGAATAGTCGGCTTCTTTTCTCTCAATCAATTGTCTCCTTGACTTGTTTGTTTCGCGATCTCTGTAGCCATCATTGCCTTTTTCTTTTCTTGTCTTCTTTCTCTCAAGATCTTTCTTTCTTCTTCATCCCCTGTACTTGTTGACTACAGGATATGAGCAATCGATGGCGTAGTGACCTGGTTGTCTACAGGTTCAACATAGATATTCGGCCTTTTGATCGACTCTTTCCACTCTTGAGTTGTCGGCCCTTTGATACTCAACTTTTTGATGATATGTTCTCTTGGTTGGCCTGTCTTCCCTTGACTTGGAGGGAGCCGAGTGTCTTCCGGAAGATTCACCCTTTCCTCTCTTGTAGTTCTTGTTAAAGAACTTGTTGAATCTTTTAACCATCGGTTATTTCTTCCGGGTCAATGACCTCTTTGACCTCAGACTCTCTTCCCATCTTTAACAATTAGAGCAAATTTTTTGGGTACATTTGTCTCTTCCTGGTCTTTTCTTCTCAGCTCAAACTCGTAGGCTTTGAGGTCCGAGAATAACTCATGGTTGGATGTCTTTGATAGGTCCATGGAATGTCTCAGTGCCATGACCTTCATCTCCCATTCATTTGGAAGACTTTTTAGGATTTTCATACACATTTCCTTCTGTGTATATTCCTTTCCAAGTGCAGACAGTTCATTTGTGATTTCAGTGAACCGAGCGTCTAGTTGATCCAAGTTCTCTCCCGAGATCATTTTGAAGTTCTCAAATTTCAGACGACCCACATTGATAATTTGTTTTCTTTGATTTGCTCCGAGCCTTCACAAATCAATGTCAGCTTGTCCTGCATTTCTTTAGCCGTTTTGCATGATTTGACTTTGTTGAACATGGCTTTGTCCAAGGTTTTGTAAAGGATGTCCTTGGCTACATTATCCAGGTTGTATCTTTTTTCGTCATCATTTGTCCACTCGGTTCTTGGTTTTTCAACCATGACCGTCCGGGAAAAGATCATCTTCTTCTCCTTCACCGCAATTCTTAAATGCAAATTGTGTTCACCTTTAATATTTGCAGAGGCCCATCTTCTATCACTATCCACATCTCATCATGTAATCTTTGATAGATGAGCCCGCATACGAATTTTCCAATCATCAAATTCTTCAATAGTGAACATAGGGATGCGTGTCAAATTTGCTTCCATGATAATGACTTTTAATAAAAAGAGTTTTGAAGGTTTAAGTACTAAAGCGGACTTTGAAAAGTTTGGAGATCTAGTTCAAGAAACAAAGTGCGGAGGGTTCAATGAACCAACCACTCGATACCACTTGTAGGTCCCAAGGGGGTGTAAGTGTAAGGTTTAGAAGGGGGTTGAATAAACCTTACCAAATTTTTCGATTTAGTCCTTTTAAATCTACAGAGTTGATTCTACACACCGTGTGTCCTTGATGGACAATCGAATTAGTCACTCAAGTAGAGTTAATCTCTCTCAGACCGGTGTGAGTTGTTGATGGAGTAACTCAATTTGTTGGCTATAATTTGACTCAATCGTGGTTTTATTTTCAGCTGGAAGACTTAACACCCTTAAGTTTGATTAAGCAAGATTTTAGAGCTTGATTTAGTACTTATAAATTATCAAATGGATAGCAAATTTATCACAGATATAAGCGAGTTAAAAGTGCAGAATTTAAATGTCGAAATGTAAATGACACAAAGAAAGTTTTTATAGAGGTTCCAAGATGGGGTAATTCTTCTACTCCTCTCTTCTCCAACTCCCGGAGGAATCCACTAAGTAATGATCGGTTTACAAAGTGGTAACATCCCGATACAAGTCTTGATCACAACGGACCGACTTGATCCTTAGGGACTCGATCCCGGGAGACGCCTTGATCACTCGGGTGGCTTCTCTCGACGACTCGGCCTTCTTCACAGGGCAAATTTGCCTTGTTACTGACTCACTTGCTCAAGCTCTTTGGATTTGATCACGAAGCCCTCCAAAGCTTAAGACTTGGTTCAACCTTGAACCTTTCTACAATCCTTCTGGAATGTAGACCCCTTGTTTTCAAAAGTTTCCTCTTCAACGATAGAAGTTCTCTTTCCTTCACGGTGAGTGTTGGATTGATGTACTTCGTAATGTAGGCTTGAGGATTGAGAATGTTTCAGTTTTTTTCGATGTACTTGTATATCTCGCGTGTGTGTCATACTTTATCTCAAACAATCTCCTCGGCCTTTTATAGTGAACTTTCAAAAATTTGCCCGTTGAAGAGATAGGCTTATTTTTGAAAGTCACTTTGCGATCGTTGGCTTGCGCAGTTCTTGGAATTGCCGTTTCCTCGTATGAATTGTTCTTTCACCTTTTCGAGTTCGACACGGTGTAGTGCTTCCCATTGGTTCATTCCTTTTGCACGCTTCTGGGATCGAGCTCTCCAAGAAAGGTGGTATGGAGATATTACTTGTTTAAGTAAATCTCTTGATTTCTCGGCAACCGTTCATTTACGCTTATCTCGACTTGATCGCATTTCCTTGCTTTCCCAGGTGACTTAGAGTCAACTTCCAATCATTGGATGACTCTTTCCGTCACTTCAACTTGAGACTTGGCTTTTCTTGAGTTGACTTGACTGATGCTCCACTCACTGCATCTCACCGCTTCTTGAAGAGAGTTCCCGTCTACTCTTCTTTGCCATACTCAAATTGTCTCGCACAGAGTTTTCCTTGATCTTGATTGTCTTCTTGCATGTTAGGCGTAGGCCGACTTAACTCGGCTTGGCCAGCTCTATTTATTACAATGCATTTTACAACAAGAATTGGGGTGCCAACTTTCTATTCTAAGTTTTACATGCCATTCATCAAAATCTAAACAATAAAATTCCTAACATTTAATGAAAAAGTTAATAAAACTTTGAATAAAGTTAGAAATATAGTTAAAACAATTTTTTACAAAATTTTAGTAAAGGGTAATTTTGTCATTGAAAAAATTTCATTACATTCCCATCGTTTTTTTAACTTACCAATCATGAGATTGGAATCAAATCGGGATTAACTATTCCATTCCTTTCTCATTCCTTGTTCATACCAATCATAAAAAAATGTATACTTGTATCATTCCATTCCCTTTGTTATTCCATTCCTAAACTCATTCCATTACCACATAATTTCATTCCATCATACCAATCATGTCGTTATTGTTTTGTGAATACATTGTGCGCAGAAAATCGTAATTATATTTATTTTTATTTAACTACGTCAATATTTAATTATTCACCTACTAATATTCGTCATTGGTTCGAATACTGTCAATTGGCCCATGAGGCCCAAACTATTATTGAGCATTCCCTGAAGCTCAGTTTCCTATATCGGGCCCATGCGGTCCATACTGGCCTCCGTGGCGCACTTTATCCTACAAGGCTCATGTGGCTCATCTCAGGTATAAAAAGGTCACTCCATCTCATTTGTAATTATCTCAGTTAATTACTCTCAATTAATGTTTTCTTTAGTATACTAGATTTTCTCTCCAACTGGTACTAACTTGAGATCAGGGGCCTCCCTGGAACAACCCCACGATACGTCAAACGTTTGCTAAATTGTCACAGACAAGGTCTCATCTCAAGAACTACTAGCTCAGGAGAAGAAATTGAACTTTTTATGAGAAACATTGACTAAGAATGATCTGGACACTATGAGACCATTTTTCTTGTGTATATATCTTAAAACCTAAATGGAAAAAATAGTTGAAAACCATATAGTCTATAACAGGGTTGTCCTTATGTGAACCTTCACAAGTGACATTACATTCATGCACATGTTTCTTTGAGGGAACCCTCTTCAGTCTATGCCACAGAGCGGATGTTGTACTTGCATGCGCTCAAACAGAAATAGAGGGACATAGCTAGAGAATGAAAACGGGAAGGGTAAAATTTATGTTTTCTTGAAAATAGTAGAATAAGAAGTTATTGTAATTTTCTAGCTATGGAGAAAAGATTCTAAGTTTACTAATTATACATATAAAGTTTAGAATATTTTTATAACTTTTATAAAGTTGAGGCAATTGTTGGTATACAATTAGTTTTTATGCGACAACAAATGCATTTGCTGCATTCTTTTTCTATTTTTGGTTGACTTGTTTGATGTTAACATCGTTTTTTTTTGGCAATTTTGTTTTACGTATTTTTCAGTTGGATCTGTTCTATCGATATTTGCAAACACGTGGGTGTTATCAGACAGCGCGTAATGTTGAAAAATTTGCATATTTGTACACCAAATCAGTTAAATGTACACACAAAATAATTTTCAAAATATACAATATTCTCAATTAAACATCTAACAATGTA
Organism: Rehmannia glutinosa; assembly: GCA_016081115.2. Lineage (NCBI taxonomy): Eukaryota > Viridiplantae > Streptophyta > Magnoliopsida > Lamiales > Orobanchaceae > Rehmannia > Rehmannia glutinosa. The sequence continues at coordinate 450,569 of JABTTQ020003088.1, forward strand.
CTACTGAATACTTATATTATCACCAAATATCGGACAAGTGTACACCAAAATATGATTTCAGGATACCGTAATGAAATTATTTTTATACCATATTTTTAAGATTATAAAGCACCGAAGTATGTACATGTATATACCAAAATATGCTTCCAATGTACAATATTGTCAATATTTTTTATACCAATTTAAGTACTAATGTTTAGTCTCAAATAAACATCCAAACACGTTATATTTCATGTTATATTAACACCAAAATATACATATCTATACACGAAACAATGCAACCAGAGCACAATATTGTACACATTTGTATACCAAAATACGCATAAAGGTGAATCCATTTTTTTTTGCTCATGATTAGGCGTGTCTGTTATGGAAAGGTGATATTGAATATACCCGATCCCTTGATTTTAGGAAAGTAAATATGATATTATTTTTACACCATTTTGATAATTACCGATTTGCCCTTTTGACACATAAAATAATTGAAAAAGGTGTATTTTTAGGCCTAATATCGGAACCATTGATTGAATAGGATGGATGGATGGGATCTGTCCACGCTGCCACATGGTAAGAGGCTGCCACATGAGATCTCATCCATATATATATGCTCTTTTGGTATCTTTATTGGGACTGATGCTTGAACTTACATAAGTTGTGCTTTTTCCCAATCTTTTTTATCCTGATGTCACAATTAAAATGGATTTTAGAATTATTCACCCAAGTTGAAAATATGGGGTATCTGCTTAAAAAATGGTATAAATTGTTAGTCCAAAACTTATAATTATGTTCAAATATCCACTTTTTCCTTTTTCTCATTTATGGGGACCGGTCCGTCTCTTGGTACCGAGACATGTACACTCGGTACCAAGTTATGTACTGCCTCAATATTTTTGAAAAATGATCGAGTACTACACCAAAAATACACGATGGGTTCACCGTCAGTTTTAGGCAAAATGGCTAAAACCTTGTTTTTGAAAAATATGGCTATTTTTCCTTTCAAAAAAAAAAGTAACATGACTATTTTTTATTTTTACAAAATATGAGTGGCCAATATGGCCTATTACCGCTTATTAGAACTTGGCAACACTTGTATCGCCTGCAAGTGTTGATATAAGAAATAAAAAAGAATTTTATTCATGTTTGTCATGGATTGTTATTCCAAATTTTTAAGGGCCGCCCTATCCTTCCCTAGAAAACAAAGTGATAGCCTTATATTATTAGAACTAGCAATCCCCCCGTGCGACGCACGGATAATATCTTAAGTAAATAAAATTTAAATATTTTTGTTATTTTAATTAATTAAATTATGAAATAGAAAAAATATTATCGGTTTCGAAATGATTGAAAAATAATGGAGCATTACAAAACAAATTGAATGAACATAAATACGGAATAGAAAATTATTATAAGTTTTGAAAAATCGTCTTTAAATATAACATTGGTCGTTTGAATTTGTACGGTCACTCTCACTATCGTCACTATCACTATCACCACCGCATGTAAAGATTTTAAGACCCTTATGATTAGCAACTCTATAAAAATCAAGATACAATTGTGTGTAACTATAAATAGGAAATTTTAATAGGAGTTCTAACATTCAAACTCAACTCATGATTTGGAACTCTAGAACATTTAATTAAATTTAAAAATTTATCTGAACTAAAAATATGGATAAAAATATACTCTCTCCGTCCCAAATATATAGTCCACTATTTATTTTTGGGATGTCTCAAATATATAGTCCAGTTTCCGTATTCAATAATATTTTTTCATTCTTTTATTATTATAATTTTATTTAATATACATTCTTTAATTTGCACTACTCATTAAATAGAGACAAATAAAGTAATTGTTTTGTATATTTGTAATTTCTAATACTTCTTTTTAATCTATGTGAAAAGTCCTGAACTATATAATTGGGGGGAAGGGACTAATACCATTTGTGATATTAGACAAAGAAAAAATTATTGCCAAATACAAAAAACAATTAAGTTACAAATGCTAAATTAAACAAAGAAATAAATAACATAAAAAAGGAAAAAGAAAATCACAAAGTGGGACCGGTTGAGTTAAGTGAAGTGACGTATTTGATACATCATCCCAATCATTAAAAATTTAAATTACTCGTGGGCTCGATTAACCGATAGCCCGAATCCAATTGTTTTAAACAATTTATTACAATATTATAAATTCAAAACAAATCAGCTTCTAAATCCATTTTTGTGGTATGGAATGGCCCAAAAATCAAAAAAGAGATGAAAATGAAAAAAGAAAAAAAAAGGAAACGGATCGATTCTTTTATACATAAATTTAGGCGGTTATTTAGGATACCAATCCGAAAAAGAATACAATTTTTTTTTTTTTTGTGATTTCACTACAAAGCCTAGAAAACCTTAGATTTATTTTTGCCATCAGGGTTCAAGTATCACATCCGCACGCCGCTTTAGTTCTCGCCTCCACCGTTCATTTCTCTGTCAAAAAAATGAAACACATCAAATACCTTAGAAAATTTTCCGAGCAAAATCTATATTCAAACACATAATCGATAATTTATTATTTTCGTAAGGTTTATCCGTATTAGTCTTCTATTCTCCCGGCTACATTTATCATTTTTGTTTGACTTGTTCGGATATGTTGAAAGCAACATTTATTTTTTAAGATCAACCTTGATTGGCCATTTATCTTTTGATCATTAGTGTAACTACATTTTAACAAAGAATGGATAGTAATTAATTTTTGTACATAGAGAAATAATATGGACTTTTCAAATATATTTTTATAGATGAATTCACCTTCATCTACTACATCACAAATATGAATGCTAGATTTAAACTTTATCATTTTCTACATTGTGTATATTCTTTTTCGAATGGTGCTTGTTAATATGTCGATGAAAACAATCAAGAAAAGGATGGAAAACAATTATGCAAGTGAGAAGAAAAATGATATAAAATAATAAACATACCTCTATGACATGAAAGATGCATTCCGTTAAAAAACATTAGAGGTATTGCCATATCTTTGGTGTTGTGTTGGCATTCTCAATGCTCAATACATTTCCGTAGGATGTGTAATCTCCTTAGCCAATGCAAATGATGGAGTCATTCTGCACATTCTTAACCAACATAAATAAATGGAGAGATTCTGCATAATTTTTTGTTTTTTGTTTATACGTTATTGCTCTAAAAATTGTGTTACTGAATGGGATGGATCCTATTTATAGTTGACTTTGTAAATGACAGGGAAAAAATATTTTGAAAACTGTTTGAGCTGCCCAAGATATCTATATTCATTTTACATGTAGAATAATATTACAAATTAATGTTTTGCGCAGACCAATTTTATATTTTGAATGGCATTTCCCAGTGCCCAAGGAAATTTAATGCGAGAATTAATTATGCAATGCAGAATATTAATGAAGTAAATCAATTTTTTTACCAACTGTGCACAAATCGGATATATTTATTATGTATTTTTCTTTACAATGTATATTCTAGCAGCTTGCCAAACTCAAAATAACTACGCAGTCCAATGCCAAATTTTTAATTCCGTTTCTCGAGTGCCCAAGTCACTCAATTGCTTTAATTAATAAAGTGTATTAAATCATAATCAACTGCCAAGATTTATAAACATAATGTATCTAATGTCTAGTAATTTGTGTTAAAAAGTTTACAAAGCCGTAACGTATTCAGAATTAAAGTCATAACATATATGGGTGATCACGGTGCGGTTTGGGCGGTTTTTTCAATATTTTCAAACCGAATTGCTAAGTGCGGTTCGGCCAAGAGTTTGATTTTAAGTCGCGGTTTTTTAGAATAAAACAAACATGCGGTTTTCAACGGTTTCGGGCGGTTTCGAGCGGTTTTGCGGTTTTAACATATTGTACGTGAATATTATGCGGAACAAACAAAATGAGCAAAAAAAACTTATCAATTCGATAACTAAAAAGTTAATGATATGTTGTTGTCTAAATTGAATATTATAACAACTACAATAACATATAATAGTTGAATCTAATAGATAGAGAGAGTGCTTGCAATTACTAAAAAAAATGTTTCTTACATTTTTGCTTAAAAAATCACTTTTTTGTGTTTGCAAGTATCAACTTCTGCTTCATTTAATCATAACCTAAAAGTATGAAGATAGATGCTTTAGATTTGTGCTTCTACTCCTAGTTTAAATTTTATAAATAAATTATAAGCACCTCTACAACTTTTTCACCTAACTTAACTTATGATTCTTAACTTTTGATTTTATTTTCAGACTCTATCAACTTCTGATTCACAACTACTCTTACTTTTGCTACAATAAATTATTTTTTTTCTAAAAGCATAAGTTTTTGCAAACTCTCCGATAACTTCAATATGTCAATCTCCATATCACAAATTTCCCAAAATAAATCTCGTTGTACAATTTACATCCATAACAAGAAATGAAGGCTTTGATGTATTAAATTATTAAGTAAATTAACTAATATACCCACAATAAACCAATGAAAATAATTAATATAACAATTCATAATTATACACAAATATACTATAGATTGAGAGAAATGTAATAATATATATTGAATATATATACGTATATATGGTATTCTACTTGCGGAGTTGCGGTGCGGTCGGTGCGGTTTAAGACTTGAAATTGTAATTGCACCATCTTTTGCGGTGCGGTCTTGATTAAAAATTTTAATCGCGGTTTTTACAATAAATAAGCATTTGCGGTGTGGTGCGGTTTGATTCGGTCGGTTTTAGCGGTTTTCGGTTTTTGTTGATCACCCCTAATAACATATGCCAAAAATAGAAAGTGAATTTTGGCGGGAAAATTCCTAAATTAGAGACTATCTTGTTTTTATATATTATATAGATTTGGCAACACCTTATGGGCTACCACTGTTCATATCAAACTTAGTGTATCAACTTGCACATCTTGAATTTGGTCCACTATATACACACCCACGCTTCCAAATTAAAGTTTAACGAAACTTCAGTTACATAGATTTAGTAGAGAAAAAAATATTAGATTTTGTTCGGGATTTTATTAATTAGATTGTTTCCATTCCGTCTTAACTGACAAATTGATGAAATAACTTATGAAAAAGATTACTTAATGATTTGAAATAAATACGTAGTAACTGATCAAATTAAATTACTCAAAATCTACCTAAAATGTTACAGTCTACATAGGAGAAAATTTCTCTTTTGGTGACATAAGAATGAGCACCTGATGGTTTTAGTACCATTGTTCTCACTTTTAGTCTCATTGTTCTCAGTTTTAACCAAAAATTGTCTCATAAGACACGAAAACTTAAATTGTGGCGTGATGTCTGTTAAAAAAATTAACGAAAAAAGTTATTGATGACAAAAATGGTCACATAGGACACCAAACTTACATTTTTAACCAAAAATAGTCCCATTATTCTTATATTGGTCAAATTTAATATTATTGATGATAAAATTATTTTAAATTTTAAATTTTTAGTTATTTATTTAAAATTAATATTGTGAATGTCACACTTGAAAACTAAAAAAATCTCTATCCTGGAAATATTTTTCTAAAAAATATATTTTCCAATGCTTTTTATTTCACTAAAACAAATTCTTTTACTTCAAATATTTAGAAAAACAAATAATTTTTCTATATTTGTTTTTTAGTTTAAACTACTTCTTGATTTTTGAAAATACAAATAATTACAAAAATCACATTTACGTATTGGAAAATACATGAAGTTCAATTATTAATAAAATAAAAAAGTTTACAATAGTATATAATTTCATAATTTTTAAATATAGGAATTATTTTTGAAATTTTTAGAAAAATACTATTAAAAATATTTTAGTATAGTTAAATTTAAATTGATAATACTAGCAAATTCATAGTTGACATAAAAAGACAATTAATCTGGCTCACAATTTTTTTTCAAATATTATATTTTTATTTTTTATGTTTTGAAATCAAACTTTACATATATACACATACATGCACTAGGTTATATTAGACTAGTACCCTAGGATAAGAACGTTGGGACCCCAAAATAATATATATATATATATATATATATATATGTATGTATGTGCATGTATTTGATCTTTTTTCGTATTATACATTCACACAAACAAATTTAACATCTACTCTTAAAAATTATTTTCCAGAAAAATTATTTTTTATAACTTGAATTATAAATTTTATCAATTAGTTTTCCAGGTTAATTTTTTAATTAAAATAAATGCTACATGTATTTGATCTTTTTTTTTGTTTTACATATTCACACAAAAAAATTAATTAACGTCTACTTTTAAAAATTATTTTCCATAAAATTTATTTTTTATAACTTTAGTTATAAATTTTATCATTTCATTTACTCTGTTAATTTTCTAATTGAAATAAATGATGCATGTATTTGATCTTCTTTTTTTTGTGAATATCTACTTTTAAAAATTAGTTTCCAGGAAAATTATTTTTTATAAGTTGAATTATAAATTTTATCATTTAATTTACTTGTTAATTTTTTAATTAAAATAAATAAAAAATTATAACTTTAGTGATAATATATTTTTTAAAATAGGTATTAGTTATATATATTTTTGTAACAAGAACAATCATATGAGACTATTTTCAAGCCATGAGAGTAAAATCGCAGGTTTGACAGTCAATTTGACCGGTTTGACTGTCAATTTACTAACGATGGGACCATTTGTGTAACAAGAACAATTTTATGGGACTATTTTCAAGACATAGGACTAAAATCGTCAGGTGCTCAGTCTTATGGAACCAAAGTGAATTTTTCTCGTTACAGAGCGATTGTAGAAAAATAGAAACCATCAAGCAAAGTTCTCAAAGAAGTTGTTTCTATAAACTTGAAAGTTGAGGTAAATCAGAAAACGGAGTTGATATTTACTACATTTACAAATTAATTATTGTATGTATATAATGTGGTGATTCCAATTTACTTGAAAACTTATGAAATTATATGGCCTACAGATTTAATTTGTGACTCTTCACATTGAGAAAAAGGTCCATGTAGAATAATAAACTTTCAGAATATATACTCTAATTAAGTTATTTTTGTACGTAGTTTCTAAAATGTAAAGCTTATCGTAAGCTCTTCAATAATATGGACTATAAAAGTCTAAAATGTAAAGTTTCCACATACTCAATAACATGGGCAGATATTTGGATAACAGTATGGTTCAAAAAATGGGGGAAATTTGACTTGTAAAATAGATAAGAACCATATATAAAGCAACCCACCCCTACACTGACGAAGCCAGGAATCTCGGGGAGGGGGCCCAACTAATATTAATATAAAAAGAGTCCATCGGATTTTTGGCCACTTTTTCATAATAAAAATAGTTTTAACCATGTTTTCTTAGTCATTTTTTATTTCAAATTTTCACTTTGTCTTTTTTCCTTTCTAGGGACCGGTCCATGACCCGATACCGAAAAATATACTGCATCAATTTCCTGAAATATAACCAAGTACCTCATCAGAGAATACAAGAAGGGTATGACCGTGTCAAAATGGCTAAAAAATATCTTTTTTAAAAAAACAATATGACTATTTTTCATTTTTACAAAACATAAGTGGACAATTTGTCCATTACCACATGTAAAAATTTAAAATAATACATCAAATTTAAAATAAGTAGAATTTTTTATTAAGTCATTGTCTTAATTAAATCACATCTTAGTATTAAAAAATAAATAACAAAATACAATTATATTAATATACCAGAATGGACAAATAGAGACACAAGAGAATAATACAAAAATTTAAGCTAAAGTTTATGGCGGAGCTTGAAAAATGTACAATGTTTTTAAAAAATGGGCAAAATGACCAAGACTCATATTTTCAAGATTCACAAATAAAGTCAAGAAAGATGAGTGCAAGATAATTGAAGATTTTTTTTTCTATTTTTCTATTTTTTATTTATTTTAATATTTAAAGGTGAAAAAACCAAAGTACCCTTACATTTTTTTAAAAAATTGAGGGGGGCCCTTAGACACTAAGTGCCTTCGTCCCTGCTGACCCCTAAACCACTACTTCAAATTTGCTAGGAATATATATATATATATATATATATATATTAATAAAAATAAAAAATTTTAAAAGGAGAAGGCAATAATAAAGGCAGATAAATCAGTATAAATAGAGCTTCTTTCCTTACATTTGGACACAACAACTCGAGCATAGAACTAACATGGTTTTGTTCATAACAAATAAATACCGAAATCCCCAAATGGCTTATAACTGTGCTTTTACCCTTTTCCTCATTGCCCTCCTCGTCCTTGCGGCCTCAAACCCGTTAGCCCACGGCCAGGTGATCACGCTGCGTGGTATGACTGTAGGCGGCAACCTTTGTTGCACGTCTAACGGAAATTGTCCTGGCCAAGGTGTTGCTGGGGTGGTTGTTAGCCTGAATTGCTCTATTCTTGGTGCTACAACCACAGTTGGTCAAGTTACCACTAATGCCAATGGATCCTTTAACATTACTATTCCTGCTTTAACGGGACTTATTCTTGGTGTGCCCACAGTTCCATGCGTTGCCAGTGTTCAACTTCCCCTCAACTCAGTTGTTTGCCCGATTCTTTCTACCACCAATGACGTTCTTGTTTCTATTATTCGATCCATTGGAACAATCGTTACATCCACATTGGGCTTGGTTCAAAATGCTGCTGTAAATGGATTTGCCAATGTGGGTGCCTAATTGCCGTTATAAGTAGATTTGAATATTCTTCTCCACTTCAATTTCACCTGATTATGTATGAAAACTAGTATGAATAAACATTAAGCAATTAGCAAGCATGCATGCAAAGTATTGCTTGTTTTTGTACTTGTTGATATCCCGTCAACAATATCTATGTAATCCTTACATATTTTGTATCTCATTCTCATAATGGAGAAGAAAGTTGAAATCTTAATCTAGTACTATTCACATTATCTTTAAACTAATATATTGTGGATGCATAATTTGACATTGACTCATATATAACTCCTTATTGTATCTCAGAGTTTAAATTATCATAAATCAAGATAGATTTATGTTTTTTCACTAAAGCTAGAGTAATTATTTTTTATCACGTGAAGATTATGATTAAATTTCATTCTATAATCCGAGTTTCGAAAGAGTACGTATTCCTTTAAAGAAATAATTATTGAGAACATTAAGTATACAACCATTATCTTTTATTTTTTATTTTTAGGGAGAAAAGATTTTAAAATTTAACACCTATACATTTACAGTTTAATTATTTTTATAAGTTATATGAAGTTTTTTTTAAATAAATGGAAATATACAAAAAGAAAGGAAAAAGTCCTGATCACAAGCACATCAGGTAGCAAAGGAAAAACAATGCAAAACTTCAGGATAAAAACTACAAAAAAATTTGAAGACGCAATTTAAATGAAAGGCGTTTATGTGTCAAAGATTTTTGAGTGACATTTTCATTTGTTTTTTTGCACGTGCTCAAGTATCGTCTTGATGGTCTGATATACCCTGTGGAATGTCGGCCCAGGATTCTAGAGCCACAATTTCCATAGCCTTCATAGCTTCTAAGGAAGAACATGAGTGAATAACAATAGTTGAGGAGTTGCCTAGTTTGGTCTTTAAAGCTTCTGATTTGTCTTGTTCTTCTTCATCCACCATATCAGACCAAGGCTTCCGTGTTTATGCAGCCATTGCTCTGAAACCCTTTGACGGATCGTTAGAGCTAAAGACATAATCATTAGGTGGACAACTTCTAGATACAGCTTCCATGGCACTGTGGAGATCCGCTTCACTCTTTTCATCTAAATTTGGTGTAATCATCGTGTCCTCATGAATAATAACCGAACTCTGTTCTGGTGATTAATAAAGAACCATAGTCCTATCAGGATTGACATTCGAACCTTTGAGGCCCACATCTTCATGGACGTGTGAGGGCTCATTCTCTCCATGCAAATCCTCCGATGTATCACCCAACACATTAAAAGAATTATGTGTTTGAATACCCAAAGTGGATGGTCCACCCTCCTTAGGGCTAGCACTCCTCTTCGTAGAACGGGATTTTAGGGCTTAACTTGAACCCAAGTTTTCGAAACTACTTCCTTACCCATGTTAACCGGAATCCTACTACGATTCCCCATCCTAATGGCCGATTGTCAACAAATTGGGTTCTCATCAGTTTGAACAATATCAGCTTTTTATCGCATCTTGATGGCGACAATTCGTAATACGATGCCCAACAATCTGACAATTAATGCAAAAATCCAGCAAATTCTCATAATTAATCGAAACGACAGAGCAATATCCCACCCTTTCAACCATAATAAATTCCTGTAGTGATTTATTCAAATCAAGTTCAACTAACACTCAAACAAAATGTCCCACCTCCTCTAACAACGAACGACAATAAATTTGTATCGGAGTACCTATCGCACTTGAAATCTTCGTAATTAAAGAGGGATGTCAATACTTGATACTTAGTTCATAAATCTGAACCCAAACTTGTGCCATAGAAGTATTAATTTTATAAGGATTGAAATCCCAGATCTAATTAGTGATGCGAATTGTGCCCAGATTCAAATTACATGAAGCTTTAACGAAACCACAATTACAGAGCTATATCATTAAATTGTAAGCTAAAATAACCCTTAACAAGTGGTACTAATTGCCAAACATTTTGAATTCTCTAAACGACATGCAATTTCAATTTGAGCACCTCTAACGTGTACGGCTTTGCCCCTTTTGGAAGTAGGAGTCGTCCGATTAATAAATCCCATAACTTCATTGTACGTTGATGGTAAATCCTTTCAATCATCGTTATGGAATAAAAATCTCCTTAACTGGAATTGTATTCACAACCATTTCTCGAAAATCTTGATCCGTTCTTGGATGGTTCTTGAGAATCTTGGAAGCATGAGCAATAGGATGATCTAAACCTTGATAAAAACATGTGGAATGTAACGGATCTTGATTTTCTTGATCAATTCTTGCAGCGGTTTGAAACGTTTGTGTAGGAGGATCAAGAAAGGTAGTAAAAGAAATCGTTTGATGTTCTTCTTGTTCGAATCATGAGATTTCATAATTTCAGGAAAAAGAAAAAAATCGAGCTCCATGAAGAAGATGGAGATGCGTCGACCATGGAGGTTTGGGAGGAGAGAGAAGAGAGCATCTTTTCCCAAAACCCTAAAACGTCCCATCTTCCCAACTTCCTTCTTATAAGTTATATGAAGTTGAGGAGGGTGGTTGTTGCCGCCAGCCCCAGCTCCATCCCTAAACACAAACACACACACACACACACACACACACATATATATATATATACAAAAACTTATGTCAGACGACCTAACGGGCCAAAATCTGTTATACGGGTCTCAAAATCGACCAGGTGGCATTTTTGTGTATCTAGGATCTGAATTAGCAGTCTCTCTGAAAAATATTAGTACATAGTTCACTTGAAAGTATTAATTTTGTGATATTAGATATGTAGTTCACTTGAAAATATTTAATAATCCCCCCAAAAAATAAAGTAGTAGTTTTTTTCGTCAAAAGTATTAGTCGTCCTTTTGAAACATATTAGTAGTTCATCTGGAAAATATTATTTTTTTCTCTAAAAGATTTTTAGTAATTTTACTGGAAAGGTATTAGTGTTTCTAATAAAACATATTAGTAGTCTCACTGAAAAGTATTAGTAGGTCCCCTAAAAAGTATTACCTGGGGTTGGGCTGGGTCAATGGATTCATGGGTCAGGTAGATCCATTAAGCTAACTTTGTCTAACTGTTAGACTGTCAAATAGGAGAATACCTTATATACACACACACACATATATATATATATATATTCACCGGCGGACGGAAGGGGAGCCCCCCAAAAAAATTTCAAAAGTTCAACCCCCTCCCCCCCAAAGTTTTCCACAAATTTTTTTTGTAGTTAAAATAAATGAAATAATACCCCACCCTCCCACCCAAAAAAAAAATTAAAAAATAAAAGCTTCAAATTGTTGTCTTTTGCAATATAAAAAGCCATTAATTATGTTAGTATATGAGTAATTTTTTATCATTGTTTAAATTTATGAAATCGGTCCATTTTTTCGCCCCCAAAAACTAAAATATGCGTTCGCCACTGTATATATTTGCTCTTTTGGTCTGTGTGACTAAGTTATGCTTGAACATATATGAACAATCGATGGTACGGGAAGTGTCAGGCTATTTCAATTAATTAATTTTAATATTTCCCGTAACGAATCGTTTGTCAATGTGGGTGCCTAATTGCCATTATAAGTAGATTTGAAAATTCTTCTCCAGTTCAATTTCACCTGATTATGTATGAAAACTCGTATGAATAAGCAATAAGCAATTAGCAAACATGCATGCAAAGTATTGCTTGTTTTTGTGCTTGTTGATATCCCGTCAATAATATCTATGTAATCCTTACAAATTTTGTATCTCATTCTCAAATAATGGAGAAAAAAGTTGAAATCTTAATCTAGTACTGTTCACATTATCTTTAAACTAATATATTGTGGATGCATAATTTAAAAATCGTGAACCCACAACGTTGGCCAACTCCGTGATATGTGCCTCGATCTTGTCTATCTTAGCCTCATCTTTATTGAATCGGTTCCTCGTTTCACTCATGAACGAGGTGAGAATGTCCTCTAAAGATGGCTTCGCTCCGCATTAATGACACTGTTTGTCACATTAAACCCCGGTGGTGGTTGCATCACATTCTTCATGTTTGCATAAGAGAAGTTCTCATGGTTTCTCAAACCCGGATGGTAATGAGTTGGAGTCCGATTGTTCCGAAAATTGTTGAAATTCCGGTTATTGACATAATTTGCTTCCTCCATGGGATCTAGAGGAACTCCCCCAATTACTTGCACCCGCGTTTCCTTCAGTCCCCTTCGTCAATACACTCAACTGATTTGTCAATGCAGTCATTTGAGCCGTCAATGCTTTGATTGGGTTCGAATCAGAGACTCCGGCTACCCTTTTTACATTAGTTCTCTCGGAGGGCCACTGATAGCTATTCATTGCCATCTCTTCAAGCAAGTTAAATGCATCCTCTGGGAATCTTGCGAGTAAAGCGCCTCCTGCTGCGGCATCTACAAACGACCTAGTATGTCCCATCAACCCATTGTAAAGGAAGCAGAGCTGCTGATCCTCTGGAAATCCGTGTTGCGGGCACCTCCTCAGTAATCCCGGAATCTCTCCCAGACCTCATACAATGGCTCAGAATCAAACTGCCTGAACTACGTGATCTCACTTTTGAGCTGTAGTGTCTTACTTGGTGGGAAGTATTTAAACAAGAATCTCTGACTCAGTTCATCCCAGGTATTCCCACTCCCCTGAGTTAGTGTGCCTAGCCAGTTTTTAGCCTTATCCCTTAAAGAGAAAGGGAATAGGCGCAAATGTATAGCATCATCAGTCACCCCATTCATCTTGATTGTGTTGGAAATCTGCATGAAGTTTGCATGATGAGAATTGGGATCCTCAGACGGAAAACCCCCAAACTGATTTTGCTGCACCATCGAGATCAGTGTTGGCTTCAACTTAAAATTATTCTCATTAATTAGGACATTGGCAATTCCACCATAGTTGCGATTTGTCTATGGGCGAAAGTAATCGCGAATCGCTTGATGCTGGACTGCCAGAACCTCTGGTACTGGTAACTCATTGTTGACCCTGTTGGCCCTGTTGTTACCTCCGTTGTCGACTCCGTTATTGCCTCCGTTGTTATCTTGCACGTCCTCCATAGCATGTTCTTGCTGTCTTTCTGCCCGTTTAGTAGTCGCACTAATTTGCCTAGCAAAAGCCTCAACCTCCGATATGAAAGGTGTTAATTCTCCTTGCTTCGAGCGAGTGTTCATGCACTACCTGAACCAACTAAAGAAAACAAGTCAAATATAGTAGGAGTAAAATTAAACAACAAATAAAAAGAAAGAAAAATGTCTAAATTAAAAATAATTCTATTTATTGCAATATTAGTACTAAAAATTTAATTAGTCCCCGGCAACGGCGCCAAAAACTTCTTCGCCTTATTTTTACCTTCACCGCAAGTGTACGGTGCAGTTTATAGAATAGGGTTAGCAAGGTCGAATCCACAGAGACTAATAAATTTATGTACTAAGTATTGGGATTGTAATAGCCTTATTTTAATCCAGACAATCGAAATTTGATGGGTTGGTTTTAATAATGCAAGACAAGAATTTATCCTAAAAAGATAAAGTAAAGAGTTGATTGAAAGATCAAGGAGATGAATGGATTCCTGGTTTATGGTTTCAGTTAATATCCCCTTTTATCATCAGATTAATCACAACCAAAGTTATTATAGTTCTTCCCTATAAGACAACCACAAATTTTGTATCTCATTCTCAAATAAAGGAGAAAAAAGTTGAAATCTTAATCTAGTACTGTTCACATTATCTTTAAACTAATATATTGTGGATGCATAATTTAAAAATCGTGAACCCACAAAGTTGGCCAACTCCGTGATATGTGCCTCGATCTTGTCTATCTTAGCCTCATCTTTATTGAATCGGTTCCTCGTTTCACTCATGAACTAGGTGAGAATGTCCTCTAAAGATGGCTTCGCTCCGCATTAATGACACTGTTTGTCACATTAAACCCCGGTGGTGGTTGCATCACATTCTTCATGTTTGCATAAGAGAAGTTCTCATGGTTTCTCAAACCCGGATGGTAATGAGTTGGAGTCCGATTGTTCCGAAAATTGTTGAAATTCCGGTTATTGACATAATTTGCTTCCTCCATGGGATATAGAGGAACTCCCCCAATTACTTGCACCCGCGTTTCCTTCAGTCCCCTTCGTCAATACACTCAACTGATTTGTCAATGCAGTCATTTGAGCCGTCAATGCTTTGATTGGTTCCGAATCAGAGACTCCGGCTACCCTTTTTACATTAGTTCTCTCGGAGGGCCACTGATAGCTATTCATTGCCATCTCTTCAAGCAAGTTGAATGCATCCTCTGGGAATCTTGCGAGTAAAGCGCCTCCTGCTGCGGCATCTACAAACGACCTAGTATGTCCCATCAACCCGTTGTAAAGGAAGCAGAGCTGCGGATCCTCTGGAAATCCGTGTTGCGGGCACCTCCTCGTAATCCCGAATCTCTCCTGCACTCATACAATGGCTCGTAATCAAACCGCCCGAATGCGTGATCTCACTTTTGAGTCAGAGTGTGTCTTACTTGGTGAGAAGTATTTAAACAATAATCTCTCGACTCGATTCATCCTGTATTCCCACTCCCGAGTTAGTGTGCCTAGCGATTTTAGCCTTATCCCTTAAAGAGAAAGGAATAGGCGCAAACGTATAAGCATCATCACCACCCCATTCATCTTGATTGTGTTGGAAATCGCATGAAGTTTGCATGATGAGAATTGGGATCCTCGATCAAAACCCCCAAACCGATTTTTCGCACTATCGAGAGTGTTGGCTTCAACTTAAAATTATTCGCATTAATTAGGACATTGGCAATTCCACCATAGTTGCGATTTGTCTATGGGCTTAAAGTAATCGCGAATCGCTTGATGCCGGGACCGCGTAACCTCCGCATCGTAACTCATTGTTGACCCGTTGCCCCGTTGTTACCTCCGTTGTCGACTCCGTTATTGCCTCCGTTGTTATCTTGCACGCCCTCCATAGCATGTTCTATTTGTCTTTCGCCCGCTTAGTAGTCGCACTAATTCGCCTTAGCAAAAGCCTCAACCTCCGATATGAAAGGTGTTAATTCTCCTTGCTTGAGCGAGTGTTCATGCATTACCCGAACCAACTAAAGAAAACAAGTCAAATATAGTAGGAGTAAAATTAAACAACAAATAAAAAGAAATAAAAATGTCTAAATTAAAAATAATTCTATTTATTGCAATATTAGTACTAAAAATTTAATTAGTCCAAGAACGCGCCAAAAACTTCTTCGCTTTATTTTTACCTTCACCGCAAGTGTACGGTGCGCTTTATAGAATAGGGTTAGCAAGGTCGAATCCACAGAGACTAATAAATTTATGTACTAAGTATTGGGATTGTAATAGCCTTTATTTTAATCCGCATAATCGAAATTTGATGGGTTGGTTTTAATAATGCAAGACAAGAATTTATCCTAAAAAGATAAAGTAAAGAGTTGATTGAAAGATCAAGGAGATGAATGGATTCCTGGTTTATGGTTTCGATTAATATCCCCTTTTATCATCGATTAATCACAACCAAAGTTATTATAGTTCTTCCTATAAGACAACCACAAATTTTGTATCTCATTCTCAAATAAAGGAGAAAAAGTTGAAATCTTAATCTAAGATCGTTTCACATTATCTTTAAACTAATATATTGTGGATGCATAATTTAAAAATCGTGAACCCACAACGTTGGCCAACTCCGTGATATGTGCCTCGATCTTGTCTATCTTAGCCTCATCTTTATTGAATCGGTTCCTCGTTTCACTCATGAACTAGGTGAGAATGTCCTCTAAAGATGGCTTCGCTCCGCATTAATGACACATGTTTGTCACATTAAACCCCGTGGTGGTTGCATCACATTCTTCATGTTTGCATAAGAGAAGTTCTCATGGTTTCTCAAACCCGGATGGTAATGAGTTGAGTCCGATTGTTCAAAATTGTTGAAATTCCGGTTATTGACATAATTTGCTTCCTCCATGGGATATAGAGGAACTCCCCAATTACTTGCACGCGCTTTCCTTCAGTCCCCTTCACAATACACTCAACCGATTTGTCAATGCGTCATTTGAGAGCCAATGCTTTGATTGGGTCCGAATCGAGACTCCGGCTACCCTTTTTACATTAGTTCTCTCGGAGGGCCACCGATAGCTATTCATTGCCATCTCTTCAAGCAAGTTGAATGCATCCTCTCGGGAATCTTGCGAGTAAAGCGCCCGTGCGGCATCTACAAACGACCTAGTATGTCCCATCAACCCGTTGTAAAGGAAGCAGAGCCGCGATCCTCCGGAAACCGTGTTGCGGGCACCTCCTCGCAATCCGGGAATCTCTCCCGCACTCATACAATGGCTCGTAATCAAACCGCTCGAATCTGCGTGATCTCACTTTTGAGTCAGAGTGTCTTACTTGGTGGGAAGTATTTAAACAATAATCTCTCGACTCGTTCATCCTGTATTCCCACTCCCCGAGTTAGTGTGCCTAGCGCTTTTTAGCCTTATCCCTTAAAGAGAAAGGAATAGGCGCAAACGTATAAGCATCATCGGTCACCCCATTCATCTTGATTGTGTTGGAAACCGCATGAAGTTTGCATGATGAGAATTGGGATCCTCGACTTAAAACCCCAAATCGATTTTTGCCGCACTATCGAGATCAGTGTTGGCTTCAACTTAAAATTATTCGCATTAATTAGGACATTGGCAATTCCACCATAGTTGCGATTTGTCTATGGGCGAAAGTAATCGCGAATCGCTTGATGCCGGATCGCTGTAATCCCTCTGGTCGTAACTCATTGTTGACCTGTTGGCCCCGTTGTTACTCTCCGTTGTCGACTCGTTATTGCCTCCGTTGTTATCTTGCACGCCCTCCATAGCATGTTCTTGCTGTCTTTCTGCCCGTTTAGTAGTCGCACTAATTCGCCTAGCAAAAGCCTCAACCTCCGATATGAAAGGTGTTAATTCTCCTTGCTTCGAGCGAGTGTTCATGCATTACCTGAACCAACTAAAGAAAACAAGTCAAATATAGTAGGAGTAAAATTAAACAACAAATAAAAAGAAATAAAAATGTCTAAATTAAAAATAATTCTATTTATTGCAATATTAGTACTAAAAATTTAATTAGTCTAAGAACGGCGCCAAAAACTTCTTCGCTTCTTATTTTTACCTTCACCGCAAAGTGTACGGTGTGCGTTTATAGAATAGGGTTAGCAAGGTCGAATCCACAGAGACTAATAAATTTATGTACTAAGTATTGGGATTGTAATAGCCTTATTTTAATCCAGACAATCGAAATTTGATGGGTTGGTTTTAATAATGCAAGACAAGAATTTATCCTAAAAAGATAAAGTAAAGAGTTGATTGAAAGATCAAGGAGATGAATGGATTCCTGGTTTATGGTTTCAGTTAATATCCCCTTTTATCATCAGATTAATCACAACCAAAGTTATTATAGTTCTTCCCTATAAGACAACCACAAAGTATTTTACCCTCTCTCTCGAGATGTATGTAAAAACGTTGATTGGAATATCTATGCTAGCATCTCAACTTAACATGAGATATCCAACTCCCAAAATCACAAAAGATTTAAATATCCTCACAAATATTCACAGACTTCTCAATCTTGCAAATATTCATGTCAAGTACTCACAGATCTAGTATTGAAACTCATCTTTCGAATTATGAATCAATACATCAAAGCAAGTTAAATCAAACGCGTTTTGATAAAACAAGAATTAAAACAAAGTACTCGAATATGGTTGGAAAACAATAACTTCAATTGCAATTAATCATCCAACAAAAGTATCCATTAACCTAATCCCAAACCCGGGAATCACAAGATGTTTAGCCAGAAATAGAAAATAAATAATCCATAGATAAATTATTCAAGTTCATATCTAACTAATCAAAAGTAAATGATACGATGGAATGTGTAAACTCAGGAATGTTGATGATCTCTCGATCTATCTTCAATCCTCAAGCGTTAGGTTGAGACCTCGATCAATCTCTCCAATCCTTTGATAGAAGGTTGCTCTTTTCTCTGTGTTCTAGGGCAAAAGTCCGTCTTTTTCCGTTTGTGGCCGCCTCGTCTCTATTTGTACTCCGTTTGGGTCAAAACCTAGTTTAGAATCACAAACTCAGATTCCCATTCGCACGCACGCACGAGTCGTGCACCTAGCGCACGCCCAGCCCGTGTGGGGTGCCATAGGGAATTTTTTCTTTCGCTGAAGGGCGCACGCGCCATGCGCTCCATGCACGACCAGCCCGTATGTGTTCGTTTCTTTCCGTTTCTCGCCCGGTTCGTCTGAATTCTTCTCGATTTAACTCCAAACATCGTACGTTACTTCAAGTATTGCCGGTCCTTTACCGCAATGCTCCGAATTGTTGCCAAAATGCTACAAATATCATTCAATTCCTACAAAACGAGCAAAGCGTAATAACTTTTCCACAAAACAGAAATAAAGCCCTTTGCACTCAGGTAATGCATGCATATCAACCAATTCTAACTACAATTAAGCCCAAAATACATGCAAAACACATACCAATCAGTTACCTATCATTGTCTTTAAAGATTCTTCTTGTTCCTCGTCTTCTTGTTCCTCCTCTTCCGCCATATCTGACCACCGTTTTTTGTGGCTGTCGCCGTCACTCCGACGGAGTAGCAGTGTTTAAAACATAGTCATTAATAGGAATATTGCGTGAGACTGTGTCCATAGCTCGTTGCAAGCTCTCTTTACCTATCATCCTTTAGGTCCCAAGGGGTGTAAGTAAGGTTTAGAAGGGGGAGTTGAATAAACCTTACCAACTTTTCGATTTTAGTCCTTTTAAAGTATTACAGAGTTAATACACAGCTAGGTCCTTGAGGGACATCTAAGTTAGTTAATCAGCAAATTTAGCCACTCAACAGACTCTATAGAGCTGTTGATAGAATAACTCAGTTGTTTAGTCTAAACCTTAACTTGGTTGTGATGAGTTTTTCAGCGGAAGACTTAACACCCTTGAATTTGATTTAACTTGGTTTTAACACTTGATTTTAGCACTTAGTTAATTATCAGTTGGATGGCAAATTATCAGCAGATATAAGATGAATATGCAGAAATAAAAATATGCTGAAATGTAAATGACACAACAAATTTTTATAGAGGTTCGAAGATGGGGTAATTCTTCTAATCTTCTCTTCTCCAAGTCCTGGAGTAATCCACTAAGTAATGATCAATTCACAAAGTGGTTATCAGTCTAAAGACAAGTTTTGATCACACAGCTGACTTGCTCCTTGGACTCAGTCTGGAGATGCCTTGGTCACACAGCTGGCTTCTCGTCCAACTCAGCTTCTTCACAGGGCAGTTGCCTTGCTAATTCAGCTCACTTTCTCAAGCTTCTTGGATTTGATCACGAAGCCCTCCAATAACTTGAGACTGGTTCGACCTTGAAACTTCCTACAATCCTCCTTGGAAAGTAGACCCCTTTTGATTTTTCAAAAGTTTCCTCTTCAACAGTTTGAAGTTGTGTTTCCTTCACAGACAGCTTTGTGCTGGATTGATTTCCTTCGAGATTTCGGCTTGAGGATTTTTCTTGAATATCTTGAGAATATTTTGTAGGTTACAGTTTGAATAATGCTTGCTCGTTCGTGGTTCAGGTCGGTAACCTTTTCTCAATGAGATTCCACAACCTTTTATAGTAAACTTTCAAAAATCTGCCCGTTGAAGAGATAGGCTGATTTTCAAAAGTCACTTGTGTTCGTTGGCTTGTCTTTTCTTAGTCTTCAGTCTTGAGATATAGACCTTTCCTCGTATTAAATGAATGTTCAGCTTTTCAGGTTCTGACACGAGGTGTAGTGCTTCCCATTGGTTTATTCCTTTTGCACGCTTCTGGGACTGAGCACTTTAAGACTAGGTAGCATGGGTGTATTACTTATTTAAGTAATGTTCTTGACTTCTGTGCAACGGATTCTCTTCAGTTAAATCCTCTTTGCAGCTGCCTTTTTCCCAGGTGACTTGAGTCTGCTCCAATCATTGAAAGACTTATCTGTCACTTCAACTTGTGACGTGGCTTCTTGAGTTGATTTAACTGACTCTTCACACAGCTGTCCCTCAGTTGTTACATCTTTCAGTCGAGTTCTTGATCTTATATCTTGGCCATACTCAGATGTTCCTCATGAGTCCTCACTCCACTTCTTGGTTGACTTCTTGTATTTCCAGGCATAGTCGATTTGACTCACTCATCCAAATTCTATCTATTACAATGAAAGATACAAGGAAATGGGGTGCCAACATTCTAATCTAAGTTTTACATGGCATTCATCAAAATCTAAACAATAAATTCCCAATAATTTCCCCCTTTTTGATGATGCCAAAACTTAAAAACCTTAAATAAAATGTAAACAGCACAGATACATACAGAAAATGCAAAAACAAAGAATGTAAGCTCTCTTCGCAGCATCGTCTTTTCGCTTCCTTTCTTGTCTCTCTTGCCATAGCTGATCTTGTCTTCTGTTTCCTCCTCGATTCTTTTCACGTAGTAACATTTTTTCTTGTTACTTCCAGATTAGCTACTTTATCATACCCAGCCCAGTAGATCCTTCCCTTCTTGCCTGGATCTACGTATTCAATATTTTTGGGTAGAGGTCTAGGTCGAAAATGTGCCCTTGATTTTTATTCGATTATGTACTTGTTTCACGTATCGTCCTTGTATTAATTTGACTATTTTACCGCGTCGCTTTGACGGGTAAATATTAATGATAAATATATTTTGCATTTAATTTCTTTTATTTATTACTTGTGATCATAATTATTTATTAATTATATTTCGCATTAATGATCACTTGATCGATCATCACTATTATTATTTGTGTATCTATTAGTCACCTTAGAATTTTAAGAGACTATTTATTTTAGAGATTTATACCTTATAGAAGTAAGAATTCGATTTAGAATAAGTGATCATGAGACATATAAGTGATCAAGGAAATCACTAATTATTTTGGAGATTTATATTATTCATCCATTATCATCAAATTTGTGACAAAACAAAATATGGAATTACCATAAATACCTTTAAGGGGATGGCCATGATGGGGATTTTAGGGTAGAAATATCTCCCAACTCTTGTACACATACACCTTATGTATTCCTCTTGTGTATTACTACACCATTAATTCAAACCTACATATTAAATTAATCTACCAATTCCCACCCCAATAATTACCAAAAAAAATAAAAAATACAAAAGTAATTCCCCCTAAACTTAGCATTTTGGCTACTTGTCCCTAATAAAGTTGCCTAAATATTACTTTCTTCCCTAATTTCTCAATTATTCCCTAACTCACCATCTAACCAACCAAAGCATATTTTTTTTGTCTTTTCCCCCACCATGTGGACGGCCATATGGCCTTAATTGGGAAAAAAAAAAAAAATTTGTTCAAGTTCATTCATTACTTCATTTCACCAACACAAAATTTTCCTAAGTCTTGTATTTTCTCTTCTCTCTCTCTAAAAATCTTCTTACATCTCTCTACATATTTCTTCATCTTCTTCACAAATACCTAACCAAAAACTTCAAGAATTCATCTCCCTACTCTTCAAAAAATTCGAAACTACACTCCAAAAGTAAGAAACATTTCTTGTTCAATCCATTTTTGATATCACCTAACTCATCTCTTTCACCTCCTAATTAAGTTTGATTTCTGATTTTGAGGTTTACTTAGAAGACCATTGAAGATATTAAGAGACTTGTCATCTTGAAGAAAAATTGTTAAGAAATTGGACTACAAGGTAAGAAATGGAATTTTTAGTACCTTTTCTTCTTCTCTTTCTATTTTCCAAATTTTGACACTCCATTTTCATTTTTGGAGTTTTAGGGGCTGACCTTGGTGGTTGACATTAAGGGTGACCAAAACCTTACACTTGGAAGCCATTACTAGTCAAATTTTACTCACTACACAAGGTAAGTGTAGTATTTCCAATTTTCTCACCATCTTCTTCTTTTCCCTAAATTTTTAACCACATTCTTCTAACTCCTATATTTTTTTGATATTCCTTGAATTATGGGCTGACCTAAGTCACTCTTTCATCGAGAGAGATTTATCCCATTTTCACCAACAAACCGATCTTTAAGGTGGGTGGAAAAATCCTTTCAACTTCTAGGTGTTTTACTTAAAAATGCATGTATTATTTTGATTTTGAGCACTTGAGATATATATATTATGTATTTCATTCTATTTTCTTGTATCAAGTTGGAAAAATTCTCAAGTGTTGCTCAAAAATGCCATTTATCGAAAAATAGGGCATACATGTACACTTTATTGTTATACTTGATGAAATTTTGTATGAGATGGATATGTATGTGTATGACTCTTGAAATATATGTTTTGAATGATTTATAACCTGGAAAAGTCGAGCATAATTGATTAAATTTCAACTTTTGGACTTAAAATGCAAAAATGGAAAGTTGGTGGACTTAATTGCAAGATAATAAAACTTAAGGGACCCCTCTGTAATTTTCGATTTTTGGGACTGAACTCCGGTTCAAAAATTAAGTTTGGAGATTTTAATAAAGTTTTAAGAGTGTTTAGATAAATAAAATCAACCCTTAAAAGCCCAAGGACTAGATTGTAAAATTTTAGAAGTTTAAGGGCTATTTTGCAATTTTCGAAACTGTACCAGACCCTAATTTTAAAATTTGAAATTTTAACTCTTAAGGGACTGTAAATAACATATTTTAAGTGTATTCCAAAAATCCAAGTGTTTAGAGCTTGGAATGTAATTTTATAAAAATTGAGGGACCAAATTGTAAAAGATTAAACTTGAGGACTAAAATACAATTTACAGGACTTATGCAGTCCATGCACCTGGAAGTACTAATTTAACTATAACATAATTATATCTTGGACCCAGGGTTCAAATTTCATAACAATTGGACCCCCAAAAGCCTTAAAGGCAATTATTTCAAAATGGGACAAAATGAGATTTTCAAACGTTAAGGGACCTATACTTGCTTCTTTTAAAAACTCCTTTTGTCCCAATATCCCACTGGCCTTAGTGACATTTTACAACTGGAATCACATTGAAAGCCCTTCCGGTTTGTGAGTTCTAATTATTTTAAACTTAGAGACCGAAATGACAATTTTAACAAATTTGGGGCTAATGTGAGAATTTTATAAGAACTCGAACTCAAAACTTTAAAAACCTGAATCTTTGAACAATTTAGAGAATTTAGGAACTGACCTCATAATATTTCAAGGTCAGACATTTATGTTTCAATTTTTAACCCCAAAAGAATTGGTTTTTACAAAACGAGGCTAATTGTAAATTTTCTTTTTACAAGGACCTAACTCGAATTATTTTTATTTTAAAGAGACAGCCCTAGACCCTCTGAATTTAATTATTGATTAAAATTGTAAGTCCCAAGGGGTGTAAGTGTAAGGTTTAGAAGGGGGAGAATTGAATAAACCTTACCAAATTTTCGATTTAGTCCTTTTAAATATTCAGAGTTGATACTACACAATTTTGTGTCCTTGGGATGACCAATTTAGTTAATCAAGAGAGTTATTCTCTCAATGACTCAATCGAGTGTTGATGGAATAACTCACCATTGGTCTAAATTAACTCAATCGTGGTTTGTTTTTCGGAAGACTTAACACCCTTAAGTTTGATTAAGCAAGGATTTAGTGCTTGGTTTAGACTTAGAGATTATCAAGTGGATAACAAATTTATCAACAGATTTAAACAATTAAGATGCAGGAATTAAAGTCTTTGAAATGTAAATGACACAATGAAATTTTTATAGAGGTTCAAGATGCGGTAATTCTTCTACTCCTCTCTTCTCCAACTCCCGGAGGAATCTACTAGGTATTGATCGTATACAAAGTGGTAATAGTCCAGACAAGTCTTGATCACACAAAGGTGACTTGATCCTTTGGGACTCGGTGCCCTGAGACGCCTTGATCACTCACAAGCAGACGACTCGGCCTTCTTCACAGGCATTTTGCCTTTGCTACTATAGCTCACTTGCTCAAGCTCTTTGGATTTGATCACGAAGCCCTCCAAAAGCTCAAGACTTGGTTCGAAGCTTGAACCTTCCTACAATCCTTCGTGGAATGTAGACCCCTTGATTTTTCAAAGATTTTCCTCTTCAACCGATTGAAGTTATCTTTCCTTCACAGTGAGCTTTGGATTGATGTTCTTCGTAGTGTAGGCTTGAGGATTGAGAATATTTTAGATTTTCTAATAATTGCTAGAACGTTTTTGGTTCAGGTCTCTTCTTGGTCTCAAAGTCATTTCTCGGCCTTTTATAGTGATCTTTCAAAAATTTGCCCGTTGAAGAGATAGCTTATTTTTTAAAGTCACTTGCGCGTTGGCTTGTCTTGTTGCAAATCCTTGGAATTGCCATTTCCTCGTATGAATTGTTTTTCACCTTTTGAGTTCGACACGGTGTAGTGCTTCCATTGGTTCATTCCTTTTGCACGCTTGGGACCGAGCACTCCGAGAAAGGTGCTATGGAGATATTACTTGTTTAAGTAATTATCTTGATTTACGTGCAACGGATCTTTTTTGATTATCTCGACTTGATCGCATTTCTTTGCTTTCCCAGGTGACTTAGAGTCACTTCCAATCATGGATGACTCTTCCGTCACTTCAACTTGAGACTTGGCTTTTCTTGAGTTGACTTGACCGATACTCCACTCACCGCATCTCGCCTACTTCTTGAGAGAGTTCCGTCTACTCTTCTTTGCCATACTCAATTTGTCTCGCAATGAGTCTTCATTCTAGCCTCCGGTTGTTGTCTTCTTGCATGTTAGGGGCGTAGCCGACTTAACTCGTTTGGCCACCCTATTTATTACAATGCATTTTATAACAAAAATGGGGTGCCAACTTCCTATTCTAAGTTTTACATGGCATTCATCAAAATCTAAACAATAAATTTCCTAACAATTTCCCCCTTTTTGATGATGCCAAAACTTAAACCATTCAAAAATGCAAATAGCAAAGATACATACATATAGTGTATTCACATAGAATGTATGCGTAGAATCAATCTTTTATTGATTATAACATTTTTGTTCTTTTACACAACTGTCTAAAAGGTGTATCAGAGCAAACATTTGTCTACACAGTAAAATAAAGAATTTATAGCTTTATTGCGAGAAGACTTACATAGTATGTATTTACATCATAAAATACATGAAGGGGTGGATAAAGAACACTTCATCTCCTTCGATGTCTCCTTCTTTCATCTTGTTCAAAGATCTTCTCGCTTCTTCTTCTCTTTTTCTCATCATCGCTACCGCTTTCTTCTTCTTTTCATAGCCTTTCCCGGCAGCCTTCATCTCTTCTTAATCTTTCTTGTCTTTCTTCCCATAGCTGAGTTTGTCTCTTGTTTTCTTCTTCTATTCTTTTCGCATACTCAAGATTACTTTTAGCCACTTGCAAGTTTGCTATTTGGTCAAGACCATTGAGAGATCCCTCTTTTCTTGCCTGGATCTACGATTCAATGTTTTTGGGCGAGGCCCAGGTCCGAAACCTCTTCCTCCAAAGCCATGACGCCTTCTTCCTCTACCTCCGGGCGTGTATTGATCGGGGTCTTCTTCTTTCCGGTGAGTGACTAGCGGAGTGACCAGCAGAGCGATCGCGGTAGTCCTTCGCTGTCGCCTTCTTCACATAACGTGAGACCCTTTTCCCAAGATAAGTCCCAAGCTTGAGCCATAGACATATTTGCAAAGTATCCTTCGGGATGCGAGCGTTTTAAATTCATCAACCGGGATCGTGGCTCGTCCCGACATCCGAGATGGCATAAGTGTCTATGTCACCGGAATGCCTCCATGTTGTTTCAAGATGTTCATAACCCGGGCATCCATTCTTCCTTCCACTTCCTCCATCCCCGCTTCAATTGTCTTTCTCTTTTCAACCATAGATATAGCAGAGTGTTGGAGTGGCAGAGTCACGGGAGTTTGCTATCGATAATGTCACCGTGACAAGACCTTGTTGGGGAGTTTGTGCAATCATCAAGGTCACATCTTTCGATCCTTCCCCCTCAACAGATTTTCCTTTCTTTTGTTTCAAGACTTCCTCACTGTCTTTCCTTCGCGTTTGCATCCTCTTTTTCTTCAGATCTCTTCGTGTTTTTACGGTATTCCTCTTCCCCTTTTTGGCATCATCAAAGGAGAGAGGGACACTGAAACATATCGCAAGCAGGAAGTCGAGCTGCCGATAGTCGAAGTTCTCGTCTCGAGTCCGCCGCAGAGTATGCGCACGAAATTTGGATCGAGTAGCGTTGGACTGCTGAAATTAGCTTCATCTCGGCCATGAGAAGGCTGAATTTTCTATTCATGGTTTCTTCCAAACGCCGTAGAGATCACTCTTATTTTGCTCACGCAGTAGTTTTATCTCGGCAAAGTGTGAGCTTCATGAATGTGCTCAATGTGTTCTCTCAACTTCGTTTTTGCATCAAGCATTCTTAGCTCTCCATACCAAAGAACTTGTTGAACAATGTCCTCAAGTATCTAACTTGTTCCACACGCATTGTTTTGCTTTGTTGCCACCATTCCTCGATCCGGATCGTTATGCCTCTTAAGTCGGCAGCAAGATTGGCATCTCTGTTGTCCGGTCAGTATGTCCATAGAGGCCTCGATGCCTCTCCATCCGTTCAATCTCAAGCAAATAATGCCTTGAACACTCGCGAACTTCACCTGATTCTTCCGTTACGGTGATGGCCATGCAAAACGTCAAAGTCATAATCATTTGGAACAATGGTACTGATGGAATAACAGAGCTGGTCTCGTGGAAGCGCGGCGCGTTGCGTTCGTTCTCGACTCTTCGAGGAGGTCGGGTACCTCCAGAGAGAAAGGAAAAGATTCTATAAAGGAATCATCACGCCAACCGGTATTTGTTCAATGATGAGAGGTGCGCGTGAAGTTCCTTTTGAGTCGAACTCCGCCGCACTTGGGGGAGCTCGCGCAGATGGACTCGTCTCACTGGGGTCTTTTGTGAAGTGGACCCACTTGCCGAGCCTCACTGTTTCAATAGCTTCGTTGGTCTCATTTGGTTTCTCCAATTGAGTAGATCGGTCCTTGGCCTTATCAAGCGTCATCGGACGATGATGAGATTTCCATTGGTGGCTCATCATCAATATTAAAGGTTTGACGAGTAGTCTTGGGATCGACTTGCTCGTGCTTGGAACATCCGCTGAGTCTTTTGGAGTCATCACGGGGATGACTCGACTTCTTCGCCGCCTTCCGATCCCTTAAAAGGTTACATCGGGATTATCATGGGAATCATGAAGTGCGCTTATCTCCTTTTCGATGGGTTAATGATAGCAGGAGGGATGTTCTCTACTTGACTTCTTTACCCCGGGAAGTCTCAACCTCCCGTGGCCTTCATTGCCTCCAGCTAGCAGTCTCGACCGCAGCCGAGGCCTTGACTTCCCTTTCAACATGTCGTCGCTTGTCTTAGGGTCTTTTGGGGTGGCATCCATTGGAGTTTCAACCCCATGGATTGCACTTTCATCGCCCCAGTGTTAACTCCCTGTGGTTGTTCCTTCCTCGTGCCTCGATCGCATCGCAAGCGTCATTAGCCTTCAGAGCGGTTGGCACTCTCACCAAATACTTAATCTCAATCGCCTCGAGCTTCGTTGATGACAACTTGCTTCGTTCGTTTAGTGTTTGTACTTTCTCCACTTCGCCTCCGGATTCGTTGTTGAGTCATCGCGCAGATTCTCCGACCTTGCCGCAGGTGGAGGGAGTTTCCACCGGGCGTACGTCACCGAGTGACTTGGAATGGGGTCACTCGTCTCCAAACTCCCTACAATTTCTATTGAGTGTTCCGCCGTTGGGCGGTGGTAAAACACCTTCAATAGGGGTTGGCTCGATGGGGTCCCCACTATTCGATTTCATCGCCATTTCCTTAATTCCTTCTTTCGAGTGAGTTTGGGGATGTGGTAGCAAAGAATAACGGTGGCGATTTCTTTGAACCACTCCCATTGGATCAATCTCCACCGTGTTCGAGGACTCTCTTGGTCCCTCCATCATTCTCTTCTCATGAAGAATTCTCGATTCATGCATTGCTCGCTGCATTTGCAACTCTTCTCGTGGGGCAAAGAAGCAGAGTCCGGATCCTCATCATCCGATAAGACATCAAGGAGAGGATGTGTGTGTTCTGTGGGTGCGGGAGATAGGGCGATGATGATGGCTTCTCTCGTGCCTCGCCTTTCCTCTCGCTGTCTTTCCTTCTCCTTGTCCTTGAAGATCTGTAAGATGTCCATTCAGCTTGTCTTCATCCGATCTTTGGGATCACAGTGGTTAGTCCAAGGAAATTTAACAGTTCCTCTTCTTCTTCTATAAACTCGGGCCGTTGGAACTGTTCCTTGATTTACTCAATTTCCATTTCCTCCACTCACGCAGACGATTTTGGATGTCCGGGTAAGGTGGAGATAGCATCATCACATCACTATCACTCTATCAAATTCTTCTTGTGTCTCGATTGCGCGAACTACTGGCTATTTCTTCAGGTTGCCTCTCTCTCGATGACGCTTCAGCAGACTTAGTTGTTTCATCAATTACATCTCGGGGACTCGATCGCAGCGGTTAGCCGTATTTGTTCCGGTGAGTGGCCGACTCGGCCGGTTTTTCAAGCTCGGAGCGCTTGATGATTCTTCTTCGTCTTCTAGTTTGTACCGAGAGGGATTTTCGGTTGAGACGCTTTCTTCCGAGTCTTGGGTGGCGGGGGGCGATGCTTTGGTGTCTTCTTCTCGAGGAGTGGCCGTCTTGGCTTATCGAGATCTCCTCTTTTGACGATCCGAGAAGGTAGTTGAGAGTCCTTCTCGACCGCTCTTCCGGGAGACACGGCTGCGGGGCAGGTGACTCCGGGCGGGCGGAGGAGGTTTGACTTTTCTTTGCAGGGCATCGTCTTCTTAGCGGCAGGGGGCTTTTTCTTCTTTGGTGGAGAGAAAAAATTTGTATCTTCGTGGTCGGTGATTGCCCCTCACTCGTGTCGACTCTCTTGGCGTAGGCTCTCTTCTATGCGCCGAGAGAGGTTTGCTCAACATTATTTTGTTTACATGGAACGCCTTTCCATGTCTAAGAGGAACTCCTTTCACCTCCATCATCCGGCCAATCACTTGAAGGATTTGTTCCCTACATTCTCGCATACCGTAGACAAACTCAAATTTGATTTATTTTCCTTTCTTCAATGATCGCACCATTACGATCAACTTTGCTTTTGATGATTGGTCAAAGCCGCCAAATTTGATGTCAATACATTTGGCAACTATGTCCAATACTTGTGATAATCCTCCTTCAAAGAAATTTGACCCTTGTTGTTTTGGTAAACTATTTTATCAAAGATAGTCGGGCTTGGCTATTTCCTTCCAAGCAAAGCCAGGTTTACATCGCCTTCGTTAATTTCGATGCTCCTTCCGTTGGTAGTGAGCGGTGTTCACCCAAATCCTTGGCGAGATGGTGAGCCGCTTTTCCGTGAAAGATGACTTTATCCCTTCATCGTGAATCTCAAGCATTCACGTAGAATTGTGTGACCTCCTCCACATAGGTCATCGAATATTCCATCATCGTAAACGATTTCATTGGGACGTTTCCAATTTCTCAAGCAATTTTCTTCACTAGGGTGTCATCGGACCCCTGTTTCACCATGCCGTCGAAATCCACAGTAGACCCGGTGTGGATTTGTTTTCCTAACTTGATAAAATCATAGGTTGGTGCCATTTTTCAGGATTTTATCAAAGAAAACTTGATAAAATCATGTGTGATAAGATAGATAGGGTTTTGAGAGAATTTTTGCCTTTGCTTCTGAGAGAGAAATGAACAGTTTTGGTAGTGTGTGAGAGAAACGGACGGAAATGGTTTAAGTATGGTTTATGAAAGGACGTGCGAGTGGTTTTTTGAAATGTGATCGAAATCAACGGTTTGGATTTTGCACGCCGATTTAGCATTTAATGTCTCGTATTTAATGCGGCATCATTTATATCCAATCATAAACTTGGTGTGCAACTTTTGCCTGTACACGTCATAATTATGCCGACGTCATTCTTAAAAGCATTCCCGCTCAGTAAAAATGACTGCGTTTTTGTCACTTTTCTCATAAATGATTCAGCTTTTACCCTCAGCTGATTTAACTCTTCTTCTCACAGTTCTCTTAGTGACTCAACTAACAACTGACTTGGTATAGCTGTCTTTCCGATATAGCTGATTTACTTAGGCGATTTGTGAGTTCACTCTTTTTCCCTTTTTGTGTTCCATTTCTTTTCTTTGATTCTTCCGAGTGTCACCACTCAATTAACCCTAAGTCATGTTTGAGTTCTTCAAATCTTGACTCACATAATGGTTTTGTGAAGATGTCGGCCCAATTGTTTATCGGTTGAGATATATTCCAAGATGATGTCCTTCTTTTCAACATGATCTCTTATGAAGTGATATCTCGACATCGATATGCTTTGTTCTTGAGTGCAACACAGGATTTTGAGTGATTGCAATTGCACTTATGTTATCACACATGATTGGAATTTCTTTTTCCTCAACTTCATAGTCTCTCACCGTTGTCTCATCCATAGGACTTGGGCACAATAGTCGCCCGCAGCCTATGTATTTCTGCTTCACCAGAGGTGGCTATTGAATTTTGCTTTTTGCTAAACCAGAAATCACTGTTTCCTAGCATTTGACATGTGCCTCGTGGTGCTTTTTTTCATCACAACTCGCATCCAAAGATAGTCGAGTCTCGAATAGCCAATTAGCTTGAATCCACCTTCCTTTGGATACCATAAGCCAACTTCTTGGCTTCCTTTCAAGTATCTCAATATTCTCTTATTTCTTTGTCATATGGCTCTCTTTTGGAGCATATTGAAATCTTGCACATACACCTACAAAGACAAAGGTGATGTCCGCCTCCGCTTCTTTGTAAGATAGAGCGATGATCCAATAAGTGCTCAGTATCTTGTTTGATCTATGTGCTT
Source organism: Rehmannia glutinosa (assembly GCA_016081115.2). Lineage (NCBI taxonomy): Eukaryota > Viridiplantae > Streptophyta > Magnoliopsida > Lamiales > Orobanchaceae > Rehmannia > Rehmannia glutinosa. The sequence goes on from JABTTQ020003088.1 coordinate 482,179, forward strand.
GCCATCCGTGCATCCATGTCCATTTTGATGATGTATTCATTGGTATTTTCACAGAAGACTTCTCCTCCATACCAAATTTCTTCATTAAGTCTCTCGTGTATTTTGTTTGACTTATGAAGGTTCCATCCTTCGAGTTGTTTTACTTGGAGTCCAAGGAAGAATGTCGCTCTCCCATCATGCTCATTTCAAATTTACTTTGCATGAGGTTTGAAAATTTTTCACACAACTCTTTGTTTGTGGATCCAAAAATGATGTCATCCACATATATTTGAACAAGTAGTATACTCTTTTTGTCTTGAATTTCGAAAAGTGTTCTATCTACTTTTCCTTTTGTGAATCCATGTTCGGGTTAGGAATTGTGACAAGGTATCATACCATGCGGGTGCCTGTTTCAATCCATACAAAGCTTTCTTGAGTTTGTATACCTTATCTCCAAGAGTCTTTCGCTCAAATCCTCGGAGGTTGTTCAACATACACTTCTTCTTCCAATAAACCATTTAGAAATGCACTTTTTACATCCATATGATATACAATGAAATTTTTGTGAGTGCATAGGGAATAAACATCCTTATAGCTTCCGGTCTTGCTACTGAAGAGCAAATGTTTCATCAAAATCTATTCCTTCTTCTTGGCAATATCCTTTGGCTACTAGTCTTGCCTTGTTTCTTACCACGTAACCTTCATCGTTCATCTTATTTTCGAACACCCATTTGGTGCCAATAACATTTTGATGTGTGGGTCTTTGAACTAATTCCCATACTTTGTTTCTTTCAAACCGATTCACTCTTCTTGCATAGCTTGAATCCAATGTGTGTCGCTCCAATGCTTGTAACACATCTTTGGGCTCTATTTGCGAGATAAAGCATGTGAACATAGCTTCTTGTGAGTTCTGATCTTGTTTTGACACCTTCTCTTATATCTCCAATGACAAGTTCGTGGATGATCTTTCGCCCATCTTACATCAAAGTTGGAATAAGTTATGGATTCACTGTCTTGTACTGTGTTCGCGGGTCGACTCTCTCGTAATCACTTAGCCGCAAATTTTCCATTGCTTTTGAGATTGACTATCTCATCTTCTTTTGAATTTATAATTCCACTTGACCTTCAAAGATAGGGACTCTTCAGTATGGTTGGGTGATTCAAACTTATCACCGACTCTTCAATGTCTTCTCCATTTACATTTGGCTCATCGAATACCACATGAATGGATTCTTCCGCAACCATAGTCCTTTTGTTGAGTACTCAGGCTTTGCTTTCGGTGAGTATCCTAAGAAGATACCTTCATCCTTTAGCATCGAAAGCCTTTAGATTGTCTTTGCCATTGTTGTGGATGAAGCATTTACATCCAAATATTCTCAAATATGCAACATTTGTTTATCATACATCTGTTTTGAGTGTAGCAAAAGTTGTGTTGATTGCTTGACCCAAAATCTTTTGGTAATCCTTGACTAACATGGTCCTTTCGCTTCTTTGAGAGTTCTATTCTTCTTTTCGCAACTCCATTTCTCGTGGAGTCCTTGTCACGATAGTTCATGACCAATACCATTTTCAATACAATACTCGAGTTATTATTCCATTGACAAACTCGGGTTCTGTCACGATCTTATTTTGATAATGGTTTGGCTCTTCTCGTTTTTGAATCCTCTTCATCACCGTGGTAGTTTCTTAGAGTTTCTTTCTTCTTACACGTGAATATTGTCCATGTATATCTTGAGTAGTCATCTACTACCACCAAGGTGTATTTCTTTCCACTTATCTTTGGATGGTTCCATGGGCCAAATAGATCCATATGTAGCGTGAGATGCAATATTCTTGTTGAAGATGGACATGTCTTTTCTTTGAATGAAGATTTGATTTATTTTCCCTTCGACATGCATCACATATACTCTCCTTCTTGTATATCGAGTCCGGAAGTCCTTCCACAAGATTACTTCTTTCAAGCTTGTTAATCGTTTTGAAATTTAGGCGACTCGCTTTTTTTTGTGCCACAGCCAACTTGATTCACCAGGCTCTTTGCTAATAGACAGTCTTTGTGTGTAGCGGTTGACCAATCTACTACATACATGTTCTTTTGTCTCGCATCTTGCAACACAACTTCATTCGATTCAAAGATCCTTGATTTGGCATACACCCATGTTGAATCCAACATTATAGCCCTTGTCACGAGTTGATCGATGCTCGATAAGTTGAAGTTGAGTCCTTCAACATATGCAACATCTCGTGATTTCTAATCCATTCCTCTTGATGGATCCAATGCCTCTTATTTCACCAGGAGCTTCATTTCCTCCAAATATGACTTTTGCTCCTTTAACTTCCTTGAATTTTGACAGATTTTTCTTATTTCCTATCATATGTCCTGGGAGCCCACTATCCATGTACCAGGTTCCTTGGCATTCCGTTGTTCCTTGAACCCGCAATCAAGGAAATTAAGTTTTAGGTACCCATACTTGTCCGGGTCCTGAGGGGTTAGAATTGTAAGATGATCCAACCAACTTATAGCCAAATGATTTGACTCTAAGGGGTTGCCATCTATCAGTGCCATAATCATAATTAATCTTGGCAAATTGCTTGGGGATTTTAGGTTCATACAACTGTCTCTTTTGTCGGTATGCCTGTGTATAGGTTTTAACAATCGCCTTCTTTGGGTAATTGTGGTGTCTCTGAGTATAGTGCTTAGGTGCATATGTGTGTCGATGAAAGCTCTTATACTTTTGGAATGACCTTTCTTTGAATTCTAGGCCTTTGCCATTTGGGCTTATATTCCAAAAGTCTATGCTTTGATGGTTCACATTATTCCAATCACTTGGCTTGGATATTTTCTACCATTCCCATCATATGTATTTCTTTTATAGATTTTCTGGGGTTTTTGGTAGCTCTGCTTCTTCTTTAGAGAGTATTTTCTGTTTGGAGTTTGTTGAGGAACTCGGCTGAATTTCTTCTCAGCTGTCCTTTCAGCGCACTCAACTCGGTTGTTTTCCTTTTCCTTTATAACCAAGGCCGGTTTGCTTGTAATTGTGCTTTGGAGTGAATATGTGTGCAACATTTAGAGTTTTGGATTTTTTAGACTCTTCATGGCTTGAAGATCCTTTTTCCAAAATTACTTTTGAGGTTTGACATAGCACAGAGGAATTAAATCCTAAGCCTGTCTTGTCTCCACATTCTCTTTAACTCATAATAAGATCATCCAATGATTTAGATGCCTCAGTGAATGAGGCAATAACATTTTTGAGGTCATTCTCCCTCTTCTCTATGGCAGCAATTTCTGCTTATTAACTTAGCATTTTTTTTTTAAACTTTCATTCTCATCAGCTATTTGACTTAGAGTACTCAGTTCCTTAGTCAGCTTTGAGTTTTGGCTCTTGAGTAGGCTGTTTTCCTCATTTAATAGTGTGTGTGAGGATTTAGTGTGTTCAAAATCGTTCATCATTTTGCCTAATGAATCATAAAGATCAGTGGGTGATGAAGTGTGTGTGTGTCACTATATCACTAGAGTCCGAGTTTGATGAGTTAGAGTGTACCTCATCTTCTTAGTCGAGGTTGATCTTGTTCCTTGGCCATCAAGCGGATCGGGCTTCTTCTTCGTAGTCACTTGAATAGTCGGCTTCATCGCTTCTCTCAATCGGCTATGTCTTTTGACTTGGTTGTTTTCCAGCGATCTCTGCTGACCAACATTGCCTTTCTCTTTTTTTGTTTCTTTCTCTCAAGACCTTTCTTTCTTCTTCATTCATGTATTTGTTGACTACAGGATATGGGCAAGAAATGGCATAGTGACCTGGTTGTCTACGGTTCAAAGATAGATATTCAACCTTTTGATCGCCTCTTTCCATTCTTGGATTGTCACCCTTTGATATTGACTTTTTGATGATCCGATCTCTTGGTTGGCCTATCTTCCTTGATTTGGAGGAGCCGAGTGTCTTCTCGGAAGATTCGCCCTTTCTTCTCTCTTGTAGTTCTTATTGAAGAACTTGTTGAACCTTTTAACCATCGGGTTATTTCTTCCGGATCAATGACTTCTTTGACCTCGGCTCTCTTCCCATCTTTAACAATTAGAGCAAATTGTTTTGGGTACATTGTCTCTTCCTGGTCTTTTCTTCTCACCAAACTCGTAGGCTTTGAAGTCCGAGAATAATTCATGGTTGGATGTCTTTGATAGGTCCATGGAATGTCTCAGTGCCATCACCTTCATTTCCCATTCATTTTGGAAGACTTTTTAGGATCTTCACACACATTTCTTCGTGTATATTCTTTTCCAAGTGCGAGATAGCTCATTGGTGATTTCGTGAACCGAAAGCGCCCATTGTTCCAGGTTTTCTCCCGAGATCATTTTGAAGTTCTCAAATTTCAGATGCCCACCGATAATTTGTTTTCTTTGATTTGCTTCCGAGCCTTCACAAATCAATGTTAGCTTGTCCCATTTCTTTAGCCGTTTTGCATGATTTGACTTTATTGAACATGGCTTTGTCCAAGGTTTTGTAAAGGATGTCCTTGGCTACATTTTCCAGGTTATATCTTTTCTGTCATCATTTGTCCATTCGGTTCTTGGTTTTTCAACCATGGTTGGTCCGGGAGCAACATCCTCTTCTCTCTCGCATTTGCACTCTTCTTACTGTTTGTGTTCACCTTTAAGATTTGCGGTGGCCCATCCTCTATCACTATCCACATCTCATCATGTAATGCCGATAGATGAGCTCGCATACGAATTTTCCAATCATCAAATTCTTCAATAGTGAACATAGGGATGCGTGTCAAATTTGCTTCCATGATAATAACTTTTAATGATAAAAAGAGTTTTGAAAGTCTAAGTACTAAAGCAGACTTTGAAAAGTTTGGAGATCTAGTTCAAGAACGGTGCGGAGGGTTCAATGAACCAACCGCTCCGATACCACTTATAGGTCCCAAGGGGTGTAAGTGTAAGGTTTAGAAGGGGGGGTTGAATAAACCTTACCAAATTTTCGATTTAGTCCTTTTAAATATTCAGAGTTGATACTACACACAATTTGTGTCCTTGGTGGACAACCAATTTAGTTAATCAATAGAGTTATTCTCTCAATGGACTCAACGAAATTTGTTGATGGAATAACTCACCGGTTGGGTCTAAATTAACTCAAGCGTGGTTTGTTTTTGGAAGACTTAACACCCTTAAGTTTGATTAAGCAAGGATTTAGTGCTTGGTTTAGTACTTAGAGATTATCAAGTGGATAGCAAATTTATCAACAGATTTAAACAATTAAGATGCAGGAATTGAAGTCTTTGAAATGTAAATGACACAATGAAATTTTTATAGAGGTTCGAAGATGGGGTAATTCTTCTACTCCTCTCTTCTCCAACTCCGGAGGAATCCACTAGGTATTGATCATATACAAAGTGGTAGCAGTCCGGATACAAGTCTTGATCACACACGGTGACTTGATCCTTTGGGACTCGATCTGGAGATGCCTTGATCACTCGGTGGCTTCTCGTGACGACTCGAACCTTCTTCACAGGGCGCTTTGCTACTACATGACCCACTTGCTCAAGCTCTTTGGATTTGATCACGAAGCCCTCCAAAAGCTCAAGACTTGGTTCGAGCTTGAACCTTCCTACAATCCTTCGTGGAATGTAGACCCTTGATTTTTCAAGTATTTTCCTCTTCAACCGATTGAAATTATCTTTCCTTCACAGGTGAGTGTTGGATTGATGTTCTTCGTAGTGTAGGCTTGAGGATTGAGAATATTTTAGATTTTCTAATAATTGCTAGAACGTTTTTGGTTCAGTCTCTTCTTGGTCTCAAAGTCATTTCTCGGCCTTTTATAGTGATCTTTCAAAAATTTGCCCGTTGAAGAGATAGCTTATTTTTGAAAGTCATTTGCGGTCGTTGGCTTGTCTTGTTGCGATCCTTGGAATTGCCATTTCCTCGTATGAATTGTTTTTCACCTTTTGAGTTCGACACGGTGTAGTGCTTCCCATTGGTTCATTCCTTTTGCACGCCTCGGGATCGAGCACTCGAGAAAGGTGGTATGGAGATATTACTTGTTTAAGTAATTCTCTTGATTTCGCGGCAACGGATCTTTTTGATTATCTCGACTTGATCGCATTTCTTTGCTTTCCCCAGGTGACTTAGAGTCGCTTCCAATCATTGGATGACTCTTGTCACTTCAACTTGAGACTTGGCTTTTCTTGAGTTGACTTGATCGATACTCCACTCACCGCATCTCACCGCTTCTTGATAGAATTCCGTCTACTCTTCTTTGCCATACTCAATTTGTCTCGCAGTGAGTCTTCCTTCTAGTCTCCGGTTGTCTTCTTGCATGTTAGGGCGTGGTGACTTAACTCACTTGGCAGCATTTTATTTATTACAATGCATTTTATAACAAAAATGGGGTGCCAACTTCCTATTCTAAGTTTTACATGGCATTCATCAAAATCTAAACAATAAATTTCCTAACAAAAATGTTTTATTTTCTCAAAAATCCCCTGACTTATCGGATCGTCTTGACTGATTAATACGCGATCGTGGGGCTACTTCCTCGTCTTGCGATTTCGAATCTATAACGGGACTTATGTTCCACCTAATCTTTCAAGAAATCAAAGATTGCTTATCCTCGCGATAATTATCTTCATCCAAATAACTCTACCAACGCCATAATTGTCTTGCGCAAATTTTCGAAAACTTTCCTAAAATGCTTCCCTCTGAATCAATAATACTACTGGCCTGGTTGACTACCTGAAAGTGTACTTACTTTCCTGTCTGAGTCAACTTGGTGTGTCAAGCTCACAGTCGGAATGGATACGTCGGGGATGGAACCGGGCAGCTCGGCTGCTATTTCACTCTCTGGCCCCATCGTCCTAATCCCGCAACTAAGGGATGGAATTTGTCCAAGGGAAGCGGGTCGTAGTACTTGAGGTATAATCATGATTATGACAAATCAGAGCCTTGCTAGCTCCAACGTGGATTTTGTCTTTGCCTATGGAGCGATAAGGTGTCAGGTCTTGTACCATCATGAACAGGGAGTTACAAGGAAGAACAAAGGAATCGCTGTCTGATCCACACGATTCCGGAGTTGAATGGAAGGTTTGGTTGGCGCTACACATCAGTACGCAACCACTATTTGTAATGAACGGGTTGGCGCTACATATCAGTACGCAACCACTAATTGTCTTGCATAGGATTGGCGCTACACATCAGTACACAATCCTCATGTCGTGCTTGAATCATCGTGCCAGTGTGACCACAAACTATTTCTTAAACTGTATAAATATATTACTTAATATATATTTATCACGATGCTTGTGGGCTATGTGTGAAATCATGCATCATACCTCACGCGTTTTCATACCACCGTTTTCTCGCATTAATTATATATATCGCCACACTTGCACACGATCGCCCCATCCACTGAGATTTCTGTCTCACTCACTCCTCTTTTCTAACCTTTAGATGAAGAGTACGTTGAAGACGTTGAACCTACCATAGATTGAATCCCTACCATTGATGTTGAGAGACATTCCTTTTACTTTTATTGTTCATTGGACTTCTTCATTTTATTTCTGTTTGGACTGTAAGTTAAATTCAGATATTTTGATGGATTGTATTCGGATATTGTCGGACCTTGAGATGTAACTCGTACTTGTGTGTATTTAATTCCGCTGCATTAGACTCTATTTCACTTGGAGTTTTGTATCATTGGTTTAGACTGTTGGATTATTTATGTTTAAGTGATTGATCGTCGTCGCGTCGCGTTTGGGGCATGACAGAAAACCACTTCCTCCACCACTTCTTCCTCCTCCTCTGGGTGTATATTATACAGGAGTCTTCGGCTTACCAGTTGAATGGCTGCTGTAGTCGGCCGCTTACTATCGCCTTCTTCGCATAACTTAGACTTTCTCCCGATGAGATCCCAGGCTTAGGCTACGGACATATTCTTGAAATATCCTTTGGATTCGAGCATCTTAAATTCTTCAACAGATCTTGGCTCGGATCCGTCATCTGGAATAACATCTTGATCCTTCCTTGCTGGAATGCCACCAAATTGTTTCATCACTGCTTCAACGCGGGCATCCGTCTTTTTATCGAACTCTAATCGACCGCTATTACAATCTTTCTTTTCTCTCGACATAGGCACAGCAGAGTGTTCGATCGCGAGTTCTTCGGAAGTTTGCTGATTATTGAGGCTATGACATGACCTTGTTGAGGGGTTTTAGCAATCATTAGTGTCAAATCCTTTGACCTTTCCCCTCAATCGCTTTTCCTTCTTCTTCTCTCAATACCGCTTTTCCTTTTTTCTTCTTTGTTTCTCCCTTCAATTTCTCAACAGCTGCTTCTACCTTTAATTTTCTCAGGTATTCCGCTTCCCCCTTTTTGGCATCATCAAAGGAGAGAGGAACCCCAGGGAACATTCCTGCGAGCATGAAGTTCAGTCTGCTGAGAGCTGAGTTCTTCTTGGAGTCTGCTGCGGCATGTACTGTTTGAAATTCTGAACGAGTGGCCTTTGATTCAGCTGCCACCAGTTTCATTTCAGCCATGAGAAGGCTGAACTTCGTATTCATGTTCTCCTCAACACGCATAATTTCTTTTCGATGAAATTCACGCAGTAACTCCATTTCAGTCGTGTGGGAGGCATGCAATCTCTCCATATAGGCCTGCATCATCTGCTTCATATCAGCATTGTCAGCACTCCAAACGAGAATTTTATTGTATAATGTCTTAAAATATCAAACTTGCTCAAATCGCATTGCACTCTGCTGCTGACACCACTCCCTGATTATTTCCACTATCCCTCTCAAATTGGCTGTGAGGGTGGCATCTCTATTGTCCAGATGCAGATCTAATGAGGCCTGGTGCCGTTCAATCTTCTCAATCTCTCCACAGATTTTCTTGAAGACCTCACGGATCTCAGCTATCACACTTGATTCAGCTGGCGGCCATTCAACATAGAAATTAAAGTCTGCTGGTACAATAGAGTCAGTAGGGATGACTGGATCTTCTCGAAGTGTGTATTTTCGCTGCTCTTTAGTTGTCTCCTCTTCTAGCTCTGGCAGCTCAAGTGAAAAGGGAAATAGTTGCTAAAAAGTATCATCTCGCACATAAGGGATTGAAATTTCAGTATGTGCCTTTGGTGATTCTGGTGGAGTCGTGATCGCTTTGCATTTGTGGGAGCCTCGTGCAGATGACTCCTGCATCACTAGGCCTTGTTGAGTGGGTTGGCCACCGATCGAGCCTCGGCTATCTTAACGGCTTAAGCCTTCGGCCTCAATAGATTTTTCTAATTGAATTACCTGGTCCTCATTTTGTAACATCAGCGTCATCTGAAGATGATGAAACTTGGGGGCTTGGTTCATCATCAAAGTTAAATGTTTGACGAGCAGCTTTGAAACTCGACTGACTCATCTGTGGGAGAACATCCTCAGCTGGGTCCTTTTGATGTGCAGCAGATGTGGACTCAGCTTCATCTTCAGACCCCAGAAATGATATGTCAGGATTTTCCTGGGAGTCATGAAGTGCACTAATCTCCTTCTCAGATTCAACAATGTTGACAGGAGGGATGTTCTGAGTGTTAATTCCCGGGGCATTTCCATCATGTGCTTCGACTGCAACAGCAATGTCCTCAACCTGCAAAACAGTTGACACTTCAGCTAGGACAGACTCAACTGTCCGAGCTTCGTCAATGTCAGTCTGTTGTGGTTCTTTTTCTTTTTCGACTTCGCCTCCTTACTTCATTGTGGAGTCGTCTGCAACATCTTCCAACCCTGCTACAGTGGAGTGAGTTTCCCCCTCAGCTAGCACACCAGCCGAGTGACTGACGATGGGGTCAATATTCTCCAGACTCCCGACTGCTTCCATTGAGTGCTCAGCCGTGGGGGCAGGTGATAAAACACCTTCAGTATTGGTTGGCTGAACTTAGGTGACCAAATTCCCAGTCTCATCGCCACATCCCTAAGACCCATCTTTCAATTACGCAGGGGACGTAGTTGCAACAATAACTGTGGCAATCTGTTGCACTACCCCCAACGGGTCTATCTGCAGGAGAGATTGTGAGGATTCTCCTGGTCCTTCAAACATGCGTTGTTCATGCATCATTCTGGATTCCCTCAAACCTTGCTGCATGTCTGACTTCTCTTGTGCAGCAACGGGATCCATGTCTTCATCACTTTCTGACAGCACATCTACATGAGGATGCGTGTGTTCAGTTCGAAAGAAGAGGACATATCGGCTTTTCGCGAGCTTCTGCTTCCTCGGCTACTTTGGTTTGATCTTTCTCCTTGAAGATTTGTAAAATGTTCAAGCAGTTGTCTTCATCAAGGGCTTGAATCACCTTGGTGATGCCAAGAAATTCGAACAACTCCTCTTCTTCTATGAACTCAGGGCATTCAAACTGCACCCTTGAGTGGCTTAGCTTCCACGCCCTCCATTCTCGAGACGGTCTTTGTATGTCCCGGATATACAGGAGAGTACATGATGACATCATCATCCTCATCCTCATCTTCCTGTCCTTCATTTTCTGGGATGGAAGGTAACATGCTCTGCTGCTCTTCGCCTTCAGCAGCGTCCGTAGCAGGCAGAGAGACAACACTTTCATGTGAGGATTCAATTGTCTCAGCTGCGTCTTTTTCTTCAGCTGTCCTCTCCACAGATGGGTCTTTTGGGGCCCTCACGATCATCCTCAAGCAGACTTGCGCGCCATTAACTATTTCGTAAGATCGCACTTCTTGATGTCGTGATCTCGTAAGTTTTCTCCAGCTGAGTAGCAGACTCAGTTGTCTATTCACGCTGTGAACGCTTGACTAAGCTTATTCGTTTGGTTTTAACCAGAGGGATTTCTGGTTCTGTTTCTTTCTCGGATTCTCTGGCGGCGGGGGCCAGGACATCCTTCTTAGAGGGAGCTGCCTTCCTAGGTTTGGCAGTCCTCTTCTTTCGTGTGGCTGGAGAAGGGATTTGGGCTTCCTTCTCAGCCTCGGCTGCAGGGGAAGGAGACACGGCTGCTCGGCTGCAGGGGCAGGTGCATCCTGTTTCTTTGCTGTAGGGGCAACCTTCTTCTTTGCAGCTTTCTTCTTAGGAGGGGATGTAACAGTTGTGTCTTCGGGTTTAGCTGATTCCCCCTCACTCGTATATGCCCTCTTCGCATAAGCTCTCTTCTAGGCTCCTGAAAGATTAGCCCTGAACATCTTCTTGTTTTCATGGAAGGGCTTTCCATGTTGAAAGGGAATGCCCTTGACTTCCATTAGATGGCCAATTACCAGGCCATAGCCAAGTGATCCTCCAAAGGATCCGTCCTCCTTGTATGTCTTGTTCCCAATGTTCTGGCAGAGTCTGTTGTACATGAACTCAGCCCAGTTGACTTTCTTTCCTTGCATTATCGCAACCATGACGATCAGCTTTGTCTTTGACAACTGATTGAAGTTGCCAAACTTCATGTCTACACACATGGCAACGACATCCATCAACTTGTGATAGTCATCCTTCAACAACTTCTTCTCAGCTGTGTAGACTACTTTCGCAGCACACTCCGGTTTGGCTACTTCTTTCCATGCAGTAGCCAAGCTAACATTAGCTTCGTATATTTCCATCATGCCCTCAGACGGCAGCAAACAGTGCTCCGCAAGGTCCTTAGCAGTGATTATGATATCCTTACGGTGGATAGAATACTTGATGCCTTCATCCTGCACCTCCGTATTTACATAAAACTGTGCCACCTCTTCAGCATAGGTCAGCGAGTACTCCATTGTAAGAAAAGGCTTGAGACCGGACTTTTCTAGCATATCAGTTATCTTCTTCACTAGGGTTTCATTTGAACCCTGCTTTTTCATTCCTTCGAAATCCACAGTCGATCCAGAATGGATTTGTTTTGAGAGTTTAAAAAAATCGAACTTTGGTGCCATTTGCAGAGAGTTTCACCGATTAAAACTTGATAAACTTGCTTGAGAACTGCTAGGGTTTGCGAGAGAAATGAACTTGCTTTTCTTTTGCTTTGAAGATGAACAGTTTTGAGTGTGAGAGAGAGAAAACTAAAAGAAAGATTATATAAGGGTTATGAAAGGACGTGTTTTCAATTTTTGAATTTTGATCGAGATCAACGTCTCAGATTTAGCATGCCGAACCGTATTTAATTTCTCGCATTTAATGCGGCAGCATTTATATCCAATCATATGCTTTCTTTGTGCGACTTTTGATCGCAAGTCATTATTGTTGACATTATCCTTAAAAACATTCCTGCTTATTAAAAATGACTGCGTTTTTGTCATTTATCTATTAAATGACTCAACTCATGTCAATAGTGACTTAACTCAGCTTCTCTCCTTTCATTAGATGACTCAGCTGTCAGCTAACTCGATATAGCTGATTTCACGATATAGCAGTTTCACTTGACTGATGGGAAGAATTTGTTCAATTCTCACTTTTTCATCTTTCATCTCTTCTGATTGAGTCTTCTGAGTATCAACTCAGCTCAATTAACCCTAGCTCATTCTTAAGCTCTTCAAACCTTGATTCACATAGAGGCTTGGTGAATATGTCAGCTAACTGTTTATCAGTTGAGATATATTCCAAGGTGATGTCTTTCTTTTCAACATGATCTCTTATAAAATGATATCTGACATCAATGTGCTTTGTTCTTGAATGCAACACAGGATTCTGAGTAATTGCAATAGCACTTGTGTTGTCACACATAATTGGAATTTCTTTTTCTTCAACTTCATAGTCTCTCAGCTGTTGTCTCATCCATAAGACTTGGGCACAACAACTGCCCACGGCTATGTACTTTACTTCAGCTGTGGATGTGGCTATTGAGTTTTGCTTCTTGCTAAACCATGAAACTAATCTGTTTCCAAGCATTTGACATGTACCCGAAGTACTCTTTCTATCAACTCTACATCCAGCATAGTCAGAGTCTGAATAACCAATAAGCTTGAATCCACCTTCCTTTGGATACCATAAGCCAACTTCTGGGCATCCCTTCAAATACCTTATGATTCTCTTAGCTGCAGTCATGTGGCTCTCTTTTGGTGCAGATTGAAATCTTGCACATACACCTACCGCAAAGGTGATGATCGGCTCGCTTGTTGTTAAGTAGAGCAATGATCCAATCGATTGCTCGTATCTTGTTTGATCTATAGGTTTGCCATCTCGCATCCATGTCCATCTTGGTGATGTATTCATTGGTATTTTCACGAAGACTTTTCTTCCATACCAAATTTCTTCATTAAATCTCTCGTGTATTTTGTCGACTTATGAAGGTTCCATCCATCAGCTGCTTAACTTGAAGTCCTAGGAAGAAAGTCAGCTCTCCCATCATGCTCATTTCAAATTTGCCTTGCATGAGATTTGAGAACTTATCACACAGCTCTTTGTTTGTGGATCCAAAGATGATATCATCCACATATATCTGAACAAGCAGTATGCTCTCTCCATCTTAAATTCTAAAGAGTGTTCTGTCCACTTTCCCTTTGGTAAATCCATTATCAGTTAGAAATTGAGATAATGTATCATACCATGCTCTTGGTGCCTGCTTCAGTCCATATAGTGCTTTCTTGAGCTTGTATACCTTATCTCCAAGAGTCTTCTGCTCAAAGCCTGGAGGTTGCTCAACATAGACTTCTTCTTCTAACAGTCCATTTAAAAATGCACTTTTGACATCCATTTGATATACAGTGAAGTTCTTGTGCATAGGCAAGAAACATCCTTATTGCTTCTAATCTTACAACAAGTACAAAGGTTTCATCAAAATCTATTCCCTCTCCTTGGAAATACCCTTCGGCTACCAATCTTGCTTTGTTTCTTATCACAGATCCTTCCTTATTCATCTTAATTATGAAAACCCATTTTATGCCAACATTCTCATGGGTTGGTCTCTGCACCAATTCCCATACTTTGTTGCTTTCAAACTGATTCAGCTCTTCTTGCATGGCTTGAGTCCAATGTGTGTCGTCTAATGCTTGGGACACATCGTTTGGCTCTATTTGGGAAATAAAACAAGTGAACATTGCTTCTTCCTGAGCTCTGGATCTGGTTCTTACACCATCTATCACATCTTCAATGACTAGCTCGGTGGATGGTCTCTCGGCCATCTCACATCAGGTTGAAGCAAATCGGTTGGGTTGATTGTCTAAGAATGTGTTATCTTGAAAGCGACTCTTTCATCATCATTCAATTGTGCAGATTTTCCGATTGTCTTTAAGATTGACTATCTCATCTTCATCTTGATTGATTACTCTTGCTTTGACTTCAACATAAGGACTCTTCGCATAGTTGGTGATTGACTTATCGCCTAACTCTTCAATGTCTTCTCCATTCACATTAGGTTCATCAAAAACCACATGAATAGACTCTTTCGTGACCATAGTCCTCTTTTTCAAGACTCTATAGGCTTTTCTCTGTTGAGTATCCCAAAAGATACCTTCATCGACTTTAGCATCAAAAGCCTTTAGATTATCCTTGCCATTGTTGTGGATGAAGAATTTACATCCAAAGATTCTAAAATATGCAACATTTGGCTTTCTCCTGTCCGCATTTCATAGGGAGTCTTTGTCACTGTGTCTATTTATCATGCATCTATTTTGAGTATATCATGTAGTGTTGATGGCTTCAGCCCTCCCAAAAAGATCTCCTGTCATGTGTCTGGAACAGCCACTATCCATGTACCAGGTTCCTTGGCACTTAGCTCCTCCTTGAACCTGCAATCAAGGAAGTTAGGTTTTAGGTACCCATACTTGCCTGGGTCCTGAGGGGTTAGTATTGTAAGATGATCCAACCAACCTATAGTCAAATGATTTGACTCTAAGGGGTTGCCATCTATCAGTGCCATAATCATAATTAATTTTGGCAAACTGCTTGGGGGTTCTAGGTTCATACAGTTGTCTCTTTTGTTTGTATGCCTGTGTATGTGTTTTAGCAATTGCCTTCTTTGGGTAGTTGTGATATCTCTGAGTGTAGTGCCTAGGTGCATATGTGTGTTGATGAGAGCTCATGTGCCTTTGGAATGACCTTTGCTGAGTTCTAGGCCTTTGCCATTTGGGCTTATATTCTATAGGTCTTTGCTGATAGTTCACATTATTCCAATCAGCTTGGCTTGGGTACTTTCTACCATTCCCTTCATATGTATTTCTTTTATAACACTTCGGGGTTTTTGGTAGCTCTGTTTCTTCTTTCTGAGTATCTCTGTTTGGAGTTTCTTTGAGGAATCGTCTTTGGATTTCTTTCTCGGTGCCCTCTCAAAGATACTCAAATTTTGTGTTTTCCTTTTCCTTTATATCCAATGCCAATTTGTTTGTGGTTGTGCTTTGGAATGAATGTGTGTGCAACATTTGGTGTTTTGGATTTTTGAGATGCTTCATTACTTGAAGATCCTTTTTCCAAAATCACTCTGGGAGTTTGACTGTGCACAAAGGAATTGAATCCTATGCATGTCCTATCTCCACATTCTTTTTGACTCATGATAAGGTCATCCAACGATTTAGATGCCTTTGTAAATGAGGCTATCACATTTTGGAGATCATTTTCCCTCTTTTCTATAGCAGCTATCTCTGCTATCAGTTTAGCATTCTCAGCCTTCAACTCCTTGTTCTCACAAGCGTTGTGACTTAGAGTACTCAGCTCTTTTGTCAGTTGTGAGTTTTGGCTTTTGAGCTCTTTTGTTCCTCATTTAATAGTGTGTGTGAGGATTTAATATGCTCAAAGTTTTTCATCATTTTGCCTAATGAATCATAAAGATCAGTGGGTGATGAAGTGTGTGTGTGTCACAATCACTATCACTAGAATCTGAATGAGATGAGTTAGAGTGTACCTCATCTTCTTGGTCTGGTTGATCTTGTTCTTTAGCCATTAGACAGATCATTGCTTCTTCTTCAGAATCACTTGAGTAGTCGGCTTCACTATTCTCTGAGTCTGCTGCTTCTTTAGACTTAGTTGTCTCAGCAGTCTCAGCAGCCAACATGGCTTTCTTCTTTTCCTGTCTTCTTTCTCTGAAGACTTTTCTTTCTTCTTCATCCATGTACTTGTTGACTGGTGGATAGGAACAGTCAATTGCAAAATGTCCTGGTTGTCTGCAATTCCAACACAAGTTCTCAGCTCTTTGATCAGCTCTTTGTTATGTCCTTGGGTTATCAGCTCTTTGATACTCAACCCTTTGATGCTTAGCTCTCTTGGGTGGCCTGTCTTCCCTTGACTTGGAGGGAGCTGAATGTCTCCTGGAGGATTCACCCTTTGTTTCTTTTATAGTTCTTATTGAAGAACTTGTTGAATCTTTTAACCATCAGGGCAATCTCCTCCTGGTCTATGGCTTCCTTGACTTCAGCTCTCTTTCCATCCTTGGCTATAAGTGCAATTGTTTTGGGTACAGTTGTCTCCTCTTGATCCTTTCATCTCAGCTCAAACTCATAAGCTTTGAGGTCTGAGAATAGCTCATGATTAGATGTTTTTGATAAGTCCATCGAGTGCCTTAGAGCCATGGTCTTCATTTCCCATTCAGCTGGGAGGCTCCTCAGAATCTTCATACACATCTCTTTTTGTGTGTATTCCTTTCCAAGTGCTGAGAGCTCATTTGTGATTTCAGTGAATCTGGCATCCAGTTGATCCATTGTTTCACCTGCAAGCATTTTAAAGTTTTCAAACTTTTGAACAACAACAGATAATTTGTTTTCATTAATTTGCTCTGATCCTTCACAAATTAAAGTCAGTTTATCCCAGATTTCTTTTGTTGTTTTGCAGGATTTGACTTTATTGAACATTGCTTTGTCCAAAGTCTTGTAGAGAATATCCTTGGCCACATTGTCCAAGTTGTATCTTTTTTTTGTCATCATTCGTCCATTCAGTCATTGGTTTTTCAACTAAAGTTAGTCTTGCCTCAGCCACAACTTCTTCTCCTTCACCCATTCAATTTGCTCTCTCCTTGTTGTGTTGACTTTCAGGATTTGTAGTGGCCCATCCTCTATCACGAGCCACATTTCATCATGTAAAGCAGATTGATTAGCCTGCATATGAATTTTCCAGTCATCAAACTCCTCAATAGTGAACATAGGAATGCGTGTCAGATTTGCTTCCATGATAATAATTTTTGCTAAGAATGAAAGATTTTTAAAATACAAGTGTTAATTTTTTTTAGAAAAGATAGAGATCTGGTTCAGTAACCAGTGCGGAAGGCTCAATGAACCAACCGCTCTGATACCACTTGTAGGTCCCAAGGGGTGTAAGTAAGGTTTAGAAGGGGGGGTTGAATAAACCTTACTAACTTTTTGATTTTAGTCCTTTTAAAGTATTACAGAGTTAATACACAACTAGGTCCTTGAGGGACAACTAAGTTAGTTAATCAGCAAAGTTTGCCACTCAACAGACTCGATAGAGCTGTTGGTAGAACAACTCAGTTGTTTAGTCTAAACATTATCTTGACTGTGATGAGTTTTTCAGCGGAAGACTTAACACCCTTGAATTTGATTTAACTTTGTTTTAACACATGATTTTAGCACTTAGTTAATTATCAGTTGGATGGCAGATTATCAGCAGATATAAGATGAATATGCAGAAACAAAAATATGCTGAAATGTAAATGACACAAGTAATTTTTATAGAGGTTCGAAGATGAGGTAATTCTTATAATCCTCTTTTCTCCAACTCCAAGAGGAATCCACTAAGTAATGGTCAATTCACAAAGTGGTTATCAGTCTAGAGACAAGTCTTGATCACACAGCTGACTTGCTCCTTGGACTCAGTCTGGAGATGCCTTGGTCACACAGCTCGTTTCTCGTTCGACTCAGCTTCTTCACAGGGCAACTGCCTTGCTACTTCAGCTCACTTTCTCAAGCTTCTTGGATTTGATTACGAAACCCTCCAATAACTTGAGACTGGTTCGACCTTGTACTTTCCTACAATCCTCCTTGGAAAGTAGATCCCTTTTGATTTTTCAAAAGTTTCCTCTTCAACAGTTTGAAGTTGTCTTTCCTTCACAGCTTTGTGTTGGATTGATTTCCTTTGAGATTTAGGCTTGAGGATATTGCTTGAATATCTTGAGAATATTTTGCAGGTTACAGTTTGAATAATGCTTGCTCGTTCGTGGTTCAGGTCGGTAACCTTTTCTCAATGAGGTTCCTCAGTCTTTTATAGTGAACTTTCTCAAAAATCTGTTCGTTGGCTTGTCTTTTCTTGGTCTTCAGTCTTGAGATGTAGAACTTTCCTCGTATTAAATGAATGTTCGCCTTTTCGAGGTTCGACACGAGGCAGTTGATGCTTCCCATTGGTTTATTCCTTTTGCACGCTTCCTCGGGATCGAGCACTTTAAGACTGGCAAAGCATGGGTGTATTACTTATTTAAGTAATGTTCTTGATTTCATGGCAAAGCAGATTCTTTTCGATTAACTCCTCTTTTTGCCTTTTTCCCAGGTGACTTGAGTCCGCTCCAATCATTGAAAGACTCATCCGTCACTTCAACTTGTGATGTGGCTTCTTGAGTTGACTTAACTGACTCTTCACACAGCTGTCCCTCATTATTCGTCTTTCGGTCGAGTTCTTGATCTTCTATCTTGGCCATACTGTTTGTTCCTCACGAGTCTTCACTTCACTTCTTCGTTGACTTCTTGTATTTCCACGCATAGCTGACTTGACTCAGCTCATCCAGCCCTATCTATTACAATGAAAGATACAAGGAAAATTGGGTGCCAACATTCTAATCTAAGTTTTACATGGCATTCATCAAAATTTAAACAATAAATTCCCAACACATCTAAACTTACAACCATGACCATATTATCCGAATTTATCACTGAAGTTTAGTGCAATGGTTGATGAAGAACCATTCTTCGATCAGTATTTATTGCCCCTGCACGATTAGTATCTCCCATGAAATCACCATTACCCCTGTTATGACTTGACCCCCTCTCCGCGAATTTGAACTTGCTCGAATTAATCTTTTCATGAGGAATTTGTTCATCCTCGTCCCTGAGAACCTCAAAAGGATTACTAATTTGAACATGCAAATTAGATGTACCCCCTTCCGGAGTAAGACCTGCTCGGGATGTCCGCTTCTTGACTTGCCCCCACTGTTCTAAATCCACAGCTTTACCCTTAGTGGTAGTAGCATGGTCTCGGACTGGAGATCGGCCATGCACGGGACTATAGCCTGGTTTAGCATCATCCACAGTTGTGGATTCTGCATTATGCTTCAACGCTTGATTGTTCGCTTGCCTGCAATTAGCGCCCGAATGTCCAACAATTTAACAATGAGAGTAGAACTCTGGAAAATTTTCGTAACTGAGCGTAAGAACGAACAATGGCCTATTCGTTCTACCGTTATAAATTCCTGCAATGGAGAATTAAATCCAATTCCACAAGAACTCTTACAAAATGTCCCAGTTCTCCCATAATGGAACAACCGTCTATCTGCATAGGCGTGCCAATAGCACTTGCGAGCATCATAATTAATGCAGGATGTCAATATTCCATACTCAATTCGTATATACGAACCCATACCTGAGATTTTGACGAATTTATGCGGTATGGATTGAAGTCCGGAACCCAATTACTGAGACGAATTGAGCCTGGTTTCAGATTCCAGATAGGCCTCCCAAATACTTTGTGTCTGTCATTCACATTCGAGAATTGTATGTTGCATTTACCTTTTCCCAGGGGTATAAGGCGCCATGAACCATCAATATGCCAAACCTCCGAAAGTCTTCGTTTAAGATCCTCTAAACCTAAAGGTTTGGAGCCTTTAGGTAATATTAATCTACCAATCAATGTGTTCCGTAATTCCGCCACCCATTGTTGGTAAATTTCCTCATCTATAGTGACCGAAAAATACTCCCCTTTTTCACAGGTTTCGAAATCTCCCTTGGGGATATCATTTGAGCGAAAGTTTGAGTGATAGTCCCATGCACGTTACTTGTGTATATGGGATTAGGGTTTAATCAGGGTTTTGAACAAAACCTTCCTCTAACCTAGGCGCATGGATACGACTAGGGCACCCTAAAACTGGATCGAAATTATCGATTGGGATGCCTGAAGTCAAGGAATAATTATCTGTTTCATCGGGAAGTTTATGATCTGCAATTTCATGAAATTCGCCTAATGGGTTAGCCGCTGCGTAATGTATGCGAGATGCGTTGTTAGATTTTGATGCAAATTTTATCGATTGTTTATCACCAATACCTGATTTGGTGGTCTCAGGAAATAGTAAAGAATCGAAATCCATAAATAACAGACTAGTAATTGGATTGAAGAAGATGATTATGTTCGAAAATTGTCATTCTCGAGTAAGAATTCTCAAAAACCCTTGCGGCTAGGGTTTCGAGAATACCCGTCGCTACGTGAGGGTCTCCTCACTTTGTTCGTAGCGTTCTATTAATAGCAAATTTCAGAAACACTTGAAAGTGATCCTTTGTGAAGTATGAAAATTCTTGAACTCAATTAAAATACGAAAATTATCTATAAGTGACTATAATAAAATTTTGTTCAATTTTCTTTCAATATATACTACCAAATAATATATAGTCTAGGCCAATAAGAAATTTCACCAAAAATCACTTCAATACTAATATCTAATCAATAAACTATTAAGAAAAACTGATTAATACTAATGAGGCCAGGCTTGAATATAAGGTTTCATTGACCATTACATTAATTTCTAACTCAGTGATTTTAATTACCAAATCAAAATATAAAAGAGATATGAATTGAACCCAAAATTTACATATAAGAAAACAAGGAAAAAATGAAAATGTTGGGGGGGCACCAAGGTGAGTCCGCCCTATAAGTTCATCTGCATAGTTAAAATTTTTATAAATCAAGATGGATATACTTTAAGAATAATTATGTTTAATCACCTTACCTGCATGTTTAAGTTTCAGTATCTCAAAACTATTATCAAAATATTGAACGAGTAATGCTCCTTTGAAGGAATAATTATTGAGAACATACATAAAGTATATATAACCATAATACTTCACGGGAAACGTGAAATAATTCTTATTGTTTTGTGAATACATTGTGTGCAGAAAATCGTAATTATATTTATTTTTATTTAACTACGTCAATATTTAATTATTCACCTACGAATATTCGTCATTGGTTCGAATATTGTCAATTGGTCCATGAGGCCCAAACTATTATTGAGCATCCCATGAAGCTCAGTTTCCTATATCGGGCCCACGCGGTCCATACTGGCCTCCATGGCCCACTTTATCCTACAAGGCTCATGTGGCTCATCCCAGATATAAAAAGGTCACTCCATCTCATTTGTAATTATCTCAGTTAATTACTCTCAGTTAATATTTTCTTTAGTACGCTAGATTTTCTCTACAACTGGTACTAACTTGAGATCAGGGGCCTCCCTGGAACAACCCCACGATACGTCAAATGTTTGCTAAATTGTCGCAGACAAGTTCTCATCTCAAGAACTACTAGCTCAGGAGAAGAAATTGAACTTTTTATGAGAAACCTTGACTAAGATTGATCTGGACACTATGAGACCATTTTTCTTGTGTATATATCTTAAAACCTAAATGGAAAAAATAGTTGAAAACCATATAGTCTATAAGGGTTGTCCCTATGTGAACCTTCACAAGTGACATTACATTCATGCAAATTTTTCTTTGAGGGAACCTCTTCGCCTATGCCACTGAGCGGATGTTGTACTTGCATGCGCTCAAACGTAAAATATAGGGACATAGCTAGAGAATGAAAACGGGAAGGGTAAAATTTATGTTTTCTTGAAAATAGTAGATTAAGAAGTTATTGTGATTTTCTAGCTATGGAGAAAAGATTCTAAGTTTACTAATTATACATATAAAGTTTAGAATATTTTTATAAATTTTATAAAGTTGAGGAGGGCGGTTGATGCGGATAGCCTAGGCAGCCCCAGCTCCTTAAAAACACACACACACACAGAGACATATAAATATATATATATATATATATATATATATAGGGATAGGAGCATATGTGGCAAAGGCCTTACCATATGGCAGTGTGGACCAATCTAAGCCATTATCATGTTTAATCCTAAGGCCAATATTTTTTTGAATTTTTTTTATATTGAATATAGCCCATTTAAGGGAACAATGGATACTTCATCAATATAATCACACGACAGTTTTTGGTAACTTATAACCCCCCCCCCCCCCTTTTTTGGGGATTTCATTAATTCTTTTCCACTTTTTTGCAATTAGATTTTTCACACAAAATAAAACCCCCTTTTTTTCGTCTTTTTCTTCTTTATTCTTCCAATCCACCGTTTCTTCTATTCCTTCTTCATTCTACCACTCGACCGCCGAGAACAAATTGTGTCAATTTTCAAGATTGTCAGGGTTCATTCGACATCAAAATCCAAAATGCAATTGGCGGTATTGGTAAAGGTCGATTCTCAGTTCGATTTTTCAAGTTTTCGGTTGTATATTTTGTAGAAAGGGTTTATCCTTGAGTTTTCTTCTTTTATGTCGATTCGTGATGATGTGTTTTCTTGGTTTTGGAAGTTAGTTGGAGTAAGTAGAGCAGCAATTATTTTGTGTATTTTTGGTGAATCGATCCTTGTTATTTTGGTCTACATTTTACTTAGGAATTATATATGTTTTCTTACCTTGGTATATAGTTAAATCTATTGCGGTGTTTTGTTTAACCCCTGCACCAAAAAAAAAAGAGCCATGGATATATGTATTGGTGCATATTTAGCATTGTTATAACAGTATGAATATGTGTTTTGATGCATTGATAAGTTTGGTAATGTGTATATAATGTCCATGCAATGCATAATGATGAATGGTGTATAAATAATATTATTTTCGTATACAATTAGAGTTCATACAGTGCCCAATTAGTTTAGTTGGTGTATTCTTTTTTATATATTGTGCTTGAGTTCGCATTGTTTAATATAGTTCATGTTTCTCAATACCAGGTTTATAATTTTTAATGGCAAGAAGAAACAGGAAAAGACCTGCATCTCTAGGGCCGAGCGAGGGTGCGCGTAATGTTAACAAGAGGTCCAAGACTGTCAAATCTGCTTTGAAATCTTCAATGCCCAAACTGAGGAAATTGTAGCTTATATTTTTTTGCCCCATTTTGTTTTATTGCACCAATGGAAATGAATAGATGAAAACTTAGCTATAAGTTAGTATACATTTAGTAAATAGTTGGTATACAATTAGTTCAGTTATTTTTATTTTAATTGTGGATATGAATTGATGAAAACTTAGCTATAGATTGGTATACAGTTATGCAATTGTTGGTATACAGTTAGTTTTTATCCGACACATTTGGTTGACTTGTTTGATGTTAACATCGTTTTTTTTTTTTGGCAATTTTGTTTTACGTATTTTTCAATTGGATCTGTTCTATCGATATTTGCAAACACGTGGGTGTTATCAGACAACGCGTAATGTTGAAAATTTGCATATTTGTACACCAAATCAGTTAAATGTACACACAAAATAATTTTCAAAATATACAATATTCTCAATTAAACATCTAACAATGTACTACTGAATACTTATATTATCACCAAATATCGGACAAGTGTACACCAAAATATGATTTCGGGATACCGTAATGAAATTATTTTTATACCATATTTTTATGATTATAAAGCACCGAAGTATGCACATGTATATAACAAAATATGCTTCCAATGTACAATATTGTCAATATTTTTTATACCAATTTAAGTACCAATGTTTAGTCTCAAATAAACATCCAAACACGCCATATTTCATGTTATATTAACACCAAAATATACATATCTATACACGAAACAATGCAACCAGAGCACAATATTATACACATTTGTATACCAAAATACGCATAAAGGGTGAATCCGTTTTTTTGCTCATGATTAGGCGTGTCTGTTATGGAAAGGTGATATTGAATATATCTGATCCCTTGATTTTAGGAAAGTAAATATGGTATTATTTTTACACCATTTTGATAGTTACCGATTTGCCCTTTTTACACATAAAATAATTGAAAAAGGTGTATTTTTAGGCCTAATCTGAACCATTGATTGAATAGGATGGATGGATGGGATCTGTCCACACTGCAACATAGTAAAAGGCTGCCACATGAGATCTCATCCCTATATATATATGCTCTTTTGGTATCTTTATTGGGAATGATGCTTGAACTTACATAAATTGTGCTTTAGTGATAGAAACTTTAAAATTTATTTTTTCAATCTTTTTTATCCTGATGTCATGATTAAAATGGATTTTAGAATTATTCACCCTAGTTGAAAATATGGGGCATCTGCTTAAAAAAGGTTATAAATTGTTAGTCCAAAACTTATAATTATGTTCAAATATCCATTTTTTCCTTTTTCTCATTTATGGGGACCGGTCCGTCTCTCGGTACCGAGACATGTACACTCGGTACCAAGTTATGTACCGCCTCAATTTTTTTGAAAAATGATCGAGTACTACACCAAAAATACACGATGGGTTCACCGTCAGTTTTAGGCAAAATGGCTAAAACCTTTTTGAAAAACATGGCTATTTTTCCTTTAAAAAAAAAAAGTAACATGATTATTTTTCATTTTTATAAAACATGAGTGGCCAATATGGCCTATTACCGCTTATTAGAACTTGGCAACACTTGTATCGCCTGCAAGTGGATATAAGAAAAAAAAGAATTTTATTCATGTTTGTCATGGATTGTTATTCCAAACTTTTAAGGGCCGCCCTATCCTTCCCTAGAAAACAAAGTGATAGCCTTATATTATTAGAATTTGGCAACACCTTATGGGCTACCACTGTTCATATCAAACTTAGTGTATCAACTTGCACATCTTGAATTTGGTCCACTATATACACACCCACGCTTCCAAATTAAAGTTTAACGAAACTTCAGTTACATAGATTTAGTAGAGAAAAAAATATTAGATTTTGTTCGGGATTTTATTAATTAGATTGTTTCCATTCCGTCTTAACTGACAAATTGATGAAATAACTTATGAAAAAGATTACTTAATGATTTGAAATAAATACGTAGTAACTGATCAAATTAAATTACTCAAAATCTACCTAAAATGTTACAGTCTACATAGGAGAAAATTTCTCTTTTGGTGACATAAGAATGAAAGACTGATGGTTTTAACATCATTGTTTCACTTTTAGTCTCATTGTTTTCGGTTTTTAACCAAAAATTGTCTCATAAGACACTTAAAACTTAAATTGTGGCGTGATGTCTCGTTAAAAAAATTAACGAAAAAAGTTATTGATGACAAAAATGGTCACTTAGGACACCAAACTTACATTTTTAACCAAAAATAGTCTCATTATTCTTTTATTGGTCAAATTTAATATTATTGATGATAAAATTATTTTAAATTTTAAATTTTTAGTTATTTATTTAAAATTAATATTGTGAATGTCACACTTGAAAACTAAAAAAATCTCTATCCTGGAAATATTTTTCTAAAAAATATATTTTCCAATGCTTTTTATTTCACTAAAACAAATTCTTTTACTTCAAATATTTAGAAAAACAAATAATTTTTCTATATTTGTTTTTTAGTTTAAACTACTTCTTGATTTTTGAAAATACAAATAATTACAAAAATCACATTTACGTATTGGAAAATACATGAAGTTCAATTATTAATAAAATAAAAAAGTTTACAATAGTATATAATTTCATAATTTTTAAATATAGGAATTATTTTTGAAATTTTTAGAAAAATACTATTAAAAATATTTTAGGATAGTTAGATTTAAATTGATAAATACTAGCAAATTCATAGTTGACATAAAAAGACAATTAATCTGGCTCACAATTTTTTTTCAAATATTATATTTTTATTTTTTATGTTTTGAAATCAAACTTTACATATATACACATACATGCACTAGGTTATATTAGACTAGTACCCTAGGATAAGAACGTTGGGACCCCAAAATAATATATATATATATATATATATATGTGCATGTATTTGATCCTTTTTTCGTATTATACATTCACACAAACAAATTTAATTAACATCTACTCTTAAAAATATTTTTCCAGAAAAATTATTTTTTATAACTTGAATTATAAATTTTATCATTTAGTTTTCCAGGTTAATTTTTTAATTAAAATAAATACTACATGTATTTGATCTTTTTTTTTTTTTACATATTCACACAAAAAAATTAATTAACATCTACTTTTAAAAATTATTTTCCAGAAAATTTATTTTTTATAACTTTAGTTATAAATTTTATCATTTAATTTACTCTGTTAATTTTCTAATTGAAAGAAATGATGAATGTATTTGATCTTCTTTTTTTTTTGTGAATATCTACTTTTAAAAATTATTTTCCAGAAATTTTTTTTTTATAAGTTGAATTATAAATTTTATCTTTTAATTTACTTGTTAATTTTTTAATTAAAATAAATAAAACATTATAACTTTAGTGATAATATATTTTTTAAAATAGGTATTAGTTATATTTAGTTTTGTAACAAGAACAATCATATGAGACTATTTTCAAGCCATGAGAGTAAAATCGCAGGTTTGACAGTCAATTTGACAGGTTTGACTGTCAATTTACTAACGATGGGACCATTTGTGTAACAAGAACAATTTTATGGGACTATTTTCAAGACATGGGACTAAAATCGTCAGGTGCTCAGTCTTATGGAACCAAAGTGAATTTTTCTCGTTACAGAGCGGTTGTAGAAAAATAGAAACCATCAAGCAAAGTTCTCAAAGAAGTTGTTTCTATAAACTTGAAAGTTGAGGTAAATCAGAAAACAGAGTTGATATTTACTACATTTACAAATTAATTATTGTATGTATATAATGTGGTGATTCCAATTTACTTGAAAATTTATGAAATTATATGGCCTACAGATTTAATTTGTGACTCTTCACATTGAGAAAAAGGTCCATGTAGAATAATAAACTTTCAGAATATATACTCTAATTAAGTTATTTTTGTACGTAGTTTCTAAAATGTAAAGTTTATCGTAAGCTCTTCAATAATATGGACTATAAAAGTCTAAAATGTAAAGTTTCCACATACTCAATAACATGGGCAGATATTTGGATAACAGTATGGTTCAAAAAATGGGGGAAATTTGACTTGTAAAATAGATAAGAACCATATATAGAGCAACCCACCCCTAAACCACTACTTCAAATTTGCTAGGAATATATATATATATATATATATATATATATATATATATTAATAAAAATAAAAAATTTAAAAAGGAGAAGGCAATAATAGAGGCAGATAAATCAGTATAAATAGAGCTTCTTTCCTTACATTTGGACACAACAACTTGAGCATAGAACTAACATAGTTTTCTTCATAACAAATAAATACCGAAATCCCCAAATGGCTTATAACCGTGCTTTTACCCTTTTCCTCATTGCCCTCCTCGTCCTTGCGGCCTCAAACCCCTTAGCCCACGGCCAAGTGATCACGCTGCGTGGCCTGACTGTAGGCGGCAACCTTTGTTGCACGTCTAACGGAAATTGTCCTGGCCAAGGTGTTGCTGGGGCGGTTGTTAGCCTGAATTGCTCCATTCTTGGTGCTACAACCACAGTTGGTCAAGCTACCACTAATGTCAATGGATCTTTTAACATTACTGTTCTTGCTTTAACGGGACTTATTCTTGGTCTGCCCACAGTTCCATGCGTTGCCAGTGTTCAACTTCCCCTCAACTCTGTTGTTTGCCCGATTCTTTCTACCACCAATGACGTTCTTATTTCTACTATTCGATCCATTGGAACAATCGTTACATCCACATTGGGGTTGGTTCAAAATGCTGTTGTAAATGGATTTGTCAATGTGGGTGCCTAATTGCCATTATAAGTAGATTTGAAAATTCTTCTCCACTTCAATTTCACCTGATTATGTATGAAAACTAGTATGAATAAGCAATAAGCAATTAGCAAGCATGCATGCAAAGTATTGCTTGTTTTTGTGCTTGTTGATATCCCGTCAACAATATCTATGTAATCCTTACATATTTTGTATCTCATTCTCATAATGGAGAAGAAAGTTGAAATCTTAATCTAGTACTGTTCACATTATCTTTAAACTAATATATTGTGGATGCATAATTTGACATTGACTCATATATAAGTCCTTATTGTATCTCAGAGTTTAAATTATCATAAATCAAGATAGATTTACGTTTTTTCACTAAAGCTAGAGTAATTATTTTTTATCACGTGAAGATTATGATTAAATTGTTAGATAAATGTTTTTATCATGATTTTGATGATTATGTTCGATTTTGTTGAAATAAGTTTTTAAACCAAAACTATGTCCCTAAATGTTCTCTAAATACTTCCGATCAACTTAAAATGTTTTTACTATTTTTTGGAGTATTTCTTGAAGTTTATTTTTCAATAAAACATTGGACAACACATTTGTTTCAGCTCGACTGGCCGCCTATAGGGCAACCGTGCACTGAGTTGAGCCGAGAAACGAAAATGGGACGTAAGAAAACAGGGCAGCGGCGACGGCCGACTGTGGGCGACATTGCACTGGAGTTGGATTTTTGTTCCGCACTTCTCTGTTTCGTAAAATCTTCAAGGGCAACAGAGTCACATACGGCTAGGCGATCGGTCGCACCCCCTTCGACCGGTCCCCCCTGTGTAAAAATTCGCAGAATTCAATTTCAATCTTATCTCTCCGCGACGGTCGAACCCCATGTTTATCAAAGAAACTATCCGCTTGCGTTTTGCATAACTTTTCCCTATTTTGTGGGATTGATTTCTATGACTATATTGATCATTTTAAATGGTTTCTTTTGCAGCAAATCACTCCCCAAGGAGGAGCCAATGTCTGGAAATGAAAGCCAAGTCCTCTCCTATAAATAGAGGCTTCATTCAAGCAACAAGATACAACACACAACATACAAGCAAAGAGCAATTGAGCAAACACTTTCATATATCTTGTTGTATTAGCCTAAGCACTTTCACTTGCACTTATTTGAGGTCTAGGCTTTCAATTCTTGATTACACTTGTACTCATATTGTATCAATCATTATTGAGTTGTAATCTTGATTTTGGTCATCATTCAACACAAGACATCCTTGTGAGTATTCTTGTGGTAAGAATACACTTGGGTGATCTAGGTGATAGGTGTTTGAAGGTTGTGGTAATCTTCAAAGGTGTTGTAAGAGGGTTGTGGTAATCCTCAAGGTGGTGAAAGAGGGTTGTGGTAATCCTCAAGGTGTTGTATTAATTTTTGGTAAATTAATAAAATCTTTTTTTCTTTTTAAAATCCATCCCGGAGATACTGGGGTGGTAGAGGATTAGGCCCTAGGTGGGTTGAACCTCTTTAAATCAACGAGTGTTGTTTATTTTCCGCATTTACATTCTCGTTATCTACTCGTTGTTTCGAAAAAAGGGTGATTTGCGAAAAATCGGCATAATCTATTCACCCCCCCCTCTAGATTATTGTAGCCACTTGGACTAACATAAATTTCATTCTACAATCCGAGTTTCGAAAGAGTACGTATTCCTTTCAAGAAATAATTATTGAGAACATTAAGTATACAACCATTATCTTTTATTTTTTATTTTTAGGGAGAAAAGATTTTAAAATTTAACACCTATATATACATTTACAGTTTAATTATATTTATAAGTTATATGAAGTTTTTTTTAAAATAAATGGAAATATATAAAAAGAAAGGAAAAAGTCCTGATCACAAGCACATCAGGTAGCAAAGGAAAAACAATGCAAAACTTCAGGAGAAAAACTACAAAAAAACTTAAAGACGCAATTTAAATGAAAGGTGTTTATGTGTCAAAGATTTTGGAGTGATATTTTCATTTGTTTTTTGCACGTGCTCAAGTATCGTCTTGATGGTCTGATATACCCTGTGGAATGTCGGCCCAGGATTCTAGAGCCACAATTTTCATAGCCTTCATAGCTTCCGAGGAAGCACATGAGTGAATGATGATGAGTTGAGGAGTTGCCTAGTTTGGTCTTTAAAGCTTCTGATTTGTCTTGTTCTTCTTCATCCACCATATCAGACTAAGGCTTTCATGTTTATGCAGCCATTACTCCGAAACCCTCTGACGGATCGTTAGAGCTAAGGACATAATCATTAGGTGGACAACTTCTAGATACATCTTCCATGGCATCAGAGATCCGCTTCACTCTTTTCATCAAAATTTGGTGTAATCATCGTGTCCTCATGAATAATAACTGAACTCTATTCTGGTGGTTAATAAAGAATCATAGTCCTATTAGGATTGACATTCGAACCTTTGAGGCCCACATCTTCACGGACGTGTGAGGGCTCATTCTCTCCATGCAAATCCTCCGATGTATCACCCAGCACATTAAAAGAATTATGTGTTTGAATACCCAAATGGATGGTCCACCCTCCTTAGGGCTGACTCCTCTTCGTAGAACGGGCTTTTAGGGCTTAACTTGAACCCAAGTTTTTGAAACTACTTCCTTACCCATGTTAGCCGGAATCCTACTATGATTCCCCATCCTAATGGCCGATCGTCCACAAATTGGGCTCTCATCAGTTTGAACAATATCGCTTTTTATCGCATCTTGATGGCGACAATTCGAATACGATGCCCAACAATCGACAATTAATGCAAAAATCCAAAGAAATTCTCATAATTAATCGAAACAACAAGAGCAATATCCCACCCTTTCAACCATAATAAATTCCTGAAGAGATTTATTCAAATCAAGTTCAACTAACACTCAAACAAAATGTCCCACCTCCCCTAAAAACGAAAGACCATCAATTTGTATCGGAGTACCTATCGCACTTGAAATCTTCGTAATTAAAGAGGGATGCAAATACTTGATACATAGTTCATAAATATGAACCCAAACTTGTGCCATAGAAGTATTAATTTTATAAGGAATGAAATCCCAGGTCTAATTAGTGATGCGAATTGTGCCCAGATTCAAATTCCATGAAGCTTTAACGAAAGCACAATTACAGAGTTATATCATTAAATTGTAAGCTAAAATAACCCTTACCTAGTGGTACTAATCGCCAAACATTTTGAATTCTCTAAACGGCATGCAATTTCAATTTGAGCACCTCAACGTGTACAACTTTGCCCCTTTTGGAAGTAGGAGTCGTCCGATTAATAAATCCCGTAACTTCATTGTACGTTGATGGTAAATCCTTTCATCCATCGTTATGGAATACAAATCTCCTTAACTGGAATTGTATTCACAACCATTTCTCGAAAATCTTGATCCGTTCTTGGATGGTTCTTGAGAATCTTGGAAGCATGAGCAATAGGGTGATCTAAAACTTGATAAAAACATGTGGAATATAACGGATCTTGATTTTCTTGATCAATTCTTGCAGCGGTTTGAAACGTTTGTGTAGGAGGATCAAGAAAGGTTGTAAAAGAAATCGTTTGATGTTCTTCTTGTTCGAAGCTTGCACCATTCTTGTGAGTAGTAAAATTAGGATTTTGGGAAACCTTTGGTAAAACCCTAGGAGCAGGGATTGAAGAATCATGAGATTTCATAATTTCAGGAAAAAAAATTGAGCTCCATGAAGAAGATTAAGATTCGCCGACTATGGAGGTTTGGGAGAAGAGAGAAGAGAGCATCTTTTCTCAAAACCCTAAAAAGTCCCATCTTCCCAACTTCCTTCTTATAAGTTGTATGAAGTTGAGGAGGGTGGTTGTTGCCGCTAGCCCTAGCTCCATCCCTAAACACAAACACACACACACACATATATATATATATATATATATATATTTATACAAAAACTTATGTCAGACGACCTAACGGGCCAAAATCTGTTATACGGGTCTCAAAATCGACCAAGTGGCATTTTTGTGTATCCAGGATCTGCATTAGCAGTCTCTCTGAAAAGTATTAGTACATAGTTCACTTGAAAGTAATGATTTTGTGATATTAGATATGTAGTTCACTTGAAAATATTTAATAATCCCCCCAAAAAATAAAGTAGTAGTTTTTTCCGTCAAAAGTATTAGTCATCCTTTTGAAACATATTAGTAGTTCCTCTGGAAAATATTATTTTTTTCTTTGAAAGTTTTTTAGTAATTTTACTGGAAAGGTATTAGTGTTTCTAATAAAACATATTAGTAATCTCACTGAAAAGTATTAGTAGGTCCCATAAAAAGTATTACCTGGGGTTGGGCGGGGTCAATGGATTCATGAGTCAGGTAGATCCATTAAGCTAACTTTGTCTAACTGTTAGACCGTCTAATAGGAGACTACCTTATACACACACACACACACACACATATATATATATATATAATATTCCCTGGACGGAAGGAGCCCCCAAAAATTTTCAAAAGTTCAACCCCTCCCCGAAAGTTTTCCACAAATTTTTTTTGTAGTTAAAATAAATGAAATAATTCCCCACTCCCCCACCCAAAAAAAAAAATTAAAAAATTAAAGCTTCAAATTGTTGTCTTTTGCAATATAAAAAGCCATTAATTATGTTAGTATATGAGTATTTTTTTATCATTGTTTAAATTTATGAAATCAGTCCATTTTTCCCCCCAAAAAACTAAAATCCTGCGTTCGCTACTGTATATATTTGCTCTTTTGGTCTGTGTGACTAAGTTATGCTTGAACATATATGAGCAATCGATGGTACGGGAAGTGTCAGGCTATTTTAATTAATTAATTTTAATATTTCCCGTAACGAATCGTATGTCAATTCCATAGTACTTATGAGAAAAAGAAAGATTTTAGGACAATTCAATAATAAATGGATATATTTTTTAAGTTTTCATTTTCTGTTGTGTCAAAAAAAAAACACAACTTAATGTGCATGTTTGTTTGTCCCTACAGGAAAATAAATTGAACCATGCACTTTAGGAATTAAGGGGTTGTATGGTTTTCAATTCTATGAGAAAAGCCAGTTGATATAAATTGTCAACTTTTTATTGAAAATTGTGCCAAAGTGAATATATTTGGTTATGAATAATTTGATGTAGAATTTATAGGATGAAATTCTGAAAATATTTTTGGTTTAGAACGTTATTTTTAATTTTTTTATTAGAAATTATGATAAGATGGTGATTTCTATACCCGCCCGTTACTTTTCTCTTCAGTTTTTTACCCTCTCCACTTTCTTATGTTTCCATAGCTAGGTTAGAGCATATTCTTACTGAATTCGGAACTCGGATTGGCGCGCATTTTTTTTGCGATTCCACAGTCGATCGTGGCCACGTTCTCCACCATTGCTTTCAGTTTAAGTCGTTCGAGCTCCAACATGTTCTCTGTAGGTTTAATTTTATTTTGAAACCTCTGGTTTTGGTAGTATTTTTAATGGCTCCTAAAAACGCTCCTAAAAACTCTCCTTATAAGAGAATATTGAGAAGTTCTTTGAAGGAAGCAACAGATTCCTCGAAAAAGAGGAAAGTTCAGAAGGGTGTTGCTGGTTCTATGGCTTCTAAGAAGAGGAATGTAGAAAAGATTGTTGAGGAATAAACGGTTCTGGATATTAAATCGCCTTTCAAAGGTGTGAAATCGAATGTTGGTGTTAAAGCTGCTGGGAAGAAGAAGGGTTCTTTTGATGAAACAGATGTTGCTGGGGTATGAGTTTTGTGTATTTTGATTTGTACTCTTTTGTTTGTTTCGATGTTGTTTCTTATTTGTTTCTGTTATGTTTCATTTGTTCTTTTATGTATTTAAATTGAAGTGGTTGTTGATTTTGTGTTTCTTTTGTGTTTCTATTTTGTTTCATTGTTGTCTCTAGGGTTTCAAGTATGTTCTTGACCTGTTGATCAAGTTTATCGCTCGAGTAAATCTTGCGCTTTCCTTTGATGTTATTAAGAATATAAAGAAAACTTTTTAATTGACCCAATGGAGGCATTCAAGAATACATGTTTTGGATATTTCTTGGACATGAAAGAAGTTGATTTCAAAATTCAGCTTATCTATTCGTTGTTGAAACGTCAAGTCATCCACTCGAAGATGGACGAAATTGTTGTGTCTGTGGGTTGGAAGTTGTTGAGGTTTGGGTTGGGGGAGTTATCTATTTGTGACCGATCTGAATTGTGTTGGTGTTAGCCCTTCGTTGTCGGGGGATGTTCGTAGCTCTGTTATATTTCAGAAGTATTTTGCTAGCAGAAACAAGTTTAATAGGCAGTCGATTGCGGAATATTTTTTAATGCGTGTTTGGGGTGATGAGGATTTAAATGCCCTGAAATTGGCTTTACTTTATTTTCTCCATTTTTTTCTTTTAACTTCTACGGGTAGTTCTGTTGAGATGTCATTTTTTGAGTTGGTGGACAAGGATATGGATGTATTTGACACATATCCATGGGGGAGTGAGTTGTTTGATGTTACTATGCATGAGTTGAGGCAGCAAATCTTGTACAGAAACAAACTTTAAGGTGAGGAGAATCCGGGTGGGAAGCGTGCGAAATTTTATAGAATTCAAGGATTTATGTTGGCTTTCCAGATTTGGTTCTACGAGTGCTACCCAGAGGTGAATGGGAAGTTTTGTGCTCTGGTTGATTGTGAGATCCCGAGAATTTTGAACTGGACTTGTTCAAAGTCCGAGAAAGACAACAAAGTTAGGGCCGAAGACTTGGAGATGAAGATCTTCAATCAGTCTGCTGAACAGGCAATATGATTTTACTATTTTTTTTCTTGTTGTTTTGTTTCATTTATGTTTCAGAATTGTTTTTTATTGTTTCTGACTTTTGTTTTATTTTTTCTTATTTCAGTTGGGTTTGAAGAATTTGTGGCCTATT
Source organism: Rehmannia glutinosa (assembly GCA_016081115.2). NCBI lineage: Eukaryota > Viridiplantae > Streptophyta > Magnoliopsida > Lamiales > Orobanchaceae > Rehmannia > Rehmannia glutinosa. The sequence continues at coordinate 516,811 of JABTTQ020003088.1, forward strand.
GAGGATGAGCTTGTGCAGCTGTGCATTCAGACATTTTATGATAAATCAATGTACACCTTCATCCCACTTGACGATGATTTTGTCGTTGGAAAGTTTAAGCGCAAGGAGGCTGTTGTTGGTAGTGGGTCGAATCATACCATTGATGACATTGCTAGGAACCAGCAGTTGTTTTCTAAGGATTTTGAGGTTTTTATGGTTTCCACTACAAAATTCTTGGAAGAACAATTTGCAATTGTTTTCTCTGAGCTTGCTGATATTAAGAGGAAACTAGTGGTTCTCGTACTTTTTTTTGGATTTAATTATAAGTATTTTTTTGTTATCTATCTAGATTTTTCTTTGTGTTTCTTTTGTGTTTGAAGATTGTTTATTTGTTGTTTTTGTTCATCACATGGTTGTTGTTTTTTATGCAGGTTCATGGTGGTGTCAAGGAAAAAGATGGAGAGGATGAGGTTGATGATGGAAATGTGGATGTTCCCGTTGGGGAAGCTAGAAATGCAATGCCTACGGAATTGGGTGATGTTGGTGGTCGTTCTAACGAGCTTTCTGTTGTTGTTTTTGAGAAAAAAAAAATTATGATACTGGTGAAGCTGATCTAAGTACTGCGGAGGGAGTTGCAGCTAGTGGCCTGGTGAGTTTGGAACAGAGCATTGATAAGGTGGTTGATGAATCAAGGAAGGACGGTGGTGAGATGGAGAAGGTGTCTGATAAATCAAGCAAGGATCGTGGTGAGATGGAGAAGGATGCTGATGAATCGAGCAAGGACGGTGGGGAGGAGAACAAATTTCTTAGTTCTCAAGAACTTGACAATCTCAACCTTTCTCAAATTGATGACATATTGAACACTGCAAGTCAAGTTGCACTGGGGAAGGTGTGTTTAAATTATAGTTTCTGTTATTTTGTTGTTTTTGGATTCTGTTTGTTCTTTTTTATTTTATTCCCTTTTGTTTTGTTTTTTTTTGTTTCAGGGTACTTTGAAAAGTCCAGTTGGTGTCTCCTCCGATCTGTCTCCTTCTATGAAGAGGGTTTTGAAACCGTCCGTTGCGGTCAAAACTCCGTTCACCACTAACTTTGAGTCTTCTAGTGATGCTGCCGCTGAAGGTGGTGAACCCGCGGACGTGGTGATTGGATTGGAAGACTTCGGCGACAAAGATGCCATTTTGGATACTAGCGAAAAATTTCCAAAACCCTTGGTGAAGGGAAGGTGCCCGCTGAACGAGAATATGGGTGAAGGTCCGGGGTTAATGGTTCTGTCAGATGGGTTTAACGACTGGCTTGTGGAAGGGTTTGATTCTCAAGGGTATACACCTTTATTATTTTCATATTTGTAATTAATAACTATCTAAAACAATTGTGAAACATTTTGATCTGTCCATGATCAATATCAATACCATAGTTGTAGACTATATCATGGGATATGATATAGCGTGCGGACGACCATGGTCGGAAGTTGATCATATCTTGTTCCCCATACATTGCATTGATATAGAGCATTGAATAATGGGACGGTTGAGTATGAAGGAGAGAACTATCTATCTATACAATTCGATGAAAATGGATGATTCTCTTAAAGTCATTGTTGAAGCTGTGAAAGCTTACAGCTCTCTCCTTCCTCGGTTACTGTCCTTGGTAGCCTTTTATGGTGTCCATCCTAATGCTGTTCTTGGCAAGGGTGCGTATTACGGTGATCAAATTCTGCTATGAAAGTCGTTGTTGTGAAAGACATTCCTTTCCAGACCAATAAGTAAGTATTTTCTATGTATTTTCAATTTGTTTGTTCTTTTTTGTTGTTTTTGTTTGTGTTGTTTTATATGTCTGACTGTCCATTTCTTCATTTCTTTTTGTAGTGACTGTGGCGTTTTTGTTGCGTGTTACGTGGAGTATTTTTTTTGCCGGGAAGAAAATGGATGCTGAGGCCTTTGACGTAGAGAATGAGCGGTCAAGGTTTAGTCATTTGCTCTACAATCACGTGAAGCTGAAGCAACCAAAATGGCGACGAGGATGACAACGACATTGAAATTCTGCCTCCACTCCCTAAGGATTGTAGGGAATTGTTGTTACGAAAATCTTGATAATTTGTGTAATCACCCGAACAAATTTGTCTTAAGTTTGGTACTTTTAGTAGTATATAATATTTGGTATTTATAATAGCTTTCCTTGAAGGATTTGGATCGTTATTGGTTGTTTTGATTCTCGATTAGATTTTATGGGTAGTACGTTTTTGAACAATTTGGAGACGAGTTATGAGATGTTTTTCAGTTAATGGATTGTTGTTGCTTGGTTTGGGATTCAAATTATTGTACGTTTTATGTTACGTTTCTTATGGTCTCTATTTGGTAAATGTTTTTGTTGTGTAATAGAAACATATCTGAAACACATTTGAAACCAACATTTGTTTTGTCATCTTATTGTAAGAAACATATTTGAAACAACATAGAAACAATTTGCTTTTGATTTTCTATATGTCGAAGTTGTATCAATTACACGTATATTTGTAATAGTATTATTCTACTACGAGTCCTATTTTGTTTTTGGTTGATTCCTACATGTTTTTCAATTACGACCAGGATCCCCACATCTTCCACATTTGGTTTTGGCACTTTTCTCCCAAGCTCCCTTGTGTCTTCTTTTCTCTGGCCTTCCAGATTTTGCCTTGCCCTACGGCGGTTGAATCTTCATTGTGTTGATTTCTTCTGGCAGGACCCAGGTATCTTCATGTGGGATTGGATACACTGTTTCCAAATAAGCCGCTTCCATTATTTCCTTCATGTAGTATGACGAGCAGTATTGGTACGGATTTGCATTCAATTCTTTTACTACCGGTAAAGCATGTGGGCAAGGAATTTCATCCATTTGAAACTTGTTGCATGTACAAGTCCTTTTTTCCAGGTCCACAACAAATGTTTTCTCAGCTTCTGTGACTTTGAAGATAAAGTCATTTGATCGCTTCACCTGAAACATAAATGAAACATATAAGAAATATGCTTGAAACAATGGACCATCTGCGGAAAGTTTGTATTAAATTACCCTTAAATTTAGTGAAATGGTGTAGTTTTTCCCCATATACTCTTCAGCTCTTTTTGTCATCCTTGCGAATATTGATCTTGCTTCAATTCGATGTCTGCACGTCCAATCTTGAACTAAAGATCTCAAGTATTCGAGCAAAGCTATTACCGATAGGTCTCTCCCGGCCACTATCACTACATTCAGTGATTCTGCAATGTTTGAAGTCATGACAAAGTATTGTTTGCTCTGACAGTGGAGTCGTGTCCATTTCTCGTAGTCGATGATGGACAAATAGGGTCAAATTTTGTTGTTTATGTTGTCAAGTGCAAACATTTGTTTATGCTGTCAAGTGAAAACAACTAATGTAACTGGAAAGAGGAAATGGGAAGGAGCAGAGCAAAGCAAGAATGAGAATTCACGTTAACAAGAAAGGACTAATGAAGATGCTAGTCCAAATGGACAGACTGACAAGCCACTTTGCCCGGAATGCAAGAGAAATCATTATGGAGAATGCTTAGCTGGACAAGAAAAGTGCTTCAAATGTAAGAAATTCGGGCATAAAGTTATCAATTGCCCATTCAAGAACGAACATGAAAGGAAGGAAGCAGGACAACCGTGAGGCCGAGGCTCGGATATATGTTATGCAAGGAGAATCTAATCAGGAACCGAGTTCAAGGAAATAATGAATGACTAGACTAGGAATTAATAAAGAGGCGCTAGATAGATAAGATTTCATTTCTGTTAAGTTTTTGCATTGTAACTTTATTTTTCTTTGTTATTAAAACATTGCTATTAAGAAAAGTTTTCAATAGATGTTATTTCTTGATCTTTGGCGAGTCAACGAATTTCGAGGACGAAATTTTGTTAAGAAAAGTATATTTAGAATTATTATTATTATTATTATATAATTATTAGTTCAATAATTTTCTTTTATTATTATTATTATTATTTATAACAACCAAGTATCAATAATTATCCAGGCCCAATTTAAAATATTGATTTCTGAAATTCATTATGGGCCCAAAACCTTTCACCCAACTTTAAAAGTCCAAGTCAAATAGGATTCTTTCACAAACCTTATTTATCCCAAACCCCTGAATTTCACCCTATAAATACATATCGTCCTCCTACGATTTTTTTTACCACAGCCGCTACCAAAAAAAAATCTGCAATTCAAAGATCTGCTCCCATCCAAAGTTGTCCTTCCTCTCAATTGGGGTCTTGGTGAGTGTGTGTGCGTGATTTAATTTATATATGTGTATGTGTGTGTCAGTGTGTGCGCGTGAGTCAGTGTGGTATCTGTGTTTAATTGTGTGTGTTATATATATATGTGTATGTGTGCGTCAGTGTGTGTGTGAGAGAGTCATTGTGATGTGTGTGTTAAATTGTGGGTGTGAGTGTGTGTGTTTAAATTGTGTCAGTCTATGTGTTGTGCGTGAGTTATATTGTGTACTAATGTGTGTACTATAGGTATATATAGATGTGTGCGTAAGTTTATGTGTGTAAGTGTGTGCCTAATTTTGTGTGTCAGAGGGTGTGTGTGCAAATGAGTACAAATTTTGTATGGTGGTTTTAAATTGGTGATAGGCTTTTAATAAGACCACCCCAGTTCACTGCAGTTGACATATTTATGTAAAAGCCAATTCAATATTCTTTACATAATTCACTTCTTCAGTTCCTTCTTAATCAGCGGATTCTTTTTATTTAGTTATTTATTTTATCTTAATATATTATTTTACTATATTATTAATTGTACTTTATAATTTATTGTAAAAAACAAAGAAAATGAGGAGTAGAATTTACTGCATTATTACATTCTTCGCACAGATATCTGCGTTTATTCGAGGTGGGGATATTCTACTCACTTTGTTGTTTATTGCTATTAAATGCTTCGTATATGTGTAATCATTTATGTGCAATGTGAAAATAAATTATGTTAGCCTCGTAATAAGAAGTCAGGGATCAAAAGTATCCTCGGTGAACCATGATCTGCTATATTATTCTCAAATGTAAGAAGGTCCGGGATCAAAAGTATCCTCGGGGTGAACCTGCAGTACTTAGTCAGGGGCCGTAAGAAGCTCCGAGATAAGATGTATCCTCTGGGTGTACCCGCAGTACTATAAAGTAACTGGCCAGTCAAAGGAAAATGACAAAGTAAAAGTTAAATTTCATGTTGAATGTTTATGATGATGCTTATGTGTTGTATTTAATCTTGACAAATGTGTCTCCACTGGGCGAGTTGAAAGCTCACCCCATATTTATTAACACTTTTCAGGTTGAGGAGTCTGAGCGAGGATTGGAGGCGGTGGATGCAAGTCAATGATTTTTATTTAATTTGAATTTTTAGAAAAATCTTATTTTATTAATGAATTAGAGTTGCTGTTAACAATTAGTATTTTATTTTTAGTGAGCAAATGTTATGTTTTGAAATTAGACTATATTTTATAAAATCACAGTTGCGCAGCGGAAGAGTGAGGGGATAATTGGGTTTATTAATAAAATGGTTGTCACGCCCCAAACGGAACGCGACGACGATCCACAACTTAAATACAATAACCAAGCAGTCTAGACAAATATCAACGAGAACCCAATGAAACATAGTCTAAATAGCAGCGGAAATAAATAACAAGTACAAATACAACTTACAGTCCACAATCCATAATCCAAATTACATATCCGAAAAACCAACCAAATATAACAACTTAAAGTCAAAGGGTCCTACGCCCTTCAGTTACAAACCGGAATGGAAAGAAATACAAGAGTCCAACAACATCACAAGAAAAGAGTCCAACAACAACAAGAAGAAGTAGTAAATCCAACAAGCGGAGTACAAGGCTCAATCCGTGGTCGGTTCAGCATCTTCAATGAAGTCTTCATCTAAGGTTAGAAAATAGGTGGGTATGAGACAGAAATCTCAGTGGATGGGGTGATCGTGTGCAAGTGTGGCGATATATAGTTAATGTGAGAAAATAGTTATATGAAAACGCGTGAGTATGATGCATGAATTCACACACAGTTTGCAAGCGTCGTGATAAATATATTTAAATAATATACTTATACAGTTCGAGAAAATAGTTCATGGTCACACAGCACTATGTGATTGATCAATAAGACAGTAGGATTGCGTGCGGAAATGTAACGCCAATCCCATGCAAGGCAATTAATGGTTGCGTCTGATTTGTAGCGCCAACAATGCAAAACAAGTAGCGGTTGCATGCATTTGTAGCGCCAACCAAACGAGTCCGATAACTCCGAATCGTGTAGATCGACAGCGATTCCTTCGTTCTTCCTTGTAACTCCCCAAGCAGGATGATCCAAGACCGGTCACCTTATCGCTCCATAGGCAAAGACAAAATCCACAGTGGAGCTTGCAAGGCTCGGATCTGTCATAATCATGATTATACCTCAAGTACTACAACCCGCTTCCCTTGGACAAACTCGTCCCTCGATTTTGCGGGATTAGGACGATGGGGCGGAAGAGTGGAAAAGCGGCCGAGTTGCCGGTTCCATCCCCGACGTATCCATTCCGATTGTGAGCTCGACACACCAAGTTGACTCAGCGAGGAAAGTAAATACAAGTACAGTGATCAACCAGCAAATGAGTATTATTGATTCAGGGAAGCAGTTTAGGAAAATTTTTGAAATAACGCGAGGGCAATTTTGGCGTTGGTGGAGTTTTTGGATAAAGATGATTATCGGAAGGATAAGAAACCTTCGATATCTTGAAAGATTAGGTGGAACATAAGTCCCGTTATAGATTCAAATCGCAAGGCGAGGAAGTCGCTCCGCGATCGGGTATTAATCGGTCAAATTGATCCGATAAGTCAAGGATTTTTGGGAAAATAAAATAATTTAATTAAATCTCCAAGTCAGAGGGTCCAGGACTATTTTAATAAAAGAGAAAATAATTTGAGTTAGGTCCTTTATAAAGAAAAATTGTAATTTAGCCCCGTTTTGTAAAACCAACACTTTTGGGGTTAAAAACTGAATAAATAAATATCCCGACCTTGAAAAATTATGAGGTCAGTTCATAAATTTTCTAAATTGTTCAGATATTCAGGTGTTTGAAGTTTTGGGGTCGAGTTTTTATAAAATTCTCACATTGGCCCCAAATTTGTAAAAATTGCCAATTCATACCTTAAGTTTAAAATAATCGGAACTCACAAACCGGAAGGGCTTTTAATGTGATTCTAGTTGGAAAATATCACTAAAGTTAGTGGGATATTGGGAAAAAATCAGTTTTTAAAAGAAACAAGTGTAGGTCCTTTAACTTTTGAAAAATATCATTTTTGTCCCATTTTGAAATAATTGCCTTTAAGGCTTTTAGGGGTCCAATTGTCATGAAATTTGAAGCTTGGGTCCAAAATATAATTAGGTTATAGTTAAGTTAGTATTTCCAGGTGCATGGGCTGCATAAGTCCCGGAAATTTCATTTGGGTCCTCAAGTTTAGTATTTTACACATTAGTCCCTCAATTTTAGTAAAATTGCTTTCCAAGCCCTAACCACTTGGATTTTTGGAATACTTTTAAAATATGTAATTCCCAGTACCTTAAGAGTAAAAATTTTCAAATTTTAAAGTTTAGGTCTGGTGCAGTTTTAAAAATTGTAAAGTAGCCCTGAAACTTTCAAAATTTTACAATCTAGTCCTTGAGCTTTTAAAGATTGATTTTATTTATCTTAAAACTCTTAAAACTTTATTAAAATGTCCAAAAGTCATTTTTGAACCTGAGAACAGTCCCAAAAATCGAAATTTGCAGAGGGGTCCTTTAATTTTTATTTTCTTGCAATTTTGTCCACCAACTTTCCATTTTTATATTTTTAAGTCCAAAATTGAAATTTAATCAATTATGCTCGACTTGTCCAGGTTATAAGTCATCCAAAACATAGATTTTAAAGATCATACACATGCATGTCCAATACATACAAGAATTCATCAAATAAAACATTAAATTGCACATGCATGCACCTAAAATTCAATAAATAGTAATTTTGAGCAACTCTTGAGAATTTTCATGACTTGATACATAAAATTGACATGCAATACATAGATTATATATATCTCAAGGCTCATGATCAAATTTTCTACATGCATTTTAATAAAACACCTAATAGTTGGAAAATATTTTTCCACCCACCTTAAAATTGGAAATTGTGAAATAAAAGGATAAATTTCACAATTTTTGGATGAGGCTTCTTAGGTCAGCCCCTAAGTTAAGAAATATCAAAAATTTGAAGTTAGAAAAATGAGAGAAAAATTAAGGAGAAAAAGAAGGAGATAAGAAAATGAGAAGGACTACACTTTACCTTGTGTAGTAGGTGTTTGGAGACTAGTTGAAGCTTCAAAATTGGAAATTTTGGTTCAACTCCAAAATCACCTAAGGTCAGCCCCTATTTCTCAAAAATGTAAAAGGGGTGTTAAAATTTGAAAAAAATAGAAGGAATAGGAAAGAAGGGGTCTAGTACTCAATTCTTACCTTGTAGTCCAAATTCTCTACTAGTTCTTCTTCAAGTTTTGAAGTCCTTCTTCAAGATGATGTCAAGCTCTAATATTCAAGTGGTCTTCTAAATGTACCTCCAAATCAAATTCAAACTTAAGTTAAGAAGGTGGAAGAGATGAACTATGTGGTATCAAAAATGGATTGAAGATAAAATTTCTTACCGTGTAGTATAGGTGTGTTCGAATTTTTTGAAGAATAAGGAGGAAAAATCTTGAAAATTTTCCAAGTGTTGAAGAAGAAAGTGAGAAGAAGAGTAGAGAGAAGTTGGGAGTTTAGAGAGATGGAGGAGGATTTTGTGTAGGAGATGAATGTGTTAGTGAAAAAATGAAAATTTGTGTAAAAATGGCCATATTGGCCGTCCACCATGGGGGGGAGAGAGGAATTTTTGTGAAATTTTGTGTCTTGCATTTTGCCTCTTGCATGGGAGACAATTTGAAGGTCAAAGGTATGGGCAAGACATGGTTTGAATGGAATGTTGGAAGACTTCCAACATGTCGGCAAAAATAATATTAAAGAAGTAATGTAAGAGATGATGTGTATAATGTTTGAATTAATGGTATAATTATACACAAGATGACTAAAATAAGGTGTAGGTGTACAAGAGTTGGATGATATTTTTACTCCAAAATTTCCATGTTGGCCGTCCACTATGAGGGCATTATGGTAATTCCATATATATTTTTTTTTGTCCCAAATTTGATGATAATAGATGAAATATGTCAATCTCCAAAATAATTAGTGATTTCCTTGATCACTTATAAGTCTCATGATCACTTAATCTAAATCAAAAACTTAATTCTATAAGGTAAAAGTCTCTAAATTAAATAGTCTCTTAAATTTCTAAGGTGACTAATAAATACAAAAATAGTAATAATGATCAATCAAGTGATCATAAATACAAAATAGAATTAATAAAGATCATGATCACAAGTAATTAAATAAAATGAAATAAAATACAAAATATATATATTATTAATAATTACCCGTCAAAGTGACGCGGTAAAATAGTCGGTCAAACATAGACGACAATAAGAATCAATTATAAGCTCGGAAAAATCGGGGCTTCACATCCTCCCCTCCTTATAAGAATTTGGTCCCCAAATTCTCTTCAGAATAGTTCTGGATATTGATTCCTTATGTCTTCTTCCATTTCCCACGTTGCGTCTTCGTCTCGGTTGTGGTTCTGCCACACTACCTTAACCATCGGGATTTCTCTCTTACGCAACTGTCGTATCTGCTGATCAATGATCCGGATCGGCCTCTCGGTGTAGGATAGATTTTCCATTAGAGGAGATGCTCGGGATCTGGTTGATACTTCTTTAGTCTCGACACGTGGAATACATCGTTTATTCCCGCATATGGTGCTGGTAACTCGAGTTGGTAAGCTAACTTCCCGATCCTCTGTAAAATCTTGTAAGGTCCAATATATCTCGGACTCAACTTGCCTCTTTTCTTCGGATTGATCAATCCTTTCCGTGGTGAGAGTCTGAGAAATACTTCATCTCCGACTTTAAATTCCAAATCCTTTCTTCTCTTATCCGCGTAACTCTTTTGGCGCTCCGAGTGTGCGAATCCGCTCCTTGATCGCTTGACCTTCTCCATGGCCTCCGAACTAAGTCGACCTTTGGAATCGAGGGCGACTTTCGTTTCTCTTTCGGAGTCCATTGGTCATCAATCTCCCAGTGTAGTGGGGATCTACATTTTCGCCCATATAATGCCTCGTAGGGTGCCATTCCAATCGTGGCCTGATAACTGTTATTGTAGGCGAACTCGGGTAATGGTAAGTGCGAATCCCAACTTCCTTGAAAATCCAATATGCAAGCTCGCAGCATATCTTCAAGGGTTTGAATTGTTCGCTCAGACTGTCCATCGGTTTGTGGATGTGCTGATGTGCTGAAACTTAGCGAGGTACCCAATTCCTCGTGCAAGCACTTCCAAAATCTGGAGATAAACCTCAGGTCTCTGTCGGATACTATGTCGACTGGTACTCCATGCAGTCGAATGATTTCTCGGATATAAATCTGTGCAAGTTTCTGCAAGCTATCAGTTTTCTTGATGGGTAAAAAGTGTGCAGATTTCGTGAGTCGGTCTACCACTACCCAAATAGCATCATGGCCTCCTCTGGTCTTTGGTAGATCCGTCACGAAGTCCATCGTTATGTGTTCCAATTTCCACTCGGGAATTCTCAACGGTTGTAGTAAACCAGATGGTCATTGGTGTTCTGCTTTTACTCGTTGACAAGTTAAACATCTCGCAACGAACTCTACTACCTGGTTCTTCATGTTTACCCACCAATAACTCCTTTTCAAATCCTTATACATCTTGTTTCCTCCAGGATGTATAGTGTATCTTGAACGGTGTGCCTCTGCTAGGATTTTATTCCTAATCTGCTCATCATTCGGTACACACACTCGATTCGAGAATCCGATAACTCTATCTTGAATCACGAGAATTCTGATCTTTCTCCTTTAAGTATCTTCTCCTTTAGTTTTTGAAGATGTGTATCTTTCTCTTGTGCTTCTTTGATCTCTTTCAGCAGATTGAGTGTAACCGAAATGTTAGCACATGAAATCTGATTATTGGTTCTCGTCAGATTCCAATTGCTCAACTCTTCTAATGATTCCCACTCTCGAATCATAAGTCTGGCTAAGCTCGCCTTTCTGCTTAGAGCATCTGCTACGACGTTAGCTTTCCCGGGATGGTATTGAATATCAAAGTGATAGTCCTCAATCAACTCCATCCATCTCCGTTGCCTCAGATTGAGGTCTTTCTGGGAGAATAGGTACTTCAAGCTCTTATGGTCCGTGAAAACCGTGAATGTTGCTCCGTAGAGACAAGCGGTGTCTCTATTTCTTCAACGCGAACACTATTGCTGCAAATTCCAAGTCATGCGTTGGATAATTAGCCACATACGACTTGAGCTTTCGTGATGCATAAGCGATAACTTTTCCTTCCTGCATGAGCACTGCTCCTAGTCCTTCTTTTGATGCATCATTGTAGACGACAAAGTTTTCTGTTCCCTTTGGAAGGTCTAAGACTGGGAGTGTAGTAAGTCGTTTCTTGACTCTTGAAACTCGCCTCGCACTTGTCATTCCACTCAAACTTGACTTTTCCGGGTTAGTCGAGTGAGTGGTCCATTTATCTTGGAGAAATCCTGGATAAACCTTCAATAATATCCGGCTAGTCTAGAAACTCCCGATTTTCATTACGACTCGGGTTGTTTCCATTCAACCACTTGTTTGTACCTTGAAGGATCCTTTGCAATCCCGGTGCGAGGATACTATGTGTCCCAAGAACGCGACTTCACTAAGCCAAAATTCACACTGGCTTGAATTTGGCATACAACTTATTCTCTCGTAGTGTCTCCAAAATGATTTTCAGATGACGTTCGTGCTCTTCTCTAGACTTAGAGTATACGAGTATGTCATCAATGAATATCACCATGAATTGATCCAAATAAGGTTGGAAGACTCGATGCATCAGGTCCATAAATCTTTCTTTGGTGCATTCGTTAAATCGGACCGAAAGGCATTACTACAAACTCGTAGTGTCCATATCGGGTTTGAAATGCGATTTTGGAAATATCTCCTTCGCGGATCTTGATTGATAATATCCTTGTTGTAAGTCAAACTTGAGTACACCGTCGCTCCTTGAAGTTGATCAAATAGTTCATCTATCCTCGGAGGGGAAATTTGTTCTTGATGGTCATGCTATTAAGACCACGATAATCTATACACAATCTTAATGTGCCATCCTTCTTTTTGACGAACAGCACAGGTGCTCCCCACGGAGACGTACTCGGTCAGATAAATCCCACATCCATCAGTTTCTGTAATTGCGTTTTCAACTCTTGTAACTCAAGAGGAGCCATTCTATACGGTGTTCTGAAAATCGGGGCAGTCCCTGGTAACACCTCGATGGTGAACTCGACTTCCTTATCTAGAGGGACAGTGGTGAGTTCTTGTGGAAATACATCTGTGTATTCTGATACTATAGGTACTTGGTTAATTTGTGTCTCAACCGTGGGTTTGTTAATTACAAACGCCAAGTACCCTTGAGCCCCTTTAGTGATCGCCTTCCTCGCTTTCATGGTGGAGATGATAACCAAGACGTAGAGTCAACAGTAAGGGAAAGGTATATCCATTAATGTAAAACTTGAATACACCCATAGTACAACAGTAGAATACTGAGTCAAGATACATTGGAACCAAAATACAACAGAATCTAGTACAATAGAAGGTAAGGTACAACACTGGAATAAGCGTCTACAACAACAGAAGTACAAACTAACAATCAGCTAACTAATCAGTGAGATCGCCATCATCGTCGCTCGCAGCTATGTCTATAATCGGGGTTGGGTCGGGCTGAGGTGGCGCCTCGACCTCAGGCGAATCCACGAAGTCCAACCACTGCTCGAATCCCTGAGCCTCATCGAGTGGAGCAGCCTCGAGTGCCTCAGGCTCTCCAATGTCGATTGGATCCTCCTCGGGATCCTCCTCGGCGTCAGGTACGGGCTCCACCTCGGGTGGTGGCAATGGCTGAGCATTAGCTGCCAAAGCAGCCTCCAGTGCGGCGTCTCTCTGAGCTAGGGCCTGTGTAAGGTCCTCTATGTTTGTCATCTGCTTGATGAGGGTCTCCTCCAAGCGCTCGACGGTGTCGCGGGATAGGCGGGCGTCAATCTCCCATTTCTGGCGGCCGTCACTTGCCCTCTTCATCTTCTCTCGCATGTTATCCAGGCGCTCCTGGATACTCTGTATTTGGTTCTCCCGCGCTCTTATGGTGTTGTCGTGGTCCTTGATGACAGTGGTCAGCTCGCTCTTTTCATCTTGGCTCCTCGCCAAGCGCTGAGTCAGGTCCCTATTACGCTGGCGCTCCTCGGCTAGCTCTGAGGTCGTGCGATCACTGTCCCGGTGCCAGTGAATCATCAGTGCCCAGTAATATTCCCGCTCAGCACAGGCATGGAAAACATCCCACCATGAAGGCGGCGCCAGCTCCATCCTGATCAAACAAAACTAAGGCAGACCAGTCAAAGGTAGAGGAAAGATATGGAGAGAATAAGGAAAGAACGAATAAGGGAAATCAGTCAAGAATCAACTAAGTCAAAACAAGTATGACTATGAAATCTCAAAATATGCGTTCTAACTTAGTTCAAACATCAATAAGACGGTTCTATGCCAATTTGAAATCGAATTCACACTTAATTGGTCAAGTCGGCAGATTACCCAAAACACGGACCATCGAGGCTCCAATCTGGGGTCGGCTCGGTGTAAGTTTCTATCTTACTAGCCGAGCTCGATATACCACTCTAACTGTCACGCCCCAAACGAAACGCGACGATGATCCACAACTTAAATACAATAACCAAATAGTCTAGACAAATATCAACGAGAACCCAATGAAACAGAGTCTAAATAGCAGCGGAAATAAATAACAAGTACAAATACAACTTACAGTCCACAATCCATAATCCAAATTACATACCCAAAAAATCAACCAAATATAACAACTTAAAGTTAAAGGGTCCTACGCCCTTCAGTTATAAACCGGAATGGAAAGAAATACAAGAGTCCAACAACATCATAAGAAAAGAGTCCAACAACAACAAGAATAAGTAGTAAATCCAACAAGCGGAGTACAAGGCTCAATCCGTGGTCGGTTCATCATCTTCAACGAAGTCCTCATCTAAGGTTAGAAAATAGGTGGGGATGAGGCAGAAATCTCAGTGGATGGGGTGATCGTGTGCAAGTGTGGCGATATATTGTTAATGTGAGAAAACAGTTATATGAAAACGCGTGAGTATGATGCATGAATTCACACACGATTCATAAGCGTCGTGATAAATATATTTAAATAATATACTTATACGATTCGAAAAGCAGATTCATGGTCACCACACATAATTATGTGATTGATCGAAGACGGTAGGATTGCGTACGGAAATGTAACGCCAATCCCATGCAAGGCAATTAATGGTTGCGTACGGATTTGTAGCGCCAACCAATGCAAAACAAGTAGCGGTTGCGTACGGATTTGTAGCGCCAACCAAACGGGTCCGATAACTCCGGAATCGTGTGGATCAGACAGCGATTCCTTCGTTCTTCCTTGTAACTCCCAGGCAGGATGGTCCAAGACCGGTCACCTTATCGCTCCATAGGCAAAGACAAAATCCACAGTGGAGCTTGCAAGGCTCGGATCTATCATAATCATGATTATACCTCAAGTACTACGACCCGCTTCCCTTGGACAAACTCCGTCCCTCAGTTGCGGGATTAGGACGATGGGGCCGGAAGAGTGGAATAGCAGCCGAGCTGCCCGGTTCCATCCCCTACTATCCATTCCAACTGGGAGCTCGACACACCAAGTTGACTCAGGCAGGAAAGTAAATACAAGTCTGGCGATGCAACAACCAGGCGGTCAGTATTATTGATTCAGGGAAGCAGTTCAGGAAAATTTTTGAAATAACGCGAGGGCAATTTTGGCGTTGGTGGAGTTTTTGGATGAAGAAGATTATCGGAAAGATAAGCAACCTTCGATATCTTGAAAGATTAGGTGGAACATAAGTCTCGTTATAGATTCAAATCGCAAGGCGATGAAGTCGCTCCGCGATCGGGTATTAATCGGTCAAATTGATCCGATAAGTCAATGGTTTTTGGGAAAATAAAATACTTTAATTAAATCTCCAAGTCAGAGTGTCCAGGGCTATTTTAGTAAAAGAGAAAATAATTTTAGTAAGGTCCTTTATAAGAGAAAATTTGTAATTTAGCCCCGTTTTGTAAAAACCAACACTTTTGGGGTTAAAAATTGAATAAATAAATATCCCGACCTTGAAAAATTATGAGGTCAGTTCCTAAATTCTCTAATTTGTTCAGAGATTCAGGTTTTTAAAGTTTTGGGGTCGAGGTTTTATAAAATTCTCACATTGGCCCCAAATTTGTAAAAATTGCCAATTCAGACCTTAAGTTTAAAATAATCGGAACTCACAAACCGGAAGGGATTTTAATGTGATTCCAGTTGTAAAATATCACTAAAGTTAGTAGGATATTGGGGAAAAAAGCAGTGTTTAAAAGAAATAAGTGTAGGTCCTTTAACTTTTGAAAATATCATTTTTGTCCCTTTTTGAAATAATTGCCTTTAAGGCTTTTAGGGGTCCAATTGTCATGAAATTTGAACCTTGGGTCCAAAATATAATTAGGTTACAGTTAAGTTAGTATTTACAGGTGCATGGGCTGCATAAGTCCCGGAAATTTCATTTGGGTCCTCAAGTTTAGTATTTTACACATTAGTCCCTCAATTTTAGTAAAATTGCTTTCCAAGCCCTAACCACTTGGATTTTTGGAATACTTTTAAAATATGTAATTCCCAGAACCTTAAAAGTAAAAATTTCAAATTTTAAAGTTTAGGTCTGGTGCAGTTTTAAATATTGCAAAGTAGCCCTGAAACTTTCAAAATTTTACAATCTAGTCCTTGAGCTTTTAAAGGTTGATTTTATTTATCTTAAAACTCTTAAAACTTTATTAAAATGTCAAAAAGTCATTTTTGAACCTGAGAACAGTCCCAAAAATCGAAATTTGCAGAGGGGTCCTTTAACTTTTATTTTCTTGCAATTTAGTCCACCAACTTTCTATTTTTACATTTTTAAGTCCAAAATTGAATTTTTATCAATTATGCTCGACTTGTCCAGGTTATAAGTCATCCAAAATATAGATTTTAAAGATCATACACATGCATGTCCAATACATACAAGAATTCATCAAATAAAACATTAAATTGCACATGCATGCACCTAAAATTCAATAAATAGTAATTTTGAGCAACTCTTGAGAATTTTCATGACTTGATACATAAAATTGACATGAAATACATAGATTATATATATCTCAAGGCTCATGATCAAATTTTCTACATGCATTTTAATAAAACACCTAATAGTTGGAAAATATTTTTCCACCCACCTTAAAATTGGAAATTGTGAGATAAAAGGATAAATTTCACAATTTTTGGATGATGCTTCTTAGGTCAGCCCCTAAGTCAAGAAATATCAAAAATTTGAAGTTAGAAAAATGAGAGAAAAATTAAGGAGAAAAAGAAGGAGATAAGAAAATGAGAAGGACTACACTTTACCTTGTGTAGTAGGTGTTTGGAGACTAGTTGAAGCTTTAAAATTGGAAATTTTGGTTCAACTCCAAAATCACCTAAGGTCAGCCCCTATTTCTCAAAAATGAAAAAGGGGTGTTAAAATATTAAAAAAATAGAAGGAATAGGAAAGAAGGGGTCTAGTACTCAATTCTTACCTTGTAGTGCAAATTCTCTACTAGTTCTTCTTCAAGTTTTGAAGTCCTTCTTCAAGATGATGTCAAGCTCTAATCTTCAAATGGTCTTCTAAATGTACCTCCAAATCAAATTCAAACTTAAGTTAAGAAGGTGGAAGAGATGAACTATGTGATATCAAAAATGGATTGAAGATAAAATTTCTTACCTTGTAGTATAGGTGTGTTCGAATTTTTTGAAGAATAAGGAGGAAAAATCTTGAAAATTTTCCAAGTGTTGAAGAAGAAAGTGAGAAGAAGAGTAGAGAGAAGTTGGGAGTTTAGAGAGATGGAGGAGGATTTTGTGTAGGAGATGAATGTGTTAGTGAAAAAATGAAAATTTTGTGTAAAAATGGCCATATTGGCCGTCCACCATGGGGGAGAGGAATTTTTGTTCAATTTTGTGTCTTGCATTTTGCCTCTTGCATGGGAGACAATTTGAAGGTCAAAGGTATGGGCAAGACATGGTTTGAATGGAATGTTGGAAGACTTCCAACATGTTGGCAAAAATAATATTAAAGAAGTAATGTAAGAGATGATGTGTATAATGTTTGAATTAATGGTATAATTATACACAAGATGACTAATATAAGGTATATGTGTACAAGAGTTGGATGATATTTTTACTCCAAAATTTCCATGTTGGCCGTCCACTATGAGGGCATTATGGTAATTCCATATATTTTTTTTTGTCCCAAATTTGATGATAATAGATGAAATATGTCAATCTCCAAAATAATTAGTGATTTCCTTGATCATTTATAAGTCTCATGATCACTTAATCTAAATCAAAATCTTAATTCTATAAGGTAAAAGTCTCTAAATTAAATAGTCTCTTAAAATTCTAAGGTGACTAATAAATACAAAAATAGTAATAATGATCAATCAAGTGATCATAAATGCAAAATAGAATTAATAAAGATCATGATCACAAGTAATTAAATAAAATGAAATAAAATACAAAATATATATTATTAATAATTACCCGTCAAAGTGACGCGGTAAAATAGTCGGTCAAACATAGACGACAATAAGAATCAATTATAAGCTCGGAAAAATCGGGGCTTCACAATGGTTCTGCAAATTTTTGGGATGTGTCTTATTTATACGCCATTAAATATGCTTTCTTATTAAATTAAGTTACTTATATATTTTGGAAGTCGGATCGTTACAAGTGGTATCAGAGCAGGTCTACGGTTCTGTAGACTTGTTAAAAAAATGGTCTCTTTTTAAATTTTTAAATTTGGGAAAAAAAATAGTATAGTCACTTCCACCTCCGCCATATCTCGCCGGATTCCTCAAGGTATGCAAGTTTATTATGTCATTATTCAATTTATTCATGATATGTCATGTCACAATATTATGCAGCACATATTATTCATGTCATTATATTTTATTGCATTTATTTCATACTTCTTATTGCATGTGTACTTGCTATATTAGAAGAACTAACTCTAGGCTCCTCGCGAAAAAAAAAGAGGGACTCATAATGAATCAAATAGATTTAATTGTACGAATATATGTATATATAGAGGACTTCTTTATATTATGACTACTATGCGATGATAACTTAAAATAGGTACTAAGAACGTATTGTGTATGAAATAGAGAGATGCCTCCACGGGGACGCCCCCAAATCCCAAACCAGAACAACCTTGGGAACCAAGGCAATGAGGGAAACCCAGTTAACACTGGAAACCAATCAACTCTTTGGAGATCTATACGAGATTCTCAATGTAAACGGAACAACAATGGGGACAATCACAACAACAGTACAGTGGTGGAACAATTTCGCCATTACCGTCCACCCACCTTTAATGGACGTGATGGCCCAAGCATAGTTGAAGAATGGTTACGAGCATTAGAAAGGATTTTCAGACTTATTACTTGTACAGATGAACAACGAGTGGCTTGTGTTGCCTTCTAGCTAACTGATGATGCACATCATTGATGGGAAAGTTACTGGAGAAACAAAATTGAAGAAGAACGCAATGTGTTGGCTTGGAATGAATTCAAAGAAGTAGTGATGGAGAAGTATTTTCCCAGATCCTACCGTGATAAGAAAGAAAACAAAATTTTTGAACTTCAAGCAAAGGAACATGACCGTGACAGAGTACGAGAGGGAATTCAATCAATTGTGTCGGTTTGCTCCACACTTGGTTGATACCGACTTGAAGAAGGCTTTGAGGTTTAGGAGAGGACTGAGATCACAATTATCTGGGATACTGTGAGCACAAGGAGATTTGGAGTACTCTGTGATGGTAAGAAGAGCACATGAGGCAGAGGCGGGTTTAGCTAATGACGAGGATGATCGAAAAACAACTAATGATTTGGAAAGAGGAAATGGGAAGGAGCAGAGCAAAGCAAGAATGAGAATTCACGTAAACAAGAAAGGACTAATGAAGATGCTAGTCCAAATGGATAGACTGACAAGCCACTTTGCCCGGAATGCAAGAGAAATCATTATAGGGAATGCTTAGCTGGACAAGGAAAGTGCTTCAAATGTAAGAAACTCAGGCATAAAGTTATCAATTGCCCACTACTGAAGAACGAACATGAAAGGAAGGAACATACAACCGGAGACAGAGCTCGGATATATGTTATGCAAGGAGAATCTAATCAGGAACCGAGTTCAAGGGAATAATGAATGATTAGACTAGGAATTAACAAAGTGGCGCTAGATAAATAAGATTTCATTTATGTTAAGTTTTTGCATTGTAACTTTATTTTTCTTCGTTATTGAAACATTGCTATTAAGAAGTGTTTTCAATAGATGTTATTTCTTGAGCTTTGACGAGTCAACGAGTTTCGAGGACGAAATTTTGTTAAGGGGGATAGTATGTAATATCCTGATTTTTTTAAAAGTATATTTAGTATTATTATTATTATTATTATTATTATTATTATTATTATTATTATTATTATATAATTATTAATTCAATAATTTTCTTTTATTATTATTTTTTTTATAACAACCAAGTATCAATAATTATCCAAGCCCAATTTAAAAAGTTGATTTCTGAAATTCATTATGGGCCCAAAACCTTTCACCCAACTTTAAAAGTCCAAGTCAAATAGGATTCTTTCACAAACCCTATTTATCTCAAACCCCAGAATTTCACCCTATAAAAACATATCGTCCTCCTGAGATTTTTTTTTACCACAGCCGCTACCAAAAAAAAATCTGCATCTCAAAGATCTGCTCCCGTCCAAAGTTAAACTTCCTCTCAATTGGGGTCTCTTTGGTGAGTGTGTGTGCGTGATTTTATTTATATATGTGTATGTGTGTGTCAGTGTGTGTGCGTGAGTCAGTGTGGTGTGTGTGTTTAATTGTGTGTGTTATATATATGTGTATGTGTGCGTCACTGTGTGTGTGTGTGTGAGAGTCGGTGTGATGTGTGTGTTGAATTGTGTGTGTGAGTGTGTGTGTTTAAATTGTGTTGTAGTGTATGTGTTGTGCGTGAGTTATACTGTGTACTAATGTGTGTACTATAGGTATATATATATATATATATATATATATATATATGTGCGTGAGTTTATGTGTGTAAGTGTGTGCCTAATTTTCTGTGTCAGAGTGTTTGTGCGCAAATGGGTACAAATTTTGTATGGTGGTGTTAAATTGGTGATAGGCTTTTAATAAGACTACCCATGTTCACTGCAGCTGACATATTTATGTAAAAGCCAATTCAATATTCTTTACATAATTCACTTTTTCAGTTCCTTCTTAATCAGCGGATTCTTTTTATTTAGTTATTTATTTTATCTTAATATATTATTTTACTATATTATTAATTGTACTTTATAATTTATTGTAAAAACGAAGAAAGCGAGGAGTAGAATTTATCGCATTATTACATTCTTTCACGAGATATATGTGTTTATTCGAGGTGGGGATATTCTACTCACTTTGTTGTTTGTCACTATTAAATGCTTCGTATATGTGTAATCGTTTATGTGCAATGTGAAAATAAATTATGTTAGCCTGGGGTAAGAAGGTTCGGGATCAAAAGTATCCTCGGGTGAACATGAGATCTTATATATTAGTGTGGGGGGGGTAAGAAGGTCCAGGATCAAAAGTATCCTCGGGGGTGAACCCAAAGATGATTTAGTCGGGGGCCGTAAGAAGGTCCGGATCAGATGTATCCTCTGGGTGTACCCGCAATACTATAAAAATCGCGATCAAAGGAAAAGGACAAAGTAAAAGTTAAATTTCAAGTTGAATGTTTATGATGATGCTTATGTGTTGTATTTAATCTTGACAAACGTGTCTCCACTGGGCGAGTTGATTGCTCACCCCATATTTATTAACACTTTTCAGGTTGAGGAGTCTGAGCGAGGATTGGAGGCAGTGGATGCAAGTCCATGATTTTTATTTAATTTGAATTTTTAGAAAAATCTTATTTTATTAATGAATTATAGTTGCTGTTAACAGTTAGTAATTTATTTTTAGAGAGCAAATGTTATGTTTTGAAATTAGACTATATTTTATAAAATCACAGTGGCGCAGTGGAAGAGTGAGGGGTTAATTGGGTTTATTAATAAAATAGTTCTGCATATTTTTGGGATGTGTCTTATTTATACGCCGTTAAATACGCTTTCTTATTAAATTAAGTTACTTATATATTTTGAAAGTCGGGTCGTTACAATTTGTAAAGGGGAATGTTTTTGAAAATATATGTGAAATATAAAAGAAACATATATGAAACAAACGTGAAACATTATATAAAGAAATATTTACATTTTGTACCTCATTTATTGTTGTTTCGATACTCACGTGTTTGTCTAAGACTATGCATATCCCTTCCCTGAGACCAAAGGTTTGTCTTATCTTTGTGAAAACCACACCCGGCCTCCCATCATTCTTAATCCACTACTGAGAAAAAGCCAATGGAAAAATGCTCCCATTCCCATCCTGTGTGCAGCAGACAACAAAGTCCCCCCATAGCTTGCTTTCAGGAATGTACCGTCAACAACAATTACAGGCATGCAGTGCCTCCATCCTTTTATTGATGCATTGATAGCCATGAACAAGAAAAGGAACGTGTCATCCTCCTTTCTTACTATTTCAGTGATTGATCTGGGATTCGTTTCCTCCAACATGTACAAGTAAGCCGGTAGTTTCTGATAAGACTCATCCAGCCTTCCCCTTATTATTTCCAGCGCTTTCTCTTTTGATCTCCACGCCTTTTTGTAGTCGAGACTTATTCCATGCTCGTCCTTCATGTCTCTACTTATATCTGTTGGCGTGTAGATTGTTTTGATGTTGTTGAGGTACTTTGATTTGATAAGGTCCCCAACTATTTTTGTCGTGGCGTGCCTATTGTCGTTCATCCTCTTATCCAGCAGACATGTGTGTGTTGTTTCATGCTTTCTTACTATGAATCTTGTTGTCCTTGATGTGGATGAGTCTTTCAAATGCCAATTGCAATTTTTATCGAGACACTTTACGTAGTAATTCTGTTTGCACGACTGTTGGGAAATTATTTTGTAGATTTTGATAAATGGCATGTAAAACTTAGATTAGAATGTTGGCACCCCATTTTCCTTGTATCTTTCATTGTAATAGATAGAAATTTGGATGAGTGAGTCAAGTCCTATGCCTGGAAATACAAGAATTCAATCAAGAAGTGAAGTGAAGACTCAATTGAGGAACAACTGAGTATGGCCAAGATAGAAGATCAAGGACTCGACTGAAAACGTAACAGCTGAGGAACAGTTATATGAAGAGTCAGTTAAGTCAACTCAAGAAGCCACGTCACAACAAGTTGAAGTGACAAATGAGTCTTTCAATGGTTAAAGCAGACTCAAGTCAAATGAGAAAAAAAGGCAGCTGCAAAGAGGAGTTAACTAAAAAGAATCCGTTGCACAGAAGTCAAGAACATTACCTAAATAAGTAATATTTCCATGTTGCCAGGTCTTAAAGTGTTCATCCCAGAAGCGTGCAAAAGGAATAAACCAATGGGAAGCACTGCACCTCGTGTCAGAACCTGAAAAGTTGAACATTCATTTAATACGAGGAAAGGTCTACATCTCAAGATTGAAGACCAAGAAAAGACAAGCCAACGAACACTAGTGACTTTTGAAGATCAGTTTATCTCTTCAACGGGCAGATTTTTGAAAGTTCACTATAAAAGGCTGATTCATCTCATTGAGAAAGGGTTACCTTGCACACCTGAACCACGAACAAGCAAGCTATATTAAAACTATAACCTGCAAAATATTCTCAAGATATACAAGCAAAATCCTCAAGCCTGAAACTCGAAGGAAATCGATCCAACACAAATCTGTGAAGGAAAGACAACTTCAAACTATTGAAGAGGAAACTTTTGAAGAATCAAAAGGGGTCTATTTTCCAAGGAGGATTGTAGGAAGGTTCAAGGTCGAACCAGTCTCAAGTTATTGGAGGGCTTCGTGATCAAATTTAAGAAGCTTGAGAAAGTGAGCTGAAGTAGCAAGGCAGCTGCCCTATGAAGAAGCTAAGCCGGACAAGAAGCCAGTTGTGTGACCAAGGCATCTCCAGACTAAGTCCAAGGAGCAAGTCAGCTGTGTGATCAAGACTTGTCTCTAGACTGATAACCACTTTGTGAACTGATCATTACTTAGTGGATTCCTCCAGGAGTTGGAGAAGAGAGGATTAGAAGAATTACCCCATCTTCGAACCTCTATAAAAATCATTTGTGTCATTTACATTTCAGCACTTTTATTTCTGCATACTTACATACATCTACTGATAATTTGCTATCCAACTGATAATTAACTAAGTGCTAAAATCAAGTGTTAAAACAAGTTTAAAACAAATCAAGGGTGTTAAGTCTTCCGCTGAAAAACTCAACACAGCCAAGTTAAGTTTAAGGTTAAACAGTTGAGTTATTCTATCAACAGCTCTATCGAGTCTGTTGAGTGGCTAACACTGCTGAATAACCAACTTAGCTGTCCCTTAAGGACTCGGCTGTTTGTATTAACTCTGTAATATTTTAAAAGGACTAAATCAAAAATTTGGTAAGGTTTATTCAACCCCCCCTTCTAAACCTTACTCACACCCCTTGGTAGGGGTGGGCATCGGGTCGGGTTTTCGGGTTTTTGGGTTGGGTACCCGATGGCGTCGGGTGGCATTTTTTGATACCCGAAACCAAACCGAGGGCGGGTGCAGGCATGTCGACATGTCGGGCACTGAAACCGGTACCCACCCGGTCGGGTTTCGGTACTGTATTTCAATTTTTTTAAAAAAAAAAACCCTGTGGCCTGGGCCTCTGTCTGTGGGCTGTGTTGGAAAATTAATGATTTTATTCACAAATTAATGATTTTCTTCATAAGTAATACCTTGTTAAGTAATGATTTTCTTCACAAATTAATGCAGGGGGTCCATCCTAGAATTTTATTGAGTCATTGACCCTTTATTCCATTGACAAAAGAGGCGTACATCATAAATAAAACCTGCATTTGATTTCAAACAAAAAAAATAAAACCTGCATTTCCATTCATTTTTCCACTTGTGATCCAATAATGAAAAAGTCTTCATAAGTAATACCTGTTAGATAACTGTCACCAACTCACCATTATAGCAATACACACAAATTATAGGCAACTAGATCAAAAATCACCACATAATGTCATAATCCAAGTCTCCAAGATACACAATTTATATAAAGTACCACATAAATAGCATATTCCAAGGTACAAAATCACCACATTATCCAAGGTAGTACACAACAATTCAACATAAAAATTACAACACGTGAATATTTTTCAATTGCCACCATCCAACTCCACCAACATCATTCATCAACGTCTTGCTCGGTTGTTCCTATCAAATATATATAAAAAAAAAAGAATAACAATTTTAATTAGTAATACTACCTTAATCTAAAATGGAACAATATGGTAATTACTAATTAGTAACTAAATAAGCATGGAACTAAGATGTAGAAGATAAACAAATGAAAACCTTTTTAAATTAAGGCATGTGGCTCAATCAAATATCGACAATGCTTGAATCTATCCCCAACTTCGATAATTCTACAAAGAAAAATAAAGAATCAAGACATAAGTTGAATTAAAAAGAAAAATAACAATATAGACACAATAAGTTGAATTAAAAAAACAACAATAAAAATTTAATTTATAAATGACACGTACCTTGATCAATCAATTCCACTTCACTCAAGTCCTCCTCCACAGTTAATGGATTGGCATTCAAACGAAGCCAATCTTGAGCACAAAGAAGAGCTTGAACTATTCTAGGAGACAAAGAACTCCTGAATGCATCAAGAACACGCCCACCATGCTAAATGCGGCCTCAAGCAAATCTGTGGAGACAGAACACCTAATATATCCCGAGCTATCTTGGAGAGAATAGAAACCTGTGAGAATTCTCTTTCCACCATTTAAGTATGCTAAACTCTCCATTATCCTCCTCAAGATCCTCACTCAAATATTTCTCCAACTCTGATTTCACATATTCACTTCTTCCTCCACTCTTATATCGACTATTGAATTGATCAATCAAAAAAGTGCTACTTGAAAATTGAGAGGTACTCACATCTTTCACGAACCACTTGTAGAAGATATTGAACTTGATGAAGGGGTTGCATGTCTCAAACTATCATATCTCAACTTGTATTCTTCAAACAATCCTTGAAAGTCATTCCTTACCTTGTCTTTCATCATCTTACAATTTGCAATATCATTGTACAATTCATCAAATGAAACCTCAAGGAACAACAATTTAAAACGTGGATCAAGGATCACCGCATAATACAAAATCATGTTCATTTTTTCAATTGATCCCCAATATTTGTCAAATTTTTCTTTCATCTTTTAGATATCTCTCTCAATTCAAAGTCATCACTTTGTCCAACCATTGTCTAAGAAGTATTTCCATCGAGCTTATTTCATGAAATACACGGTTAGTTGTGACATATAGTGAACGTAAATGCATAGAGTGAGCTTGTAGAAATGGCCTAAAAATTTCAATAATAAGCTAGCCCTTTCCCAATCATAATCCATTGGGACCCCGTCATATGGTGGCTTTGAAAGATCATTGACATATGCAAGATCCACATCCATATAAGCATCAAATGCTCGTTTAAGGCATGTTGCAGACTCCAACATCAAGTAGGTGGAATTCCACCTAGTAGGCACATCCAAGGTTAACAGCTTATTTGTTTCTAATTTTTTCATACTAACACATTCTAAAAACCTTTTGTACCTAGCTGGAGAATTTCTAATATACCTCACGGCTCCTCTAATACGAGAGATAGCCAAATGCTCATCCTTGCTCTTTAAACCATCTTGCACAATAAGATTAACAATATGTGAAATGCATCTCATGTGTACATACCTCCCTCCTAGAAGATTTGTACACCAATTATCAAATTTTTTTAGCAAGTATGTGATAGCACCATCATTTGAAGAAGCATTATCAACTGTAACTGTGAAAACTCTATCAATACCCCACTCAAGCAAACATTTTTCAACCCCTTTGCCTACTTCCTCACTCTTATGCCCAGTAATTGGACAAAAATTCAAGACTCGCTTTTGCAATTTCCAATCATCATCAATGAAATGTGCAGTGAGACACATGTAGTTCACTCTTTGAATTGATGTCTAAGTATCTGTGGTGATGGAAACTCTTTGAGAGTATTTCTTAATAAATATTTTCAAGCTCTCTTTTTCATCTACGTAAAATTTGTAGATGTCTCTTGTTACAGTTCTTCTTGATGGAATCATGAACATGGGACATGCAATCGACATAAAGTACCTAAAGCCGATGTTATCAACAGTTTTAAAGGGAAGCTCATCAACAATCAACCAATACCTTAATGTTTCTCTTACTTTAGTTTGATCAAATTTCCATGCAACCATATGTGATTCACCCGCTTGACTAGATGTTTGAAATCCAATTCGGGTTTGATTAGTTGCGACTTCATGAGGTTTTTTCTTGCAAGATTCAAAATGGTTTTTTAAAGATGTAGTCCCATGTATTTTTGGATCAGCTTTAATCTCCCTAGCACAATATTTGCATCTAGCCTTTTGTAACTTCTCAATATCACAAAAGTATTTATCAAAATGTTCCCAATATTGAGACCTAGATGAAACTTCTTTCCTAACTCTTTTTTTAGATTGGGGTGTGTCTTCCCTATCTTCTCGATCATATTCATTCCCTACCCCTTGATCAAAATCCAAATCATCCATTTCATTAGAATGAGCAAAAACATTTTGACTAGAAATATTACCAATCTCTTCTCTTGGTAAATTTCCACTCCTAACGGCAGCAACTTGATTTTCCGATTGCGAAACCGACATACTGAAAAAATAAAATAAAAATAATTCATCTTCACATACATTACATAATTAAAAAAAAACATCAAACATTTTTAAATTAACCCAACCTAGTCCCTAGTTATTACACCTCAAGGAACCAGAATAACAAAAAAAAAATTTGACCCAACCTAGTCCCTAAAATACGGGCTTAACTCGAGAAAGAAGCACCAAAAACTCAAATTATCAAACAATAATATTCATTGATTTTAAATTAACAATATAATTAAAATTAGAGATAATTTTTAATTAGCCCATTCAATTTACAATTTAAATTATAATAAAAAAAACTCATAATTTTCGAATTTTGATTCTAAATAAGTAGGGAAGAGAAATGGAAGGAGAAGGGGAAGAAGATTACTGCCGGAGACGAACGTTTCGCCGCGCCATTTGCCGGGAGATTTAACGGCACTTCTGCCGGGCGGGAATCTGGAGGAAGGATGTGCTCGCCGCGCAAGGAACCCCCTCTCTCCATCTCTATTTTCGATTTTTCTCCAAACCCAAGAGGTGTGTTTTATGTTTGTGTAATTGTGTTTGCAAACCCACAGCAACTTACTTGCTGACGTATGGTATGGGGTGTTTTTTTAATTCATGGTCAATCGTCAAATGGGAAGCTAAGTCAACATAAGTTTTTTAATTTTTTTAAAATTGACGGGTACCCGATCGGGTTATACGGGTTCCACTTAAGGAACCCGAACCCCGAACCGACTTTAAAAGTCGGGTATCGGGGTACATGAACCCCGATTGTTTTTAAAAATACCCGACCCGATCGGGTAATTTTCCGGTCGGGTCGGTCGGGTACCCGAAAACCCGACCCCGAATGCCCACCCCTACCCCTTGGGACCTACAACGACTTCTTCACCTTATATTGGAAGTGATGTTTCAACGATAACAACTGAGCTGTTTGATCAATTCCTCCTTAGCATTGTAGACATCTCCCTTTTGGAATTGTTCTTCAGCATGTGTACTTTCTTGAATTTCCGTTATGTCTTCTTCTCCGACCAAATTTCTGCTTATGAGGTTTGCATAGCGATGTAGTCAATCGCGTTTTGGTCCATGTTTTCCTTCAATGAGCTTCTATAGACATGATGCTCGTTCCTTTCGTTGCATTTTGTTGTGTTGTTATTGCCAAGCTCGGCTTCTTTGATTTTGAAAGATAGTGGCCTTCTGAGATCAAAACTATGTCTATGCACAAAGGAAACTTCATCCAGCCCGTTTCTTTGTTTTTCACTTCCAGGTAGAATTTGAGATTGTAATTACTTTCAATCTTCAATGGTGGCAGAGTCTCTGTCAATTTGTATCCAATCTGCATAGCTTCTACATCTTTTCTGTATTGAATATGTTGTTCCAAGATTCCCTTTAGTGTGCTGAATGTGCAGTCCATTGGAATGAGTATTCCTATTATCTCAAAGTTCCTATACTCTCTATTTTCTCCCCATTGTCCATTGTGGTATACGATAGCTGGGATTTTCTCCATGCAACTGTGGAATTCAATGAAATGTTTCCTAAGTGAAACATATAAGAAACATAAATAAAACATGTATGAAACAATGTTTATGTACGTCAAGAAGCAATGTGTTGTATTAGGCGAACGAAACAATTGTGAAACATAAAAGAAACATATGTGAAACAAAAAAGAAACATATGTGAAGCAATCACGTAATGTACTGCATTCAGTTTTTTCCAGATTCACATGATTTATTTGTAGATAATCACGAGAAGCAATTTTTGTAAAATTTTGGATCATAATTCGAACAAAATAAGCATTTTGAAGCTCACAATTGTCAGGTTTTATGATTCACATGCAAAATTACTGGTTCAATTCAATGTCAATTTCATTCAATACACATTGAATCCTAAATTTGTATCTGTAAAATCATGAAATTGATCGAAACAAGGTATTCTCAGAACAAGATAAATAGATCGCGTTGTTGTTACCTGTTTTGGTCTTCTTCTTCCTCTTGATATTGAGCTTGAATTGTGATCTCAACAGTCCAAAGATTTTCTCTCGACTTTTTCCTCGTATCTCTATGTTTCTTTTTTTGTTCTTCATTAATATTTGGGATGGGAGAATTGTATTTTTATCGAGATCTTGTTTTGATGGTCGTGATTTTGAAGGGAAAATGTTGTAATATCAAGAGCGGTATTTTTGTCCACAATTTACCGGATCCGTATATTTGTGAAAGAACTGGGCCTGGTAGGTATTCAGGGGGATTGGGTATGGAAAATGGGGTATTCATGTCCTTTTCCTTTAATTTATAAGTTGTGGGACCCAAGTGAGTGATGTTGGTAGAAAAGTAATTATATATATTTATAGAGAGATGGTTATATGTGACCACCTCATAGGGACCAATCCTAGCCATATATCTAATTTTTTCAAGGGCTGCGATTTAAGAGGCAAAATTGCAGCTAGTTAATTAAACACAGGGGTAAATTAGTCATCCTCCAAAATTGCCTAATATTCACGGGATTTACCTGATTCTATTGGGATCATGCAATCCTTCCAAATCTCATAGCAAAATCAACGTGAACGATCCCCCTACTTCTTCTTTAATGCACTACTGTGAGAAATCCTTCCTCCTTCTTCAACGCACTACTGTGTGAAAAAAGTTGTTGATAATTCGCAATTGTTGGTAGAACTCAACTATAGTTTAAAGGTTGCGTATGAAGATGTAATTTGTTTGTGTCATGGTGCTTTTATATACGATTAAAGCTACGGAATAAACATGTGCTATAGAATCAAAATAGTTCCAACAAAAATCGCAACAAACCAGTACTACATAAGCAACGAATATACATAACATATGCAACACATATATGTTAACTACATAAGCTAGTCATAAGCAACAATCCTATACTACATAAGCAACGAATATACATTACGTATGCACCACGCGTATATTAACTACATAAGCAAGTCATAAACAACAAACACATACTACATAAGCAACAAGCCTATACTACATAAGCAACGAATATACACTACGTATGCACCAGGATACATTAACTACATAAATAAGTCATAAGCAACAAACTCATACTACATGAGCAACAAGCCTATACTACATAAGCAACGAATATGCACAATGTATGTACCACTGATATATTAACTACATAAGAAAGTCATAAGCAACAAATACATACTACATAAGCAACAAGCCTATATCACATAAGCAACGAATATACACTACATATGCACCACGGACACATTAAGTACATAAGCAAGTCATGATCAACAAATCCATACTACATAAGCAACGAATATACACTACATATGCAACACAAATAGATTAACTACATAAGCAAGTAATAAGCAACAATCCTATACTACATAAGCAACAAATATACACTACATATGCAACACATATATGATTAAATTACACATGCAATATGGTTATACTACATATGCAATATTATTATACTACATAAGTAGTTAACAACATAATACAATAGAGAAAAAAAAATGTGAATATGAGCGAATATGGGTTACTCAAAAACTGAAAGCACGTGTCACGTGAAAGGGGGAAGGAAAATGAACGTGATTGAGATCTCATCAAATCTCAACAACTGATTCTATATTATAAAATGACCAATCTACCCTTCTTAGTTGCTAAAACAAAAAAAATATATATAAAACCCTCCTAAAAATCTTGACCACCAAAAAATATTAATCTATGGTTAGGATTGGTTCCTATGGACTCACCCCAATTGGGACGGCCCATTGGATCCATGTCCTATATTTATATATATGGATGAAATTGATAGTGGTGGAACCCACATTTAATATTTAATTTGAAATTGGTAATTTATGTGGATGTGGTGGTAGTAGTGTGGGTTCCAATTATGTAGTATATGTAGAAAATTGGGTACATAGGTGTGAGAATTTAGAATATAAGTTGAGATTGTAAAATCAGAAGTTGGAAATGGAATATTTCTAACGAGATTAAGTAAAACAAACATGATTTACATATTTCAAACAGTAAAAAGTTGGAAAATCTCCAATGTGATGGAAACCATACAACCCCTAAATTTTTCAAGCCTAGACATTCGGGCATAAATTCAAAATGTTTGTTATTCTTCTACAAGACATTATATGTGAAAATCTCTATTTGTCGTCTTCCCAATGAAAAATTCATCATAACCTACTGCATATTCACTATACAACATTAAGCCAATCTACATTTGAGTACAGATTTTCTATACATCCCGTTGCTTTCCTATATATCCAATTTAGTTTCCCCATCTTATTAGACGTGTATTTTGGGTCTCTCTTTTTCCCTTTTTTCCCCTTATGTTTTAGGTCAAAATCAGCCAAGTAGACATTTTTTGATCAAAATTAAGAAATCCCCAAATTGTCTTGCCATGTCAGCGAAATACGGCTCCTAGTCAGGCATCAATTGAGCTTTCTGGCAAAATTGGACCAAATGTCTGAAAAAAGTAAAGCACCAAACTTTAACTACTTAGAGGACTAAAAGTCTGAACACAACAAGTTAATTAGAGGACGGAAATTCTCATTTAGCCTTAAAATATGCATCCCATAGCTTTTGTATCCAAATTTAATCTCTCATGTATCCAATTTATTTTCCCCATCTTTATCATGATGTCATGAATAAAAACTGATTTGAAAAGTTTTACCCCCCCCCCAAGAAAAAGAGCATAAATTGTTATTCCAATACTTATAATTAAGCGGCTAATCCTATATTTCTATCCTCCTTAGCCTCATATATTGTTAAAATTTGGCATCACCTCTATAAACTAGCAGTGTTCATGTCAATCTTAGTGCATGTAATATTCAACTATATATGGCTTTTATCAAGTTGCACAACTTGAATTTGGTCCACTACATACACCCACTTTTACAGCCTCCATCCAAATTAAAGCTTAAAGAAACTTCAGTTATATAGGTTTACCAAAGAAAATTTATTAGATTTGTTTGTAATGACTAATTTCAGAAAAGAGTACTGAAGGATTTGAAATAAATACACAGTAACTGATCAAATTAAATTACTCAAACAAGTACACATATATTAGTATCATTAAATTTGAAATTTGTAATTTTCAACCAAAGCATATTGGAGTATTAATCTGTTACTGTGGAAGTTCACAGTTAGTTAGCTCAAAGTTTATTAGTAGTAGTTATAACTGTCATACCATGTTAGACTAGACAGATTATAGACATAATGAAGAAGAAATGTAAAATGTGTATTCCAAAACTGTATTCAATGAAGCTGAAAGCCAACTTATATACAAGAGTGTTTGGATATATGGTTATAACTACTACTAACAACTTTGTAACTGACTAACAAACTTTGAGCTAACTAATCGCTAACTTCCACAAGAGAATGAGATATACCCAATAGCCTCCCTTCAAAACGCACTGTGTGGTACACATAGAGAAAACTTAGTACACAAGATGTGAAACTTGCTAGTGGACAATGGTTTAGTAAGGACATCAGCAATTTGATCTTGGGTGGGAACATAGCGATCATCAATCTCACGACTCTGAACCTTCTCTCTAATGTAATGAACATCAACTTCTATATGTTTCGTTCGTGCGTGAAAAATAGGATTAGACGCAAGGGCTAGAGCATTCTCATTATCACACCATAGGAGTGAAGGTTGCACAAGAGACAACCCTAACTCAGTGAATAAAGAATGCACCCAAATGATATCAGTACTAGCTGTAGCAAGGGCTCTATATTCAAACTCGGTGCTGCTTTGTGCTACCACATTTTTCTTTTTACTGCACCAGCACTACAAGAAAAACGCTCAAAGACATCGTTTTTTAGCCGATGTCTATGTGAAAACTGACTGATGTCGTAATCGGTGATGTTAAAAGTCTACATATTCAACATCGGTTTTAAGCATGTCAAAAACGATGTTATTATAATGAAAGACATTGTTTTACAATCAATGTTGTTAACTTTGGGGACACTAGCCCAAACATCGTTTCTTTTTAGGAGACATCAATTTTTGACCGATGTTGTTGTTAACCAATGTTATTGTCGTTTCTTTTTAGTACACACTTAATACATCATTTTCTAACCAATGTTATTGTCATTTTAGTATGGTGGATTCAACATCGGTTATTAGATTAAAGATACACTTTCATTTTATTAATTTGGTTTTTAACTAAACATCAACAGTCATCTCCCTCACATTTATTTAACTAATTTATTCACTATCAAAGCAAGAAATAATCACCCACCATCAAACATTAAAAGCTAGAAACAATTAAATATAGCAATATATTGGTGGCAACATTAATATAATTTCCAAAAGGGTCGCTACATTGTCATTAGATCTAAACAACACAATAGTAACCGATCTTGCAAACTTATTAAAACAAATAATTAGAATACTACTAAAACATGTCATTAACAAATTCACGCTAGACTTAAAATGCATGTTCATAACACGGGTATAGGATTGAAGAAGCACGGGTATAGGATTGAAGAAGCACCGTCGCTCGTCAAAGATCCTCTATCAGCCCTGTAAACCGAAAAGAATTGAAATTAAGAAACCTAGAAAAACAATTAAGAAATAAAATTCACCATAAATAACTCATGGAGAAGAAAAAGCGCTTACGTGGACCATTCTGTTAATGTAAGCGGACACTACTTTCCAATGTGGATCACCTGCATTAAGAATTAATTTGGGGTAAATATTATTCTATTATAAACATTGGTTTTGGTAGGAACAACTCTAAACAACGCAAATACTAAACGACACAAATCATTTTCAAAAGGGTCAATATACCACATCAAGTCCAAACATGCACAATAATATATACACTACCCTCAAGTCCAAGAGATTGTTGAGCTGAATATATATGGGGGTACGTAGTTGTGCTCGTTAATGTGGCACTTATTGCTTATGCCACCTGCAACTTTACATCAGGAAAAACAAGAGAAAAACTAGTAATTAGGTTTCTCCAATGACCACAGAGGTATATATATTGGGTGAATACAACTCCAACAACAAGAATAAAAAAATCATCTATACCTTACCAAAACTGAAAACTGTTAATTGAAATTCATTGTCTTTTACAATTTTCTACAAACCTTCTTGAGGAACTAATTTCACTTAATAATGAGTTCATGAAAGTATATGTTATCCTCACTTAGGGATCATTATGTGGATCATCACTAAGGGATTCACACAAGGACTTGATGTATGAGTCTGTTATCTAACAACATGTTGGAAGAAGTTAACAACAAAGTAGCTTGATACGCCATTTTTTTGACTTACTTAGTTCCTCTAATGGATCATGCAACTAAGTTTCGATGCTATTGTTGTGACAGATATCAAATTATGAAGTTTTTTGTTTTTTTTTCCTTAACTTGATTGTTAGTTTGCTGTTTGTTCTGGATATTGGAGAAGTCTGGTGGTTTAATTACTAGCATAGTTGTTTATTTCTTTTTGTGCTATGTTTTGCATTTTTGCAGGAAGTCATGTAGGAAGCATAATGGAGGAGGGCCAAACTCAATGCAACTTTCGTACACATTCACACAGACCTCGGAATGTGAGAAGCAAACGAGAGGCAAAGCCAAGTGATCCTGAAGTTATTCTATGAACGTTCTCTACATTATGGTAGACAATCAACTAGCCACAAATTCACAGTTCATGAAAGCAAACCAATAGATGTACTTCAAAGTTGAACACCATTAATTTTAAGCAAAGAAAATAAGGAACAATTTAGTGGAATGCATGATTAGCTTCCTCCTATCAACTTGTCTATCCATTATCTTAACATCGTTATATTTTAGTTAGTGCGTGATAATCCTATTGAATGGAGCAGTTAACCTCTTTCTTAGTTCAAAATCATATGGATAGGGGACAGGGTCACAGATCACCAAAAATCATTTTTACCGGGTCGAATAGGTAGCAAGGTTTTCTCGATAAGTGCCATAAATAGTTCAATCTTTTGCTTGTGAAGTGATGCTATGAATTCTTTTCTTTCTTCTTCGCTCTTTGGTGCCTTGTTTGGCCAGCCTACCTGTTTGATACATGTTTTTATATTAATTTTGATGATTTTATTTTATCACCAAAACAATGTTTTTAAAGGTTGTCCAAATACTCCTAAATGATTTAAAATGTTTTTAATATTTTCCGGAGTATTTTCTCAAAGTTTATTTTCGTCTAAATTGGACAACGCTTTTAATGATTTTACGTTATTGGGTTTTCACTCTCAAACGATGTTTCTAAATGTTGTCCTAATACTTCCGATCGGTTTAAAATGTTTTTACTAAATTTTCGGAGTATTTCTTGAGTTTTATTTTCGACACAAATTGGACAATATTTATGTCTCGTGGTCGACCGTCGCCGCCCATAGGGCAACCCATACCCGAAGATGTTTTTAGAAACAGAAAATGAGACGGAAAGAAAAACAAGCAGTCGACTGGCCGCTTCTGGCGTCGACGGTCGGTCGCCGTCGGTCGCCAGTGGCGGACCGGTACCGCAAGTGTGTTTTGAAACGTAACGTTTAATCCTTGCAAAATCCATGAGGGGGACCGGTTGGGGTGATGGTCGACGGCCGAGGTAGACGTCGACCGGTCGCCGTGTTATTTTTTTGTGTATTCTTTTCAACGTCTATTTAAATGCACGACCCGTCGCCCTATGTATTGACAAAGAAAAATATGACCGTTTGACACAGACAAACTTTCCTTAAAATGTGGGATTGATTTCTAACAGCTATATTCTTGATTTTAATTGTATTTTTCTGTAGATTTTCAATCCCCAAGAGGAGCCTATGCTTGATCAATCATCTCCTATAAATAGAGGAAGTTTTGGAGCAACCAATACAACAATTGAGATACAACACAACAAGATACACTTCAAGCAAACACTTGGTCTTTCATAGTCATTATTCTTGTTGTAAAATTGCCTAGCTTATCACTTTCACATCTTTCAGTCTAGGCTATTCTTGATTACACTTGCACTCTATTGTATTATCAATTATCGAGTTGTAATCTTGAATTTGTGGTAAATCATTCAAACACAAGATATCCTTGTGAGTGTTCTTGTGGTAAGAACACACTTGGGTGAACTAGGTGTTAGGTGTGAGAAGATTGTGGTAATCTTCTTGTTGAGGTGTTGAAGAGTGTGGTGCTCTTCAAGGGTGAAGATTGTGGTAATCTTCACAAGGTGCCGTTGAAGGAAGATTGTGGTAATCTTCAAAGGGAGATTGTGGTAATCTCCAAAGGTGGTGTTGAAGAAGAGTGTGGTGCTCTTCAAGGTGTTGTAAGTTGAATTTGTATTAATTTTGGTAATTAATAAAATTCTTTTTCTTTTCGAAATCCATCCCGGATATACTGGGGTGGTAGAGGATTAGGCCCTAGGTGGGTTGAACCTCTTTATATCGACGTGTGTTGTTTACATTCCGCACCTTATTATTTTGTTTGAGCATTCGATTGTTAAAAGAGGGCGAAATCGAAAAGATGGAGATAATCTATTCACCCCCCCCTCTAGATTATCGTAGCCGCTTGGACTTACAAGTGGTATCAGAGCCAAACTCTTTGGCAAGCTCGTTTCACATCGCGAGTGAAGAGAAACGATCAACGGCTACGAACGAAGCTCATCTATCCGGCACATCCACCACCAAGCCACCACTATTTGATTCCAAGAATTTTAATTTTTGGAAAGAAAGAATGGAATGCTATCTACAAGGTTGCGGGTTCGACATATGGAACACCGTCATTAATGGAGAATCCATTCCGACGAAAGATACACCATACACCTCAAAAGGCTTCAAAAAGCTCAATGATGAAGAAAAGAAAATCATCTCCTTAAACGGTAAGGCTTTAAATATTTTATATTGTTCATTTACTAATTTAGAATATGAACATATTGTAGGAATAAAGTCGGCACATGGAGTATGGCAAAAATTAGAAGCCATCTATGGAGTATTTGCAAATGAAAGGAGTCAAACAAAAGCATCTACTTCTCAAGATCATACAAGCTCAAATCTAAGGAATAAGCCTCCTACAACTTCCAATTATGAAGAAGTTGAATATTGTTTTATGGGCATCAATGAAGAAAATGAGGTATGTCTTAAGCCCTCTACTTCTTATGATATTGTTATTCAAAATGATTATAGTGATTTGCAAAATGATTTTGATGAGCTACAAGATGAATTCCAAAACTTACTTGTTAAATACAAAAATTTGAAAAAGGAATTCATTGTTTTGAAAAATGATAAGGATAGTTTATTTACTTCCTATGAATCACTATCATGTGCTCACACCACCACACTTGACAAGGTTAGAAACCTTGAAAAAGAAAATGGTACTCTTGTTGAGAATATTGATTGCATGAAAAAGGATTTATTAAAATCCAACTTGAGTACCAATAAAATGTCCAATATTGTTGATATTCATAATTGTGATAAAGGACTTGATCATAAGCCCAATGTTGTTAATCATATGAAAAAGGATCAAGTCAATATGCATATTGGTCATTATGCTCCTAGAATTATTACTTGTTTTTATTGTGGCAAAAAGGGTCATACGGCTAATTCTTGTCGGGCTAGAAATAGCTCTAAATATTGTTGGAGACCTAAAAGTCTCAAAGCTAATCTTAAAGGACCCAAACACATGAGGGTACCACAAAACAATGCACTATTAGGTACCCGGCAAAGCAAAAATCGGAGAAAATTCATGCCACCAAGAAAACATCAAATGAACATTTCATTTGATCAAAGAAGGAACTACTCTCAACAAAGCAAATTTCCAAGAAGAGCGTATAATCAAAAACGGGAAGAACACAATCCTTGGAAATGGCAAAGACATCATCAACAAGATGATTTTCAAAGAAGAAGAAACCATCAACCATGGGAAGGTAACAAACCTTGGAAATGGAGTAATCAAGGAAGTCATCATCAACAAAGTGACTTCCAAATGGGAAGATATCATCATCAACAATGGGAAAGACACAACCCATGGAAACGGCGAAATTGGTAAACCGTATCTCTCCATTTGTATATGCATGTTTTTAATTGTGTCTTAATTGCAAGATGATTTTTCAAATATTTATTTTTTAAATAGGTCTCTTATATATTTATGAGTTTCAATTTTTTTTTGAAAGAGACCTTGCATGTTTTTCAAAAAAACTCTTGAGCTTTTCATTAGACTTATGTGGCTTATTATCTCTTATAAAATCTTATAGCATAAGCCCTTCTTTTTTATCTCATATTATTTGCCTACACTTGAATCTTCTATGTTATCTAAGAATTGTGTAGGATACATATTTCATACTCATTGGCTATTACGTCATCAAGTTTCTTAAACCATCGAGGTATGTCTACTCGTATCTGTCCTTAAAACTCGATTTTATGCTTATGCACATATCTTTCAAGATATTTCATTTTGACCCCTTAAGTGCCCCTAATTGATCTTGCAAATATTTTCTCTTAAAAGGCACTACGTGTTTAGTCTCGATTTTATCGTTTATATGTTTTCCAAAACCCATATTTGTTGGATATAGTCCAAACTTATATTTTTGCAAAGTTTTAAAAAACTTTTGGGGTGAAAAATCGAATTTTGGAAAACTCGGGGAGAAAGAAAAATCACTGGGGATCGGTCACAACAGGACGACCGGCCGCCCGCACTCGACCGGTCGTCCCTACCTCGACCTGGCCGCCAGGGTTATTTTTCAACTTAAAATCGTTCATTCTTCTTCTTCTCAAAACAGACGCACCAAAATCCCAAAACCTTAAGAGCGATTCTTTCATCCCCTTTTCTCTAGAATCTTCAATTCTTCATCATTTTTCACGATTCTTGTTGCTAATCTTCTTATTTTCTCAAGAATCTTTCATATATGGCTCCTCCAAGAAATTCCACTGGTCGAAATCCCATCTCCAAGCGTAGAAGGGGCGAGAGGGTTCGTCAAGAAATCGGCAAGAGGAAGCCGAACAAAGGGATATTCGAGCGCTCAAAGAAACGTGGCTCAAGAAGGTGATGATGTTCAAAATCCCATTCTCTCTCGGGCCCAAATTACCGAGCTACGCGAACGATTTCGCTCCAAAATTGCCGTTGGGCGAAAGGTAAAAATCCTTTGTTACTCAAGCCCCTAATTCCCATAATGTTCTTAATTTCATTCATAAATATGCGGAATGGTATTATGAGGACTCGGGAATGGGAGGAAAGTCGATTGCTCGGACTAAAATGTGTCGTTTTAGTTCATTTACAAATGAGTATCCTACGATTAGAGGATTTTTGAGGAGCAAGGTTGGATGTATTTATGGGAACATGCTTATGTGTTGTATGATGATGATATTATCCAACTCTTTTATGCCAATATGTGGGTCGAATATGATAATGATAGAAAGCCGATTGCCGTTAATTCGCTTATAAAGGGTCGTCATTTTAGATGGACTCCCAATGATATTTGCCGGCTTTTACATGTTAGAGAAGGTGGTTGGGATTATTTCTCTTGTGGGACTTGGAATGATGAAATGTTGGGGGTGTCGATGAAAGAAGTCAAGACGTATTTGGGAGTATGGCCTAAGTATTCTTTGTTGGCAATGACACTTGAGCATCGCATTTTATCGGTCATTGTCGCATATTGCATTTGTGGTAAGTCGGGAAGATGCCTAGCAATATGGATTACTTTTTGACTTATAAGATTGCTAGGAGGGAACCACTTAACTTTGGTGCCATACTTATTCAATGTCTTATCGAGTCCATTACTCAAGGTAATAAGAAGTTGGTTATGGGAAATTGGATTTGTAAACTTCTTATTCAATCGGGACTTCCTTCGTCGGAGTTTAACTCGGAAGTTTTTCAAAATGACTTTGACATTGATAATATCTCCCAAATAGTCACGATGCGCAAGAATATGGACATCCGACCAACCAAAATGGCGAGAGGAAGAGGTCAAGAGTCTCCGATCCTAATGACATCTTTGATGACGGGCCGCAAGATTGGTGGAAGAAGGCGAACCGAGCAATCCAGGAGGGTAATACAGGTGCTCAACCGCCTAGGAGGTATAGTCAAGCCGAATTTGATGAGATGAGGGCTTTTCATGAGACGAGGTATGAGGCTTTGGAGCAAAAGACCTCTAAAATGCAAAAGTCTATCGGCAAGTTAAAGAAATTCATCAAGGACTTTATTCCCGGATCTTGCTTCTCCTCGGATGAGGAATGATGTTACCCCACCCCCTTTACTTTCTAGCATTTTCATTAATGATGTTTTGTATCTTGATGAATCTTTGTAAAACTCATTTGTACTAATGATATTTGCTTGTTTTTTTTTTCTTAAAAGGGTTAATATTGCAAGTTGATAATGACTTGAGGATGATCATGATTTTTGATGGAGTATTTGATGGTAAAAATACTCTAAAGCATTGTTTGATAATTGGTATGAAGTACTTGATGGTAAAAGTGCTTCTTTTATTGCTTTGTTATGCTTAGTTGAATATGTTGGGACAATCGATATATGTATTGTTGAAAGCATGACTTATTACTTGATGGTTGCTCTAATTTTTGGCATTTGTAATGCCTTGATCATTCTTAGCTTATCTCAATTGGGTTGAACCCTTGAGAATCTACTTTGAGCTTCTTAATTGTTGAACAAATTATTGCATATGGTGCATATGATTTTTGAGCTTTGAAATGAGGTTGATTGATGATATGAAAATTTTTGGCTTGAACCATTTACAAAGGTTATATACAACCTCTTCTATTTTTTCACGCAAACAAAGTGTTTGTTAATATGTCGCTATGAAAATTTCAACTTCTACATGATTCTCTCGCTTCCAAAAGTCCTCTATACTCATTGAGATCATGTTTTTGGGAAATAAAACGAGCGTATGAACTCTTCATGATACATTTCTCCCATTTTCCTTGTTTTTTTTTTTTTTTAGCCTAAATTGCTCAATGGTTGATAAACCATTTCTTTGGTGCACTTTGATATACTTCTATGATGTTTCTATCATCCTAACATTCTTTTTGATGATTCCAAAGGGGGAGAAACAGGAAATTGGCTCATTAGCTCAAAGAAGCTAATAAAAAGCTTGTCACAAAAGCTATAAGCTATGGCTCATAAAAGCCATAAGTTGTGATTTATTTTTAGTCCAATTGTTGCTTGATGGACTTATATTATCGTTTAATGTTGTTTTGTGACAGGGGGAGCTTATAAGCTCTTGAACAAATTGTAAAAGCTAAAGCTTTTTAGCTTATGGATTATTGCTCTTACATTATTCTTGATGTGCTTGTGAATAGGGGAGCTTGTGCTTATTTTTGAAAATATTTACTCCTATTTGGTTGCTTTAATATTTTTGGAAATTTTGGTTGCTTCCAAACGGTCAAATGTTCTTACGGAAAATCATTTCTAAAATTGCTCTCTTAGTTTGTGTAAAAATTGTTTTGGTTTGTAATCATCAAAAAGGGGAGATTGTTTGATACATGTTTTTATATTAATTTTGATGATTTTATTTTATCACCAAAACAATGTTTTTAAAGGTTGTCCAAATACTCCTAAATGATTTAAAATGTTTTTAATATTTTAGGAGTATTTTCTCAAAGTTTATTTTCGTCTAAATT
Organism: Rehmannia glutinosa; assembly: GCA_016081115.2. Classification (NCBI taxonomy): domain Eukaryota; kingdom Viridiplantae; phylum Streptophyta; class Magnoliopsida; order Lamiales; family Orobanchaceae; genus Rehmannia; species Rehmannia glutinosa. The sequence continues at coordinate 558,484 of JABTTQ020003088.1, forward strand.
GGACAACGCTTTTAATGATTTTTACGTTATTGGGTTTTCACTCTCAAACGATGTTTCTAAATGTTGTCCTAATACTTCCGATCGGTTTAAAATGTTTTTACTAAATTTTCGGAGTATTTCTTGAGTTTTATTTTCGACACAAATGGACAATATTTATGTCTCGTGTCGACCTGGGTCGCCCTATAGGGCAACCCATACCGAAGATGTTTTTAGAAACAGAAAAATGAGACGGAAAGAAAAACAAAGCGGTCGACGGCATGCTTCGGCGTCGGCCGGTCGGTCGGTGGCCGCCAGTGCGGCCATCGTGCTAAGTGTGTTTTGAAAGCGAGCGTTTAATCCTTGCAAAATCCATGAGGGGACCGGTTGGGGTGATGGTCGACCGGTCGAGGTAGACGCGTCGACCGTCGCCGTGTTATTTTCTTTGTGTATTCTTTTCAACGTCTATTTAAATGCGGACCGGTCGCCTATGTATTGACAAAAAAATATGACCGTTTGACAATGACAAACTTTCCTTAAAATGTGGGATTGATTTCTAACAGCTATATTCTTGATTTTAATTGTATTTTTAAGTAGATTTTCAATCCCCAAGAGGAGCCTATGCTTGATCAATCATCTCCTATAAATAGAGGAAGTTTTGGAGCAACCAATACAACAATTGAGATACAACACAACAAGATACACTTCAAGCAAACACTTGGTCTTTCATAGTCATTATTCTTGTTGTAAAATTGCCTAGCTTATCACTTTCACATCTTTGAGGTCTAGGCTATTCTTGATTACACTTGCACTCTATTGTATTATCAATTATCGAGTTGTAATCTTGAATTTGTGGTCGTCATTCAAACACAAGATATCCTTGTGAGTGTTCTTGTGGTAAGAACACACTTGGGTGAACTAGGTGTTAGGTGTGAGAAGATTGTGGTAATCTTCTTGTTGAGGTGTTGAAGAGTGTGGTGCTCTTCAAGGGTGAAGATTGTGGTAATCTTCACAAGGTGCCGTTGAAGGAAGATTGTGGTAATCTTCAAAGGGAGATTGTGGTAATCTCCAAAGGTGGTGTTGAAGAAGAGTGTGGTGCTCTTCAAGGTGTTGTAAGTTGAATTTGTATTAATTTTGGTAATTAATAAAATTCTTTTTCTTTTCGAAATCCATCCCGGATATACTGGGGTGGTAGAGGATTAGGCCCTAGGTGGGTTGAACCTCTTTATATCGACGTGTGTTGTTTACATTCCGCACCTTATTATTTTGTTTGAGCATTCGATTGTTAAAAGAGGGCGAAATCGAAAAGATGGAGATAATCTATTCACCCCCCCCCCTCTAGATTATCGTAGCCGCTTGGACTTACACTACCTTATTAAAGTAGGCTGTCATCCTAGAGTCTAACCAGTACCAACCGAAAAATAAATAAATAAAATCAAAAAACAGAGTTTCAGCCAATAAGAACTGTGAGAATTAGGCTTCTTCCCTGCCTATTCTGAATCTAAATTCACACTAAAACATGTCGGAATAATTGATCTTAATAATGATGTTATAAAGCAAAAATGGGGTGGCCAAAGACATCTGTTCGAAAAAACGATGTCTAATAGCGAGAAAATCCGATCATACACATCGCTTCATTTAAAAAATGATGTTGAATACTAAAAGACATCACAAAAATCATGAAACATATGTCTTTTAATTGATGTCAATTACCAATTTTCTTGTAGTGCATGCAATTAGATTTTTCCCATGAAAATACAAGATATCAGGAGGTGGACTTACGGTCATCCAAAGAGCTAGCCCAATCGGCATCGGAAAGAAAATCCCTCCAAAACAAACTTGAATAAGGAGAAAAGTATTCCATGGTTAAGAGAACCCTTGAGATAACGAAGCACCCTTTTGTAAGCAATCCAATGATTTACCATTGGAGTATGTAATAAGTGAGACAACTTGTTGATAGCAAAACACACATCGAGGGCCTGGTCATGGATAGATATTGCAATGCACCCACAATGTTGCGATAGAGAGAAGGTAAATCAAAGGAGAAGTATCATGCAAGGAGAGCTTGACTAAGAAAAATAGGAGTAGAGAGCAAGCCTTGCAACCCAACATATTTGTTTTGACAAGTCGGTGATGTACTTGGCACGATTGATAAGAATTCCTCCAATTAAGTTTATGAGCTTGAATGCCAAGAAGTAACTCACTTCTCCAAGATTTTTGAAAGAAAACGCTTGTTAAGTTTTGAATAACATCCGCAACTTGTTGAGCATTATCCCCTCGTGATTAGGATGTCATCAACATAAACTAATACAAGAAGAATAGTTCCACGATGATGAGAGAAGAAAAGAAAAATGTCTGAGGTAGATTCTTGCAATCCAAGAGATAGAAGAAAACCTTTAAGTTTATCAAACCAGACTTTGGGAGCCTGTTTGAGGCCATACAAAGCTTTTGTCAATCGACACACAAGACCAGGTTTCCGAGAACCAACAAAACCTGTTGGGTCATAAAAAAACCTAATGTAAATTCCCATTCAAAAAGGCATTATTAATGTCAACTTTGTTGAATAGTCCGTCCTCTTGTATTTCGCCAATGTAAACATAATCCTCATTGTGATAGGTTTGATCACAGGACTAAATGTGTCAAAATAATCAATACCAGGTGCTTGTTGAAAATCTTTTGCAACAATTCGAGCATTAAACCATTCAATAGAGCCATCAGGCTTATATTTAACTCTATAAAACCCATTTGTGCTGCAATACATTATACATTCATATCTTTCTGATAAGGAACTAACTCCCAGGTCTTGTAGCTAACAATAGAAATAAATTCATTGTACATGGCTGATTTCCAATGAGGATCAGATAAAGCTTGACCCACAGTAATAGGTTCCAAAGAAGTAGAAAGGGTGGCAGAAAAAGACTTTGGTTTGTAAAATCTTTAACATCTTAAACATGCACATCTTCTAACATTTTTCATAAATTAGCAATTTAAAACTTCCGCATTATAGCATGAATTCGGCCACCCTGCTAGAAGTATGTGTCTACTATCTGTAATTTATATGATGCAGGTGAAATAATATTAGGTGAAGACAATCAAAAAATAGTGAAAGTTATCTTAGACAGATAAGTATATCTTTAATCTACAAAAAGCTTTCGGAATACTTAGAGAATAAAGTATAATTTTACAATGAGAAAGAGAAATACGATTTTATAAAAAAAAATATAATAAGATGTAATATGCTTGTTGTATTGAATAATCAAATTAAATAAAACACCATATAAAGTGGCTTGGAAATTCCATGTGTACAAGTTCAATCAACAAGAACTATATATATAACATTAATCCTCCTACATTCCTTCCTATAGTGGATTGACTCTTTATAGTTCATATATAGAATGGTATATACATAACAAGTCTAATTTCAGAAAATTCTTTAAATTAAATGAAGGGAGTAAGTTAATAATTAAGTATAGGGGTTATTGCTAAACATTAGATAATAAATGCATCCATATTAGCCTTTCCAGATATGGATATCAAGAAGTAGACAAGTTGGCCACACTAAGTATAGAACTACAGACAAGGTCATGCAAAATAAATGAGAACTTTAATTGGAGCAGTCGTGCTATAATATATATTCTCATCTAGTGGGTTTTTGTTCCCCTCGAACGATAAAACTTTTTATTAGATATTCAACCAAAAAACTTATATCATTGCCAACTAGCAAAAGATCTTCTTGCACATACAATTGTCAAAGAGGGAACTATACCTTGAAACAAACTAAAACACTCCCATCTAAGAGACTAAGCCACTCCTTAAGGGAGACTTGACCGAACAAATGCAACACTCCAAAAAAAAACCGGGCACGAACAACCACCACATACTACGGGATAGACAAAACTAACCTGCTTACAAGTTTCGGCCTTCAACCTAGAACAAATAAAAAAGAAACAAAAAAGACAATGCTAGAAACATATTAAAATCAAACTAAAACCAAACTAATAAGAACCAAAAAAACACAAAGATAAAATAATTAAAAAATATTGGGGATTTATCAGGTGCGATATTATATTCCGAAATTAAATCGGTAAACTTACATGAATTCCAGAAAATGAAATTATGGAAAACAAAGAAACTTAGATCGAGGCTAGAGTTCGACTCTATATCTTTAAGACGAATTGCTCCACTACGGTGCCCACGATTCAATAGCAAACGTCTCCCAAGATACAACGGTCTCCTCTTGCTATAGTAGCACTCCAAACAATAAGAGACGGCGAACTTCGAATATTTTATACTCTCTCTTCTTTTTTTTTTTCCAAAACATTTTTGAGAAAATAAGCTTATGAATGTTTGCAGATGATGAATGGATTCTCTCGCAGAATAAAGGGAATATTTATAGATTACCAAAGATCACAAGTGAAACAACACAACTGTTCGAACATACATGTCTATTTATTCGAACAAACACGTCCATTGGTTTCAAAAGAAACAACACAATTATTCGGATAAACCTTTTCAATCCGAAATAGTTTCAAATGAACACTCGCACCTTTTGGCAACAATTTCTCATTCACCCAAAATATCTATTATATTTCCAAAAAAAAAACTACCCAAAGAAAAAAAAAAACTAAAAAAATCTATTGAACTACCCCTCCCTCTCGCACACAAGCTCTAGAATGGCTTTGTCGTTACCGTCCCTGCCATCCCCCTTTACCCTCACCACAGACCCAAGTTGAATCTGGATTTGGAAATGATCCGCCATGGCCGCTGGATCAAGCCGGAAGAGAAAACCGGGGGAGGGGGATGAGATCGACGACATGGAAAGCAGACGGCCAATGAACTAGTTCTGTTAGGGGGAAGAGAGAGAGAGAGAGAGAGAGAGAGAGAGAGAGAGAGAGAGAGAGAGAGAGAGAGAGAGAGAGAGAGAGAGAAAGAGAGAGAGAGAGAGAGCAGACGGCCAATGAACTGGTTCGGTTAGGGGGAGAGAGAGAGAGAGAGAGAGAGAGAGAATGGGGAGTAATTCGCAAAAATAGAGGGGAAAGTCTTAGTGACGTAGTAATAAAGTATTACAGGGATACAATGCAAAGTTAATCCTCCATCTATAGGGGTGTTGCAATATTAGTCCTGCGTGTTTTGTTTTTTTTTTTGCAATTTTTGTTCTGTAAGTTTTAAATTTGTGCAATTATAGCCCTATAAATTTTAAGTTGACGTGAATTCTTTTCTAGGGATATTTCAATATATCAATCATCTTCAAAATGCCATTGATAGCTAACATAATTGGCAAAACTGGGTATATTATTTCCTAGTCATGAAAATACAAAAATGCATACAAAATTGGCAAACCGGGTATATTGAAAAATAGGACGGAATTACCACAATTAAAAAATAAAAATAAAAATTGTCAAATCCTAAAAATTAAATAATTAAAATTGTTATTTTATTTGAAGTCAAAATTATTACAGGACTAAAATTATGACTTCAAAAGTTACAAGACTAGTTTGTAATACTCGAATAGATACATGATCAATTTTGCAATTTTCCCAATGTATTATATATACTATATAATTGAGAAATGTTTCAAGGTAACTGTGTGGCTTATTTTTTTCGCCACCACAAGAATTGTGGGGTGGAGGTCGTGGGTTCAAATCGCTCCATCAAATTGTTTGTGGGGTGGAGGTTAGGGTTCTTATCTCTCGCTCCATCAAATTGCCTGCACTCGTCAAAACACCTGGATTCAGTTAACAGTCGTGGAACCGAGTTATCGAAAAAAAAAAAAAGAGAAATGTTTCAAGGTGTCCTTAGTCGGTGTGTCGGAAGGTTTTGAAATACCCTCCTCCCCAAGCCAATACTTTTACTCACCCACGCCGTGCGCCGAATCAAAAGAGAACCCTAACACCATTACCTTTTCCGGTTATCCCCAATCCTTTATCCACCCGTCGGACTGTGAATCAGAAAAAAACCTAGGAAATAGCGTATCAAAATAATGGACATCTTGAAACAGGAGTTGTTGAAGCAACGGCAGATCCTGGCGGAGGATGTAGGCGGGAAGAAATACTTCAACCGCTTCGAAATCGAGCAGAAACGCCTCCAGCGGCTGCGTGAAGAGGAAAACCACGGCCGAGGCCAAATCCCTTCGCCACAAGCAGAAGAATCACCCCAATTCATCATCCAAGCCGGAATTCCCAAATTCTAAGGTCGAATCCTCATCCTCGAAATCCCTAGTCGGAGAGAAAAACATTGGCAATCTCAATCTCCCAAAACAAGAAGTCATTCGCCGCCTGCGATTCCTAAAACAACCGCGACTCTCTTCGGAGAAGACAGTGATTCGAGACTCGACCGTCTGAAGTTGGTGTTAAATGCTGGATTGTTTGAGGTTGACGATAGTGATATGACGGAAGGTCAAACTAACGAATTTTTGCGGGATATTAATGTGGAGTTGAATAGGAAGAGGAAGTCAAGGGATGATAATGGAGCAGAGGATAAGGATTCAAACGAATGAAGGCTTAATTTTGATGAGTTGTGCGATGAGGATAAGATTCTCGTGTTTTTCAAGAAGCTGTTGAATGAATGGAATCAAGAGGTGAATGAGATGAGCGAGGTGGAGATTAGGACAGGTAAAGGGAAGTCGATGGTGGCCACGTTTAAGCAGTGTGCTCGGTATTTGGATCCTCTGTTTGAGTTTTGCAGAAAGAAGATTCTTCCTGATGATATTCGACGAGGGTTGATGGTGGTTGTCGAATGCTGTATGAGGCGGGACGGCCTAGCTGCAATGGATCATTACATTAAAATGGCGATTGGAAATGCGCCTTGGCCTATTGGTGTTACTATGGTTGGCATTCATCAACGCTCGGCTCGTGAAAAGATTTGTACTAAAAGTGTGGCGCACATTATGAATGATGAGACGACCCGTAAGTATTTGCAGTCTGTTAAAAGATTGATGACATTCGCCAACGGCGTTATCCAACCATGCCGTCCAGAGCCGTTGAGTTCAACAGCCTGGCAAATGGTAGTGATTTGCAGTCACTATTAGCAGAGGAGAGAGAGGCTTCTGCAGTTAACATGTCTACATGAAAAGGTAAAAATTGCCGCAATCGTTCTCATTGATCTTGGCTCAAGCATTAGACATAAAATGGAAAAGGCAAAAAAATTAGATAAGAAAAGCAAATGTATTTACTGATATCTTTTTACTTTTTATTGATGAATATGGTTTGATGAGGATACACGTACTGTTGAAACCAGAGAAAGTTAAAGCGTGTAGCATATGGATTTGATCCTTTTGAATACCTTCCTTTATTATTAGTGTTTAGCATTAGTAATGGGTACTAAAAGGGCAGACGGGATCTTCTATTTCAAAAAGTTATATCCAACTACTATCCATTTCAAATTAACTGAATATGATCACGTTGAAACAGTTTGAATTTAATTTAGCCCACTACTATCCATTTGAACTTTATATCCAACTTTTTTCATATATCCATTTTTTCCCTATCTTATCCTCATGTCAATAATCGAAATTAACTGATTTCTGAAGATTCCTCAAGTTGAATAATATTTATGACCATCTACTCAAAATAGGGTATAAATTGTTATTCCAAACTTATAAGTGCCACTCTATCCTTCCTTAGAATTATGATGCAGTGATATAATTAGAGATGGCCTGCCAGTGTTGATATAGAAAATCTATTGTCAATCTTACTTTCGGCAAGGGCAATGTATGTAAAGAAAACAAGAAGGATTTCATGTTTTATTCAGGTATGCGGGCTTTTAAATTTAGGACAATAACTTTAAAATTTTGGGGAAACTACATGGAATATGCTGATTTTGGTACACATACCACACAATACGCTCCTATTACTTTTATATCTATTTTTTTACTTTTGTACCTATTTTTTTACGCTCCTGCATATTTTTTGATTTTTTTTATTTTTTTTTCGTTTTTTTTTGTTCCTGCATTGATTTATATGTTATATATGTTGTTTAGATGTTGATTAAATTTGTTTTTTCGTTGTTTCTATGTTGTTTCTTTGTTGTTTATGTTAATTTGTACATCGTTTTTTATGTTGTTTTTTATGTTGTTTTTTATTCATATATTAATTTGTACATTGTTTCTTTCTTTCGGTGTTGTTCTATAATATTTTTAATGTTGTTCTAATAATTTTTTTGTTGTTTTCATGTAATGTTCAATGTGTAAATACAGTTTTCACCTATTTTTAAGCTCATTTTATTCATATGGTGTTTTTAATATTTTTTACGTTGTTTCTGGGTTGTTTCCACACCATTTATAATGTTGTTTCGATGTTTCTTTGTTGTTTTCATGAAGTTTTCGATGTTTAAATACAATTTTTACCTATTTTTAACTATTTTTACTTATATAGTGTTTTCTATATTGTTTCTGGTTTATTTCTATAGTGTCTCCTGGTTGTTTCCATGTTTTTTATGTTTTCATGCATTGGATCAAAAATTGAATTGTGTTTTTTTTTATTCATGTTTCTATGATATTTTTAATTTGTTTGGTTTTAATATGTGTTGTTTATGTGTATATTTCTTGATTTTTTATAAGACTTCAAGTATAAAATGGATTATTTAACGATGGCAAAATTTATTTTTTCACTGAAAATTTATTAAAAGAAACATGTTTGAAACAAGTTAGAAACAATATTGAAACAAAGCGTAAAAAGATTCGAGAATTTTTTTGGAGCGTATTGTTGTGTAAAAAAGGGTGGAGCATAAATTTAGGTAAAATAGTACCGAAAAGCGTAAAAGACTCGACATTGATTTAAAATGGTGGGTATTTGTGTCAATTGCCCTAAAATTTTGGCTTAATTTAGGACAAATTGAGCCGGATGATCCAATTAGGGCTAATTTCCATGTGGGCCTCAATGTTGACTCCGCATTACCAAAGTTAATTGCTTATGTCATGTAAAATAAGTCTTTAAATTATTTTAAAATTTACAAATAAATCTGAAAATCTTAAAATCAATTTACAAATTAACAAGTAGAGTCTAAATACATAAAAATAAATTTGATAATTATTTTAAGAATTCGCAAATTAACAATTAAAATATAAATATATGAAAATAAATCTATAGATACAAAAATAAAGTTCTAAAAAACTATTTAATAAATTTTAAAATAATTAAAAAAATCAAAAATTTGAAATAAAATTTAAAAAGTTAATTATTAATATATAAAAAAGTACAGAGTAAATTTTGAAATTGTTTGAATATAAATAAATCAAAATAAATTTTATTTATTTAAATAATTTCATAATTTATTCAATAATTTTGCATATATCAAAGTTATTTCATATATTTAGACTCAATATGTTAATTTGTAAATTTTTGAAATATTTTTTAGATTTATTTTATGTAACATAAGCAATTAGCCTAGCATTTCAGCTTCATTATTGATGTCCATGTGGCAATTAGCTCGAATTTGGCAATTTGGGCTCAAATATTTGTCCTCAATTCGTCAAAATTTTAAAGTTATTGTCATAAATTAAAATCCCACAAACTTAGTGTTCTTCTTTGCCACTTCGCATAGTTAATATCCTCATTTTGCAATGAAGCTTATCCATGGAGTGTGATTATCTTTAATGACTAATATTATTGTCAATAATTATTTCGTGAGAGGCATGAAAATACAAAAATGTTGTCATAATAGTTTCTCAATACTAAAACGTAAGGCTCCATTTGGGTGGAAAGATTTGAAGCTATGGATTTCAAATCAATAATAACATATTCATAGAAATTGTTTTGGATTAAGTAATTCTATAATGGATTTCAAATCATTGGAAGATATTTTGGAAGTCATTTTAGAGTATTTCAATTTTTTCTTAAATAAAGTCATTTGAAATCATTCCCTCTAGCTCTCTGTCCAAATCCAAATTCAAAGCCAAATTATCTTATCCAAATGCAATCTAACCTTATTCTTGATGTGATGAAAATTTTTATTCTTAATGGGGAGAGAGAACCAGAGATGTTTCAAAATTACAAAAAAAACCTCAGTTTTTATTATGTCTTAAACTTAAGGAGTTAAATTTAATATTTTCAGTAAAATGTCAAAGAAAGTTTCAAATACTTTTTCCGATGAAGGGCACAATGTAAGACGGATCAAACCTGAAGAGATTTTTTGTAATTTTTAAAAAACTCTTGGTTTTTTTGGTAATTAGCCCGGACCTCAGAATTTTTTTTAATTATCCCATATATATTTTTGCGTGTGAGAGCATTCAGTTAAAATTAATTTCTTCTCCATTATTTGAGAAAAAGAAGCGCAAATATAAATGTTACAAATATTGTTGATGCAGAAATCAATGATGACAAAACAAGCTATAATTGCATGCATGGATGCGTACATGCTAGCTTGTTGCTTATTCTTACACAAACAGTATGTAGATATTGAAGTGGAGAAGAATCATCAATCATCAACAATACTAATTATGGCAATTAGACCCCCACGTTGACAAATCCCACTAAGGTGGCATTCTGAACCAAACCTAATGTTGTCGTTAAAATCGTTCCAACGGATCGAATAGCTGAAGCAAGAACGCCATTGGTGGTGGAGAGCACGGGACAAATCACAGAGTTTAGTGGAAGTCTAACAAAGAGTAACACATGGAAGTACGGGCAAACCAAGGATAAGTCCTGTTAAAGCAGGAACAGTAATATTAAAGGATCCATTAACATTGGTGGTGGCTTGACCGAGAGTGACTGTTGTTCCAAGAATGGAGCAATTCAGGCTAACAAGTGCTCCGGCAACACCTTGGCCGGGACAATTTCCGGTAGGCGTGCAACAAAGGTTGCCGCCTATACTTAGGCCACGCAGAGTGATCAATTGGCCGTGAGCTAGTGGTTTTGAGGCTGCAAAGAGAATGAGGGCAATGAGGAAAAGAGCTGAGACATGATTATAAGCCATTTTTTGAGATTTGATGTGTTTTGGGGCTGTAACGAATAATATGTTAGAATGTTTTGATTTGTTATTATGTTCAAATGTAAGGAAAGAATACCTATTTATACATGATTATTTTCCTGTACTATTGCCTTTTTTTCAAGAATTTTCATAATATTTCTTCAACTATCTCATAACGAATTAATTAGGAAGTTTGAATTAGCACCTAGCTAGGTGTTTAGGGGTGGGTTGCTCTTTATGTGTGGTTGTAATCTATCGTATAAATCAAAGTGCCTTTTTAGTCATTCCATACAGTTATTTATCTAAATATCTATATGTCTCTATATTATTGAGTAATATATGAAACAAAGTTTACATTTAGAAACTACATATATATAGTAACTTCCATAGTACGTAATTGGAAGTTTAGCCTGCTATATATGGATCTTTTCAGAACGTGGAGTCATAAATCAAATGTATATGCTAAATAATATAAATAGTATTTTAAAAAAATGGGTATTAAATACAATCTTATTTATACATATAGCAATTAGTTTTTAAATGTAGTGATAAAATCAATCCTTGTTTTCTCATTTTGATCCTCAACTTCCAAGTGTATGGAAACTAATTAATTGAGAACTTTGCCTGGTGGTTTATGTAAGGGATTAATGTGCCACAGTCAAACAAAATCAAATAACTTTTTTCTTTGCTAATTAATTCTATCTAACTGAAGTTTTGAGCTTTTAATGGGGGAATGTAAATTAAAATGGGGTGTAGTGGACTAAACTCAAGATGTCCAACATGCTAAAGAGCCACAGATGAATCTTTACAAAAAGATTGGTAATAGATTTCATATATCAACACTGGTAGCCCATACAAGTTGTAAGATTCAACTGTGGCTAATATGATGCATGTAGATACAGAGTGATAGCCTTATATTTTAAATAAATTCTTGCCACCCCTAGCCTATTGGAATTTAATTTGAAATTAGACGAAAATATTTCTTGCCATCCGAACTATTATCAGTTTATTCGACTTTTAAAAACTTGTATTTAACCCACTAGCTATCCATTTGAACTTTCTATGCAAGTTTCTATCCAAATTTTCTCATATATCCAATGTTTTCCTTTCTTATATATCATGACGTCAAGAATGGGATTAACTGATTTGAGAAGATTACTCAAGTTGAATAATATTTATGACCATCTAACCTTATTATATTATTAGAATTTGGCAACACCATTAAGGCTACCAGTGTTGATATATGGAATTTATATATTGTTAATCTTTTTGCTAAGATTCAACTATATATGGCTTTTATCAAGTTGACAACTTGAATTTGGTCCACTACATGCACTCACACTTTTACATCCCCCACCCAAGTAATTAAAGCTTCGTTTCTTTAGGTTTAGCAAAGAAAATTTAATTATTTGATTTAGCTTGGGCTGAATGATTTTAGAAAACAACTCGAATTTTGTTTCTAAGTTTAGAAGGGTTAAAATGCATCTCACTAATTGCTAGAATAACATTAGAAAAAGAGTAACCTTAGGATTTAAAATAAATACGTCGTACCTAAGTGATCAGAATTATTCAAACAAATACAACACGTTAATATCAAGAATTTGAAACCTATAATATATATAATATTTCAAGCACACTACTATGGGGCACAATCCTTTATGTATATCACCAGGCAAAACTCTCAAAGATCATGACTTTTTAATTATAAACTAAAAAGTTGAGGAAAATCAGAAAGAAATTAAGGTTATTATTTTACTACATTAAAAAATTAATGGTCATTAAATGCATAAAAACTGTTGTAGTACTCATTTTATTGAAAACAAATTATATCATACATTATATTTGGCCTACAGATTTGATTCTTAAATCTTCACATTCTGGAAAAGTTCATATATATATATATAACAAAAAAAGTTCAGAATACATACACAAATTTAAGTTACAAGCTTTTTGCATGCAAGTTTTTCAATAATATGGGCTAAAATGAAAAGTTTGTGCATACTCTTTCAATAATGTGGGCCGAGTTTTGATAACAGTATGGTACCGAAAAAAATAAAGGGGGCAATATTTGACTTGTACAACAGATGAGAACCATCTATAGAGCAACCCACCCCCTAATCCCCTACTTCAGACTTGCTACGAAGATATATAAAAATATAAGTAATAAAATTTTTGAAAAGAAGAAGGCAATTATAGAGGCAAACGAATCAGCATAAATATGGGGCTTCTTTCCTTACATTTGGACACAACAACTTAAGCAGAGTACTAACATATATAGTATTGTTTATATCACATATACACCCACATCTCCAAATGGCTTCTAACAATGCACATGCACTTTTTCTCATTGTCCTCCTCATCTTTGCATCTTCAAAACCACTAGCCCAAGCTCAGGTGATCACCCTGCGTGGCTTGACTGTAGGCGGCAACTTTTGTTGCACGCCCAACGGAAATTGTCCCGGCCAAGGCGCGCTGGGCGGTTGTAAGCTGAATTGCTCCATTCTTGGTGCTACAACAACGATTGGTCAAGCCACTACCAATATCAATGGGTCGCTTAACATTACGGTTCCTCGCTTAACAGACTTATTCTTGGCTTGCCCACGTTCCATGTGTTGCCAGTGTTCAACTTCCACTCAACTCTGTTGTTTGTCCGGTTCTTTCGACCACCAATGGCATTCTTGTTTCCACTATCCAGTCCCTTGGCACGATCGTTACATCCACATTGGGGTTGGTCCAAAATGCTGCCTTAGTTGGATTTTTCAATGTGGGTGTCTAATTGCCATTATATAAGCTGTCTTGAAGATTCGTCTCCGAGTTCAATCTCTACCGTTTATTCATGAATAAGCAACATGCAATCATGTTTGCATGCATGCAATATATTGCTTATTTTTGTGCTTGTTGATTTCTGCGTCAATAATATATGTAACATTTTATATGTGTATGTGTATCTCATTTTCAGATAATGAAGAAGAAAATTGAATCTTAATTTAATGTTCATATTTGTATATATATATATATATATATATATTATCTCGTATTCTAATTGAGGATGTATGTGTTAGTCCAAGTGGCTACAATAATCTAGAGGGGGTGAATAGATTATGCCGATTTTTCACAAATCACCCTCTTTTTCTAAACAACGAGTAGACAACAAGAATGTAAATGCGGAAAATAAACAACACTCGTTGATTTAAAGAGGTTCAACCCACCTAGGGCCTAATCCTCTACCACCCCAAAGATTCCGGGATGGATTTTAAAAAGAAAAAGATTTTATTAATTTACCAAAAATTAATACAACACCTTGAGGATTACCACAACCCTCTTTCACCACCTTGAGGATTACCACAACCCTCTTACAACACCTTTGAAGATTACCACAACCTTCAAACACCTATCACCTAGATCACCCAAGTGTATTCTTACCACAAGAATACTCACAAGGATGTCTTGTGTTGAATGATGATCAAAATCAAGATTACAACTCAATAATGATTGATACATATGAGTACAAGTGTAATCAAGAATTGAAAGCCTAGACCTCAAATAAGTGCAAGTGAAAGTGCTTAGGCTAATACAACAAGATATATGAAAGTGTTTGCTCAATTGTTCTTTGCTTGTATATTGTGTGTTGTGTCTTGTTGCTTGAATGAAGCCTCTATTTATAGGAGAGGTCTTAGCTTTCATTTCCGGACATTGCTCCTCCTTGGGGAGTGATTTGCTGCAAAAGAAACCATTTAAAATGATCAATATAGTCATAGAAATCAATCCCACAAAATAGGAAAAAGTTGTCTAAAACGCAACGGATAGTTTGTCGATAAACATGGGGTTCGACCGGTCACAAGGCAGAGATAAGATTGAAATTGAATTCTGCGAATTTTTACACAGGGGACCGGTCGTGGGGGGTGCGACTTGGCCGCTCTTAGTAATGGACGGTTGTTCTTGACGATTTTACTTAAAGAGAAGTCGGAACAAAAATCCAACTTGCAGTATTAGTGTCGTCGGGCCGACCGGCCGACCGCACCGGCCGCCCACCCGGTCGACCGTCGCCCGCTGCTTTTTTCTTACGTCCCATTTTTCGTTTCTCACTCAACTCAGTACGGGTTGCCCTATAGGGCGACCGGTCGAGCCCGAAACAAATGTGTTGTCCAATGTTTTATTGAAAATAAACTTCAAGAAATACTCCGAAAAATAGTAAAAACATTTTAAGTTGATCGGAAGTATTTAGACAACATTTAGGGACATAGTTTTGGTTTAAAAACATTTTGAACAAAATCAAACATAATCATCAAAATCATGATAAAAACATTTATCTAACAAACTCCCCCTTTTTGATGATTACAAACCAAAACATTTTACTTGAGGACGATTTGAAAGCCAAATAAAATTTTCGGTTTTTACGAGTAAACTATCCGTTAGAAGTATTTCATACAAAGCTCCCCCTATTTATGAGCATATCAACAAACGATTATTATAAGTAAGAAGCACAAGCTATAACAAGCTTATATAGAATGCATCATGAGCTAAGGAGCTCCCCCTGTCACAAAACTTATAATCAATATCATCCGATTCCAAAATTCAAGCTATGGACTAGGTATTAGAGTCCACAATACTTATTGCGAGCTTTTATTAGCTTTTCTTGAGCTATCGAGCCAATATCCTGTTTCTCCCCCTTTGGAATCATCAAAAAGAATGTTAGAATGGTGAAAACACCATACAATAATATCAAAGTGCGCCAAAGGGACGGTTTATTAACCGTTGAGCAAAATAAAGTGTAATAATCCAAGGAAAATGGGAGAAATGTAATATGAAGAGTGCATACGCTTGTTTTGTTTGTCAAAACATGATCTCAATAAGTATAGAAAACTTTTGAAAGCAAGAGAATCATGTATAAGTTGAAATTTTTCACGACATATCATCGAACACCTTGTGTGCGTTAAAAATAAAAGAGGTTGTATATAACCTTTGTAAATGGTTCAAGCCAAAAAATTTCAACATCAATTCAAGCCAATCATCATACATAACAACACAACAACCAAGCTCATCATGATCATACGAAAATTATATCAAAATATTTTCAAGAAACTTGAAAACTCAAGGGTTCCACCCAATTGAGTAAAAGAAGCGAAATTCTTACCATTTGATCGGAAAGAGTGAACCATAATGATGATGATCATGCTATATAATGTCCATGTTGTGTAAAATATGCATGAAATCCATTTTAGAATGAAATTAGAGTGAATTTGGCAAAGGGGACGAAAAATGGCCAAAAATTTGTTAAAATGAAGAATGCTGAAGACAAAACGTTTAAAAGCCAAAATATAGCTTAGGGCGACCGGTCGAGGTTGAGGGCGACCGGTCGAAGTTGAGGGCGATCAGTTGCCCTCAACTCCTTCACCCCATTTATTTTGTCGCTTTTTCCAAAATCCGAATTTTCAACCAAAAATCCGATTTTTTGCCCCTAAGTTTTAAAACGTGCAAAATGCAAACGTGAGCTTCATTCAATATGCATTATGCCTAACCGAGCTCGTATTGAAGAAAAAAAGTCGGAAGATAGCGGTTTTGTGAAAATATCCGCTAATTGATCTTGAGATGGTACAAATGATATCTCAATTTTACGTTTTGAAACACAATCCCTTAGAAAATGATGTCGAATCTCAATATGTTTAGTACGGTTATGATGAACCGGTTTTGAGCAATATTTATAGCGGATATATTATCACAAAAGATAGGTACATTTTCAAAAGAGCATTTGTAATCCGCTAAGGTTTGTTTCATCCAAAGAAGTTGAGTACAACAAAATGCGGCGGAAATATATTCAGCTTCGGCCGTTGAAAGAGAAACACGATTTTGCTTCTTTGAAAACCAAGAAACTAGGCAATCATCTAAAATTGACATGATCCGGAAGTACTTTTCCGATCATCAATATTACCCGCATAGTCCGAATCACTATAACCTTTAAGAGAAAAATTTTCATTCTTTGGATAAAATAAACCATATTGAATGGTGCCTTTCAAATATCGAAAAATCCTTTTAACGGCACTCATGTGAGATTCTTTGGGATTGCTTTGAAAACGAGCACATAGGCATACGGCATGAAGAATGTTCGGTCTACTAGCGGTTAAATAAAGTAAACTACCAATCATACTCGATACTTTGATTCATCCACGGACTTGCCTTTCTCATCTTTGTCAATTTTGACATTAGTTGCCATAGAGTAGAGACGGTTCTTCCTTCTTCAATGCCGAACTTTTTCAAAAGTTCTTTTGTATACTTTGATTGCGAAATATAAATACCTTCTTGACATTGCTTAATTTGAAGTCCAAGAAAGAAGTTAAGCTCCCCCATCATACTCATCTCGAATTCTCCTTGCATTAACTTAGAAAATTTCTTGCACAAAGAATCATTAGTAGCACCAAAGATAATATCATCAACATATATTTGCACAAGTGAACAATCTTGCCCTTTTTCAAAAACAAATAGAGTTGTATCAACTTTACCTCTTATAAAACCATTTTGTAAAAGAAAAGAACTAAGTCTATCATACCATGCACGGGGTGCTTGTTTTAAACCATACAAGGCCTTTTTAAGTTTATAAACATCATTAGGCCTAGAAAAATTTTCAAAACCCGGAGGTTGTTTTACATAGACTTCTTCTTGAATAATACCATTTAAGAAGGCGGATTTAACATCCATTTGGTAAAGTTTGAAATTTTTAAAACAAGAATAGGCAAGCAAAATACGAATAGTTTCTAAACGTGCTACGGTGCAAAAGTTTCATCATAGTCAATACCTTCTTCTTGACAATACCCTTGAGCTACTAACCTTGCCTTATTTCGAACAATGTTGCCTTGATCATCTAGTTTGTTCCGGAAAACCCATTTTGTGCCAATAATGGTTTGAGAAGGAGGACAAGGTACCAATTCCCATACATCATTTCTTTCAAATTGATTCAACTCCTCTTGCATCTCTAGAAACCAATCCTCATCCTCAATAGCTTCTTTAGCATTTTTAGGCTCTTTTTGAGAAATAAGAGCTTTCTCGGCAAATCTTCTCCGAGTCATCACTTTGTCAAGGGGATCACCAATAATAAGATCTTTTGGATGATCTCCCTTAAATTTCAATGCAACGGAAGATCCGAGATATCACCTCTATCTTCTTGAGGACCATTTGAAGTGGACGGTTGATCATTTGATGTAGACGGTTGATCATCAATTTGAACAATTTGTTCAATAATTTAATCCTCATCACTTTCATCATTAGGAATTCTTTCAACTCCCGAAGCTTCATTGAATTTAACATAGATGGATTCTTCAACAACTTCACTAGTCTTATTGTAAACCCGATATGCTTTGCTTTTTGTTGAATATCCCATAAATATCCCTTCATCGGCCTTAGGATCAAGTTTGTCCAATTGATCCTTGGTATTCAAAATAAAGCATTTACAACCAAATATCTTGAAATAACTAATATTTGGAGTTCTACCTTTCCAAAGCTCATATGGAGTTTTATTCATTTTACTTACGAATATAAACTCGATTAATGACATATAAGATTTCTTACGCTCGGCCCAAAAATATTTTGGAAGTGAAAATTCATTGAGCATGGACCGACTCATTTCTTGTAATGTCCGATTTTTCCGTTCGGCTACTCCATTTTGTTGAGGTGTCCTTGGAGCCGAGAAATTATGAGCATATCCTTTGGTTTCACAAAATACTTTAAATTCACCGTCAAATTCTCCACCTCGATCGCCCGAATAGACTTGATAGTATCTTCTTTTTCATTCTCAATAAGTCTACACAACTTAACAAACTCATTAACGGCATCGTTTTTATTGGTAAGAAAAAGAGCCCAAGTATATCTCGAAAAATCATCGACTATAACAAAAGTGTAATGTTTTCCACTTAGACTAGCCGTACTAATGTCCCCGCACAAATCAAGGTGAAGCATTTGTAGGGGTTTGGTTGTGGAAATTTCATTTTTGGGCTTAAAACTACTTTTAACTAATTTGTTCTTTTGACAAGTGTCACATAAGCCAAGATTTTCAAAATTCAATTTGGGTAGTCCTTTCACATGTTGGTTTTTGTAAATATTTTTCAAATTCTTGTATCCAACATGACCAAGTCGCCTATGCCATAAACTAGTTAAATCATTATTGGCGACTAAACAAGAAACATTTTGACTAACCAAATCACTTGTACAAATTTTGTAAAGATTACCTTTTCTATTTGCTTCACAAATAATTTCACCATTTTTAAGAATAAGGCATTTTTCTTTATTAAAGAAAACATCATATTTTGAATCACAAAGTTGGCTAACACTTATCAAATTAAACTTAAGCCCTTCAACTAATAGAACATTACTAAGAGAGAAGGAAGAGTTACCAATTTCTCCATTTCCAAGAATCTTTCCTTTGCCATTGTCGAACATGACCATACCCTCTTCTTGGAGTTTGATGTTGGTAAAAAGTTCTCTCCTCCCGGTCATATGGCGTGAACATCCGCTGTCCACGAGCCATTTTGAATCTTCCATTGTGGTTATAGCCCCTATTACCTACAAAAGAATTTCTTTTGGATACCCTATAATTTTGGGGTCCATGGGGGTTAGTCTTGAGACCTTTGGGTCTCCAAACATGTCTTGAGCTATTTCTCAATTTGCAATTATTAGCATAATGTCCAACTTTGCCACAATAAAAACAAGTAGGAGTATTATAATTATTAGCACGTACAAAAGTCGGACTTTGGTTATTTTTCTTAAAAACACTTTGAAATGGCTTATAACCAAGTCCCGATTTGGAATGCTCACCTCTTTGTGCATCTAAAATTTTTGTAACTTTATCCGTACTTATGTTGAAACGATGCATATCATTTTTCAAACATTCAATATCTTTTGTGAGCAATTCCTTTTCGGTTTCAAGAGAATGAATTCTAGTAAGAGTAAGAGCATGAGCTTTGTCTAGAGATTCATAAGAGGTAAATAATTTTTCTTTTTCAACTTTAATCTCCTTATGCTCCTTTTTCAAGTTTTTGTATTTAACGATTAAATTTTGAAACTCAATTTGCAATTCATCAAAATCACATTGCAAGTCATCAACTATAGAGGAAGTAGAAGAGTTTGAGTGTACCTCATTGTTTTCATCGTCTATAGCCATGAGACCGTGTTCGGTTTCTCCTTCCTCATCGGTTGTTTGAGTAGCTCATCCCATGTTTTGACTTTCGCATTTAGAGCCTTCTTTTTGTGAAAGGCTTCCTTTTCTTTGCTCCTCTTCATCGAAGCTTGGGCAATCGGCAATGAAGTGCCGGGTTTTCCGCATTTAAAGCAAGCATTAACTCTTGGTTTTCTTGCTTTATTTTTATTTACAAATTTTGCAAATTTTCGAACAAGTGCGGCCGTCTCCTCCTCCTCATCATCATTATCATAGTATGCATTATTAGAAGAAGAAACAAGACCTTTAGAAATAATTTGCATACCCGATTGATTTGTGGATGGTTTGGAATTTTTTCTCTCCTTGAGATAGACTTCATAGATGAGTAGATTTCCAATAAGTTCATCAAACTTGAGTGTTTCAAGATTTTGTGCCTCCGTGATTGTCGTTACTTTTTCGGACCATGACCCGGGAAGTGCATTCAATACCTTGGTCACTTTATCTTCTTCGGAGATGACCTTGCCGAGGGCCACAAGAGGATTGACAATATTGTCAAGCCTTTCCACCATCTTGGAGATGCTTTCGCCATCATACATGTTAAAGTTTTCGAAGTCTTTAACAAGCATGGTCTTTCTTGCTTGCTTGACTTTCTTAGTCCCTTCATAGATTGTCTCCAATTTTTCCCAAACCTCATGTGCCGACCTTATGCCTCTTATGCGATTGTACTCGGTGGCGGTAAGAGAACAATGCAAAATATTTAAGGCCTTACCGTTTAGGGAGAAAGCCTTTTTGTCGTTTTCATCAAACTCCTTGAAAGGTTTAGGAGCCAAGGTTCCATCCTCCGATTTCTTTGTTGGTTGATCAACTCCTTCAATGACCACATTCCAAATGTCGAACCCGCACCCTTGTAGAAAGCACTCCATACGGTCTTTCCAAAATGCGTAGTTGTTGGCGTCGAATAGTGGCGGCTTGTTAGTGGAGGCACCGGTGGTGAGATGAGCATCATTTGTAGCCATGGATCTTTCCTCTTTACTCGGAACGAGCTAGCCAAAGAGTTTGGCTCTGATACCACTTGTTAGTCCAAGTGGCTACAATAATCTAGAGGGGGGTGAATAGATTATGCCGATTTTTCACAAATCACCCTCTTTTTCTAAACAACGAGTAGACAACAAGAATGTAAATGCGGAAAATAAACAACACTCGTTGATTTAAAGAGGTTCAACCCACCTAGGGCCTAATCCTCTACCACCCCAAAGATTCGGGATGGATTTTAAAAAGAAAAAAAAGATTTTATTAATTTATCAAAAATTAATACAACACCTTGAGGATTACCACAACCCTCTTTCACCACCTTGAGGATTACCACAACCCTCTTACAACACCTTTGAAGATTACCACAACCTTCAAACACATATCACCTAGATCACCCAAGTGTATTCTGTTTGATAAATGGTTTTATCATGATTTTGATGATTTTGTTTTATACCAAAACAATGGTTTTAAAGGTTGTCCAAATACTCCTAAATGATTTAAAATGGTTTTAATATTTTCCGGAGTATAACTTCAAGTTTTATTTTCGACAAAATTGGACAACACTTTTAATGATTTTCTGTTAATGTATTGTTACACCAAAACAATGTTTCTAAATGTTGTCCTAATACTCCCAATTGATCTAAAATGTTTCTACTATTTTTCGGAGTATTTATTAGAATTTATATCGGACAACACTTTTTGTGTAAATGTTTTATTTCTTCAAAACTATATCTCTAATGTTGTCCTAAATACTCCCGATCGGTTTAAAATGTTTTTATGAATTTTTTGGAGTATTTCTTGAGGTTTATTTTTGATAAAAATCGGACAACTTGTCATTGAGGAGGTCGACCGGTCGACCGGCGAGCTTAACACGCAGACTCGGGAACAAGTTTCGTGAAACAGAAACTTGAGAACTCTCAAAATTAATCAGTGCAACCGGTCGCACATAGGCTCGACCGGTCGAGGTGCACTTCGACCGGTCGCCCTGTGTAAATGTTGATATGTTTTTTTCAAAGTCTATTTCTGTGCGACCGGTCGCCCTAATGTTTGACAGCAAAATTCTAACCGTTGTGCAGCAGACAACTTTTCCCTAAATTGTGGGATTGATTTCTAACTTGACTATAATCTTGATTTTAATTGCAATTTTTTGTAGATATCAGATTCCAAGAGGAGCCTATCAAGTATCAATCATCTCCTATAAATAGAGGAAGATTTGAAGCACAACTTGATGAGAGAAAATTACAACACAACAAGATACACTCAAGAATACACTTGTGCTTACATTGTCATATTTCTTGTTGTAATTTGCCTAGCTATTCACTTTCACATTCTTGAGGTCTAGGCTATTCTTGATTACACTTGCACTCTATTGTATTATCAATTATCGAGTTGTAATCTTGAATTTGGGTAATCATTCAACACAAGATATCCTTGTGAGTGTTCTTGTGGTAAGAACACACTTGGGTGATCTAGGTGATAGGTGTAAGAAGATTGTGGTAATCTTCTTGTTGAGGTGTTGAAGAGTGTGGTGCTCTTCAAGGGTGAAGATTGTGTAATCTTCACAAGGTGCCGTTTGGAGATTGTGGTAATCTTCAAGTGAGATTGTGGTAATCTCAAAGGTGGTGTTGAAGAAGAGTGTGGTGCTCTTCAAGGTGTTATAAGTTGAATTTGTATTAATTTTGGTAATTAATAAAATTCTTTTTCTTTTTGAAATCCATCCCGGATATACTGGGGTGGTAGAGGATTAGGCCCTAGGTGGGTTGAACCTCTTTAAATCGACGTGTGTTGTTTACATTCCGCACCTTCATTATTTTGTTTGAGCATTCGATTGTTAAAAGAGGGCGAAATTGAAAAGATGGAGATAATTTATTCACCCCCCCTCTAGATTATCGTAGCCGCTTGGACTTACAAGTGGTATCAGAGCCAAACTCTTTGGCAAGCTCGTTTCACATCGCGAGTGAAGAGAAACGATCGACGGCTACGAATGAAGCTCATCTATCCGGCTCCTCCACCACCAAGCCACCACTATTTGATTCCAAGAATTTTAATCTTTGGAAAAAAAGAATGGATTGCTATCTACAAGGTTGCGGGTTCGACATTTGGAACACCGTCATTAATGGAGAATCCATTCCGACGAAGAATACACCACACACCTCTAAAGGCTTCAAAGAGCTCAATGATGAAGAGAAGAGAATCATCTCCTTAAATGGTAAAGCTCTTAATATTTTACATTGTTCACTTACCACTGTGGAATTTGATTATGTTGTAGGTATTCGATCGGCACATGAAGTATGGCAAAACTAGAAGCCATCTATGAAGTATATGCAAATAAAAGGAGCAACTCAAAAGCATCTACTTCTCAAATGGATACAACATCAAATCCAACAATATGGGATGAGCCTCTTACAAATTCCGATGATGAAGTCGAAAAATGTCTTATGGGCATCGAAGAAGAGAACGAGGTAAGTTCTAAACCTTCTACTTCTTATGACAATGAATTGCAAAATGAATATAGTGATTTGCAAAATGATTATGATGAACTTCAAAATGAATTCCAAAGCCTACTTGTTAAATACAAAAATTTGAAAAAGGAATTCAATATTTTGAAAAATGATAAGGATAGTTTATTTACTTCTTATGAATCACTATCATGTGCTCACACCACCACACTTGACAAGGTTAGAAACCTTGAAAAAGAAAATAGTACTCTTGTTGAGAATATTGATTGCATGAAAAAGGATTTATTAAAATCCAACTTGAGTACCAATAAAATGACCAATATTGTTGATATTCATAATTGTGATAAGGAACTTGATCATAAGCCTAATGTTGTTAATCATATGAAAAAGGATCAAGTCACTATGCATATTGGTCATTATGCTCCTAAAATTATTACTTGTTTTTATTGTGGCAAAAAGGGTCATACGGCTAATTCTTGTCGGGCTAGAAATAGCTCTAAATATTGTTGGAGACCTAAAAGTCTCAAAGCTAATCTTAAAGGACCCAAACACATGAGGGTACCACAAAACAATGTGCTATTAGGTACCCGGCAAAGCAAAAATCGGAGAAAATTCATGCCACCAAGAAAACATCAAATGAACGTTTCATTTGATCAAAGAAGGAGAAACTACTCTCAACAAAGCCAATTTCCAAGAAGAGCGTATAATCAAAAATGGGAAGAACACAATACTTGGAAATGGCAAAGACATCATCAACAAGATGATTTTCAAAGAAGAAGAAACCATCAACCATGTGAAGGTAACCAAACTTGGAAATGGAGAAGTCATCATCAACAAAGTGACTTCTCAATGGGAAGATATCATCAACAATGGGAAAGACACAACCCATGGAAACGGCGTAATTGGTAAACCGTATCTCCCCATTTGTATATGCATTTTTTTATGTATGCATACTTTTTTTTTGTGTCTTTATTGCAACATGAGTTTTCAAGTATTGATTTTTTTTTGGTCTTCAATATATATGTTTGTTCTTAAAATTCTTTTGAAAAAGGAGACCTTATATGATGTTTTTAAAACTCTTGTGCATTTGTGTAGACTAAAGTGTATTATCATCTCTTATGGATTTTTATGGCATGAGCTTACTTGTGATATCTCTTAGCCTACACTTTTATCATTATGATTTGTGCTAGATTTGTTTTAAGAATTGTGTAGGATTTACATATTTTCACAAATGACCATTTTGTCAAGAAAGACATAAATTATCGAGGTACGTTTATTTGTGTTACTTTTACTCTTATAGACTCGATATATGTATTGCCATATGCCTATGTGCTTGTTTCTCATAGTATTTCATACAAGTGCCATTAAGAGAATTTTTAGATTTTTCGAAAGGCACTATTCAATATTTGATTGCACATATTTGCTTTGTCAACTTTTGATAAATGAGGTCTCAATTATATGCTATCGGATTTTCAAATTTCAAAAGAGACCTTTTGTAGCTTTCTTAAGCTTATTTGAACTTGCATGATTTATTAGACTCTTGATGATCTTCTAAATGCATAGTATGTGTTTCTTGCTTCATGGTCTATATATATAGTGTCTCTTACTACTATGCTCTTTTGCAAAATATTTTGTGATTGATGATTGAGACATGTTTTTACACTTGGGCTATTTTTATTCTTGATTATATAAGCAATGCCGTTAATGAATTTGTTAAGTTGTGTAGATGAGAATGGAGTATTCCAAATATTGGTTACCTCAAAATATTTGGATGTATATGTTCTATTGTGAACACCTTAGAC
Organism: Rehmannia glutinosa; assembly: GCA_016081115.2. NCBI lineage: Eukaryota > Viridiplantae > Streptophyta > Magnoliopsida > Lamiales > Orobanchaceae > Rehmannia > Rehmannia glutinosa. Next base: position 583,800 of record JABTTQ020003088.1, read on the forward strand.
AAATTGGATGCCCTATGATGATAGTAATGAAGTAGACAAAAAGGGTATTTAGGAACAAACTCGATGACCAAGGCAACATTGGTCGAACTAAGACGAGGTTAGTAGCTCGAAGGTATTTTCAAGAAGAAGGTAATTGATTTTGGTGTAACATTTGCACTCATAGCACATTTTTTAGCTATTTGCATTTTACTTGCCCATTCTTGCTTTAAGAAAATTTCAAGCTTTACCAAATGGATGTTGAATCCAATTTTCTAAATGACTTCATTCAAATAGAAGTCTATCGAAGTTTAAAATTTTAGGCCAAATGATTTTTATAAAAGGCCTTGTATGATTTAAAACAAGTACCCCATGTATGGTATGATAGACTTAACTATTTTTGCTAAATGATTTTACAAGAGGTAAAGTTGATACTACTCTCTTTGTTTGAGAAAAAGGGCAAGATTGTTTAAACTTGTGCATATTTATGAGAATATTTTTGGTGCTATTAATGAATATTTGTGCAAGATATTTTTCTAAGTTGATACTAGGTGAACTCGAGATGAGCTTGATGGGGGAGCTCAATTTATCGCTTGGACTTCAAATTATTCAATGCCAAGAAAATGGTTATATTTCAAAAGAACTCTTGAAGGAGCTAGGTATTGAAGAAAGAAAAACTATCTCAACCTATATGGCTAAAGATTGACAAAGGTTGAGAAAGGCATGTCGGTTGACAAACAAATTCGAGGTATGTTTTCTTGTATTATTCCTATAGACTCGACATTCCATATGCCTTATGTCTATATGCTCGACTTCAAAAACTATCCCAACGAATCTCATTAAAGTGCCATTAAAAGAAATTTTCAAATATTTGAAAGGCACTTCTTCTTATGACTTGTTGTATCTAAAGCTTTAAAACGTTCTTATTTTTTTTGGGATAACAAGTTCGTTATCTATTATTCGTATTAAAAATTTGGTTTGTCATAATCGAATTAAACATATTGAGATTCGATATATTTTTTAAGGGATTGTCATTTTTAACAAAAACTTGAGATGTGTTTAATTCCGTCTGAAGGATAACTCGCGGACTTTTTGATTGTTAACCGAGTATTTTACCTCATTTCGAGCTTGATCATGACATAATGTATATTGAATGAGGTCTACGTTTGCATTTTGCACGTTTTTAAAACTTAGGGGCGAAAAATTGGATTTTTGGTTGAAAATTCGGATTTTGGAAATTTTTCAACACGGTTGGTGAAATGGTTGAGGGCAACCGTCGCCCTCAACGCCGATCGTCGCCTCAGCCTCGACCGGTCACCCTAGACTATAATTTGGATTAAAATGGTTCTGTTTCAAAGATTCGTCACTTTGACACATTTTGGCCATTTTTTCGTCCACTTTGCAAATTTCACACACAATTCACTTCAAATGAGTTTTGATGCATGAATTATATATTTTGGGGATTATCTAGCTCGACTATCATCATCATTGCTCGTATTTACCGATTGAATGATAAGAATTTCACTATCTTTAGCTCAATTGGGTTGAACCCTTGAGTTTGTGGCTTATATGTATTTTTCTTGATGTGATTCATATATGTTTGTGATGAGCTTATTGATTGTTGATGAATGATATTCGTTAAATTGTATTTGGTGATGAAAAACTTGGCTTGATTTCATTTACAAGGGCTATATATAACTTTTTCTATTTTTGACGCCCGCCAAGTGTTCGATAAAACGTTTCAATGAAAAATTCATCACCTACACGATTCTCTCGATTTCAAAAGTCTTATACCTTTATAGAGATCATGTTTTGCTTATCAAATGAGTTTTCATAAACCTCTACAAGTCGTATGATTCGACTTTTCCCTTCTATTTGGCTTATAAGCTTCAATGTTCAAATAGCTCGATACATCGGTTTAGTTGCACAATTTGATATGTATATATGATGTATTTATCGTGCTAACATTCTTTTTGATGATTCCAAAGGGGGAGAAACAGGTGGAGAAACAGGTTATAAGCTCTTTAGCTCAAAGAAGCTAAGATAAGCTCAAACGAAAAGAAGTTATAAGCTATGGCTTCCTAAAGCCATAAGTTGTGTATGATTCTTGGTCCATTGGTTGTAGTATGGACTTATATATGTTTCTAATGATGTCTCTTTGACAGGGGGAGCTTTTAAGTTATTGATACTTAAGCTCAATATCGAAAAGCTAATATTTTAGCTTATGTTTAAGTTGCCTCTATATAACTCTTGTTGTGCATGTTGATAGGGGGAGCATTTGTAACATGTGGTTTAAATATCTCTCTCCCATCCTTGTGTTTATATTGCATGGAATGTTGTCGCTCACAACGGATAGTTCTTTTTAACCTAGAGTAAAATTGTTTTGTTTTCAAAATCGCCTCTCTCAAAATTGTTTTGTTTTCAAAATCGGCCTTGTCAAATTGTTTTGGTTTGTAATCATCAAAAAGGGGGGAGATTGTTTGATAAATGGTTTTATCATGATTTTGATGATTTTGTTTTATACCAAAACAATGGTTTTAAAGGTTGTCCAAATACTCCTAAATGATTTAAAATGGTTTTAATATTTTCCGGAGTATAACTTCAAGTTTTATTTTCGACAAAATTGGACAACACTTTTAATGATTTTCTCGTAATGTATTGTTACACCAAAACAATGTTTCTAAATGTTGTCCTAATACTCCCAATTGATCTAAAATGTTTCTACTATTTTTCTGAGTATTTATTAGAATTTATATCGGACAACACTTTTTGTGTAAATGTTTTATTTCTTCAAAACTATATCTCTAATGTTGTCCTAAATACTCCCGATCGGGTTTAAAATGTTTTTACGAATTTTTTGGAGTATTTCTTGAGGTTTATTTTTGATAAAAATCGGACAACTTGTCATTGAGGAGGTCGACCGGTCGACCGCGAGCGATCGGTACTGGGAACAAGTTTCGGAAATGTAAACTTGAGAACTCTCAAAATTAATCAGTAAATCGTCGCACATAGCTCGACCTGGGCCGAGGTGCACTTGACCTGCCGCCTGTAAATGTTGATATGTTTTTTTCAAAGTCTATTTCATTTCGTGCGACGGCCGCCCTAATGTTTGACAAAATTCTAACCGTTGTGCAGTGATACCTTTTCCTAAATTGTGGGATTGATTTCTAACACTATAATCTTGATTTTAATTGCAATTTTTGTAGATATCGATTCCAAGAGGAGCCTATCAAGTATCAATCATCTCCTATAAATAAAGAGGAAGATTTGAAGCACAACTTGATGAGAGAAAATTACAACACAACAAGATGCACTCAAGAATACACTTGTGCTTACATTGTCATATTTCTTGTTGTAATTTGCCTAGCTATTCACTTTCACATTCTTGAGGTCTAGCTATTCTTGATTACACTTGCACTCTATTGTATTATCAATTATCGAGTTGTAATCTTGAATTTGGGTAATCATTCAACACAAGATATCCTTGTGAGTGTTCTTGTGGTAAGAACACACTGGGTGATCTAGGTGATAGGTGTAAGAAGATTGTGGTAATCTTCTTGTTGAGGTGTTGAAGAGTGTGGTGCTCTTCAAGGGTGAAGATTGTGGTAATCTTCACAAGGTGCCGTTGGAGATTGTGGTAATCTTCAAGTGAGATTGTGGTAATCTCAAAGGTGGTGTTGAAGAAGAGTGTGGTGCTCTTCAAGGTGTTGTAAGTTGAATTTGTATTAATTTTGGTAATTAATAAAATTCTTTTCTTTTTGAAATCCATCCCGGATATCTTGGGGTGGTAGAGGATTAGGCCCTAGGTGGGTTGAACCTCTTTAAATCGACGTGTGTTGTTTACATTCCGCACCTTCATTATTTTGTTTGAGCATTCGATTGTTAAAAGAGGGCGAAATTGAAAAGATGGAGATAATCTATTCACCCCCCCTCTAGATTATCGTAGCCGCTTGGACTTACATATTCTTACCACAAGAATACTCACAAGGATGTCTTGTGTTGAATGATGACCAAAATCAAGATTACAACTCAATAATGATTGATACAATATGAGTACAAGTGTAATCAAGAATTGAAAGTCTAGACCTCAAATAAGTGCAAGTGAAAGTGCTTAGGCTAATACAACAAGATATATGAAAGTGTTTGCTCAATTGCTCTTTGCTTGTATATTGTGTGTTGTGTCTTGTTGCTTGAATGAAGCCTCTATTTATAGGAGAGGTCTTAGCTTTCATTTCCGGACATTCGCTCCTCCTTGGGGAGTGATTTGCTGCAAAAGAAACCATTTAAAATGATCAATATAGTGTTAGAAATCAATCCCACAAAATAGGGAAAAGATGTCCAAAACGCAACGGATAGTTTTGATAAACATGGGGTTCGACCGGTCAAGCAGAGATAAGATTGAAATTGAATTCTGCGAATTTTTACACAGGGGACCTGTCGAAGGGGGAAGTGCGACGGTCCGCCTTTATGTCAGGATTTGTTGCCTTTGACGATTTTACTTAAACAGAGAAGTCCGGAACAAAATCCAACTTGAGTACAGTCGCCCACGGCCGACCGGCCGACCGCACCTCGCCGCCCACCTGGTCGACCGGGCCGCCCCGCCTGCTTTTTCTTACGTCCCATTTTTGTTTCACCAACTCAGGTACAGGCAGGCTGCCCTATAGGCGAATGGTCGAGCCTCGAAACAAATGTGTTGTCCAATGTTTTATTGAAAATAAACTTCAAGAAATACTCCGAAAAATAGTAAAAACATTTTAAGTTGATCGGAAGTATTTAGACAACATTTAGGGACATAGTTTTGGTTTAAAAACATTTTGAACAAAATCAAACATAATCATCAAAATCATGATAAAAACATTTATCTAACAGTATGCAGATTGCAGGCGATCGACAGTTAGTTATAAGTCGATCGTTATATTATAGTCTAAAATATTGTGAATAATTATGAATAATTATGTTTACTCAACCAAAGAAGATGGTTAAGTAGTTTTAATATCTCAAAACTAAAATTATCAAGATAAAACTAAACGAATATTTCTTTCGTACGCACTTTCTTTTAATACTAAACAAACACAATATTATTTTGTAATACAAAAAACAATAAAAACGTTAAAGAAACAAAAAGGGTGCTCAATCCATTACAAATGTACAATTACTAGCTAGATCTATTTCAGGATACTGAAAATATATTTCCGACATGAAGTCATAGACGAACCCATACTAGGCCCCCTGAAATTTTGCAAAATATTAAGGGTATTTTGGTAATTTCACTTTATAAGCTTAAAAAAATGTAGAAAATAGGTAAAAATGCAACAAAACTTTCAGTTCATTCATTTTTGTTGTTCCTTCTCATTTGTGAATCTTGGAAAATATTTGAATTTTGATCATTTTTTTCTCCTTTCTCAAAATTTTGTATATTTTCTTTTGCTCCACTGTAATATTGAACATGAATTTTGACATTATTCTCTTGTGCTTCTCTATTCATTTCTTTTAGGATTATTTAGGGTTCATTATCAAATTTTCACTAAAGAATTCAACATTAATTTGTGATGAGTTATTGAATGATTGTTTGGTAATATACACTAAGAAATATGTATATTACCAATGAAGATATTATGCAACGATCTCAAATTATGAGAATAGAAGAAGAATGTTATGATATATATATATATATATATTGATGTAATTGTATTAATAATATAATTAATGGACTACCAAGTATTGATAAAGGAAATCTATTGCCTATTTTATTGTAGCTTAAAGAAACTTCATTTCATTAGATTTAGCAAAGAAAACTTATTAATTATTAGAGTTTGTTTGGATTTGATGATTTTAGAAAAGAGTTGGAGTTTTGTATTTTAATTTAAAAGTTAAAATGAATCTTACTAATTGATTAAATAACACTAGAAAAGGAGTCCTCCCCATTCTTCTCTACTCTCAGAAATTATTCACTATGTAAGACCACTGGTTTCATGGACTGTTATTGTGGAACAAGGGCGGTGTTGCGGATTTTGTGGACCGATGACAACCCAGGGAGGCGTTTCCATGCATGTCTTATAAATGAGCGAGGAGGCGTTTCCATGCATGTCTTATGTCTTATGTACGACATGCATGGAAACGCCTCCCGTGTTGTTATCAGTCCATGAAGTCCGCAACACCGCCCGTGTTCCACAATAACAATCCACGAAACCAGTGGTATGTAACATAGTTAACAATTTCTGAGATTAGAGAAAATGCGGAGGATTCGCTAATGTGGAGAAAATTAGGGCATTTTCCCGTCTTTAATTAGGGGATTTATAAGAAGAAGTGGATCTGCAAAAAGATAAATTTCCTCCAATATATGCCAGGTTGGATGAGTATTGTCTAGTCATAAGTTTAAGTGATTTTCGGCATGTCTAATTAGTAAGATTTATAATTTAACGAATTCCATCATCGGATGTCCTCAAATTGTATGGTTTTCTCAATATATGTCCCTAAATTGGCACTCCATATAATTAGGGGACTAATTTAATCACCCCCATATAATTAGGGGACCAAATTGTAATTTATCCGAAAATAAATATAAAACTAAAAACCATATTAAAGATGCGGAAAATAAAATTCAGCCTGATAATATACATTAAAAATTTTCCACAAGAAGTGATCAAATTACAAAGTAAGTTCTTTTAATTCTTTATCTTGCTGATAAACTTGTGAAATTAGGGGGGACATGTGATATATATGGGCATCACCGCAAGATAATGATAATATATAGAGATGTTAAATGATCTGGTCCTAACGGTTTCAGATCAGCTAACGTGTTTCGGTCTAAACGGCCTTCTGGTTAAATAGGTTGTTGTTAAACGAGCCGGAAATATTGGAACCTATAACCTTAACCCTAGTGGACTTCGGGCTAAACACGCCATTAATCGGCCCATAAGTCAAAAATTAAAAACTATATATTTAAATCTAAAACTAAAAATATATTAAAGATGCGGAATATTAAAAATTCAGCCTGATAATATACATTAAGATTTTTCACAAGAAGTGATCAAATTACAAACTATGTTCTTTTAATTCTTTATTTTGCTAATAAACGAGTGAAATGAGGGGGGACATGTGTTATGGGCATCACCGCAAAATGATGATATATATAGAGTGTCACACCCCAAACGGGACGCGATGACGATCCACAACTTAAATACAAGTAAACCAAACATTCTAGACGAATATCATCAAAACCCAATGGAACAGAGTCTAAATAGCAGCGGAAATAAAGACACACGTTACAACTTACAGTCCACAACATCCATAATCCAAATTACATCCCCGATATGATCTAAAGATAACAACTTAAAAGTCAAAGGGTCCTACGCCCTTCAGTTACAAACCGGAATGAAAAGAAATACAAGAGTCCAACAACAACAACAACAAGTAGTAAGTCCAACAAAGAAATAATAGTAACAAGTCCAAATGACATCAACAACAAAAGATAGTAAATCCCAAGCGGAGTACAAGGGCTCAATCCGTAGTCTGCTCAAAGATCTTAAACGAAGTCCTCATCTAAAGGTTAGAAAATAGATGGGATGAGACGAGGAAATCTCGGTGGATGGGGTGATCGTGTGCAAGTGTGGTGATATATATTTAATGCGAGAAAACAGTTATATGAAAACGCGTGAGTATGATGCATGAATTCACACACAGTCCACAAGCGTCGTGATAAATATATTTAAGTAATATACTTATACAGTTCAAGAAAATAGTTCGTGGTCACACAGGCACTATGTGATTCAGGCAAGACAGGTAAAATTACGTACGGAATGTAACGCCAATCCCATGCAAGACAAATAATGGTTGCGTACGGATTTGTAGCGCCAACCATTGCAAAACAAGTAGCGGTTGTGTACGGATTTGTAGCGCCAACTAGACGGGTCCGATAACTCCGGAATCGTGTGGATCAGACAGCGATTCTTTCGTTCTTCCTTGTAACTCCCCGGGCAAGATGGTCCAAGACCTGTCACCTTATCCCTCCGTAGGCAAAAACAAAATCCACAGTAGAGCTTGTAAGGCTCGGATTTGTCATAATCATGATTATACCTCAAGTACTACGACCCGCTTCCTCGACACACCGTCCCTCGCTGCGAGATTAGGACGATGGGGCCGGAAGAGTGGAATAGCAGCCAAGCTGCCTTGTTCCATCCCCGACGATCCATTCCGACCGTGAGCTCGACACACCAAGTTGACTCAGAGAAAGTAAATACAAGTACAGATCAACCAGCAAATGAGTATTATTGATTCAGTGGAAGCTAGCCAGAAATTTTTTGAAAATTCACGAGTAGCAATATAGTGTTGGTGGAGTTATTTGGATGAAGATGATTATCGAAAGGATAAGCAATCTTCGATATCTTGAAAGATTAGGTGGAACATAAGTCCCGTTATAGATTCAAAACCCCAAGACGAGAAAGTCGCCCCGCGATCGGGTATTAATCGCTCGAATCGGTCAAATAAGTCAAGGGTCTTTTGAGAAAATAAAATACTTTAATTAAATCTCCAAGTCAGAGGGTCCAGGGCTATTTTAGTAAAAGAGAAAATAATTTGAGTTAGGTCCTTTATAAAAGAAAAATTACAATTTAGCCCCATTTTGTAAAAACCAAAACTTTTGGGGTTAAAAATTGAATAAATAAATATCCCGACCTTGACAAATTATGAGGTCAGTTCCAAAATTCTCCAAATTGTCCAGAGATTCAGGTTTTTAAAGTTTTGAGGTCGAGTTTTTTATAAAATTCTCACATTAACCCCAAATTTATTGAAATTGCCAATTCGGACCTTAAATTTAAAATAATCGGAACTCACAAACTGGAAGGAATTTTAATGTGATTCCGGTTGGAAAATATCACTAAGGTTAGTGGGATATTAGGACAAAAACAGGTTTTAAAAGAAATAAGTTTAGGTCCTTTAACTTTTGAAAATATCATTTTTGTCCCATTTTGAAATAATTGCCTTTAAGGCTTTTAGGGGTCCAATTGTTATGAAATTTGAACCTTGGTTCCAAAATATAATTAGGTTACAGTTACGTTAGTATTTCCAGGTGCATGGGCTGTATAAGTCCTGGAAATTTCATTTGGGTCCTCAAGTTTAGTCTTTTACACTTCAGTCCCTCAATTTTAGAAAAAATACTTTCCAAGCCCTAAACACTTGGATTTTTGGAATACATTTAAAATATGTCATTTCCAGTACCTTAATAGTGAAAATTTTAAATTTTAAAATTAAGGTCTGGTACAGTTTCAAAATTTGCAAAGTAGCCCTTAAACTTTTAAAATTTTACAATCTAGTCCTTGGGCTTTTAAAGGTTGATTTTATTTATCTTAAAACTCTTAAAATTTTATTAAAATGTCCAAAAGTCATTTTTGAACCTGAGTGCAGTCCCAAAATTCGAAATTTGCAGAGAGGTCCTTTAACTTTCATTTTCTTGCAATTTAGTCCACCAATTTTCCATTTTTGCATTTTTAAGTCCAAAATTGAAATTTAATTATGCTCGACTTGTCCAGGTTATAAGTCATCCAAAATATGGATTTCAAAGATCATACACATGCTTATCCAATTCATATAATAATTCATCAAATAGAACATTAAATTGTACATGCATGCACCTAAAGTTCAATAAATAGCAATTTTGAGCAACTCTTGAGAATTTTCATGATTTTTGTTTAGCGTGTATGAATATTTCATTTGATTTTCATGTATCGGCCGTCTATGGGATATTTTAAGTTGGTGAATTTTTTGGTTATGGTTATTTGTCTTGTATGGTTTTTTCGGCAGTTATGGCACTTTCTATGTGAATTTTTTGTTTTGAGTTTTTTATGTGTGTTTGTTGTATTTGTTTTTTTGTTTCAGTTTTTTTGGAACTCGTTTGAATTGGTCTTTTTTTCTTTTAATGAAATTTTAGTGGTAAATTTCAATTAGGTTTCATTTGTGGGGTTATACTCTTTCATTGCAATCATATATGATAACAAGAGTTTATTGATAAGAAATTATTTTCGGTTCTGTCTGCAAACTGTTAGGAGTTTTATATGATTTTTAAGAAATTTGGCTTATTTTTACGTTGATCTAAACGATGCATTGTTTATGTTTTATACATGCAATAGGGTTATTATGTTTGTATTGAATGATGCATCTGTCAGTAAGTATCTAATGCGACAATATGAACATATTTATGCATCATTTTTTCAAGCATTGTTCTTCATTGTTTTTGTTGTGAGAGTTTTTGACTTTGTTCATGTGCATCACAACTGATATAGTGAGAATAGTGTAATGCATGTATAAACCATGTTTATTGCATAGATATGACCTTTTTAATGTTTTTTAGATGTTAAGTGTTTTGATTGTCATGTTATGTTTATGAATCATGCATCAGTCATGAAATATATATAACACAATTATTGACTTATATATGTATACTTTTTCAAGGGGCAAGGTAGGACTGTGAGAGGCTGTGGATGTGGTTTTCAAAGGGGCAACGAGTCTCATATTTTAAATCTTCGAATGAAGTATTGTCATGTCATTGTTGTTGATGAGTTTAATGAAGTAAAGGGGAAAATTTTGGAAGAAGCAAGGAGGTTTTTGACTGGGAAGATTATTGTGTAGTTGATTTTTTTATGTTTTTGGATTTTGGAACTTGAATTTGTTGGACTAAATTCTTTTTTTTTTCTTAGATAAAATTGAATGGGTTGATGTTTTTTTATTTTGTTGGTTGGTTTTGGTCCTGATGCAATACAACTAGTTGAATGAGTTGTACTTGAGTTGATGATGTTGGCAGTAACCGATTTTGTATCATTCCCAAATATTGGAGAAGAAAGTTATTTTTTATCTAAAATTGCTCATATATATCTTTATACTAATTGATGGTGCCTACCTTTGACATTCTGTTATAAGTCAATCTTTATCATATCTTATACTTAAATTATTACCGAAGAATAAATATATATATTTTTCTTATTTTCAAATTTCTTAGAACTTTATGCATGTCTATTTGTCCCTTCCGGAAAATAAGTCGAACCAATATAGCAATTAAGTATTTCAAGCTTAGACAGTTGAGCAAAACATCCAAAATGTTTTTAATTTCTCGACCATATATTATATGATAAAGTTTCTATTTATCGTCGTCCCAACCAATAATTAAACACAACATACATATATTGGCAAAATTATTTTTTTAGTCCTATAACGGATCTCTTCGGGATTTCGTCTTCACTTATTTCGATTCTGACATTTCGTCCCTAAGTGAGCTTTTCTCGGACTTTTAGTCCGGTCACCGCTTATACTAGGTAATAGTGACCGCCGCCTAATATGTAAATTCTAAAAGAAGCCAAAAATAATTTTTAGTCCTCTAAGCGGAACTAGGAGATTTTGGTCCTCACTTTTTTCCGAATTCTGAATTTAGTCTTTTAAATAAAAAAATTTCAGAGATTCAATCCACTTATAGTTAAATATAATTTCACTTTTAAAAATAAATAATTCAATTAAATTCCACTATAAATACAATACATAGAAAAACATATTTAAATAACTATGAATAAAATAGAATTAATATACAATATCAAATAAAAAGGAATGATTTATAAAAATTAGAAAAACAATGTTAGAAACTATATCTATAACTAAAAGAATAATTAAATTATTTGATAAATATCTTAATTTTTTAAAATCATATTATTTATCATAGGATTGGATTTTTTAAATATCTATAATTTTGAGCATTCAATTAATTAGAGAGGAAGGGGACTGACGGCTAGTTGAGTTGAGAGGGACCAAGTTGTACTTTTTTTTCTATTTTTTTTAATTTAAAATTTGAATGTTTAAAATTTCATATAATGATAATGTCAAAACAAGCCATATTTTTACATCCGAACAAGTATTTTTTTTGGTATTTTACCTGTACATATACAAGTCCCTATATTAGTTATTTATGTAATTTGCCGATTATTTCACCATAACTTTTGATAAATATTCATAATATACTCCTACGTAGTAAATACCAAATTTTTTTCGTCTCGTATTTATCTAACTAGGGTAATAAATATAATTTTCTATATATTATGTTAAATTAAATATAATTTTCTATATATTATGTTAATGATTGAAATTAAATTTAACTTTTAAATTTAAAAAGTGAAATTATATGTATAAATGCATTAAATCTCCGAATTTTTTTTTCATTTAAAGGACTAAATTTAAAATTTAGAAAAAAGTGAGGATGGATCTCCTAAATAGTCCACTTAGAGGACTATTTTATTTTTTCATATTTTTTAAAATTTACACATCAATTGCCGCACCATTACCTACTATAGGCGGTGACCGGACAAAAATTTAAAAAAAAACTCACTTAAGGGACAAAATATCAAAATCAAAATAAGTGAGGACAAAATGTCCAAATAAGTCCATTTAGAGAACTGAAAAAATAATTTTGCCTACATATATTTGCATATTGATGCCTATAGTTCATTATGCCCAACCTGCATATATAATCCAGATCTTATATCTTATCTACAGGGTTTCATTTAGTGTTTCAATACGCTAAATGGATATCGTCTACAAAAATGACATCATCTTATCTACATTTTATATGCTTGTTGTATTGAATAATCAAATTAAATAAAACACCATATAAAGTGGCTTGGAAATTCCATGTGTACAAGTTCAATCAACAAGAACTATATATATATATATATATATAGCATTAATCCTCCTACATTCCTTCCTATAGTGGATTGACTCTTTATAGTTCATATATAGAATGGTATATACATAACAAGTCTAATTTCAGAAAATTCTTTAAATTAAATGAAGGGAGCAAGTAAATAATTAAGTATAGGGGTTATTGCTAAACATTAGATAATAAATGCATCCATATTAGCCTTTCCAGATATGGATATCAAGAAGTAGACAAGTTGGCCACACTAAGTATAGAACTACAGACAAGGTCATGCAAAATGAATGAGAACTTTAATTGGAGCAGCCGTGCTATAATATATATTCTCATCTAGTGGGTTTTTGTTCCCCTCGAACGATAAGACTTTTTATTAGATATTCAACCAAGAAACTTATATCATTGCCAACTGGCAAAAGATCTCCTTGCACATACAATTGTCAAAGAGGGAACTATACCCTGAAACAAACTAAAACACTCCCATCTAAGAGACTAAGTCACTCCTTAAGAGAGACTTGGCCGAACAAATGCAACACTCCAAAAAAAAAATCGGGCACGAACAACCACCACATACTACGGGATAGACAAAACTAACCTGCTTACAAGTTTCGGCCTTCAACCTAGAACAAATAAAAAAGAAACAAAAAAGACAATGCTAGAAACATATTAAAATCAAACTAAAACCAAACTAATAAGAACCAAAAAAACACAAAGATAAAATAATTAAAAAATATTGGGGATTTATCAAGTGCGATATTATATTCCGAAATTAAATCAGTAAACTTACATGAATTCCAGAAAATGAAATTATGGAAAACAAAGAAACTTAGACCGAGGCTAGAGTTCGACTCTATATCTTTAAGACGAATTGCTCCGCTACGGTGCCCACGATTCAATAGCAAACGTCTCCCAATATACAACGGTCTCCTCTTGCTATAGTAGCACTCCAAACAACAAGAGATGGCGAACTTCGAATATTTTATACTCTCTCTTCTTTTTTTTTCCAAAACATTTTGACAGAAAATAAGCTTATGAATGTTTGCAGATGATGAATGGATTATCTGCAGAATAAGGGGAATATTTATAGATTACCAAATGTCACAAGTGAAACAACACAACTGTTCGAACAGACATGTCTATTTATTCGAACAAACACGTCCATTGGTTTCAAAAGAAACAACACAATTATTCGGATAAACCTTTTCAATCCGAAATAGTTTCAAATGAACACTCGCACCTTTTGGCAATAATTTCTCATTCACCCGAAAATATCTATTATATTTCCAACAAAAAAAAACTACCACAGCAGAAAAAGAAAAAAACTAAAAAAAATCTACGAACTACCTCTCCCTCTCGCTGCACAAGCTCTAGAATGGCTCTGTCTTTACCGTCCCTGCCATCCCCCTTTACCCTCACCACAGACCCAAGTCGAATCTGGATTTGGAAATGATCCGCCATGGCCACTGGATCAAGCCGGGAGAGAAAACCGGGGGAGGGGGATGAGATCGGCGACATGGAAAACAGACGACCAATGAACTGGTTCGGTTAGGGGAGAGAGAGAGAGAGAGAGAGAGAGAGAGAGAGAGAGAGAGAGAGAGAGAGAGAGAGAGAGAGAGAGAGAGAGAGAGAATGGGGAGTAATTCGCAAAAATAGAGGGGAAAGTCTTAGTGACGCAGTAATAAAGTATTACAGGGATAAAATGCAAAGTTAATACTCCATCTATAAGGGTGTTGCAATATTAGTCCTGCGTGTTTTGTTATTTTGCAATTTTTGTTCTGTAAGTTTTAAATTTGTGCAATTATAACCCTATAAATTTTAAGTTGACGTGAATTCTATTCTAGGGATATTTCAATATATCAATCATCTTCAAAATGCCATTGATAGCTAACATAATTGGCAAAACTGGGTATATTATTTCCTAGTCATGAAAATACAAAAATGCGTACAAAATTGGCAAAACCGGGTATATTGAAAAATAGGACGGAAATTACCACAATTAAAAAATAAAAATAAAAATTGTCAAATCCTAAAAATTAAATGATTAAAATTGTTATTTTATTTGAAGTCAAAATTATTACAGACTAAATTTATAACTTCAAAAGTTACAAGACTAGTTTGTAATACTCTTAATAGATACATGATCAATTTTGCAATTTTCCCAATGTATTATATATACTATATAATTGAGAAATGTTTCAAGGTAAGGGTGGGCACGGCCACCACAAGTGATTGTGGGGTGGAGGTCGGGGTTCAAATCCCCGCCTCCATCAAATTGTTTGTGGGGTGGAGGTTAGGGTTCTTATCTCTCGCTCCATCAAATGCTCACTCACCGTCAAAACACCTGGATTCTAGTTAGACGAGAAACTGAGTTAAAAAAAAAAAAAAAAAAAAGAGAAATGTTTCAAGGTGTCCTTAGTCGGTGTGTCAGAAGGTTTTGAAATACCCTCCTCCCCAAGCCAATACTTTTTACTCACTCCACGCCGTGCGCCGAATCAAAAAGAGAACCCTAACACCATTACCTTTTCCGGTTATCCCCAATCCTTTATCCACCCGTCGGACTGTGAATCAGAGAAAAAAAAACCTAGGAAATAGCGTATCAAAATAATGGACATCTTGAAACAGGAGTTGTTGAAGCAACGGCAGATCCTGGCGGAGGATGTAGGCGGGAAGAAATACTTCAACCGCTTCGAAATCGAGCAGAAACGCCTCCAGCGGCTGCGTGAAGAGGAAAACCACGAAGCCGAGGCCAAATCCCTTCGCCACAAGCAGAAGAATCACCCCAATTCATCATCCAAGCCGGAATTCCCAAATTCTAAGGTCGAATCCTCATCCTCGAAATCCCTAGTCGGAGAGAAAAACATTGGCAATCTCAATCTCCCAAAACAAGAAGTCATTCGCCGCCTGCGATTCCTAAAACAACCGGCGACTCTCTTCGGAGAAGACAGTGATTCGAGACTCGACCGTCTGAAGTTGGTGTTAAATGCTGGATTGTTTGAGGTTGACGATAGTGATATGACGGAAGGTCAAACTAACGAATTTTTGCGGGATATTAATGTGGAGTTGAATAGGAAGAGGAAGTCAAGGGATGATAATGGAGCAGAGGATAAGGATTCGAAACGAATGAAGGCGAATTTTGATGAGTTGTGCGATGAGGATAAGATTCTCGTGTTTTTCAAGAAGCTGTTGAATGAATGGAATCAAGAGGTGAATGAGATGAGCGAGGTGGAGATTAGGACAGGTAAAGGGAAGTCGATGGTGGCCACGTTTAAGCAGTGTGCTCGGTATTTGGATCCTCTGTTTGAGTTTTGCAGAAAGAAGATTCTTCCTGATGATATTCGACGAGGGTTGATGGTGGTTGTCGAATGCTGTATGAGGCGGGACGGCCTAGCTGCAATGGATCATTACATTAAAATGGCGATTGGAAATGCGCCTTGGCCTATTGGTGTTACTATGGTTGGCATTCATCAACGCTCGGCTCGTGAAAAGATTTGTACTAAAAGTGTGGCGCACATTATGAATGATGAGACGACCCGTAAGTATTTGCAGTCTGTTAAAAGATTGATGACATTCGCCCAACGGCGTTATCCAACCATGCCGTCCAGAGCCGTTGAGTTCAACAGCCTGGCAAATGGTAGTGATTTGCAGTCACTATTAGCAGAGGAGAGAGAGGCTTCTGCAGTTAACATGTCTACATGAAAAGGTAAAAATTGCCGCAATCGTTCTCATTGATCTTGGCTCAAGCATTAGACATAAAATGGAAAAGGCAAAAAAATTAGATAAGAAAAGCAAATGTATTTACTGATATCTTTTTACTTTTTATTGATGAATATGGTTTGATGAGGATACACGTACTGTTGAAACCAGAGAAAGTTAAAGCGTGTAGCATATGGATTTGATCCTTTTGAATACCTTCCTTTATTATTAGTGTTTAGCATTAGTAATGGGTACTAAAAGGGCAGACGGGATCTTCTATTTCAAAAAGTTATTTCATCTCCTATTCCACCACGGGATTATTGTCATATATATAAAAACCACCGTGATAAAAACCCATAATTTAGGAGATGAAACTTTTTGGAAAAAGGATCCCATCGAGGATAGCATCTCAAAGAAGATGATGCCAATTGCCCATGTCTTAGTTTCAGTTAAATTCCAAATTAAGTGAATATGATCACGTTGAAACAGTTTGAATTTAATTTAGCCCACTACTATCCATTTGAACTTTATATCCAACTTTTTTCATATATCCATTTTTTGTGAAGCCCCGATTTTTCCGAGCTATTAATTGATCCTTATTGTCGTCTATACTTTTGATCGACTATTTTACCGCGTCATTTTGACGAGTAATCATTAATAATATATACATTTTGTATTTTATTTCATTTTATTTATTTACTTGTGATCGTGATCTTATTAATTCTATTCCTCATTTATGATCACTTGATTGATCATTATTACTATTTTTGTATTTATTAGTCACCTTAGAATTTTAAGAGACTAATTATTTTAGAGACTTTTACCTTATAGAATTAAGACTTTGATTTAGATTAAGTGATCATGAGACTTACAAGTGATCAAGGAAATCACTAAATATTTTGGAGATTGATATATTTCATCTATTATCATCAAATTTGGGACAAAAAAAAATATGGAATTACCATAATACCCTTGAAGTGGACGGCCAACATGGTATTTTTGGAGAAAAAATATCATCCAACTCTTGTACACCTACACCATATATTAGTCATCTTGTGTATAATTATATCATTAATTCAAACATTATACACATCATCTTATACACCAATTCTTTATTATTAGTGTTTAACATTAGTAATGGGTACTAAAAGGGCAGACCGGATCTTCTGTTTCAAAAAGTTATATCCAACTACTATCCATTTCAAATTAACTGAATATGATCACGTTGAAACAGTTTGAATTTAATTTAGCCCACTACTATCCATTTGAACTTTATATCCAACTTTTTTCATATATCCATTTTTTCCCTATCTTATCCTCATGTCAATAATCGAAATTAACTGATTTCTGAAGATTCCTCAAGTTGAATAATATTTATGACCATCTACTCAAAATAGGGTATAAATTGTTATTCCAAACTTATAAGTGCCACTCTATCCTTCCTTAGAATTATGATGCAGTGATATAATTAGAGATGGCCTGCCAGTGTTGATATAGAAAATCTATTGTCAATCTTACTTTCGGCAAGGGCAATGTATGTAAAGAAAACAAGAAGGATTTCATGTTTTATTCAGGTATGCGGGCTTTTAAATTTAGGACAATAACTTTAAAATTTTGGGAAAACTACATGGAATATGCTGATTTTGGTACACATACCACACAATACGCTCCTATTACTTTTATATCTATTTTTTTACTTTTGTACCTATTTATTTTTACGCTCCTGCATATTTTTTTTTTTTTTTATTTTTTTCGTTTTTTTTTTTTTTGTTCTGCATTGATTTATATGTTATATATGTTGTTTAGATGTTGATTAAATTTGTTTTTTCGTTGTTTCTATGTTGTTTCTTTGTTGTTTATGTTAATTTGTACATCGTTTTTTATGTTGTTTTTTATGTTGTTTTTTATTCATATATTAATTTGTACATTGTTTCTTTCTTTCGGCGTTGTTCTATAATATTTTTAATGTTGTTCTAATAATTTTTTTGTTGTTTTCATGTAATGTTCAATGTGTAAATATAGTTTTCACCTATTTTTAAGCTCATTTTATTCATATGGTGTTTTTAATATTTTTTACGTTGTTTCTGGGTTGTTTCCACACCATTTATAATGTTGTTTCGATGTTTCTTTGTTGTTTTCATGAAGTTTTCGATGTTTAAATACAATTTTTACCTATTTTTAACTATTTTTACTTATATAGTGTTTTCTATATTGTTTCTGGTTTATTTCTATATTGTCTCCTGGTTGTTTCCATGTTTTTTATGTTTTCATGCATTGGATCAAAAATTGAATTGTGTTTTTTTTATTCATGTTTCTATGATATTTTTAATTTGTTTGGTTTTAATATGTGTTGTTTATGTGTATATTTCTTGATTTTTTATAAGACTTCAAGTATAAAATGGATTATTTAACGATGGCAAAATTTATTTTTTCACTGAAAATTTATTAAAAGAAACATGTTTGAAACAAGTTAGAAACAATATTGAAACAAAGCGTAAAAAGATTCGAGAATTTTTGCTGGAGCGTATTGTTGTGTAAAAAAAAGGGCGGGAGCATAAATTTAGGTAAAATAGTACCGAAAAGCGTAAAAGACTGACATTGATTTAAAATGGTGGGTATTTGTGTCAATTGCCCTAAAATTTTGGCGAATTTAGGACAAATTGAGCCCGGATGATCCAATTAGGGCTAATTTCCATGTGGGCCTCAATGTTGACTCCGCATTACCAAAGTTAATTGCTTATGTCATGTAAAATAAGTCTTTAAATTATTTTAAAAATTTACAAATAAATCTGAAAATCTTAAAATCAATTTACAAATTAACAAGTAGAGTCTAAATACATAAAAATAAATTTGATAATTATTTTAAGAATTCGCAAATTAACAATTAAAATATAAATATATGAAAATAAATCTATAGATACAAAAAATAAAGTTCTAAAAAACTATTTAATAAATTTTAAAATAATTAAAAAAATCAAAAATTTGAAACAAAATTTAAAAAGTTAATTATTAATATATAAAAAAGTACAGAGTAAATTTTGAAATTGTTTGAATATAAATAAATCAAAATAAATTTTATTTATTTAAATAATTTCATAATTTATTCAATAATTTTGCATATATCAAAGTTATTTCATATATTTAGACTCAATATGTTAATTTGTAAATTTTTGAAATATTTTTTAGATTTATTTTATGTAACATAAGCAATTAGCCTAGCATTTCAGCTTCATTATTGATGTCCATGTGGCAATTAGCTCGAATTTGGCAATTTGGGCTCAAATATTTGTCCTCAATTCGTCAAAATTTTAAAGTTATTGTCATAAATTAAAATCCCACAAACTTAGTGTTCTTCTTTGCCACTGCGCATAGTTAATATCCTCATTTTGCAATGAAGCTTATCCATGGAGTGTGATTATCTTTAATGACTAATATTATTGTCAATAATTATTTCGTGAGAGGCATGAAAATACAAAAATGTTGTCATAATAGTTTCTCAATACTAAAACGTAAGGCTCCATTTGGGTGGAAAGATTTGAAGCTATGGATTTCAAATCAATAATAACATATTCATAGAAATTGTTTTGGATTAAGTCATTCTATAATGGATTTCAAATCATTGGAAGATATTTTGGAAGTCATTTTAGAGTATTTCAATTTTTTCTTAAATAAAGTCATTTGAAATCATTCCCTCTAGCTCTCTGTCCAAATCCAAATTCAAAGCCAAATTATCTTATCCAAATGCAATCTAACCTTATTCTTGATGTGATGAAAATTTTTATTCTTAATGGGGAGAGAGAACCAGAGATGTTTCAAAATTACAAAAAAAACCTCAGTTTTTATTATGTCTTAAACTTAAGGAGTTAAATTTAATATTTCTGTAAAATGTCAGCAAAGTTTCTGAAATACTTTTGCTGATGAAGGGCACAATGTAAGACGGATCAAACCTGAAGAGATTTTTTGTAATTTTTAAAAAACTCTTGGTTTTTTTGGTAATTAGCCCGGACCTCAGAATTTTTTTTAATTATCCCATATATATTTTTGCGTGTGAGAGCATTCAGTTAAAATTAATTTCTTCTCCATTATTTGAGAAAAAGAAGCGCAAATATAAATGTTACAAATATTGTTGATGCAGAAATCAATGATGACAAAACAAGCTATAATTGCATGCATGGATGCGTACATGCTAGCTTGTTGCTTATTCTTACACAAACAGTATGTAGATATTGAAGTGGAGAAGAATCATCAATCATCAACAATACTAATTATGGCAATTAGACCCCACGTTGACAAATCCCACTAAGGTGGCATTCGAACCAAACCTAATGTTGTCGTTAAAATCGTTCCAACGGATCGAATAGTCAAGCAAGAACGCCATTGGTGGTGGAGAGCACGGGACAAATCACGAGTTTAGTGGAAGTTTGAACAAAGAGTAACACATGGAAGTACGGGCAAACCAAGGATAAGTCTGTTAAAGCAGAACAAGAATATTAAAGGATCCATTAACATTGGTGGTGGCTTGACCGAGAGTGATATTGTTGTTCCAAGAATGGAGCAATTCAGGCTAACAAGTGCTCCGGCAACACCTTGGCCGGGACAATTTCCGAGGGCGTGCAACAAAGGTTGCCGCCTATACTTAGGCCACGCAGAGTGATCAATTGGCCGTGAGCTAGTGGTTTTGAGGCTGCAAAGAGAATGAGGGCAATGAGGAAAAGAGCTGAGACATGATTATAAGCCATTTTTTGAGATTTGATGTGTTTTGGGGCTGTAATTGAATAATATGTTAGAATGTTTTGATTTGTTATTATGTTCAAATGTAAGGAAAGAATACCTATTTATACATGATTATTTTCCTGTACTATTGCCTTTTTTCAAGAATTTTCATAATATTTCTTCAACTATCTCATAACGAATTAATTAGGAAGTTTGAATTAGCACCTAGCTAGGTGTTTAGGGGTGGGTTGCTCTTTATGTGTGGTTGTAATCTATCGTATAAATCAAAGTGCCTTTTTAGTCATTCCATACAGTTATTTATCTAAATATCTATATGTCTCTATATTATTGAGTAATATATGAAACAAAGTTTACATTTAGAAACTACATATATATAGTAACTTCCATAGTACGTAATTGGAAGTTTAGCCTGCTATATATGGATCTTTTCAGAACGTGGAGTCATAAATCAAATGTATATGCTAAATAATATAAATAGTATTTTAAAAAAATGGGTATTAAATACAATCTTATTTATACATATAGCAATTAGTTTTTAAATGTAGTGATAAAATCAATCCTTGTTTTCTCATTTTGATCCTCAACTTCCAAGTGTATGGAAACTAATTAATTGAGAACTTTGCCTGGTGGTTTATGTAAGGGATTAATGTGCCACAGTCAAACAAAATCAAATAACTTTTTTCTTTGCTAATTAATTCTATCTAACTGAAGTTTTGAGCTTTTAATGGGGGAATGTAAATTAAAATGGGGTGTAGTGGACTAAACTCAAGATGTCCAACATGCTAAAGAGCCACAGATGAATCTTTACAAAAAGATTGGTAATAGATTTCATATATCAACACTGGTAGCCCATACAAGTTGTAAGATTCAACTGTGGCTAATATGATGCATGTAGATACAGAGTGATAGCCTTATATTTTAAATAAATTCTTGCCACCCCTAGCCTATTGGAATTTAATTTGAAATTAGACGAAAATATTTCTTGCCATCCGAACTATTATCAGTTTATTCGACTTTTAAAAACTTGTATTTAACCCACTAGCTATCCATTTGAACTTTCTATGCAAGTTTCTATCCAAATTTTCTCATATATCCAATGTTTTCCCTTTCTTATATATCATGACGTCAAGAATGGGATTAACTGATTTGAGAAGATTACTCAAGTTGAATAATATTTATGACCATCTAACCTTATTATATTATTAGAATTTGGCAACACCATTAAGGCTACCAGTGTTGATATATGGAATTTATATATTGTTAATCTTTTTGCTAAGATTCAACTATATATGGCTTTTATCAAGTTGGACAACTTGAATTTGGTCCACTACATGCACTCACACTTTTACATCCCCCACCCAAGTAATTAAAGCTTCGTTTCTTTAGGTTTAGCAAAGAAAATTTAATTATTTGATTTAGCTTGGGCTGAATGATTTTAGAAAACAACTCGAATTTTGTTTCTAAGTTTAGAAGGGTTAAAATGCATCTCACTAATTGCTAGAATAACATTAGAAAAAGAGTAACCTTAGGATTTAAAATAAATACGTCGTACCTAAGTGATCAGAATTATTCAAACAAATACAACACGTTAATATCAAGAATTTGAAACCTATAATATATATAATATTTCAAGCACACTACTATGGGGCACAATCCTTTATGTATATCACCAGGCAAAACTCTCAAAGATCATGACTTTTTAATTATAAACTAAAAAGTTGAGGAAAATCAGAAAGAAATTAAGGTTATTATTTTACTACATTAAAAAATTAATGGTCATTAAATGCATAAAAACTGTTGTAGTACTCATTTTATTG
The DNA here is from genome assembly GCA_016081115.2 of Rehmannia glutinosa. NCBI lineage: Eukaryota > Viridiplantae > Streptophyta > Magnoliopsida > Lamiales > Orobanchaceae > Rehmannia > Rehmannia glutinosa. Next base: position 606,705 of record JABTTQ020003088.1, read on the forward strand.
AAAACAAATTATATCATACATTATATTTGGCCTACAGATTTGATTCTTAAATCTTCACATTCTGGAAAAGTTCATATATATATATATAACAAAAAAAGTTCAGAATACATACACAAATTTAAGTTACAAGCTTTTTGCATGCAAGTTTTTCAATAATATGGGCTAAAATGAAAAGTTTGTGCATACTCTTTCAATAATGTGGGCCGAGTTTTGGATAACAGTATGGTACCGAAAAAAAATAAAGGGGGCAATATTTGACTTGTACAACAGATGAGAACCATCTATAGAGCAACCCACCCCCTAATCCCCTACTTCAGACTTGCTACGAAGATATATAAAAATATAAGTAATAAAATTTTTGAAAAGAAGAAGGCAATTATAGAGGCAAACGAATCAGCATAAATATGGGGCTTCTTTCCTTACATTTGGACACAACAACTTAAGCAGAGTACTAACATATATAGTATTGTTTATATCACATATACACCCACATCTCCAAATGGCTTCTAACAATGCACATGCACTTTTTCTCATTGTCCTCCTCATCTTTGCATCTTCAAAACCACTAGCCCAAGCTCGGTGATCACCTGCGTGGCTTGACTGTAGCGGCAACCTTTGTTGCACGCCCAACGGAAATTGTCCCGCCAAGGCGTCATTGGGGCGGTTGTAAGCCTGAATTGCTCCATTCTTGGTGCTACAACAACAGTTGGTCAAGCCACTACCAATATCAATGGGTCGTTTAACATTACGGTTCCTGCTTTAACAGGACTTATTCTTGGCTTGCCCACAGTTCCATGTGTTGCCAGTGTTCAACTTCCACTCAACTCTGTTGTTTGTCCGGTTCTTTCGACCACCAATGGCATTCTTGTTTCCACTATCCAGTCCCTTGGCACGATCGTTACATCCACATTGGGGTTGGTCCAAAATGCTGCCTTAGTTGGATTTTTCAATGTGGGCGTCTAATTGCCATTATATAAGCTGTCTTCAAGATTCGTCTCCGAGTTCAATCTCTATCGTTTATTCATGAATAAGCAACATGCAATCATGTTTGCATGCATGCAATATATTGCTTGTTTTTGTGCTTGTTGATTTCTGCGTCAATAATATATGTAACATTTTATATGTGCATGTGTATCTCATTTCCAGATAATGAAGAAGAAAATTGAATCTTAATTTAATGTTCATATTTGTATATATATATATAGGGGGAGGATCAAGTGAGACCATGTCTCTAGGTGAGACACAATGGACTAATCTCAACCATCCCCCACTATTAATCAATGGGTATGATTTAATGGATAAAAAATATATTAAAATATTAATTTAAAAAATATAAGGGTAGTAGGGTAAAATAACATAACAAGTTAGTTACAAAAATGGAATCAAATATCTTTCTCTCATACATCTCCCAATTTTCCCAATCTCACGTCTCTCTCTCTCTCTCTCATTCCTCCATTAACGCAAATAAAGAAAAGCGTGAAGAACTCAAAATCGGTTCATGAAAATTAGAGAAAAAACAAGAAAAATCGGTGCAATATTACGGAGAAATAACGAAAAAGTGAGTTCGAAAACTAAATATGCAACAAAACTCAACTAAATATGCATTATCGAAAACTATCTATGCAACATAAAAAATTAATATGTAGTACAAGATATCCAACTATGCAAGACGTCATAAACTATGCAACAAAATCAACTAACTATGTATTATCTAGAAACTATCTATGCATTGTGGAATAACTAAATATGCAGTAAATTATGTAACATCCCATTTTTATAATTTCCAAAAGCAACATCCCATTTTCATAACTAAATATACATTATATTGAACATATTTATGCAGTGTAGTATAACTACATATGCAAAGACGTTATATTCAATTATGTCTTGTTTTTAAAAAAAAGTGCCAACAAAATAACTAAATATGCATTATTTGATGTCTAATTATGCAAAGAAAAGAACCCTAACTATGCTGTAAAATAAAAATATTTGGAAAGAAAACAGGTTCCTTAAATTCCGCCACAAAATTTAGCAGTGTCAACTTCAGCCCATAAAATCCGCTGGGACTACTAATTTGAACCATAAAATCCGTTGGGACCACTAATTTGAATTACAAAATTACAATCTTACCCTTAAAATCAGCAAAAATTAGGAAATAATTAAAAACACTGAATTAATCACATCCCTTCATTTTTTAAGATCAATGGGTAAGATGAGTCCACACTGTCTCACCTAGGGAGGGTGGTCTCATTTGAACCAAATCCTATATATATATATATATATATATATATATATATATTATCTATAGACTAATTGAGGATGTATGCAGATTGCAGGCGACATTCAGTTATAAGTATCGTTATATTATAGTCTAAAATATTGTAAGTTAAGATGCATATACATTTTTTAACTTAATTAGGAATAATTATGTTTACTCAACCAAAGAAGATGGTTAAGTAGTTTTAATATCTCAAAACTAAAATTATCAAGATAAAACTAAACGAATATTTCTTTCAGACGCACTTTTTTTAATACTAAACAAACACAATATTATTTTGTAATACAAAAACAATAAAAACATTAAAGAAACACAAAGGGTGCTCAATCCATTACAAATGTACAATTACTAGCTAGATCTATTTCAAAGCTCTTTTTTGAAAATATATTTCCGACATGAAGTCATAGACGAAGCCATACTAGGCCCCCTGAAATTTTGCAAAATATTAAGGGTATTTTGGTAATTTCACTTTATAAGCTTAAAAAATGTAGAAAATAGGTAAAAATGCAACAAAACTTTCAATTCATTCATTTTTGTTGTTCCTTCTCATTTGTGAATCTTGAAAAATATTTGAATCTTGATCATTTTTTTCTCCTTTCTCAAAATTTTGTATATTTTCTTTTGCTCCACCGTAATATTGAACATGAATTTTGACATTATCCTCTTGTACTTCTCTATTCATCTCTTTTAGGATTATTTAGGGTTCATTATCAAATTTTCACTAAAGAATTCAACATTAAATGGTGATGAGTTATTGAATGATTGTTTTGTAATATACACTAAGAAATATGTATATTACCAATGAAAATATTATGCAACGATCTCAAAATATGAGAATAGAAGAAGAATGTTATGATACATATATATATATATATATTGATGTAATTCTATTAATGTTATTTATTTTTGGATATTAAGATGTAATTGAGTTAATACAATGACTTTATCGAACTTAGTCTTTATTTATAGTATTATTTTTTTATTGTAATATAATTGTATTAAGATGTAATTGTATTAATATCTATTCATTATTTTTTTTGAAGCATTATAGTATAGTTTTTAGAGTTGATGTATCATATTTTATTTTTATATTAATGTTAATTGGGCCCCCTACATAAAATTTCTGGTTTCGGCACTACATGAAGTCAATCGAAAAGGAGTAGATTCGGAGGTGAGATATTGTATTATTATTATTATTATTATTATGGTATTTAGGTTTAATAATTAATGGACTACCAAGTGTTGATAAAGGAAATCTATTGCCTATTTTATTGTAGGACTCAACTATGGCCGGCTTTTATCAAGTTGAGGCAACTTGAATTTGGTCACCTACATGCATATGCACCTTCCAAATTAAAGCTAGCTTAAAGAAACTTCATTTCATTAGATTTAGCAAAGAAAACTTATTAATTATTAGAGTTTGTTTGGATTTGATGATTTTAGAAAAGAGTTGGAGTTTTGTATTTTAATTTAAAAGTTAAAATGAATCTTACTAATTGATTAAATAACACTAGAAAAGGAGTCCTCCCCATTCTTCTCTACTCTCGTAAATTATTTACTATGTAAGATTTGGTTTCATGGACTCTTATTGTGGAACAAGGCGGTGTTGCGGATTTCGAGACCGATGACAACCCGGGGAGGCGTTTCCATGCATGTCTTATGTCTTATGAGGTGTTTCCATGCATGTCTTATGTCTTATGTACGACATGCATGGAAACGCCTCCTCGTGATGTTATCATCCATGAAATCGGAACACCGCCCGTGTTCCACAATAACAATCCACGAAACCGGTGGTATGTGGCATAGTTAACAATTTCTGAGATTAGAGAAAATGCGGAGGATTCGTTAATGTGGAGAAAACTAGGGCATTTTCCCGTCTTTAATTAGGGGATTTATAAGAAGAAGTGGATCTGTAAAAAGATAAATTTCCTCCAATATATGCCAGGTTGGATGAGTAATGTCTAGTCATAAGTTTAAGTGATTTTCGGCATGTCTAGTTAGTAAGATTTATAATTTAACGAACTCCGCCATCGGATGTCCTCAAATTGTATGGTTTTTTCAATATACGTCCCTAAATTGACACTCCATATAATTAGGGGACTAATTTTATCACCCCCATATAATTAGGGGACCAAATTGTAATTTATCCGAAAATAAATATAAAACTAAAAACCATATTAAAGATGCAGAAAATAAAATTCAGCCTGATAATATACATTAAAAAATTCCAACAAGAAGTGATCAAATTACAAAGTAAGTTATTTTAATTATTTATTTTGCTAATAAACTTGTGAAATTAGGGGGGACATGTGATATATATGGGCATCACCGCAAGATAATTTTGATGAGTTGTGCGATGAGGATAAGATTCTCGTGTTTTTCAAGAAGCTGTTGAATGAATGGAATCAAGAGGTGAATGAGATGAGCGAGGTGGAGATTAGGACAGGTAAAGGGAAGTCGATGGTGGCCACGTTTAAGCAGTGTGCTCGGTATTTGGATCCTCTGTTTGAGTTTTGCAGAAAGAAGATTCTTCCTGATGATATTCGACGAGGTTGATGGTGGTTGTCGAATGCTGTATGAGGCGGGACGGCCTAGCTGCAATGGATCATTACATTAAAATGGCGATTGAAATGCGCCTTGGCCTATTGGTGTTACTATGGTTGGCATTCATCAACGCTCGCTCGTGAAAAGATTTGTACTAAAAGTGTGGCGCACATTATGAATGATGAGACGACCCGTAAGTATTTGCAGTCTGTTAAAAGATTGATGACATTCGCCCAACGGCGTTATCCAACCATGCCGTCCAGAGCCGTTGAGTTCAACAGCCTGGCAAATGGTAGTGATTTGCAGTCACTATTAGCAGAGGAGAGAGAGGCTTCTGCAGTTAACATGTCTACATGAAAAGGTAAAAATTGCCGCAATCGTTCTCATTGATCTTGGCTCAAGCATTAGACATAAAATGGAAAAGGCAAAAAAATTAGATAAGAAAAGCAAATGTATTTACTGATATCTTTTTACTTTTTATTGATGAATATGGTTTGATGAGGATACACGTACTGTTGAAACCAGAGAAAGTTAAAGCGTGTAGCATATGGATTTGATCCTTTTGAATACCTTCCTTTATTATTAGTGTTTAGCATTAGTAATGGGTACTAAAAGGGCAGACGGAATCTTCTATTTCAAAAAGTTATTTCATCTCCTATTCCACCACGGGATTATTTGTTGGAAATTTACCACTCAAAAGACATAATTTTATTGATCACTCAAATATTACAAGACACACCTCACCACAACTTCACTTAAACTCAAATATTACTTAGAAGCTTTGCTTCTCACTCACTTGTTTTTCTTTCTTAACTTGATACAAAATGAACTAACAACACCCCCTATTTATACTAAAACTTCATCTAAATCAATGGCTAAGATTGATTCTCACCAACCTTAATCCAATGGTCATCTTTTATTTCCATCTACCACATTCACCTACCATACCAACAACTTAAAATCAACTACAAAACTTAACTACCACAATTAATTATAAAATAAGTTTATAATTCAACACTCCCCTTTAAACTTATTTTATAATTCCAAGTGAACTTCTCAATCTTGCAAAGTCTTCATACTTCAATGGCTTGGTAAAGATATCAGCTACTTGATCTTGCGACTTCACGTACTTCACTTGAATCTCTTCTCTTGCAATGCATTCTCTGATGTAATGGTATCGAGTATCAATATGCTTGCTCCGATTATGAAATACCGGATTCTTGGCCAAAGCTATTGCTGACTTGTTATCAACATAAATCTTTGTTGGATCTTCTTGTGACATGCTTAATTCTTTTAACAAATTCCTTAGCCATATTGCATGACTAACACATGATGTAGTTGCCACGCACTCACTTCACATGTTGAAAGAGTGACTATTGGTTGTTTCTTCGATGCCCAAGTGAAAGCAAGATATCTCCCATGAAAAATGTGAAGCAGTTGTACTTTTCGATCATCAATATCTCGACCCAATCACTATCATCGTATCAACTAGCTTATAATCATTAGAAAGCTGAATAAAGCAAACCAAAGTTGATTGTACCTTTTAGGTAACGAAGAATTCTCTTGGTCGCCTTGAAATGTGTGGTGGTTGGATTTTCCATATAGCGGCTCACAAGTCCAATGCGTAAAGAATATCGGGCCTTGTACAAGTTAAGTACCTCAAACATCCAACTAGGCTTTTGAAAAGTGTTGGATCCACTTTATTTGCTTCATCATCCTTGCACAATTTCAATCCACATTCTCTTGGTCACATTTTATTGGATTGCAATCATCCATCTTAAACTTCTTCAGGATCTCTTTTGTGTAGCCTTCTTGTGAGATAAAAATCCCATCATCCTTCTCGCTTGATTTCGATTCCGAGGTAGTGAGCCATCAACCCAATATCGGTCATTTGAACTCTTTTGTCATTGCCTTCTTGAATTCTTGGAACAAGCCTATATTGTTCCTGTAAAAATCAAATCATCAACGTACAAGCAGACAATTAAAACATCACTATCTTTGTTCTTGATGTAAAGAGCATGTTCATATGGACATTTTGTGAAGCCTTTCTCTTGCAAGTATTTGTCAATTCTACTATTCCATGCTCTCGGTGCTTGTTTCAATCCATAGAGAGCTTTCTTTAACTTCAAGACTTTATCTTCTTGTCCTTCAACCACATAGCCCATTTGGTTGTTCAATGTAGACTTCTTCCTCCGAGACTCCATTAAGGAACGCTGACTTTACATCCATCTCGGTGTATTTTCCACTTATTTTGGGCTGCCAAAGAAATAATTAGTCTTATGGTTTCTAAGGTGCAACAGAGCAAATACCTCATCATAGTCAATGCCTCTCTTTGACTATAACCTTTGCAACAAGCCTCGCCTTGTACCTTTCAACTTCTCCTTTGGCATTCTTTTTCACCTTGTACACCCATTTTACACCGATTGCTTTATGACCTTTGGGAAGTTGAGCAAGCTCCCAAGTGTCATTTTTCTTGATGGATTTAATTTCTTCATCCATTGCATCTCCCCATTTCTTATTTTGAGTAGCTTCTTCAAAGTTCACTGGCTCACAATCTGCGAACAGACAAAATAGGGTGAGATTTTCGAGCTTATCAGTTACCTCATAGAGCTCTTCCAGACTTCTTGTACGCTCTTCATTTCTCTCAACTAGGAAAGATGGTGGTGATTGTGAAAATGACGGTGATGTTGGTGGTGTAATGGGTTCTTCTCCTGATTGCTCAACAATTACTTGTTCATCATCTTCGAATTCAGGAACGAAGTTGTAATCTTTGGCATGTGTACCCCAATCCCATTCGCCTTCTTCATCAAAGATAACATCTCGACTGGTGATTATCTTTCCATTGATGGGGTTATATAGTTTGTAGCCTTTGGAGTTATTGTCATAGCCGATGAAGATGAACTTTCGCTTTTATCATCCAACTTGCTTCTTTGTTCATCTGGTACATGTACATGAGCTATGCTTCCAAAAACTCTTAAATGAGAAATACCAGGCTTTCTCCCATTCCATGCTTCTTGTGGTGTCTTGCCCCACACGCTTCTTGTTGGTGAGCGATTTGACAGATAAACCGCACACGCCACGCGCCCGCCCCGTAACTCCTTTGGCATTTTCTTGCTTTTGAGCATACTTCGTACCATGTTGAGAATGGTTCGATTCTTTCTTTCGCAACTCCATTCGTTGGGGGATGCGGGAACGATGAAGTGGTCGTCGAATTCCATTTGCTTCACAAAACTCTTGGAATTCCTTCAAGTGAATTCTCCTCCTCGATCGTTCTCATGGCTTTAATGTGAAGACCACTTTCTTTCTCCTTTGCGCCTTAAACTTTTGAATGCTTCAAACACTTCGACCGCTTTCAAGAAATAAACCCAAGTTTTTCTTGAAAAATCATCAATGAATAGTAGAAAGTAATTACTTTTACCGAGTGAATTTGGCTTGATAGGACCACAAACATCGGCATGTATGAGCTCAAGTGGCTTTTGAGATCCGGAGTTTGACTCTTTTGGAAAGCTTTGCCTGAATTGCTTCCCAAGTAAACATCCTTCACAAAAGCGATCGGGATGGCCGATCAAGGTAAACCTCTCACCATATTCTTCTTGGATAGTAACTCGAGTCCTCCAAAGTTGAGATGTCCAAATCTTAGATGCCACAACCATGATGAATCTTTATAGCACATCTTGAGACACTTTGCTACATCGGTTTGAATGTTGAGCGAAACATTCTATTTCTTGACATGGGTACCCTGGCAATCAAGTTATTCATATTGTCTCTTATAGAAAGGTTATTGTCTTTCAAATGAATATCATAACCTTTCTCTAAGAGTTGTCCCCCACTCAAAATATTTGTTTTCATGGTGGGTACATAATAAACATTAGAAATAAATTGATGCCTCTCATCTTTCAAGCGAATAAGGATTGTACCTTTTCCTTTTATGCTACTTTAGAATCATCACCGAAAGAGACATTGCCACTTACTGATTCATCAAGTTCTACGAACATTGTTCGTCTCCCACACATATGATTGCTAGCACTGTATCAGGTACCATGTGTCATCTTGACCTTCACCGTTATCGTTTCGTGCTTTAGAAGCAAAACATTAGCACCATCTTCTTTCTTTTCTTCCACCAAATTGGCTCTCTCATTAACTCGAGTATTGGGATTTCTACAATCTCCGGCGTAATGACCAAACTTTTGACAATTATAACATTGAACTTGAGATTTATCATACCTCGAGTATGAATTTCCTCTTCCACGGCCTCTTGTGGAACTTTCTCTCTGCATATAGTTGTTGTTGAAATTATTATTTGAATTCCAACCTCGTCCCACGACCTCGACCTCTTCCTTGTCCACGACCTCTTCCACGTTGACTTCATTATTGTGGAAGTTTTCTTCATTCTTGGTTTCTTTGGACTTCATGTCTTAAGAAGTTGATCTCGCAACACCCTTTTTCTTCTTTCTTTTCTTCATGGGCTTGCAGTGAACCAAGAAGTTGTTCAATTGTCATAGTTTCGAGGTCTTTAGTTTCCTCGATGATAGTTGTAATACTATCAAAATTTGCATCCAAAGATCGTAAAATTTTCTCCATAATGACTACATCTTCTAGTTTTTCACCATTTCTTTTTAGTTGATTAGAAACGGTCAAAACTCTAGAAAAGTAATCAGAAACAAGTTCACCTTCTTTCATTTGTAGTGAATCAAACTCTCTTCTCAATGTTTGTAGTCGTACCTTTTTAACTTTCTCTTCTCCCTTGTAAGAGACTTGGAGCTTATCCCACACTTGTTTAGCAGAGGTAGCACTTGAGATTTTCTCAAAGCCATCATCATCTAAAGCTTGGTAGATGAGGAAGAGAGCCTTTTTGTCTTTCTTTCTCGAGTCTTTCAAACTATCCTTTTCGTAGAGGATAGTGTTGACTGTCTTTAGTTTCTTCATAACCTTTTTCCACGACTTCCCATACGTCATGTGCTCGAGAAGTGCCTTCATTTTGATACTCCGAGTTTTCAAAGTCGTTTCCCTTAAGTTGTGGAACTTGGAATGATGCCACACTCGCCATGTGAATTGAAGATTCTGACTAACAAATGGACAAAAAAAATCTTAGAATTTTTTTTTACTTGGTCAACGGTCAACTCTTGGTCAACTCGCGGTCAACTATCAACTTGACTTGGTCAACTCTATGAGTTAACTCAATACTCTCAACCCGATCTCACTATGTATAAAATCTCAAGAAATTTTTTTTTTCTGATGTGGAAGATCACCAAAGCCGCAACCACAGAGCATACTTAGAATTTCACGAGATTTTACAACCGTGGCTCTGATGCCACTTTGTTGGAAATTTACCACTCAAAAGACATAATTTTATTGATCACTCAAATATTACAAGACACACCTCACCACAACTTCACTTAAACTCAATATTACTTAGAAGCTTTGCTTCTCACTCACTTGTTTTTCTTTCTTAACTTGATACAAAATGAACTAACAACACCCCCTATTTATACTAAAACTTCATCTAAATCAATGGCTAAGATTGATTCTCACCAACCTTAATCCAATGGTCATCTTTTATTTCCATCTACCACATTCACCTACCATACCAACAACTTAAAATCAACTACAAAACTCAACTACCACAATTAATTATAAAATAAGTTTATAATTCAACATTATTGTCATATATATAAAAACCACCGTGATAAAAACCCATAATTTAGGAGATGAAACTTTTTGGAAAAAGGATCCCATCGAGGATAGCATCTCAAAGAAGATGATGCCAATTGCCCATGTCTTAGTTTCAGTTAAATTCCAAATTAACTGAATATGATCACGTTGAAACAGTTTGAATTTAATTTAGCCCACTACTATCCATTTGAACTTTATATCCAACTTTTTTCATATATCCATTTTTTGTGAAGCCCCGATTTTTCCGAGCTATTAATTGATCCTTATTGTCGTCTATACTTTTGATCGACTATTTTACCGCGTCATTTTGACGAGTAATCATCAATAATATATACATTTTGTATTTTATTTCATTTTATTTATTTACTTGTGATCATGATCTTATTAATTCTATTCCTCATTTATGATCACTTGATTGATCATTATTACTATTTTTGTATTTATTAGTCACCTTAGAATTTTAAGAGACTAATTATTTTAGAGACTTTTACCTTATAGAATTAAGACTTTGATTTAGATTAAGTGATCATGAGACTTACAAGTGATCAAGGAAATCACTAAATATTTTGGAGATTGATATATTTCATCTATTATCATCAAATTTGGGACAAAAAAAAATATGGAATTACCATAATACCCTTGAAGTGGACGGCCAACATGGTATTTTTGGAGAAAAAATATCATCCAACTCTTGTACACCTACACCATATATTAGTCATCTTGTGTATAATTATATCATTAATTCAAACATTATACACATCATCTTATACACCAATTCTTTATTACTGTTTTTCCCAACTTATTCCCACTTTACCAACATTCTTCTCAATATTCCCCAACACCATTCAAGCCCATACTTTGACTTGCACTTTGTCTCCCATGCATGAGGCAAATTGCAAGACACAATTTGAACAAAATTTTCTCTCCCTCTCTCCTTGGTGTGGACGGCCATATGGCCTATTACACAAAAAATTCATCTCATTTTTTACTAACACATTTACTCTCAAGCACAAATCCTCCTCCTTCTCTCTAAAAACTCCCAACTTCTCTCTATTCTTCCTTTCACTTTCTTCTTCTATACTTAGAAAATTTTCAAGATTTTTCCTCCCTATTCTTCACAAAATCGAACCAAACTACACCAAGGTAAGAAATTTTATCTTCAATCCATTTTTGGATATCACATTGTTCATCTCTTCCACCTTCTTAACTTAAGTTTGAATTTGGTTTGGAGGTACATTTAGAAGAACTTGAAGATTAGAGCTTGACAACATTTTTTAAGAAGGACCTCAAGCTCGAAGAAGAAATAGTAGAGAAAATTAGACTACAAGGTAAGAATTGAGTACTAGACCCCTTCTTTCCTACTCTTCCTATTTTTTTTCAAATTTTAACACCCCTTTTTCATTTTTGAGAAATAGGGGCTGACCTTAGGAGATTTTGGAGTTGAGCCAAAATTTCCAATTTTTAAGCTTCAACTAGTCTCCAAATATCTACTACACAAGGTAAAGTGTAGTCCTTTTCATTTCCTTATTTCCTTCTTTTTCTCCTTAATTTTTCTCTCATTTTTCTAACTCCAAATTTTGATATTTTCTTGACTTAGGGGCTGACCTAAGAAGCCTCATCCAAAAATTGTGAAATTATCCTTTTATTTCACAATTTCCAAATTTAAGGTGGGTGGAAAAAATATTTTCCAACTTTTAGGTGTTTTGATTAAATGTATGTAGAAAATTTGATCATGAGCCTTGAGATATATATAATCTATGTATTGCATGTCAATTTTATATATCAAATCATGAAAATTCTCAAGAGTTGCTCAAAATTACTATTTATTGAATTTTAGGTGCATGCATGTACACTTTAATGTTTTAATTGATGAATTCTTGTATGTATTGGACATGCATGTGTATGATCTTTAAAATCTATGTTTTGGATGCCTTATAACCTGGAAAAGTCGAGCATAATTGATTAAATTTCAATTTTGGACTTAAAAATGTAAAAATGGAAAGTTGGTGGACTAAATTGCAAGAAAATAAAAGTTAAAGGACCCCTCTGCAAATTTCGAAATTTGGGACTGTACTCGGGTTCAAAAATGACTTTTGGACATTTTAATAAAGTTTTAAGAATTTTAAGATAAATAAAATCAACCTTTAAAAGCCCAAGGACTAGATTGTAAAATTTTGAAAGTTTAAGGGCTACTTTGAAATTTTTAAAACTGTACCAGACCTTAACTTTAAAATTTGAAATTTTTACTCTTAAGGTACTGGGAATTACATATTTTAAAAGTATTCCAAAAATCCAAGTGTTTAAGGCTTGGAAAGTAATTTTTCTAAAATTGAGGGACTAATGTGTAAAATACTAAACTTGAGGACCCAAATGAAATTGCCAGGACTTATGCAGCCCATGCACCTGGAAATACTAACTTAACCATAACTTAATTATATTTTGGACCCAAGGTTCAAATTTCATAACAATTGGACCCCTAAAAGCCTTAAAGGCAATTATTTTAAAATGGGACAAAAATGATATTTTCAAAAGTTAAAGGACCTACACATATTGCTTTTAAAAACTGTTTTTGTCCCAATATCCTACTAACCTTAGTGACATTTCCAACTGGAATCACATTAAAAGCCCTCTACGGTTTGTGAGTTCGAATTTTTAAAACTTATGGTCCGAATTGGCAATTTTTACAAATTTGGGGCCAATGTGAGAATTTTACAAATTCTCGACCTCAAAATTTTAAAAACCTGAATCTCTGGACAATTTGGAGAATTTAGGAACTGACCTCATAATGTTTCAAGGTCGGGTTATTTATTTATTCAATTTTTAACCCCAAAATTGTTGGTTTTTACAAAACGGGCTAGATTACAATTTCTCTTTTATAAAGGAGCTAACTCAAATTATTTTCTCTTTTACTAAAATAGCCTAGACCCTCTGACTTGGAGATTTAATTAAAGTATTTTATTTTCTCAAAACCCTTGACTTATCGGATCAATTTGACCGATTAATACCCAATCGCGGAGCGACTTCCTCGCTTTGCGATTTTGAATCTATAACGGGACCTATGTTCCACCTAATCTTTAAGGATATCGAAGATTGCTTATCCTTCCGATGATCATCTTCATCCAAATACTCCACCAACGTCATAATTGCCACTCGCGTTTTTCAAAAATTTTCCTAAAATCGCTTCCTGAATCAATAATACTCATTGCTGGTTGGTATCGTAATTGTAATTACTTTCTGCTCGAGTCAACTTGGTGTGTCGAGCTCACGATCGGAATGGATACGTCGGGGGATGGAAGGCAGCTTGGCTGTTATTCCACTCTTCGGTCCCATCGCCCTAATCCCCATGGCGAGGGACGGAGTTTGTCCAAGGGAAGCGGGTCGTAATCGAGGTATAATCATGATTATGACGGATCCGAGCCTTGCAAGCTCTTTGTGGATTTTGTCTTTGCCTACGGAGCGATAAGGTCCGGTCTTGGACCATCGACCGGGAGTTACAAGGAAGAACGAAGGAATCGTTGCATCCCGATCCACACGATTAGGAGTTATCGGACCCGTTTTGGTTGGCGTTACATTTTACGCAAACCGCATTGCACATTTTGCATTGGTTGGCGCTACAAATCCGACGCAACCATTATTTGCCTTGTATGGGATTGGCATTACATTTCCGTATGCAATCCTACTGTCTTGGATTGAATCACGAGTGCTGTGTGACATGAATTGTTTTCTAGAATCGTATAAGTATATTATTTAAATATTTTATCACGACGCTTGCGAATCTGTGTGTGAATCCATGCCATCATATTCACGCGTTTTCATATAATTGTTTTCTCACATTAACTATATTGCGCCACACTTGCACACGATCACCCCATCCATCGAGATTTTTGTCTCATCCCCACTGTTGTTTTCTAACCTTAGATGAGGATTTCGTTGAAGATCTTTGAACCGCTCTCGGATTGAGACATTGTACTACGCTTGTTGGATTTACTATTTCTTGTTGTTGATTGGACTCTTTTCTTATGTTGTTGTCGGACTTTTGTATTTCGTTCCATTCGGGTTTGTAATTATGGGCGTAGGACCCTTTGACTTTAAGTTGCTATTTTGTTGATTTTCGGGTTGTAATTTGGATGATGGATTGTAGACTTTAAGTTGTAACTTGTATCATTATTTATTTCATTTGCTATTTAGACTCTGTCTCATTGGGTTCTCGTTGATATTATGCGAATTTTGTTTGGTTATTATATTAAGTTGTGGATCGTTCGTCGCGTCCGCTTGGGGCGTGACATTTTTACCTATCTTATCCTCATGTCAATAATCGAAATTAAGCGATTTACGAAGATTCCTCAAGTTGAATAATATTTATGACCATCTACTCAAAATAGGGTATAAATTGTTATTCCAAACTTATAAGTGCCACTCTATCCTTCCTTAGAATTATGATGCAGTTATATAATTAGAGATGGCCTGCCAGTGTTGATATAGAAAATCTATTGTCAATCTTACTTTCAGCAAGGACAATGTATGTAAAGAAAACAAGAAGGATTTCATGTTTTATTCAAGTATGCGGGCTTTTAAATTTAGGACAATAACTTTAAAATTTTTGGGAAACTACATGGAATATGCTGATTTTGGTACGCATACCACACAATATGCTCCTATTACTTTTGTATCTATTTTTTTACTTTTGTACCTATATTTTTTTTACGCACTTGCATATTTTTTGATTTTTTTTATTTTTTTTCGTTTTTTTTGTTCCTGCATTGATTTATATGTTATATATGTTGTTTCGATGTTGATTAAATTTGTTTTTTCGTTGTTTCTATGATGTTTCTTTGTTGTTTATGTTAATTTGTACATTGTTTTTTATGTTGTTTTTTATGTTGTTTTTTATTCATATATTAATTTGTACATTGTTTCTTTCTTTCGGTGTTGTTCTATAATGTTTTTAATATTGTTCTAATAATTTTTTTTGTTGTTTTCATGTAATGTTCAATGTGTAAATACAGTTTTTACCTATTTTTAAGCTCATTTTGTTCATATGGTGTTTTTAATATTTTTTACGTTGTTTCCACACCATTTTTAATGTTGTTCCGATGTTTCTTTGTTGTTTTCATGAAGTTTTCGATGTTTAAATACAATTTTTACCTATTTTTAACTCTTTTTACTTATATAGTGTTTTCTATATTGTTTCTGGTTTGTTTCTATATTGTCTCCTGGTTGTTTCCATGTTTTTTATGTTTTCATGCATTGGATCAAAAATTGAATTGTGTTTTTTTTATTCATGTTTCTATGATATTTTTAATTTGTTTGGTTTTAATATGTGTTGTTTATGTGTATATTTCTTGATTTTTTATAAGACTTCGAGTATAAAATGGATTATTTAACGATGGCAAAATTTATTTTTTCACTGAAAATTTATTAAATGAAACATGTTTGAAACAAGTTAGAAACAATATTGAAACAAAGCGTAAAAAGATTCGGGAATTTTTGATGGAGCGTATTGTTGTGTAAAACAAGGGCAGGAGCATAAATTTAGGTAAAATAGTACCGAAAAGCGTAAAAGACTGACATTGATTTAAAATGGTGAGTATTTGTGTCAATTGCCCTAAAATTTTGGCGAATTTAGGACAAATTAAGCCCGGATGATCCAATTAGGGCTAATTTCCATGTGGGCCTCAATGTTGACTCCGCATTACCAAAGTTAATTGCTTATGTCATGTAAAATAAGTCTTTAAATTATTTTAAAAATTTACAAATAAATCTGAAAATCTTAAAATCAATTTACAAATTAACAAGTAGAGTCTAAATACATAAAAATAAATTTGATAATTATTTTAAGAATTCGCAAATTAACAATTAAAATATAAATATATGAAAATAAATCTATAGGTACAAAAAATGAAGTTCTAAAAAACTATTTAATAAATTTTAAAATAATTAAAAGAAATCAAAATTTTGAAATAAAATTTAAAAAGTTAATTATTAATATATAAAAAAGTACAGAGTAAATTTTGAAATTGTTTGAATATAAATAAATCAAAATAAATTTTATTTATTTAAATAATTTCATAATTTATTCAGTAATTTTGCATATATCAAATTTATTTCATATATTTAGACTCAATATGTTAATTTGTAAATTTTGAAATATTTTTTAGATTTATTTTATGTAACATAATTAAGCAATTAGCCTAGCATTTCGGCTTCAATATTGATGTCCATGTGGCAATTAGCTCGAATTTGGCAATTTGGGCTCAAATATTTGTCCTCAATTCGCCAAAATTTTAAAGTTATTGTCATAAATGAAAATCCCACAAACTTAGTGTTCTTCTTTGCCACTGGGCATAGTTAGTATCCTCATTTTGCAATGAAGCTTTTCCATGGAGCGTGATTATCTTTAATGAGTAATATTATTGTCAATAATTATTTCGTGAGAAGCATGAAAATACAAAAATGTTGTCATAATAGTTTGAAATCTTCAAAACGTAAGGCTCCATTTGGATGGAAAGATTTGAAGCTATGGATTTCAAATTAATAATAACATATTCATAGAAATTGTTTTGGATTAAGTCATTCTATAATGGATTTCAAATCATTGGAAGATATTTTGGAAGTCATTTTAGAGTATTTCAAAATTTTCTTAAATAAAGTCATTTGAAATCATTCCCTCTAGCTCTCTGTCCAAATCCAAATTCAAAGTCAAATTCTCTTATCCAAATGCAATCTAACCTTATTCTTGATGTGATGAAAATTTTTATTCTTAATGGGGGAGAGAGCCGAGGAGATGTTTCAAAATTACAAAAAAACCTCAATTTTCATTATGTCTTAAACTTAAGGAGTTAAATTTAATATTTCTGTAAAATGTCGGTAGGGTTTCGAAATACTTTTTTCTGATGATGAAGGGCATAATGTAAAGGATCAAACACGAAGGGATTTTTGTAATTTTTAAAAAACTTTAGGTTTTTTTGGTAATTAGCCCGGACCTCAGAATTTTTTTTAATTATCCCATATATATTTTTGCGTGTGAGAGCATTCAGTTAAAATTAATTTCTTCTCCATTATTTGAGAAAAAGAAGCGCAAATATAAATGTTACAAATATTGTTGATGCAGAAATCAATGATGACAAAACAAGCTATAATTGCATGCATGGATGCGTACATGCTAGCTTGTTGCTTATTCTTACACAAACAGTAGATATTGAAGTGGAGAAGAATCATCAATCATCAACAATACTAATTATGGCAATTAGACCCCCACGTTGACAAATCCCACTAAGGTGGCATTCGAACCAACCCTAATGTTGTCGTTAAAATCGTTCCAACGGATCGAATAGTGAAGCAAGAACGCCATTGGTGGTGGAGAGCACGGGACAAATCACGAGAGTTAAGTGGAAGGTGAAGAGTAACACATGGAAATGCGGGCAAACCAAGGATAAGTCTGTTAAAAACGAAAGAGCAGTGATATTAAAGGATCCATTAACATTGGTGGTGGCTTGACCGAGAGTGATTTGTTGTTCCAAGAATGGAGCAATTCAGGCTAACAAGTGCTCGGCAACACCTTGGCGGGACAATTTCCGGTAGGCGTGCAACAAAGGCTGCCGCCTATACTTAGGCCACGCAGAGTGATCAATTGGCCGTGAGCTAGTGGTTTTGAGGCCGCAAAGAGAATGAGGGCAATGAGGAAAAGAGCTGAGACACGATTACAAGCCATTTTTGAGATTTGATGTGTTTTGGGGCTGTAAAGAATAATATGTTAGAATGTTTTGATTTGTTATTATGTTCAAATGTAAGGAAAGAATACCTATTTATACATGATTATTTTCCTGTACTCTTGCCTTTTTTCAAGAATTTTCATAATATTTCTTCAACTATCTCATAACGAATTAATTAGGAAGTTTGAAGTAGCACCTAGCTAGGTGTTTAGGGGTGGGTTGCTCTTTATGTGTGGTTGTAATCTATCGTATAAATCAAAGTGCCTTTTTAGTCATTCCATACAGTTATTTATCTAAATATCTATATGTCCCTATATTATTGAGTAATATATGAAACAAAGTTTACATTTAGAAACTACATATATATAGTAACTTCCATAGTACGTAATTGGAAGTTTAGCCTGCTATATATATATATATATATCTTTTCAGAACGTGGAGTCATAAATCAAATGTATATGCTAAATAATATAAATAGTATTTTAAAAAAATGGGTATTAAATACAATCTTATTTATACATATAGCAATTAGTTTTTAAATGTAGTGATAAAATCAATCCTTGTTTTCTCATTTTGATCCTCAACTTCCAAGTGTATGGAAACTAATTAATTGAGAACTTTGCCTGGTGGTTTATGTAAGGGATTAATGTGCCACAGTCAAACAAAATCTAATAGTTTTTTTCTTTGCTAATTAATTCTATCTAACTGAAGTTTTGAGCTTTTAATGGGGGAATGTAAATTAAAATGGGGTGTAGTGGACTAAACTCAAGATGTCCAACATGCTAAAGAGCCACAGTTGAATCTTTACAAAAAGATTGGTAATAGATTTCATATATCAACACTGGTAGCCCATACAAGTTGTAAGATTCAACTGTGGCTAATATGATGCATGTAGATACAGAGTGATAGCCTTATATTTTAAATAAATTCTTGCCACCCCTAGCCTATTGGAATTTAATTTGAAATTAGACGAAAATATTTCTTGCCATCCGAACTATTATCAGTTTATTCGACTTTTAAAAACTTGTATTTAACCCACTAGCTATCCATTTGAACTTTTAATGCAAGTTTCTATCCAAATTTTCTCATATATCCAATGTTTTCCCTTTCTTATATATCATGACGTCAAGAATGGGATTAACTGATTTGAGAAGATTACTCAAGTTGAATAATATTTATGACCATATAACCTTATTATATTATTAGAATTTGGCAACACCATTATGGCTACCAGTGTTGATATATGGAATTTATATATTGTTAATCTTTTTGTTAAGATTCAACTATATATGGCTTTTATCAAGTTGGACAACTTGAATTTGGTCCACTACATGCACTCACACTTTTACATCCCCCACCCAAGTAATTAAAGCTTCGTTTCTTTAGGTTTAGCAAAGAAAATTTAATTATTTGATTTAGCTTGGGCTGAATGATTTTAGAAAACAACTCGAATTTTGTTTCTAAGTTTAGAAGGGTTAAAAATTAAAATGCATCTCACTAATTGCTAGAATAACATTAGAAAAAGAGTAACTTTAGGATTTAAAATAAATACGTCGTACCTAAGTGATCAGAATTATTCAAACAAATACAACACGTTAATATCAAGAATTTGAAACCTGTAATATATATAATATTTCAAGCACACTACTATGGGGCACAATCCTTTATGTAAATCACCAGGCAAAACTCTCAAAGATCATGACTTTTTAATTATAAACTAAAAAGTTGAGGAAAATCAGAAAGAAATTAAGGTTATTATTTTACTACATTAAAAAATTAATGGTCATTAAATGCATAAAAACTGTTGTAGTACTCATTTTATTGAAAACAAATTATATCATACATTATATTTGGCCTACAGATTTGATTCTTAAATCTTCACATTCTGGAAAAGTTCATATATATATATAACAAAAAAAGTTCAGAATACATACACAAATTTAAGTTACAAGCTTTTTGCATGCAAGTTTTTCAATAATATGGGCTAAAATGAAAAGTTTGTGCATACTCTTTCAATAATGTGGGCCGAGTTTTGGATAACAGTATGGTACCGAAAAAAAATAAAGGGGGCAATATTTGACTTGTACAACAGATGAGAACCATCAATAGAGCAACCCACCCCCTAATCCCCTACTTCAGACTTGCTACGAAGATATATAAAAATATAAGTAATAAAATTTTTGAAAAGAAGAAGGCAATTATAGAGGCAAACGAATAAGTATAAATAGGGCTTCTTTCCTTACATTTGGACACAACAACTTAAGCAGAGTATTAACATATATAGTATTGTTTATATAACATATACACCCACATCTCCAAATGGCTTCTAACAATGCATATGCACTTTTTCTCATTGCCCTCCTCATCTTTGCATCTTCAAAACCACTAGCCCAAGCTCGGGTGATCGCCTGCGTGGCTTGGATGTAGGCGGCAACCTTTGTTGCACGCCCAACGGAAATTGTCCCGCCAAGGCGTCGCTGGGGCGGTTGTAAGCCTGAATTGCTCCATTCTTGGTGCTACAACAACAGTTGGTCAAGCCACTACCAATATCAATGGGTCGTTTAACATTACGGTTCCTGCTTTAACAGGACTTATTCTTGGCTTGCCCACAGTTCCATGTGTTGCGGTGTTCAACTTCCACTCAACTCGTTGTTTGTCCGGTTCTTTCGACCACCAATGGCATTCTTGTTTCCACTATCCAGTCCTTGGCACGATCGTTACATCCACATTGGGGTTGGTCCAAAATCTTGCCTTAGTTGGATTTTTCAATGTGGGCGTCTAATTGCCATTATATAAGTTGTCTTCAAGATTCGTCTCGAGTTCAATCTCTATCGTTTATTCATGAATAAGCAACATGCAATCATGTTTGCATGCATGCAATATATTGCTTGTTTTTGTGCTTGTTGATTTTGCGTCAATAATATATGTAACATTTTATATGTGCATGTGTATCTCATTTCCAGATAATGAAGAAGAAAATTGAATCTTAATTTAATGTTCATATTTGTATATATATATATATATATATATATATAGGGGAGGATCAAGTGAGACCATGTCTCTAGGTGAGACACAATGGACTAATCTCAACCATCCCCCACTATTAATCAATGGGTATGATTATGGATAAAAAATATATTAAAATATTAATTTAAAAAATATAAGGGTAGTAGGGTAAAATAACATAACAAGTTAGTTACAAAAATGGAATCAAATATCTTTCTCTCATACATCTCCCAATTTTCCCAATCTCACGTCTCTCTCTCTCTCATTCCTCCATTAACGCAAATAAAGAAAACTGTGAATAACTCAAAAATCACAGTTCATGAAAATTACAGAGAAAAAACAAGAAAAATCGGTGCAATATTACAGAGAAATAACGAACAGTGAGTTCGAAAACTAAATATGCAACAAAACTCAACTAAATATGCATTATCTGAAAACTATCTATGCAACGTAAAAAAATTAATATGTAGTACAGTATATCCAACTATGCAAGACGTCATAAACTATGCAACAACATCAACTAACTATGTATTATCTAGAAACTATCTATGCATTGTGGAATAACTAAATATGCAGTAAATTATGTAACATCCCATTTTTATAATTTCCAAAAGCAACATCCCATTTTCATAACTAAATATACATTATATTGAACTATTTATGCGTGTAGTATAACTACATATGCGAAGACGTTATATTCAATTATGTCTTGTTTTCGTGAAACAGTGCCAACAAAATAACTAAATATGCATTATTTGATGTCTAATTATGCAGTAAAAGAACCCTAACTATGCTGTAAAATAAAAATATTTGGAAAGAAAACAGGTTCCTTAAATTCCGCCACAAAATTTAGCAGTGTCAACTTCAGCCCATAAAATCCGCTGGGACCACTAATTTGAACCATAAAATCCGTTGGGACCACTAATTTGAATTACAAAATTACAATCTTACCCTTAAAATCAGCAAAAATTAGGAAATAATTAAAAACACTGAATTAATCACATCCCTTCATTTTTTAAGATCAATGGGTAAGATGAGTCCACACTGTCTCACCTAGGGAGGGTGGTCTCATTTGAACCAAATCCTATATATATATATGTTATCTATAGACTAATTGAGGATGTATGCAGATTGCAGGCGACATTCAGTTATAAGTATCGTTATATTATAGTCTAAAATATTGTAAGTTAAGATGCATATACATTTTTTAACTTAATTAGGAATAATTATGTTTACTCAACCAAAGAAGATGGTTAAGTAGTTTTAATATCTCAAAACTAAAATTATCAAGATAAAACTAAACGAATATTTCTTTCGTACGCACTTTTTTTTAATACTAAACAAACACAATATTATTTTGTAATACAAAAAACAATAAAAACATTAAAGAAACACAAAGGGTACTCAATCCATTACAAATGTACAATTACTAGCTAGATCTATTTCAGGCTACTGAAAATATATTTCCGACATGAAGTCATAGACGAAGCCATACTAGGCCCCACGAAATTTTGCAAAATATTAAGGGTATTTTGGTAATTTCACTTTATAAGCTTAAAAATGTAGAAAATAGGTAAAATGCAACAAAACTTTCAATTCATTCATTTTTGTTGTTCCTTCTCATTTGTGAATCTTGAAAAATATTTGAATCTTGATCATTTTTTTCTCCTTTCTCAAAATTTTGTATATTTTCTTTTGCTCCACCGTAATATTGAACATGAATTTTGACATTATTCTCTTGTACTTCTCTATTCATCTCTTTTAGGATTATTTAGGGTTCATTATCAAATTTTCACTAAAGAATTCAACATTAATTGGTGATGAGTTATTGAATGATTGTTTTGTAATATACACTAAGAAATATGTATATTACCAATGAAAATATTATGCAACGATCTCAAAATATGAGAATAGAAGAAGAATGTTATGATACATATATATATATATATATATATATTGATGTAATTCTATTAATGTTATTTATTTTTGGATATTAAGATGTAATTGAGTTAATACAATGACTTTATCGAACTTAGTCTTTATTTATAGTATTATTTTTTTATTGTAATATAATTGTATTAAGATGTAATTGTATTAATATCTATTCATTATTTTTTTTTGAAGCATTATAGTATAGTTTTTAGAGTTGATGTATCGTATTTTATTTTTATATTAATGTTAATTGGGTCCCCCTACATAAAATTTCTGGTTTCGGCACTACATGAAGTCAATCTGAAAAGGAGTGGATTCGGAGGTGAGATATTGTATTATTATTATTATTATTATTATTATTATTATTATTATGGTATTTAGGTTTAATAATTAATGGACTACCAAGTGTTGATAAAGGAAATCTATTGCCTATTTTATTGTAGGACTCAACTATGGCCGGCTTTTATCAAGTTGAGGCAACTTGAATTTGGTCACCTACATGCATATGCACCCATCCAAATTAAAGCTAGCTTAAAGAAACTTCATTTCATTAGATTTAGCAAAGAAAACTTATTAATTATTAGAGTTTGTTTGGATTTGATGATTTTAGAAAAGAGTTGGAGTTTTGTATTTTAATTTAAAAGTTAAAATGAATCTTACTAATTGATTAAATAACACTAGAAAAGGAGTCCTCCCCATTCTTCTCTACTCTCAGAAATTATTTACTATGTAAGACCACTGGTTTCATGGACTCTTATTGTGGAACAAGGGCGGTGTTGCGGATTTCGTAGACCGATGACAACCCGGGGAGGCGTTTCCATGCATGTCTTATGTCTTATGAGGTGTTTCCATGCATGTCTTATGTCTTATGTACGACATGCATGGAAACGCCTCCTCGTGATGTTATCAGTCCATGAAATCCGGAACACCGCCCGTGTTCCACAATAACAATCCACGAAACCAGTGGTATGTGGCATAGTTAACAATTTCTGAGATTAGAGAAAATGCGGAGGATTCGTTAATGTGGAGAAAACTAGGGCATTTTCCCGTCTTTAATTAGGGGATTTATAAGAAGAAGTGGATCTGTAAAAAGATAAATTTCCTCCAATATATGCCAGGTTGGATGAGTAATGTCTAGTCATAAGTTTAAGTGATTTTCGGCATGTCTAGTTAGTAAGATTTATAATTTAACGAACTCCGCCATCGGATGTCCTCAAATTGTATGGTTTTTTCAATATACGTCCCTAAATTGACACTCCATATAATTAGGGGACTAATTTTATCACCCCCATATAATTAGGGGACCAAATTGTAATTTATCCGAAAATAAATATAAAACTAAAAACCATATTAAAGATGCAGAAAATAAAATTCAGCCTGATAATATACATTAAAAAATTCCAACAAGAAGTGATCAAATTACAAAGTAAGTTATTTTAATTATTTATTTTGCTAATAAACTTGTGAAATTAGGGGGGACATGTGATATATATGGGCATCACCGCAAGATAATTTTGATGAGTTGTGCGATGAGGATAAGATTCTCGTGTTTTTCAAGAAGCTGTTGAATGAATGGAATCAAGAGGTGAATGAGATGAGCGAGGTGGAGATTAGGACAGGTAAAGGGAAGTCGATGGTGGCCACGTTTAAGCAGTGTGCTCGGTATTTGGATCCTCTGTTTGAGTTTTGCAGAAAGAAGATTCTTCCTGATGATATTCGACGAGGGTTGATGGTGGTTGTCGAATGCTGTATGAGGCGGGACGGCCTAGCTGCAATGGATCATTACATTAAAATGGCGATTGGAAATGCGCCTTGGCCTATTGGTGTTACTATGGTTGGCATTCATCAACGCTCGGCTCGTGAAAAGATTTGTACTAAAAGTGTGGCGCACATTATGAATGATGAGCGACCCGTAAGTATTTGCAGTCTGTTAAAAGATTGATGACATTCGCCCAACGGCGTTATCCAACCATGCCGTCCAGAGCCGTTGAGTTCAACAGCCTGGCAAATGGTAGTGATTTGCAGTCACTATTAGCAGAGGAGAGAGAGGCTTCTGCAGTTAACATGTCTACATGAAAAGGTAAAAATTGCCGCAATCGTTCTCATTGATCTTGGCTCAAGCATTAGACATAAAATGGAAAAGGCAAAAAAATTAGATAAGAAAAGCAAATGTATTTACTGATATCTTTTTACTTTTTATTGATGAATATGGTTTGATGAGGATACACGTACTGTTGAAACCAGAGAAAGTTAAAGCGTGTAGCATATGGATTTGATCCTTTTGAATACCTTCCTTTATTATTAGTGTTTAGCATTAGTAATGGGTACTAAAAGGGCAGACGGGATCTTATATTTCAAAAAGTTATTTCATCTCCTATTCCACAACGGGATTATTGTCATATATATAAAAACCACCGTGATAAAAACCCATAATTTAGGAGATGAAACTTTTTGGAAAAAGGATCCCATCGAGGATAGCATCTCAAAGAAGATGATGCCAATTGCCCATGTCTTAGTTTCAGTTAAATTCCAAATTAACTGAATATGATCACGTTGAAACAGTTTGAATTTAATTTAGCCCACTACTATCCATTTGAACTTTATATCCAACTTTTTCATATATCCATTTTTTGTGAAGCCCCGATTTTCCGAGCTATTAATTGATCCTTATTGTCGTCTATACTTTTGATCGACTATTTTACGCGTCATTTTGACGAGTAATCATTAATAATATATACATTTTGTATTTTATTTCATTTTATTTATTTACTTGTGATCATGATCTTATTAATTCTATTCCTCATTTATGATCACTTGATTGATCATTATTACTATTTTTGTATTTATTAGTCACCTTAGAATTTTAAGAGACTAATTATTTTAGAGACTTTTACCTTATAGAATTAAGACTTTGATTTAGATTAAGTGATCATGAGACTTACAAGTGATCAAGGAAATCACTAAATATTTTGGAGATTGATATATTTCATCTATTATCATCAAATTTGGGACAAAAAAAAAATATGGAATTACCATAATACCCTTGAAGTGGAATGACCAACATGGTATTTTTGGAGAAAAAATATCATCCAACTCTTGTACACCTACACCATATATTAGTCATCTTGTGTATAATTATATCATTAATTCAAACATTATACACATCATCTTATACACCAATTCTTTATTACTGTTTTTCCCAACTTATTCCCACTTTACCAACATTCTTCTCAATATTCCCCAACACCATTCAAGCCCATACTTTGACTTGCACTTTGTCTCCCATGCATGAGGCAAATTGCAAGACACAATTTGAACAAAATTTTCTCTCCCTCTCTCCTTGGTGTGGACGGCCATATGGCCTATTACACAAAAAATTCATCTCATTTTTCACTAACACATTTACTCTCAAGCACAAATCCTCCTTCTTCTCTCTAAAAACTCCCAACTTCTCTCTATTCTTCCTTTCACTTTCTTCTTCTATACTTAGAAAATTTTCAAGATTTTTCCTCCCTATTCTTCACAAAATCGAACCAAACTACACCAAGGTAAGAAATTTTATCTTCAATCCATTTTTGGATATCACATTGTTCATCTCTTCCACCTTCTTAACTTAAGTTTGAATTTGGTTTGGAGGTACATTTAGAAGAACTTGAAGATTAGAGCTTGACAACATTTTTTAAGAAGGACCTCAAGCTCGAAGAAGAAATAGTAGAGAAAATTAGACTACAAGGTAAGAATTGAGTACTAGACCCCTTCTTTCCTACTCTTCCTATTTTTTTTCAAATTTTAACACCCCTTTTTCATTTTTGAGAAATAGGGGCTGACCTTAGGAGATTTGGGAGTTGAGCCAAAATTTCCAATTTTTAAGCTTCAAGTAGTCTCCAAATATCTACTACACAAGGTAAAGTGTAGTCCTTTTCATTTCCTTATTTCCTTCTTTTTCTCTTTAATTTTTCTCTCATTTTTCTAACTCCAAATTTTGATATTTTCTTGACTTAGGGGCTGACCTAAGAAGCCTCATCCAAAAATTGTGAAATTATCCTTTTATTTCACAATTTCCAAATTTAAGGTGGGTGGAAAAAATATTTTCCAACTTTTAGGTGTTTTGATTAAATGTATGTAGAAAATTTGATCATGAGCCTTGAGATATATATAATCTATGTATTGCATGTCAATTGTATATATCAAATCATGAAAATTCTCAAGAGTTGCTCAAAATAACTATTTATTGAATTTTAGGTGCATGCATGTACACTTTAATGTTTTAATTGATGAATTCTTGTATGTATTGGACATGCATGTGTATGATCTTTAAAATCTATGTTTTGGATGCCTTATAACCTGGAAAAGTCGAGCATAATTGATTAAATTTCAATTTTGGACTTAAAAATGTAAAAATGGAAAGTTGGTGGACTAAATTGCAAGAAAATAAAAGTTAAAGGACCCCTCTGCAAATTTCGAAATTTGGGACTGTACTCAGGTTCAAAAATGACTTTTGGACATTTTAATAAAGTTTTAAGAATTTTAAGATAAATAAAATCAACCTTTAAAAGCCCAAGGACTAGATTGTAAAATTTTGAAAGTTTAAGGGCTACTTTGAAATTTTTAATACTGTACCAGACCTTAACTTTAAAATTTAAAATTTTTACTCTTAAGGTACTGGGAATTACATATTTTAAAAGTATTCCAAAAATCCAAGTGTTTAAGGCTTGGAAAGTAATTTTTCTAAAATTGAGGGACTAATGTGTCGAATACTAAACTTGAGGACCCAAATGAAATTGCCAGGACTTATGCAGCCCTTGCACCTGGAAATACTAACTTAACCATAACTTAATTATATTTTGGACCCAAGGTTCAAATTTCATAACAATTGGACCCCTAAAAGCCTTAAAGGCAATTATTTTAAAATGGGACAAAAATGATATTTTCAAAAGTTAAAGGACCTACACATATTGCTTTTAAAAACTGTTTTTGTCCCAATATCCTACTAACCTTAGTGACATTTCCAACTGGAATCACATTAAAAGCCCTTCCGGTTTGTGAGTTCCGAATTTTTAAAACTTGAGGTCCGAATTGGCAATTTTTACAAATTTGGGGCCAATGTGAGAATTTTACAAATTCTCGACCTCAAAATTTTAAAAACCTGAATCTCTGGACAATTTGGAGAATTTAGGAACTGACCTCATAATTTTTCAAGGTCGGGTTATTTATTTATTCAATTTTTAACTCCAAAATTGTTGGTTTTTACAAAACGGGGCTAGATTACAATTTCTCTTTTATAAAGGAGCTAACTCAAATTATTTTCTCTTTTACTAAAATAGCCCTAGACCCTCTGACTTGGAGATTTAATTAAAGTATTTTATTTTCTCAAAACCCTTGACTTATCGGATCAATTTGACCGATTAATACCCAATCGCGGAGCGACTTCCTCGCTTTGCGATTTTGAATCTATAACGGGACCTATGTTCCACCTAATCTTTAAGGATATCGAAGATTGCTTATCCTTCCGATGATCATCTTCATCCAAATACTCCACCAACGCCATAATTGCCACTCGCGTTTTTCAAAAATTTTCCTAAAACTGCTTCCCTGAATCAATAATACTCATTTGCCTGGTTGGTATGCGTAATTGTAATTACTTTCTGCTGAGTCAACTTGGTGTGTCGAGCTCACAATCTCGGAATGGATACGTCGGGGATGGGCGGGCGGCTTGGCGCTATTCCACTCTTCCGGCCCCATCGTCCTAATCCCCATGGCGAGGGACGGAGTTTGTCCAGGGAAGCGGGTCGTAGTGCGAGGTATAATCATGATTATGACGGATCCGAGACTTGCAAGCTTCACTTGTGGATTTTGTCTTTGCCTACGGAGCGATAAGGTCCCGGTCTTGGACCATCTTGTTGGGAGTTACAAGAAAGAACGAAGGAATCATTGTCGATCCACACGATTCCGGAGTTATCGGACCCGTTTTGGTTGGCGTTACATTTCCGTACGCAACCGCTACCTGTTTTGCATTGGTTGGCGCTACAAATCCGTACGCAACCATTATTTGCCTTGTATGGGATTGGCGTTACATTTCCGTATGCAATCCTACCTGTCTTGACTGAATCACGTAGTGCCTGTGTGACATGAACTGTTTTCTAGAACTGTATAAGTATATTATTTAAATATTTTATCACGACGATTGCGAACTGTGTGTGAATCCATGCCATCATATTCACGCGTTTTCATATAACTGTTTTCTCACATTAACTATATTGTGTCACACTTGCACACGATCACCCCATCCACTGAGATTTTTGTCTCATCCCCACCTGTTTTCTAACCTTAGATGAGGATTTCGTTGAAGATCTTGAACAGAAGCTCGGATTGAGACATTGTACTACGCTTGTTGGATTTACTATTTCTTGTTGTTGATTGGACTCTTTTCTTATGTTGTTGTCGGACTTTTGTATTTCGTTCCATTCGGGTTTGTAATTAAGGGGCGTAGGACCCTTTGACTTTAAGTTGCTATTTTGTTGATTTTCGGGTTGTAATTTGGATGATGGATTGTAGACTTTAAGTTGTAACTTGTATCTGTTATTTATTTCCGATGCTATTTAGACTCTGTCTCATTGGGTTCTCGTTGATATTGTCTGGACTGTTTGGTTATTATATTAAGTTGTGGATCGTTCGTCGCGTCCCGTTTGGGGCGTGACATTTTTTACCTATCTTATCCTCATGTCAATAATCGAAATTAACTGATTTCTGAAGATTCCTCAAGTTGAATAATATTTATGACCATCTACTCAAAATAGGGTATAAATTGTTATTCCAAACTTATAAGTGCCACTCTATCCTTCCTTAGAATTATGATGCAGTTATATAATTAGAGATGGCCTGCCAGTGTTGATATAGAAAATCTATTGTCAATCTTACTTTCAGCAAGGACAATGTATGTAAAGAAAACAAGAAGGATTTCATGTTTTATTCAAGTATGCGGGCTTTTAAATTTAGGACAATAACTTTAAAATTTTTGGGAAACTACATGGAATATGCTGATTTTGGTACACATACCACACAATATGCTCCTATTACTTTTGTATCTATTTTTTTACTTTTGTACCTATATTTTTTTTACGCACTTGCATATTTTTTGATTTTTTTTATTTTTTTATTTTTTTTTTGTTCTGCATTGATTTATATGTTATATATGTTGTTTCGATGTTGATTAAATTTGTTTTTTCGTTGTTTCTATGATGTTTCTTTGTTGTTTATGTTAATTTGTACATTGTTTTTTATGTTGTTTTTTATGTTGTTTTTTATTCATATATTAATTTGTACATTGTTTCTTTCTTTCGGTGTTGTTCTATAATGTTTTTAATATTGTTCTAATAATTTTTTTTGTTGTTTTCATGTAATGTTCAATGTGTAAATACAGTTTTTACCTATTTTTAAGCTCATTTTGTTCATATGGTGTTTTTAATATTTTTTACGTTGTTTCCACACCATTTTTAATGTTGTTCCGATGTTTCTTTGTTGTTTTCATGAAGTTTTCGATGTTTAAATACAATTTTTACCTATTTTTAACTCTTTTTACTTATATAGTGTTTTCTATATTGTTTACGGTTTGTTTCTATATTGTCTCTGGTTGTTTCCATGTTTTTTATGTTTTCATGCATTGGATCAAAAATTGAATTGTGTTTTTTTATTCATGTTTCTATGATATTTTTAATTTGTTTGGTTTTTAATATGTGTTGTTTATGTGTATATTTCTTGATTTTTTATAAGACTTCGAGTATAAAATGGATTATTTAACGATGGCAAAATTTATTTTTTCACTGAAAATTTATTAAATGAAACATGTTTGAAACAAGTTAGAAACAATATTGAAACAAAGCGTAAAAAGATTCGG
The DNA here is from genome assembly GCA_016081115.2 of Rehmannia glutinosa. Lineage (NCBI taxonomy): Eukaryota > Viridiplantae > Streptophyta > Magnoliopsida > Lamiales > Orobanchaceae > Rehmannia > Rehmannia glutinosa. The sequence continues at coordinate 637,744 of JABTTQ020003088.1, forward strand.
GAATTTTTGATGGAGCGTATTGTTGTGTAAAACAAGGCGGGAGCATAAATTTAGGTAAAATAGTACCGAAAAGCGTAAATACTGACATTGATTTAAAATGGTGAGTATTTGTGTCAATTGCCCTAAAATTTTGGCGAATTTAGGACAAATTAAGCCCGGATGATCCAATTAGGGCTAATTTCCATGTGGGCCTCAATGTTGACTCGCATTACCAAAGTTAATTGCTTATGTCATGTAAAATAAGTCTTTAAATTATTTTAAAATTTACAAATAAATCTGAAAATCTTAAAATCAATTTACAAATTAACAAGTAGAGTCTAAATACATAAAAATAAATTTGATAATTATTTTAAGAATTCGCAAATTAACAATTAAAATATAAATATATGAAAATAAATCTATAGGTACAAAAAATGAAGTTCTAAAAAACTATTTAATAAATTTTAAAATAATTAAAAGAAATCAAAATTTTGAAATAAAATTTAAAAAGTTAATTATTAATATATAAAAAAGTACAGAGTAAATTTTGAAATTGTTTGAATATAAATAAATCAAAATAAATTTTATTTATTTAAATAATTTCATAATTTATTCAGTAATTTTTGCATATATCAAATTTATTTCATATATTTAGACTCAATATGTTAATTTGTAAATTTTTGAAATATTTTTTAGATTTATTTTATGTAACATAATTAAGCAATTAGCCTAGCATTTCGGCTTCAATATTGATGTCCATGTGGCAATTAGCTCGAATTTGGCAATTTGGGCTCAAATATTTGTCCTCAATTCGCCAAAATTTTAAAGTTATTGTCATAAATGAAAATCCCACAAACTTAGTGTTCTTCTTTGCCACTGGGCATAGTTAGTATCCTCATTTTGCAATGAAGCTTTTCCATGGAGCGTGATTATCTTTAATGAGTAATATTATTGTCAATAATTATTTCGTGAGAAGCATGAAAATACAAAAATGTTGTCATAATAGTTTCGAAATACTGAAACGTAAGGCTCCATTTGGATGGAAAGATTTGAAGCTATGGATTTCAAATTAATAATAACATATTCATAGAAATTGTTTTGGATTAACTCATTCTATAATGGATTTCAAATCATTGGAAGATATTTTGGAAGTCATTTTAGAGTATTTCAAAATTTTCTTAAATAAAGTCATTTGAAATCATTCCCTCTAGCTCTCTGTCCAAATCCAAATTCAAAGTCAAATTCTCTTATCCAAATGCAATCTAACCTTATTCTTGATGTGATGAAAATTTTTATTCTTAATGGGGAGAGAGAGCCAGAGATGTTTCAAAATTACAAAAAAAACCTCAATTTTCATTATGTCTTAAACTTAAGGAGTTAAATTTAATATTTCTGTAAAATGTCAGTAGGGTTTCTGAAATACTTTTGCTGATGAAGGGCATAATGTAAGACAGATCAAACCTGAAGGGATTTTTGTAATTTTTAAAAAACTCTTGGGTTTTTTTGGTAATTAGCCCGGACCTCAGAATTTTTTTTAATTATCCCATATATATTTTTGCGTGTGAGAGCATTCAGTTAAAATTAATTTCTTCTCCATTATTTGAGAAAAAGAAGCGCAAATATAAATGTTACAAATATTGTTGATGCAGAAATCAATGATGACAAAACAAGCTATAATTGCATGCATGGATGCGTACATGCTAGCTTGTTGCTTATTCTTACACAAACAGTAGATATTGAAGTGGAGAAGAATCATCAATCATCAACAATACTAATTATGGCAATTAGACCCCCACGTTGACAAATCCCACTAAGGTGGCATTCTGAACCAACCCTAATGTTGTCGTTAAAATCGTTCCAACGGATCGAATAGCTGAAGCAAGAACGCCATTGGTGGTGGAGAGCACGGGACAAATCACAGAGTTAAGTGGAAGCTGAACAGTAGTAACACATGGAAGTACGGGCAAACCAAGGATAAGTCCTGTTAAAGCAGGAACAGTGATATTAAAGGATCCATTAACATTGGTGGTGGCTTGACCGAGAGTGACTGTTGTTCCAAGAATGGAGCAATTCAGGCTAACAAGTGCTCCGGCAACACCTTGGCCGGGACAATTTCCGGTAGGCGTGCAACAAAGGCTGCCGCCTATACTTAGGCCACGCAGAGTGATCAATTGGCCGTGAGCTAGTGGTTTTGAGGCCGCAAAGAGAATGAGGGCAATGAGGAAAAGAGCTGAGACACGATTACAAGCCATTTTTTGAGATTTGATGTGTTTTGGGGCTGTAAAGAATAATATGTTAGAATGTTTTGATTTGTTATTATGTTCAAATGTAAGGAAAGAATACCTATTTATACATGATTATTTTCCTGTACTCTTGCCTTTTTTCAAGAATTTTCATAATATTTCTTCAACTATCTCATAACGAATTAATTAGGAAGTTTGAAGTAGCACCTAGCTAGGTGTTTAGGGGTGGGTTGCTCTTTATGTGTGGTTGTAATCTATCGTATAAATCAAAGTGCCTTTTTAGTCATTCCATACAGTTATTTATCTAAATATCTATATGTCCCTATATTATTGAGTAATATATGAAACAAAGTTTACATTTAGAAACTACATATATATAGTAACTTCCATAGTACGTAATTGGAAGTTTAGCCTGCTATATATATATATATATCTTTTCAGAACGTGGAGTCATAAATCAAATGTATATGCTAAATAATATAAATAGTATTTTAAAAAATGGGTATTAAATACAATCTTATTTATACATATAGCAATTAGTTTTTAAATGTAGTGATAAAATCAATCCTTGTTTTCTCATTTTGATCCTCAACTTCCAAGTGTATGGAAACTAATTAATTGAGAACTTTGCCTGGTGGTTTATGTAAGGGATTAATGTGCCACAGTCAAACAAAATCTAATAGTTTTTTTCTTTGCTAATTAATTCTATCTAACTGAAGTTTTGAGCTTTTAATGGGGAATGTAAATTAAAATGGGGTGTAGTGGACTAAACTCAAGATGTCCAACATGCTAAAGAGCCACAGTTGAATCTTTACAAAAAGATTGGTAATAGATTTCATATATCAACACTGGTAGCCCATACAAGTTGTAAGATTCAACTGTGGCTAATATGATGCATGTAGATACAGAGTGATAGCCTTATATTTTAAATAAATTCTTGCCACCCCTAGCCTATTGGAATTTAATTTGAAATTAGACGAAAATATTTCTTGCCATCCGAACTATTATCAGTTTATTCGACTTTTAAAAACTTGTATTTAACCCACTAGCTATCCATTTGAACTTTTAATGCAAGTTTCTATCCAAATTTTCTCATATATCCAATGTTTTCCCTTTCTTATATATCATGACGTCAAGAATGGGATTAACTGATTTGAGAAGATTACTCAAGTTGAATAATATTTATGACCATATAACCTTATTATATTATTAGAATTTGGCAACACCATTATGGCTACCAGTGTTGATATATGGAATTTATATATTGTTAATCTTTTTGTTAAGATTCAACTATATATGGCTTTTATCAAGTTGGACAACTTGAATTTGGTCCACTACATGCACTCACACTTTTACATCCCCCACCCAAGTAATTAAAGCTTCGTTTCTTTAGGTTTAGCAAAGAAAATTTAATTATTTGATTTAGCTTGGGCTGAATGATTTTAGAAAACAACTCGCATTTTGTTTCTAAGTTTAGAAGGGTTAAAAATTAAAATGCATCTCACTAATTGCTAGAATAACATTAGAAAAAGAGTAACTTTAGGATTTGAAATAAATACGTCGTACCTAAGTGATCAGAATTATTCAAACAAATACAACACGTTAATATCAAGAATTTGAAACCTGTAATATATATAATATTTCAAGCACACTACTATGGGGCACAATCCTTTATGTAAATCACCAGGCAAAACTCTCAAAGATCATGACTTTGTAATTATAAACTAAAAAGTTGAGGAAAATCAGAAAGAAATTAAGGTTATTATTTTACTACATTAAAAAATTAATGGCCATTAAATGCATAAAAACTGTTGTAGTACTCATTTTATTGAAAACAAATTATATCATACATTATATTTGGCCTACAGATTTGATTCTTAAATCTTCACATTCTGAAAAAGTTCATATATATATATATAACAAAAAAAGTTCAGAATACATACACAAATTTAAGTTACAAGCTTATTGCATGCAAGCTTTTCAATAATGTGGGCTAAAATGAAAAGTTTGTGCATACTCTTTCAATAATGTGGGCGAGTTTTGGATAACAGTATGGTACCGAAAAAAAAATAAAGGGGGCAATATTTGACTTGTACAACAGATGAGAACCATCTATAGAGCAACCCACCCCCTAATCCCCTACTTCAGACTTGCTACGAAGATATATAAAAATATAAGTAATAAAATTTTTGAAAAGAAGAAGGCAATTATATAGTATTGTTTATATCACATATACACCCACATCTCCAAATGGCTTCTAACAATGCACATGCACTTTTTCTCATTGTCCTCCTCATCTTTGCATCTTCAAAACCACTAGCCCAAGCTCGGGTGATCACCTGCGTGGCTTGGTAGGCGGCAACCTTTGTTGCACGCCCAACGGAAATTGTCCCGCCAAGGCGTCATTTGCTGGGGCGGTTGTAAGCCTGAATTGCTCCATTCTTGGTGCTACAACAACAGTTGGTCAAGCCACTACCAATATCAATGGGTCGTTTAACATTACGGTTCCTGCTTTAGCAGGACTTATTCTTGGCTTGCCCACAGTTCCATGTGTTGCCAGTGTTCAACTTCCACTCAACTCTGTTGTTTGTCCGGTTCTTTCGACCACCAATGGCATTCTTGTTTCCACTATCCAGTCCCTTGGCACGATCGTTACATCCACATTGGGGTTGGTCCAAAATGCTGCCTTAGTTGGATTTTTCAATGTGGGCGTCTAATTGCCATTATATAAGCTGTCTTCAAGATTCGTCTCCGAGTTCAATCTCTATCGTTTATTCATGAATAAGCAACATGCAATCATGTTTGCATGCATGCAATATATTGCTTGTTTTTGTGCTTGTTGATTTCTGCGTCAATGATATATGTAACATTTTATATGTGCATGTGTATCTCATTTCCAGATAATGAAGAAGAAAATTGAATCTTAATTTAATGTTCATATTTGTATATATATATATATTATATATATATATATAGGGGAGGATCAAGTGAGACCATGTCTCTAGGTGAGACACAATGGACTAATCTCAACCATCCCCCACTATTAATCAATGGGTATGATTTAATGGATAAAAAATATATTAAAATATTAATTTAAAAAATATAAGGGTAGTATGGTAAAATAACATAACAAGTTAGTTACAAAAATGGAATCAAATATCTTTCTCTCATACATCTCCCAATTTTCCCAATCTCACGTCTCTCTCTCTCTCTCATTCCTCCATTAACGCAAATAAAGAAAACTGTGAAGAACTCAAAATCACGGTTCATGAAAATTCTGAGAGAAAAAACAAGAAAAATCGGTGCAATATTACGGAGAAATAACGAATGTGAGTTCGAAAACTAAATATGCAACAAAACTCAACTAAATATGCATTATCTGAAAACTATCTATGCAACGTAAAAAAATTAATATGTAGTACAGTATATCCAACTATGCAAGACGTCATAAACTATGCAACAACATCAACTAACTATGTATTATCTAGAAACTATCTATGCATTGTGGAATAACTAAATATGCAGTAAATTATGTAACATCCCATTTTTATAATTTCCAAAAGCAACATCCCATTTTCATAACTAAATATACATTATATTGAACCTATTTATGCAGTGTAGTATAACTACATATGCAGTACGTTATATTCAATTATGTCTTGTTTTCGTGAAACAGTGCCAACAAAATAACTAAATATGCATTATTTGATGTCTAATTATGCAAAAAAGAACCCTAACTATCTTTGTAAAATAAAAATATTTGGAAAGAAAACGCAGGTTCTTAAATTCCGCCACAAAATTTAGCAGTGTCAACTTCAGCCCATAAAATCCGCTGGGACCACTAATTTGAACCATAAAATCCGTTGGGACCACTAATTTGAATTACAAAATTACAATCTTACCCTTAAAATCAGCAAAAATTAGGAAATAATTAAAAACACTGAATTAATCACATCCCTTCATTTTTTAAGATCAATGGGTAAGATGAGTCCACACTGTCTCACCTAGGGAGGGTGGTCTCATTTGAACCAAATCCTTATTATATATATATATATTATCTATAGACTAATTGAGGATGTATGCAGATTGCAGGCGACATTCAGTTATAAGTATCGTTATATTATAGTCTAAAATATTGTAAGTTAAGATGCATATACATTTTTTAACTTAATTAGGAATAATTATGTTTACTCAACCAAAGAAGATGGTTAAGTAGTTTTAATATCTCAAAACTAAAATTATCAAGATAAAACTAAACGAATATTTCTTTCGTACGCACTTTTTTTTAATACTAAACAAACACAATATTATTTTGTAATACAAAAAACAATAAAAACATTAAAGAAACACAAAGGGTGCTCAATCCATTACAAATGTACAATTACTAGCTAGATCTATTTCAGGCTACTGAAAATATATTTCCGACATGAAGTCATAGACGAAGCCATACTAGGCCCCCTGAAATTTTGCAAAATATTAAGGGTATTTTGGTAATTTCACTTTATAAGCTTAAAAAATGTAGAAAATAGGTAAAAATGCAACAAAACTTTCAATTCATTCATTTTTGTTGTTCCTTCTCATTTGTGAATCTTGAAAAATATTTGAATCTTGATCATTTTTTTCTCCTTTCTCAAAATTTTGTATATTTTCTTTTGCTCCACCGTAATATTGAACATGAATTTTGACATTATTCTCTTGTACTTCTCTATTCATCTCTTTTAGGATTATTTAGGGTTCATTATCAAATTTTCACTAAAGAATTCAACATTAATTGGTGATGAGTTATTGAATGATTGTTTTGTAATATACACTAAGAAATATGTATATTACCAATGAAAATATTATGCAACGATCTCAAAATATGAGAATAGAAGAAGAATGTTATGATACATATATATATATATATATTGATGTAATTCTATTAATGTTATTTATTTTTGGATATTAAGATGTAATTGAGTTAATACAATGACTTTATCGAACTTGGTCTTTATTTATAGTATTATTTTTTTATTGTAATATAATTGTATTAAGATGTAATTGTATTAATATCTATTCATTATTTTTTTTGAAGCATTATAGTATAGTTTTTAGAGTTGATGTATCATATTTTATTTTTATATTAATGTTAATTGGGCCCCCCTACATAAAATTTCTGGTTTCGGCACTACATGAAGTCAATCTGAAAAGGAGTAGATTCGGAGGTGAGATATTGTATTATTATTATTATTATTATTATTATTATTATTATTATTATTATTATTATTATTATTATTATTATTATGGTATTTAGGTTTAATAATTAATGGACTACCAAGTGTTGATAAAGGAAATTTATTGCCTATTTTATTGTAGGACTCAACTATGGCCGGCTTTTATCAAGTTGAGGCAACTTGAATTTGGTCACCTACATGCATATGCACCCATCCAAATTAAAGCTAGCTTAAAGAAACTTCATTTCATTAGATTTAGCAAAGAAAACTTATTAATTATTAGAGTTTGTTTGGATTTGATGATTTTAGAAAAGAGTTGGAGTTTTGTATTTTAATTTAAAAGTTAAAATGAATCTTACTAATTGATTAAATAACACTAGAAAAGGAGTCCTCCCCATTCTTCTCTACTCTAAGAAATTATTTACTATGTAAGACCACTGGTTTCATGGACTCTTATTGTGGAACAAGGGCGGTGTTGCGGATTTCGTGGACCGATGACAACCCGGGGAGGCGTTTCCATGCATGTCTTATGTCTTATGAGGTGTTTCCATGCATGTCTTATGTACGACATGCATGGAAACGCCTCCTCGTGATGTTATCAGTCCATGAAATCCGGAACACCGCCCGTGTTCCACAATAACAATCCACGAAACCGGTGGTATGTGGCATAGTTAACAATTTACGAGATTAGAGAAAATGCGGAGGATTCGTTAATGTGGAGAAAACTAGGGCATTTTCCGTCTTTAATTAGGGATTTATAAGAAGAAGTGGATCAAAAAGATAAATTTCCTCCAATATATGCCAGGTTGGATGAGTAATGTCTAGTCATAAGTTTAAGTGATTTTCGGCATGTCTAGTTAGTAAGATTTATAATTTAACGAACTCCGCCATCGGATGTCCTCAAATTGTATGGTTTTTTCAATATATGTCCCTAAATTGGCACTCCATATAATTAGGGGACTAATTTTATCACCCCCATATAATTAGGGGACCAAATTGTAATTTATCCGAAAATAAATATAAAACTAAAAACCATATTAAAGATGCAGAAAATAAAATTCAGCCTGATAATATACATTAAAAAATTCCAACAAGAAGTGATCAAATTACAAAGTAAGTTATTTTAATTATTTATTTTGCTAATAAACTTGTGAAATTAGGGGGGACATGTGATATATATGGGCATCACCGCAAGATAATGATAATATATAGAGATGTTAAATGGTCTGGTCCTAACGGTTTCAGATCAGCTAACGTGTTTCGGTCTAAACGGTCTTCTGGTTAAACAGGTTGTTGTAAACGAGCCGGAAATATTGGAACCTATAACCTTAACCCTAGTGGACTTCGGGCTAAACACGCCATTATCGGCCCATAAGTCAAAAATTAAAAATTATATATTTAAATCTAAAACTAAAATCATATTAAAGATGCGGAATATTAAAAATTCAGCCTGATAATATACATTAAGATTTTTCACAAGAAGTGATCAAATTACAAACTAAGTTCTTTTAATTCTTTATTTTGCCAATAAACGAGTGAAATGAGGGGGGACATGTGTTATGGGCATCACCGCAAAATGATGATATATATAGAGATGTTAAACGGGTTGGCCCTAATGGTTTCGGGTCAGTCCTAACGTGTTTCGGTCTAAACGATTTTTGGGTTGAACAGGTCGTTGTTAAACGAGACGCAAATATTGGAACCTAATCCTAACCCTAACGGGATTCGGGCTAAACACGTCACTATCGGGCCATAAATCAAAAAATTAAAAATTATATATTTAAATCTAAAATTTTAAACGCGGACATATACAATATTTAAGTTTAACTTCTTAAGTTAAAGTATTCAATATAAAAACAAAAAACAAAAGGCATACATAGTTTATAAGTATATTGCATTAACAAAATTACAAAATTTAAATATTTTATAATCTAAATTTTAAAAATAAAACTATCATAATAAAAGCTACTATTATATTCCAATATAAAACGGGAATAATAATATTTTTTATTTTGAGGTTACTCATATGGCTATAAGTCATAAATTTTAAAATTATATATTTAAATCTATTAAAGATGTGAGAAATGTGAATTTGAAAATACGTATTTACTAGTAATAGGTAAGAGATAATAAAAATGGATATAAAATATTAGAATTATATATATTTTTTAAAAAAAAAATTGACACCCGGCCGGTTAACCTAAAGGCTAGTCCTAATGGGATTTGGATTAAATGGTTTGGACCAAAGGCTCGGACTTAAACGAGCCAAGATAATTCGGCCTTAATCCTCTCTTTTTCTGGTTTAACGGTCCGGAACAACGTGGCGCGGCCCATTTAACATCTCTAATAGCAATATATTTGGTCCAACATCACTTGAATACCACTGTGGGGAAGCTAATCGCGTCGAATCAAAAATATATTAAAGTAGGTGAAATCGAACCATTACTCAATGCTTCTTTTTGGAAGATGAATAAAATACGTTTAGATTATAATGTTTGGATTTGTTTTAATACATTAGGTCTACCCGTGAACCTAATATATATTATAATGTTTGGATTTGTTTTTCTTGAATATCTTCATTCTTCTAAAATATTTTTTCAAAATAAATCCAGATATTTTTGTTAATTTTAAATTTAGATATCTAGATGTCAATGGAATAAGTGGAAATCCGGTTTAACCGGAGTGGCAAAATTGTACCTCGCCATTAGAGAATTCAAAAACTTAATTTAGCCTTTAATTAATTTATTAGTGATTGTTTGCTTTTTATTTAGATGATATTTTAATATTCCAACTAAAAATATTTTTATGTGTACTTGATGTTGTTTTTTAGGGTATATCATTCAAAGTCAACGGGGTTGATAGAATCCTCTTCCCGAGGGGGAAGTATTCAAGTCTTCTTCTCCGAGAGCTGGAAAATCATTTGATTGGCAACTTGCCTACACACATGAGCAAAAAAGTGCCCCGGAGGTTGTCCTTGGGATGCCCTTCCGGCGCTCAAGCCAGCACGGTGAACGAGAGAATAAAATAATTTTGAATCCTGAATTAAAGGCATAGGAGAAATATCAATTAATTAACTTACAGATGAATGGGAGGGACATTTTTATACCTCAGAGATGGGCCCTGTGGACCGTGTAGGAAAAATTGGTCTATGGACCAATCCCGGACTACTTTGGGCCGGGTTATTTTATTAAGAGTCCATATGACAATTAATATTAAATAAATATATAAATTGAATTATATATTAATTAATTAAATATTACTTTTACCCCCAGCATAAACCCTTCATCTCCGGTGTTGCGGAGGGATGAAGTAGTGCGGGAGCTAATTCGGTGTAGAAATATCTGACTCATCTTGTTGTATATCTTGTCATGCCTTTGAAGAATCTTTGACCACTTTTGCATAAGGGCGCTTGTAAGGAGAGCTTGTGGTCATGTCTTCCACAGGTAATTTTTTTCTCACTACTCTTTAACTTTGAAATTTTTTGCTTTGTAGAAGGCTTAGAAAATTTCTGGAAAGTTGAGGTGAGAGTCCATGGAGAGTTGGAGTGTTTCAAGAGGAGAGAGAGAGATGTGAGCTCCATACAAGGGTGAGCCCCATTTTCCTTCGCGTTTTTCCCTGTCTTCTCCAGAGTTTTCGTATATTTCAAGCGGGGTTCTTAATTTTGTCATTCTTCCGTTCGCTCAGAGGTTAGGGTGTCACCGGGCGTTCAGTTTCTAGTTATGTCATTCCATTTCCATCTCTGTCTATGGAGTTTGATATTCCTCCTCTCGTTCCAGAGTTGTGTTTTGATAGTGAAGGAGAAGTAGAGCTTGAGCCGAATTTGAGCTCAAGTGATGAGTCTTCGGAGGCTGAGTCTGAGGAATATGGTCCCGAAGGAATCCACAGCCCCAAGTATCAACATAGTCCTCCTCCCGGGAGTTAGACAGTTGTTCCAAGAGAGTTGGCCAGTCGAGAATCATTTGTTTGTCTTTGTAGGCTGCGGGAGCGGCTAGAAATTCCTTCGGTGTTTGTGATGTTGGGCCCAGTTTCGGGCAATAGGTTTACTCATCCACCCGAGGGATTCATCATGGTATACCTTTACAGATTTTCTGTTGGTTTTATTCTTTCCCCGAATAATTTCCTCATCGCGATCCATAGATCTGTTGGAGCATGTGTTGGTTAGTTCATTCCTCAGGCTTACGCATGTATAGGGGGTTATGAGTATGCGATGTGATAGTTGGGCTTGACTCCGACTCTAGATGGGTTCCATTCTCTGTTCTGTGCGAGGAAGTCTCCCTCCGGCACTCCGACTGAGGAGTAAAGAGCTATCTAGACTATTCAACCTACCTCTAGAGAAAGCAACTCTTCACAAAAGAGCAGAACTCCCAAGAAGACCTGCTAACGATCCCTTGTCAATTGAAGGAAGCTCCAGAAAATCTCCAAACATTGGAGAAATATCTCCCAACACGGAATCAGAAAGAAATGCTCAACTCTTTGGAGAAGACAAAGACTCCTAAGACGAATAAAGTTAAACCATAATGGAATCAGTCCAAGGATCCACTACACAAAGAACAAGAAGTGGCTAAGTGCCACTCCACCTTGCACTCACGCAGGGAAGCATCTACTAACCCTCAACTAGGTCGTCGAGCAATTTCACTTGGCATCATATATGGACAAGGGGCTCCCTTATATTTCCTTTGATCTCACAATTTTTCGCTCCAAGCCGCTTCAAGAGAAATATATACATTCCATGAGGCCACTTAGGAGAGCCATGCGCAATCTAAATCCACGAGACTCCGAGCGAGAAGCACAATTCATTCAACCATCTTGGTGAAATTACTCCTTAGAGACATCAAGACTTTCTAGTCTTTGAAGAGGAACGACGAAAAGGGTTACCCAACGAATACTTAGATAATGACTTAGATGTAGATATTGAAGTGAAGAAGAATCGTCAATCATATCTACAACACTTATAGTGGCAATTAGACCCCACGTTGACAAATCCCACTAAGGTGGCATTACGAACTAGCCCTAATGTTGTCGTTAAAATCGTTCCAACGGATCGAATAGCAGATGCTAGAACGCCATTGGTGGTGGAGAGCACGGGACAAACCACGAGTTAAGTGGAAGTTGAACAGTAGTAACACATGGAAGCATGGGCAAGCAAGGATTAGTCCTAGGTAAAGCGAGAACAATGATATTAAATGATCCATTAACATTGGTGGTGGCTTGACCGAGGGTGACTGTTGTACCAAGAATGGAGCAATTCTGGCTAACAAGCGCCCCGACAACACCTTGGCCTGGACAATTTCCGGTAGGCGTGCAACAAAGGTTGTCGCCTACACTTAGGCCACGCAGAGTGATCAATTGGCCATGGGCTAGTGGTTTTGAGGCCGCAAAGAGAATGAGAGCAATGAGAAAAAGTGCCGAGACACGATTATAAGCCATGTTGGAGATTTTATGAGTTTATGTTTTAGAATGATTTGATATGTTTTAGAATGCTTTGATTTGTTATGTTCAAATGTCAGAAAAGAGCACTTATTTTATATATGTTTATTTTCCTGTATTGTTGCCTTTTTTTCAAGAATTACTATAACATTTATTTTACTATTTTATTATATTAGTAAGTTTGAAGTAAGAGTTTATGGGTGGGTTTCTCTACAGATAGTTCTCGTAGATCTATTGTATAAGCCAAAGTGCCTCTTTTTTGTTTCATACTATAATATATTTGCCTATACTTATTGAAGAATACATCTCCATGAGATAAACTTTACATTTGAAGAGCATGCATTATAGACCATGAGATAAACGTAACATTTTAGAAACTACATATATATGGTAACATGAGATAAATCATATATCACTACAAGAAAAATGCAAATGGACACCACCATAAAGACAGCGGTTTTACGACTTTTCTGGTGTCTTTTCCCTTTTAACACCGTCTTTTTACAAAACCACTCTCTTATTAGCGCAGTCTTTTGATAATAGACAGCAGGTTTCCAGAACCGCTGTCTAATATAAAGGGCATCATTAAATAGACACCGGTTTTGGCATCGGGTTTTCAAAATCGGTGTCTATTTATTTCGAGTATTGCAATTTAACACCAGTTTTATAGACAGCGGTTATAAAACAGATGTCTAATCATTGTCAAAATTATAGACACGGGTTTCAAAACCGGTGTCATATCATAATTATTGTTAATAATTAAAATTATTGCTAATTTTCTTCTAAGAAAACCAATTTGCTGCTGATTTTCCGAAGCACTTGTACCACTCAAAAGTCTCATTCCTTCCGCCACCACCAACTTCAAACTCTCAGCCGCACCTCCTCCCTACCCGCCATTGCTCGTGCTTTCACTACTGCACCACGCTGGAAATTACAACCACTTGCTTCTGCTTTCACTGCAGCCTACACCGGGAATCTGTCGGTGAAGCAAACCATGGGTTTGAGATAACATCTTCCCTACCTTCAACATACCACCTCAAATCCAGGTATTTCCCTTGCCCGATTCTCTCTCTCTCTCTCTCCCTCTATCCCTCTCTCTCTCTCTCTCAATTTTGCCCTAAAATTTATAAGATACGAAGATGTGGTTGCCCTAAATTTCTCGCCTATAGGGTTATGTTGTTAGGATTTGAAGATTTGCCAATAATTAGCTAAAGGTATTAATACATCTTTCGACAAACCCCACGAAGCCTCGCATGACCAAGTTGATGGAAATATAAACACTAATTTCAATGATTTTCTATCTATGCTTGAATACCTGGTCCTAGCTTCCTCGGTAGAAATTAATGAAGTTGCATTGGTGGTGGTGTAGGTTTTACATGTTAATCGCATTAGGGAGATGAAAGGTAGTAAAGGATTTTCTTGTGCAGTTAATTTGATGTTTTCAATTTTTTTGGTGCTTGTGTTATGAAGGGCTGATTTTTAGAAATTAATGTGTTTTGATTATTTTTATTGATCATTGCATAATATGACAAAGTGTTTCATAGTATGATTTAACTTCATGAAGGTGCAACATGGATTTTGATATATGGATTTTGGCACTTAGTATATAGTTTTCCTTTGGATGGCTCTCAAAATATCATATTAATATCAAGGGCCCGATATATCTTTTTTGTCAGATTTGAAAATGGAGACAAAGTGGTTGAGTGCAAGCATGGAGAGAGTTTTATCTTCTGTGTTTTTCTCAGATTTGAAAATGGAGACAAAATGGTTGATCAAGCATACACGAGTTGCTCCTCTTAACCCTGTGTCCGGAAGAATGGACAACATGTGTACGAGCCAAGTTGATGTCATGAAGCATACCAAATGTAACTCCTCATATTTACTTTTTAGTCCTTCTGCCATAGCCTCAATTAGTAGCCCAAATTCATGGCTCACTAGTACGAATGCCATTTTTCTTTCCCAATCTTGAGCAGCTTTCTCATCTTCCTACATCATGAGGAAAACCAAAGAATTCAGGTATCAATATTGTTGCAAAAGACAATTTTCAATATAAGTAACAAACATAATTTTCAAGTATCAGAATTTGTTGCAAAAGAAGCTAATCGTGTTGTCTTGAGGTTCAACAGATAAGTTATGGCGACGTTGATTCTTATCTCTATTCTCGGTGTAGTTTCATATCCTGCTAGTGCTAACAGAGTGATGTTACTCTGACCAACTTCATCATGTCGTACCTAATTATATCTCACGGGATTCAGTTAACTTATAATATGTCAAAATTACAGGGTGGAACGTCTAATGAACTGTACAACACAAATGCTCTTGTCACCGATGGAATTTATGAAGGTCTGACATCTAACTTCTGGACATTTTTGTTGTCTTTTGTAATGTTGGAAATTTGGAATATAAGTCTTATGTTCATTATGATTCATATAGGCATTGCAATTGGAGGAGATGTCTTTCCTGGGTCAACAATTCTGACCATGTCCTGTGGTTTAACAATATCCATCAGGTATATTCAAAAGTGGTGCTAACTACATATTCAAAAGTAGTGCTTGTGATTGTTCTGCTTATTTTCAATTCACATGGAAAACTTTGCATCTGGTTTTTGGCAGGTGGCAGGAGGTGATGGTACTGCTGGCTGGGTCCTTGGTTGTCTTGGAGAGCTTAATAAGCAGGATAGTTTGCCAGTTCCACCAACTGGAATTATTCCACTTGGTACAGGAAAAGACTTGTCAAGTAGTTTTGGTTGGGTAATCTTTCATCTGCATCAACTTGGCTCTTTTCTTTTTTCTCTAAAACCTGGCCCGTTTATAGTTGCTCATGCGGATGGAAGTATGTATGTATGTATATGAAAAGGCAAGTTTTGGACTTTATTTGTATGAATTAGTGTTTTCCTCTGAATTCATTAGTTCCCTGGAAACTAGTATCCCATGTTGTTATTTTTCGGGACAAATATGGTTCTGCTGGTAATTCATTCCTTGTTATCAAGGATCTGGCTCAATTTTCTGTATCACATTCACGCTACAGTAAGGTAATGCTTTTTTAATCTGGTTCCATATCATCAAGGTTTTTTTTGGGATAAGTACATAAACCCCATGAGGTTTGGGCTAATTACAAAAGACTCCATAGGTTTTTGAATATTACAAAAGACTCCACTGAGACCTAACAATAATTTCCCAAAAGAATAGTTTCTTCATCTAGTTATTGGCTTATTGCTTGGGAAATGAACAAGTTGATGTTATTTTTTTAGATGATGTCATAACAATAATAAATTCTCTTTACCATCCCAAAAATCAACATATTACATATTTTAGGTTTGTTATTTTATTTTATTTTTGCTTGAACCACCTAATTACAAAAACTCGCGCGCTATCTTTCAAAATTGCAAGTATTCATTGGTCCGATCCATTGTAAACGATAACATTATTTCTTCAATTATATGCAGGGCCGATTTTCATGAGTTTGCAGAGTTATGTTTCTGGGAATTCGGTAATCTGGTGAAATTCCATGAAGAAATTCACAATCTTGGTAGGAATTTGAAAATTTTCGTACTTTATTTGCTTTTATGTTTCTAATATAGTAGGTAAGACTATTTCATTTTTCTTAGTCAATTGATGACAAAGAAATTCATTCCAAAAATATTGGAGTTGACTGACAAAGAGTTTACGCATCAAAAAGGATCAAAGAAAGATGAAGAGATCCGTTATCAAGCAAAGTTAAGTGTTTGCTGGAAATAGGCATGTGTCAGACTACCTACCTTAAAGCTGTTTTGCTGAAAGAGTGCAAAAAGCAAGGAGCCAATGAGATGTACCTGAAATCCTGCAGAGTTTAAGGTTGTAGAGCATTAAATTCAAGGCACAGTCCACATCAAAGCTGCAAGACAAGACAAGCCAACGACCTGAAAGAGGAGTTTGAACATATAGGGCCTAAGTACAGAGAAGTTGTCCGATTTTTGTCAAAAATAAAGTTCAAGAAGTACTTCAAAAACTTAGCAAAAATCATTGAAAATATTTTGAAGTATTTGAACATTTGGTGACATTATTTTGGTATAAAACTCATTTATATGAAATCATCAAAATCGTGATAAAAATATTATCTAACATACACGATGCCTTTGAACTGTTTGTTGACTACAATGTTACAGAATAGGGAATGCCTTCAAAATGGCAAATTACAGAAACAGAAAATTACAGAAATTGAACTAACTATTACAACTGGTTAATAGAACTTCCGAAGCGAGTCGAGACGAATCTCTTTCCGCAAAGCAATTACGCCCGGCTAGTGCTCACGGTTTGACGTATTGCTTCCAAAGATGAAAGCGGCTTACGTCTTCGTGTAGTAGCACCACTAACACGAAGCACCATCGAACTAGAAAAGTGCTGAAGACTGGTTGCTGGACTTAGTGCAGAATGTAGAAAATAGCTTTTGGAGGTGTATGAAATGCTATGAATTTTCTCGTGTAAAATCTGCAATGCACAAACAATGATTTTATAGACAACCAACACTGCAGGAGATAAAAAGGTAGTGGGCATTAATCAAATTGTAACATCCCGGATGTTACACCCCACTACTCCATAACGGACAAGTAGTGGGCTCTTTTGGTGATCACTCTTTGTAGGAGTTACTAACTCCAACGATCCACGAATCGGACACCTACAATGTCCCGATTCATTGGGCTTTGATCCAGCGATCACTCGAATCTGGGCCGAGCCCATTTTCGAGTGGCAAAACTTTAGTGGACTGGACCGGGCCCAATAGGGCCGGGCCGCCCCGCCCAAGCCCCAGCCCCAGCCCAGCCCAAGCCGAGCCGAGGCCGGGCGGCGGGCAGCGTGCGTGTGGCCCACTTGTGATCATCCACTTGTGTTATAGTTTATACAACAAATAACACCTTCTAGTAAATAAACTAGGATAAACTATGATTTGTATTCCATGTGGGATAAGGCATAAGCCTTTCATCTCCCTTTAAATAATCTTTACATAATGCCCAATTATGTGGCTACCTTCGTGTATTAATTTCTCACTCACCGAAATTCGGTTTGAGAAATAAAAATACAACGAACATCTACTCGAACGTAGATTAATAATATATAATTTAATTCCTCCAGAATTAAATATTTAGCCACCGAAAAATTGGTTAAAGTCGGGTCGACACCCACTTTATCAAAACCAAAATTTCCAACAATCCCCCACATGAGTGGAAATTAATGTATGCATGAATGCGGAGACATGCAAACGATCATCAAGAGACAATATTGCATTCGGAAAGGTAGCTTATGGCTTTGAACCTTCCGTAGTCAATACCATCGGTACATCTGGCGGCTTAGTGGACGCAATGCCTTGAACTATTCCTCCACGGTGTATACCGAGTCAACAAGATAACACAATAAGGTCTCAACACCTTCATTCTCACGTTTTGTGTCCGTTTCGCCATGGACACTACTTTGGATTCATAAGTGTTACTTTGAAAGCGGCCCGCACTTCTCACTTATATAGGTGATCTTCTATCCGAGTATCCTGCCATACTCAACCTCAACGAGGTGTAGGAATCATTAAAAGTCAAATGACTTAGCCTCACCACAACTTTGCGGGTGTTTCAACACTTGGTTTTGCTTTTAGGGATGGGTTATAACATTGTTTCCAAGTGTTACAACATAACCTTCATAGTTTAGTTTTCCCATTGAACCAAGTTCTTGGGATCTCCGATCAACATGGTTGGGTTACCACTATGATAGTTATTTTTACTTTGTGGACTTCAAGCCCATTCCTCTAGCAATTTACTCAATTGATCTCGATTGATCCTTTTGTCAAAGGATCGCCAAATTGTCTTTTGACTTTACGTAGTCAATTGACATCACACCATTTGAGATCAATTGTCTAACGGTATTGTATCTCCGACGAATATGTCTAGACTTACCGTTATACATATTGCTCTGTGCCCTTCCTATAGCCGCTTGGCTATCACAGTGAATCATCACGAAGGCACAGCTTCCTCCAACATGGAATATCTTCCAGAAAATTTGAAGCCACTCGCTTCTTCACGGCTTTATCCAAAGCTATAAACTCGATTCCATGGTGGACCGAGCTATACACGTTTGCTTCGTGGACTTCCACGATACCGCACCACCTCCAATGGTGAATATGTATCCACTAGTTGAATAAGAATCTTTGAATCAAATCCAACTAGCATCACTATATCCTTCAAGTACAATTTGGATATCTTGAGTAGTATAGCCCATAATCCAAGGTATACTTCAAGTATTTTAACACCCTGGTTAACGCTTTCCAATGCTCATGGCTTGGATTGCTCGTGAACCTACTCAACATATTTACAGGGTAGGCCAAGTCCGGGCGTGTACAATTTGTGATGTACATCGACCGCCTATTATACGTGAGTATTCCATCCGAGCCCTTTGGTTTCGCTTTTATTAGCAACCAGATTTATACTTAAATCAATGGGCGTCTTTTGGTGAATCAAAAGCATTGAATTTCTTGAGCACTTTCTCCACATAGTGGGATTGTGACAAGATAATTCCATTAGGAGTTCTCACTTGATTTTTATCCCAAGGATTACATCGCAGTCCCCATATCCTTCATGTCAAAGTTCCTCTTTAACATTCTTTTAGTCTCCATGATAGTATCGTGACTACGCCCATGATTAACAAATCGTCTACATATAGACAAACTATGACAAATGCTTTGATGTCCCTTTGACATATACGCATTTATCACACTCGTTGATTTTAAATCCATTTGACAACATCGTATTGTCAAACTTAAGATGCCATTGTTTGGAGCTTGTTTGATCCGTACAAAGATCTTATTAACTTGCACACCTTCTTTTCTTGACGGGTGCAACAAACCCTTCGGGTTGTTCCATGTATATTTCAAAGATCTATCTCTCCATTTAGAAACGCCGTCTTGACGTCCATCGATGAATCTCTAGATTGTGCAAAGCAAAGCAATCGCAAGAAGCACCGAATAGACGCAATCCTCGTTCTTCGAGAATAGGTGTCAAAGAAGTCATATCCTTCTTTTTTGTTTAAAGCCTTTGGCTACAAGCCGTGCTTTATACTTATCAATAGTTCCATCTCGCTTTATACTTCTTCTTTAGGATCCATTTACATCCTAAAGTTTTATGACCAGTGGGGAGATCAACCAACTCCCAAGTATGGTTTCGCGAGAATGGACTCGATTTCACTATTGATAGCTTCTTGCTTGCGAGCGGAGCATCCGGACCGCTTAGAGCCTCTTTAATCGAAGTTTGGCTCACCATCTAACATAAATGTTATGTAATCGCCCAAAAGACTTAGCCGTCTTAGACCTCTTCTGCGTCTCGGTTCTTCACTAATTGGTGTTGAACCACTTGCGATTCGTGAGTTCTTTTATTATTACTCACTTCTAATTTTTTCTACAAGGGTAGACATCCTCAAAGAATACATCATTCCTTGATTCGATTATGGTACCTTGATCATTTCCGCATTTTTCGACTTATGTATCATAAATCTATATGCACTACTTTGGTATGCATATCCCACAAAGACATAATCAACTGTCTTTGGTCCAATTTTAACTTGTTTTGGTTCGAGGTATTGCTACCTTAGCCAAACACCCCCACACTTTAAGGTATTTATAAGAAGAACTTACGATTTTTCCACAATTCGTAAGGTGTCTTATCTTTCCCTTTAAGTGGTATTTTATTCAATATGTGGTTGGTGTTAAAACGACTTCCCCACATATTCGGGGTAATCGGAACTTATCAACATGGCATTCATCATCTCTTTTAGAGTCCGGTTTTTGCGTTCAACAACAGTTAGATGTGGTGAATATGGTCTTTGTTGTTTGATGAATTATGCCCGATCGGGTACATAGTTCTTCAAATGGTGCAACATATTCGCCACCTCTATCACTCCGAATTATTTTAATCCTTTTGTCAAGTTGATTTTCAACTTCATTTTTATAATTCTTAAAAGCCTCTAATGCTTCATCTTTGCTTCTTAACAAGTATAAGTAGCAAAATCTTGTGCAATCATCAATAAATGTGATGAAATATTTTTTACCACCTTTAGTTTGCACAAATTTTAGATCACACACATCGGTGTGTATCAACTCTAAAGGTGAAGTGCTCCTTTCAACCGAATGAAACGGTAATTTAGCCATTTTAGCTTCAACACAAACTTCACATTTTCTTTGTGAGTTTACTTTGTAAATTAATCAATTCTAAATTTACCAACCTTTTTATAGCATTAAGATTTACATGTCCTAATCTAATATGCCATAAATTAGAGCACTCAAACAATATAAATAGAAGAAGATTCATTCTTATTCATATTCTCGCCAAAACGGCGACACGGTCATTACATTCATTTTGAACAGTCCTTTGTCTAGATAACCCCTACCAAGGAACTGTCCAAATTTGCTAAGTACAAACTTTTCGAGACTCAAAACTAGTCTAAACCCATGGTTGACCAAAGCGAACCCGAAACAGATTTTTGCG
The DNA here is from genome assembly GCA_016081115.2 of Rehmannia glutinosa. Classification (NCBI taxonomy): domain Eukaryota; kingdom Viridiplantae; phylum Streptophyta; class Magnoliopsida; order Lamiales; family Orobanchaceae; genus Rehmannia; species Rehmannia glutinosa. Next base: position 659,100 of record JABTTQ020003088.1, read on the forward strand.
GATGTCCGGGACATGCAAAGACATCCTTCCGCCTTCAACTCCTTTCCGAAGTAAGCTTTAACACCACCGTTCCAACGCCAAAGAACATCGAAGAGGCGTGATTCCCCATATGGAGCTTCCTACCGGTCGATGGGATGTAAGAAGAGAATGCATAGACATGGCAAGTGGCACCGGTATCCACAAACCATTCTTTCGGGTTATCCACCAAATTGGCTTCAAACACCACCGACATGTCAACTCGCTCGGCTCCTTTCTTCAACCACTTTGGCATTGGATCGTGGTTTGGTTTTCTTTTTCTTTGGTCGACGGCGGATCTTTGCCATATGGTTCGGTTTGCCACGCTTGTAGCAAGCTCCCCGGAATTTTTCATTGCCGGTTTCTTGCCTTTATCGTTAGGCCTTTTCTTCAAGTTACTTGACGAGCCGTGCTCCATCAAGTTGGCTTTTGACTCCATAGGGACAAGCTTGGACTTAGAGTCAATCCTCCTATTGTCTTCCTCAATTTCGAGTTTGACAATCGATCCTCTAGTCCCATCTCCTTTCGCTTATGTTTGAGATAATTCTTGAAATCCCTCCAACTTGGGGGCAATTTCTCAATCAAGGCGGCCACTTGGAATGCTTCCGCAAAGCCATTCCTCGGCAGAGATTTCATGTAGGATCAACTGGAACTTGAACTTGTTCCATCACGGTTTTAGAATCAACCATCACAAAATCCAAGAACTTACCGACAACAAATTTCTTTGTCTTGGCATCCTCGATTTTGTACTTCTTCTCCAAAGATTCCCACAATTCTTTGGAGGATTCCACAAAGACAATACACATTGTAAAGTGCATCACTAAGTCCGTTTAGGACATAGTTACGGCACAGAAATCACCCTGGCCCCACGCATCAAACGCAAAGACGCGTTTTTCAAAGATTCGCTTTCGTTCTCAAAGAACAACGGGAGCGTCCTCGCCGATCTTCGCCGGACTTAGGGTAGTCGGGCAAAAAAAAGCATTTTTTTTGCCACCTCTTGAAGTCGAAACCCATGAATTTTTCGGGTTTCTCGGCTTGAGCGGGAGGGATGATCGGGGTTCGCTTGTGCTTGCCATCGTGAAGTTCGTATAATTGCTTTGTGATTGTTGACTACAATGTTACTGAGAATAGGGAATGCCTTCAAAATGGCAAATTACGTAAAGTAAAATTACGTAAATTGAACTAACTATTACAATGGTTAATAGAACTTCGGAAGCCGAGTCGAGACGAATCTCTTTCCGCAAAGCAATTACGCCCCGGCTAGTGATCACGGTTTGACGTATTGCTTCCAAAGATGAAACGCTTACGTCTTCGTAGTAGCACCACTAACACGAAGCACCTTCGAACTAGAAAAAGTCAAGATAGTTCTTTGGACTTAGTGCGAGAATGTAGAAAATAGCTTTTGGAGGTGTATGAAATGCTATGAATTTTTCGTGTAAAATGCGCAATGTACAAAGAATGATTTTATAGACAACCAACACTGCAGGAGATAAAAGGTAGTGGGCATTAATCAAATTGTAACATCCGGATGTTACACCCCACTACTCCATAATGACAAGTAGTGGGCTCTTTTGGTGATCACCACGTAGGAGTTACTAACTCCAACGATCACACGAATCGGACACCTACAATGTCCGATTCACTGGCTTTAATGATCCAGCGATCACTCGAACCGGGCCGAGCCCATTTTCGAGTGGCAAAACTTTAGTGGACTGGACCGGGCCCAATAGGGCTGGCCGCCCCGCCCAAGCCCGAGCCCAGGCCCAGGCCGAGGTCGAGGCCGGCGCGGCGCGCGCGTGTGGCCCACTTGTGATCATCCACTTGTGTTATAGTTTATACAACAAATAACACCTTCTAGTAAATAAACTAGGATAAACTATGATTTGTATTCCATGTGGGATAAGCGCATGCCTTTCATCTCCCTTTAAATAATCTTTACATAATGCCCAATTATGTGGCTACCTTCGTGTATTAATTTCTCACTCACCGAAATTCGGTTTGAGAAATAAAAATACAACGAACATCTACTCGAACGTAGATTAATAATATATAATTTAATTCCTCCGAATTAAATATTTAGCCACCGAAAAATTGGTCAAAGTCGGGTCGACACCCACTTTATCAAAACCAAAATTTCCAACACTGTTCTGCCTTCTATGTATGCGATGATGTACCTCACACAGGATTCTTCCTAACATGCTTCAGTTCTCATTGTTATGTTCATTCATGGCCCTAAACATATGCCTGGTTCTCGTGTAGGTCCCAATGGGTGATAAGTAAAGTCTAGAAAGGGGGAAGGTTGAATAGATTTTACCAACTTTTCGTTTTTAGTCCTTTTAATAAATTTAGAGCGGAGACTCAAGTCGGCTAAGTCCTTGGTCGATGACTAAATTTACTTACATAGTATAGTTAGCCACATTGTGAACCAAAGGAAGAATATTCATATGAATAGAGTTATCAGCATAACTTCTAGAGGCCTTGAAGAGAAAGACAAGCCAATTTTAACATAATATCAGTTTTCTTTTTCAACTCAATTCCACCCTTATTTCTCCTCTTTTTTCTTTTTTCTTTTTTTTCATTCTTAGGCCTTGCCTTTTTTTTTCTTCAGCCTTAAGCTCTCATTTTTCACAATTTTTAGATTATTTTTTTTTTGTTTTGCTCGATTTTCTCTATTTTCTTTCCAGAGATTTTCTTTCTTTTTCGAGCTTCATGTATTTTTTCATTTACCCAGACACTGCTCATCCCTCTTTCTTTTGTCAATTTCCTCTCTTTTTCAGAAAATTCCATCACATCTCCCCCAAACTTATTCATTTTCTATAAGCTCAAGAATTTGTAGGGATAAAAGCATGTAAATTTTAAAGATCAATGTGGCTCAGAATAAAAGTTTTGGCTCAAACTTGGGTAACTAGGGAATCATGAGTTCATAGGTAGGCTTTTTAGGCTAAGTAGGCTAAACAAAGATAGCCTTAGATCATTTTCAAAAATTGCACACATACATGGCTTCTATGAAGATACCAGAGCAAGTTCTAGAGTTCTATCAATCATGAATGACACACTCAAGAAAAAAATAAGTCGTGCATGATATAAAGCAATTTAAGGCCCAAAAGCTCACAGGTTTATTTTCCGCAACATGCTCAAATACCCAATTTTCTTAATAAATGCCAAGCAAATAAACTTTTCTCCTAAAAATTTATTACATTATTCCCACAAGTATGTTATCTCATTCCATAAAATATTCATAGTAAAATCATAGGGAGATGGGCATACGAACTGGATTAAAAACAAAACCACACAAAATCAATTAAACGTGCTAAAGCGGTAAACGTGCTAAAACAAAAATAACTAAAAATCGAAAAAATAAAGCATAGAAAACTTTTTTTTATGCAAGTGCTCTGCGTGCAGTCCTAAATGCAATGCAAAATGCAACAGTACAAGATTACACATTCTTGACAATCCCCCCAAACTTAAAATATACTTCGTCCCGAACATATGAGAAAATTATCAAAAGAAAGAGGAATGCGTAATAAGTACTTACATGGATAGTTCCGATGAAGCCGGGAGCTGGTCCGTCAATTCGGAAACTGAAGGAGCAGATCGTACGGTCGGGTCACGTGCGTCCACATGCCCGTGTGCGTCTGGTTTTTTTTTCATTTTTTTTCGTTTTTTTTTTCAATTTCTTTTTTCGTTTTTTCTTTTTTTTCAAGATTTGTTTTTCGTTTTTTTTTTCAGAAATTATTTTTCGTTTTTTTTTATTTTTTTATTTTTCGGAAACTTTTTTTTTTTTTTTTTATTTGGAAAAACAAGAAAATCCTATCCTATGAAAGCAAATAAATCCTAACTTAGAAAAGGGAAAAAACAAACCAAAAACATGGGAAGAAATAAAACAGCAAAACCATTGGGTTGCCTCCCAACAAACGCTAAATTTAACGTCTATAGCTTGACGCCTGTTTACTCGATCACGGCTCTAGCAAAGTGAGGCGTGTCACCTCTTCCTTTTGATCTCTACTAAGGTAGTGCTTGATCCTCTGGCCATTTACCATGAACATCTCCCCATCTCGGCTCAACAACTCCACTATTCCCGGAGGATTTAAGACCTTCTTTATCACAAACGGTCTCGACCATCTAGACTTAAGTTTTTCCGGAAAGAATTTAAGAAGCGAGTTAAACAAAAGGACTTGTTCACCCGCTAAAAACTCCCTCTTCTTTATCATTCGATCGTGCCATCTTTTGGTTTGCTCCTTATAAATCTGGGAATTTTCATAAGCTTCATCCCGTAACTCCTCCATCTCGTTTAAGTGCAAGAGCCTCTTCTCACCCGCTGCTTGGAAGTCAAAATTTAACTTCTCCACAGCCCAAAACACATTATGCTCCAATTCGACGGGCAAGTGTTTTGGTTCATACAACTGCTAGTGTACAGTGTAGTTTATAGAATAATGGCAAGCAAGGTCGTATTCCTCAGGGATTGAAGCTCGAAACACTTAGGCTATAATAACATCGTATTCTAATTTTATTGAAGCGACCGAAAATTTGAGTTTATTTAATCCTTAAAAATCAAAAATTAAAGAAAGAACTTAAAAATAAATTTGTGAACCCCACAAGTATTTTCAATATCATTAGGAGCAACCTTAGGCACATAATCTCAACATGCTTCTTCAATATTAAATGTGAATCAAGTTTTAAAAACCAATTCATGCAATTCTATGGGTTCAAATTCCTAATATCATTTACTCCCCTGGGGTGGAAAAAAACAGTTGATTAATAACAATTGTAGTCCTCTCGGATCGTTACAATTCTTATTAACTCACAAAAGATTTGTGAATTAAATGACTCCCCACAAACACGCTTGTCACACATGTTTCATGTTTGAATTCGATTTTTGTCTTCTAGAACTCACTTGGTCGGATTATGGACTAGAAGTATGACATGCAAATTATTGGACAAATAAAAAGCAATTACAAATAAGCACTCGAATTCATAAAATAGAACACATGAATTAATTAAGAAAACAAGTAATCATATTTAATACAAATCCACAGTTTCGATTATGCCCCTAAGATCCGAAAAATATGCCAAACATTGATTACAAACTCATAGACAAATCCGAATCAATATTATGACATCATATATGCACAGACAAGAGTTCTTAGACATAGAAAGAAAACCCCTTCTTATCAGGATGGATTCCCCTTCCAAGCCCTCGAAGCTCTTGTGCTCCCTAAATGTGAAAGCCTTGTGGTGCTCTCAGAAGCTCTTTGATTCCTTCGTTCCTGTGTTATTTGATGTGTTTTCTATGTAGAGAGTAATGTTGGATGATCCTCTTTCGTGCATAGCATTGGGTCCCTTTTATAGATGCTTGGAGAGATCACTTGTAAAGTTTGAGTAGGAAAAGGAGACCAATTCAGCCCCAGTCACATTGCACGACTGTGTAATCCCACACGGTCGGATCGTGCGATCGGAATTTCATCTCGGGGTCTTCATGAAAGTTGTAGATATTTCTCTTATCTTTCCATAGGCACTTGAATCACCACAATATCGATTTTGTAGAGGAAGTATGACCATAATACTAAACTCTGCCAGTACTGGAAACTGTTAGCGCGTTTTAACGTTTTTGAAGGAAATTTCCTTTTGTTTGGCCTTCCATGCTTCTCTCCTTCATACTTTTGCTCGTACATTAGCTCTCGACCTATACTTTGGAACGTGATATCTCTTTTTATCCAATTTAGCTCTATTTTCTGCAAAATTCACAAGAGTACACAGTATCACGCCCAATAAGGGAAACCAAGCAAAATACACAGAATATCATTTTAAACCCTCAAATGCACGTATATTTTACACTCATCATACTTACATGTACCGAATACTGAGTAAGGTTAGCTTTAACCAGAGTTTACTATTGCTCTACAGATCTCCATATTCATGAACTAGCTCATGCTACTTCTGGATATCATAAAGTTACTTGATGAAAATCGTAGCTTTATAATCAAGTACAGGACCTAAACGGTATAATTATTATTTCTTATTCTTGTTGTAATAATAGAAGCTCGAATGGCAGGAGCAATGTTGATCATCTGGATTTTGTTGCCTTTAGCTGAATGTATATAGCCTTTCTGTTGGTTGATAGAATTGGATTATGAATTCGTAGTTGCTTTATCGAAAGAAAACTTCGCTACAAATACTTTTTGTTATTTTATGGATCTTCGTGACTTTAGTATTAATGCATTTTTTGTTGATTGGTGGAATTGGATTTAATTTAATTGGTAGTGAATTTAAGATGGTTGCTGGAATTAGATTTCATTATGAATTGCTTATTGATATGGATTTTTTGCATCTTTAATTTGTTTTATATCTAGAGCTTACAAATTTTATTTCATACAAAAGACACCGGTTTTGAGCAGTATCTTTAAATAAAACTACACCGGTTTAAAACCGGTGTAAACCCGATGTGTATTCCTTTAAAGACAGTGGTTAAAACCGATGTCAAAAACATAAACTTTTAACATCGGGGTCTTAGAAAGCGGATATTTTATATCTAAAATCGGTGTCTTTAAAAGAAACAACAGGTTCTCACCATTGTCAAAAGTTCACACTTTTAACACCGGTGGCTCTAATAGCGGTTTTTTTACTAATAGACAACGGATTAAAACCGATGTCTATTAGCATTTCTATAGTAGTGATATATGGACCCTTACAATCACAATTTAATTACAGGGATAAAAGTTTAAGTACATAGTGGGTACTTTTTTCTACCCATCAACATAAGAAAACTCTTTTCTACCCAATTTAACCAAAATGCCCCTCCTTGAATTTGAGAATTTTGAATTTTGAAACTGATGAATTAATGTTTTCCTTGAAAATCGTGTACACTCCCCTCCCAAATACACACACCCCTATGTACAAATTTATTTACCCATATTGCGCCATATCATGCCAATATCGTGTCAACCTCCATGTACATGTACATATACATATCGTGCCCAAATTGTACCCATATCGTGTCATATCGTGCCAACATCTATGTACATATAAATATATTGGTCTTGTAACTCTTTGGAGTTGGCAGTTTTTAGTCCTATAACATATTGATGTGGTAGATTAGGTCATTGGCCATATTACTTTTTAGTCAAGTTAGAAATTCCGATCATGTAACTTTTAAAAATGTCATGGATATTTCGGGTATTTTGGCAAACGACAAGGATATTGTGGAAACTAATGAATTACTGAAACACCCATTTGGGACTAAAATCACAAAATCAGAACTTGTAGGACCCAATGTGCATAAATTAGAATTTATGGATCAAAATTGCATAGAATCAAAGTTTTACAGGACCAAAATTGTTATCTAAAATATTTACATGACCAAAATTGATTACCCCTATAGGGACCAAATTTGCAATTAATTAAGCCATTTTTAAATGTAGGAGTTAACCTTTGTTTTCTCATTTTCCTCAACTTTCAAGTTTTTGAAAACACATTCTTTCAAAATTCAATATATTAATATAATGCATTTGTTCGGATAATCTTGAGTTACTATGTATATATTTCGAATCCTTCAGTAATTTTCCATAAGGCTTTCTATCGATTGGTAATTAGCTGCGAATTCCTTCTAATTTGAAAAACAAAGTTTCAATTCTTTTTCTGGAGCCATTCAAGTCAAACAAAAACTAATAATTTTCCTTTGCTAAATCTATTTATATAACTGATTCTTTTATATTTTTTTGAGCTTTGATGTAGGGAATGTGAAAATGGGGTGTAGTGGACTATTCAAGTTGTCCAACTTGATAAAAGCCATAGTTGAATCTTTACAGAAAGATTGGCAATAGATTTCCTATAGCAACATGGTAGCTCATACAAGTTTTAATTATATTAGGTACATAAATCAATTATTCCACTGCATCATAAGTCTTAAGAAGAAGAGGATGAGCAACTTATAAGTTTGGGGGAACAACTTGAACAACCTTCTCATGTTATTTAATTTATTTTTTTTTATCTTAAAAGTGTGAATGTTTCTTGAAACTTTTGATTCGATTAAATTATTTTGTGGCATGGTTAATTTAAAGGGCATTTAAGTAAATTGATATTTATTTAGTTTTTTATTTGAGATAAGTTGTAAGTATATGTAAGGACTTCACATGAAAAGTTTTGACTATGTAAAATTCTATGTAAGAATTAAGTATTTATGTTTGTTTTTTTAATTTTCAATAGTTGACTATATAGAGAGATAAAAAGATCAATTCAAAGTAAAAATATAAAGAGAAAATGAAAAGATTAGGTGTTTGATGCTAAATAAAATACACAAAAATTCTGTCGTCATTGCCTAACGGGTCCGACTGCTAGATTCGATCGACCATTCGCGGATCCTAAGTGGCATTTTCGTAATATTAGCAAAGTGGTGTTTTAGTAGTTTTCAGGAGCACCTGTGATTAGCAAATTCTTCAAACGTATTAGTCAGTCCTTCTAAAAGGTATTAGCGATTCTTCCAAATGTATTAGTAGTTTTCTGAAGAGTTTTTTAGTATTTCTCCTGAATACACTCCCGAAATATATTAGCAATCCCTCAAAAAAGTATTAGTAGTTCCTTGAAATAAATTAATTTTTTTTTCCCGAAATGTATTAATAGTCATTCTGAAAAGTATTAGTCGTCCTTCTAAAAAGTATTAGTAGTTCTTCTGAAATGTATTAATAGTTCCCTTGAATATAATTAAATTTTTCTCCCGAAATGTATTAACAGTCCTTCTGAAATGTATTAGTCGTCCTTCTAAAAAGTATTAGCAGTTCTTCTGAAATGTATTAGTAGTTCCCTGAAGAGTTTTAGTATTTCTCATGAATATACTCCTGAAATATATTAGTTGTCCATCGGAAAAGTATTAGTAGTTTCTCGAAAAAGTATTAGTAATTTCCTAGAGAGTATTTTTGTAGTGCTCCTTCAACGTATTAGTTTTTTTTATAAAATGTATTAGTATTTCTCCATAAAAAGTATTAGATGATACTAAAACTTATATCATTTAGTGCAATATTCATTCTTCATATCGCCTGAAGAAAAAAACAGAGCATCATTACCACGAGCCATCACAAACCATCGTCATTTTTTCCTTTCACATTGGTGTTGTCCATTGATTAAATATTTGAAAAAAAAGAAAATCTCATTCAGCAAATCTCGTTCTTCTCCTCGTCTAATTCATGTACATTTAGCAAATCTCGTTCTTTTCCACCATTTCCACGTCTGATTCAATCAAAAATCCTTTCGATTGGAAAATCCCAAGTAACCATGCTCGGATTTGCTGAATCGGGTGGAGGAGACAAGAACGGAAGTGTCGTAGCCATCGACGAAGCAGTCGTGAAAGAAGAGGCGGAGGGTGGCGACGGTAGTGGTGGGGGACGAGATCTGTTTGTTGGTGGTGGTGTCCCCCACCATCTTCTCGAACTGAGTACCATTTTTTTATTTACATCTTTATCTAAATATATGTACATATATTTATATTCTTTATACCATTATGCGTTCATGGTTTATTTAAACTTGGATTTTACAAAAATATCACATGTCATGGTTATTTTAAGGGAAATTAAGTATTTTGTTATTTAATTAATCTTTGTTGGTTAATTATAGGATAAATATACATTTATACCTTTTTTCAAAAACTAAAGATAAATTAAGTTTTTTAATCATAACACTAAGAATACTTTAAATTCAAATGATTGCAGTTTCAAATTAACTAGGTTCAAGATCTCCAACCATGTGTCATAAACACATAAATAAGTCATTATATAAGAAAAGTTATATGTTTAAATTTGAGTGTGATGTAAAATTATATATTTGTTATATTCTTTTGTATTTTCTCAACAATTCAATATGTCTATTATAGTTTGTTGTGGGGTAAAATCGTATTTTATTTCTTTTATTTAATTGCATTATTGTTTAATTATCTCCCCACGGATATTCATCATTGGATCTAAATAATGTCGATTGGCCCAAAGGACCAAATTATTATTGAACTATCCACGAGGCTCAGTCCGCATTATCCGGCCCACGAGGCCTAGATCTGGCTCATGAGCTGATTTCTCCAACGTGTCCCATGCGGCCCATTATCCCAGGGATAAAAGGTCTCTCGTTCCATTTGTAAGTAAGTTAAATTAATTATTGTAACTTATATTCCTGCGCTCTGGATTTTTCTCTTATCCAAGTGACTCCCTAACCTTACTCTGTGTGTTGCAGGCTAGTTCCCGTCCGAAGATTCTACTAGCTCTAGAGAAGAAGTTGGACTAATTTATCAGATTCCTTGAGTTGGAATGAGCTGCGGAAAGAAGCAGCATCATTTTGGCGACGTATGTGGGAACAATCAAGACACGAGAATATAGATATGGTCACAAGCATGAAGGATAACTCCCAAGCCGCCAATTCTAGAGTTGGGAATGCTAGGCGAGAAGACGGATCACCGAGAAGACACGAGGACAGTCCCTTCCTTCTAGAGGGCGCCATTAAAAACTTCAAGAGATCAAAGGGGGCCCTTTCCCGTAAAAAGGGACGCCTTCCCCACTCAAGGGGGGCGCCCTTTCCCAATCTCCTCCTCCTAGGGGAGCTCCGCACGCCGAAAAGTTTGTTGGACCCGGGAATCTCTCCAAACCCTGCTCGATGAAGCTACCCGGAATGCTCTGATACACAATCTCGCGATCATAGGCGCCGAAAAACCTCCCGAGCTCAGGGCTCATCAAGCCCTGACTTATGAGGTGAAGGAAGAGGAAGTGAAGGGCGCAACAAGAACCACGAAGAACCGCATGTGGCTGTAGAAGGAGCCAATAACGAAACCCATTGTTAACAATTTCATACTTCTTGTTGCAGGTTTTGGGACTAAATAGCTGGAAAAACTCACGTAAAGGACTAAATATTTAAATTGAAGTAAGTGAGGACTAAATCTCCGAGAAGGTCCACTTAGAGAACTAAAAAAATAATTTGGCCCTATTATACCCTCGAAACCTTCTTTCTTTTTTTGTCTCTACTTCCTGAAGTGGAAATGAAAAAAGATATTTTGATGTTGATTTCATTTCAAGTACTCATAAATAACAAAGCAATTCATTCATCGACACTAGGGATACCAATCCCTGACACGACACGATAATTGGACACAAACTATTAATACAAGTTAGAGGGAAAAATCCATTTGAACATTAATTTTAAATTAAATTCTTGCCACCCCTAGTCTATTAGAATTTAATTTGAAATTAGACGAACTATTATCAGTTTATTCGACTTTTAAAAACTTGTATTTAACCCACTAGCTATCCATTTGAACTTTCTATGCAAGTTTCTATCCAAATTTTCTCATATATCCAATGTTTTCCCTTTCTTATATATCATGACGTCACGAATGGGATTAACTGATTTGAGAAGATTACTCAAGTTGAATAATATTTATGACCATCTAACCTTATATTATTAGAATTAATTTGGCAACACCATTATGGCTACCAGTGTTGATATATGGAATTTATATATTGTTAATCTTTTTGTTAAGATTCAACTATATATGGCTTTTATCAAGTTGGACAACTTGAATTTGGTCCACTACATGCACTCACACTTTTACATCCCCCACCCAAGTAATTAAAGCTTCGTTTCTTTAGGTTTAGCAAAGAAAATTTAATCATTTGATTTAGCTTGGGCTGAATGATTTGAGAAAACAACTCGAATTTTGTTTCTAAGTTTAGAAGGGTTAAAATGCATCTCACTAATTGCTAGAATAACATTAGAAAACGAGTAACTTTAGGCAGGGACGGATCCAGGAAATTTTTGCAATGGAGGCACATTTTAGTCTTGCTTGCTTTTTTTTCCAATAGCTTTTTTCCAATAGCCTTTTTTCAGTTTTATACTATTCATAGAAATGGAATCGTATTTGTTAAAAATACTTCTATTGGAAATCACCATTTTCTCTTTTCATTTTTAACATAAAATGATATCTCAAAACTTCAATTTTAATTTTCGACCATAGATATCCCTAATATATCACTTGTCATTTATTATTCATATTTTTTATTCAAATTACACTAGTACTGTTATCCACTAGTACCACCTATATCTACTTAATTTTTTATTATTTTCAAACCTACCACCTACAAATCATACAAATATAATATTTTATATTAAAATTAAATATTAGATGTCTACCACTATTAATTTTTTAAATTATTATATACATATAAAATATTAAAAATGATATCTAAAAATACACAATAAATATGATTTTATTTTTATCACATAGTTTGATATTCAAAACTATCTAAAAACTACTCAACCATACATATATTTCTCATTTCTAAACTTATATAAAATTTAGTATCCATCTATTCATTCACACCCAATTTCAATTTTCATTCGGCAACCGATAAATTCTAAAAATTTATTTTTTAACACAAGAAACTAAATATGAAAACACAACCATACAAATGCTTTAAATTAAAAGATAAATAGTAAAAGAAAATAAATTAATATATTGTAAACAAAATTATTAGTTCTATAAAAAAGAAAAAAAACTATGGGGGCACGTGCCGTGCCCCCATAGTGGGTATCATGGATCCGTCTATGACTTTAGGATTTAAAATAAATACGTCGTACCTAAGTGATCAGAATTATTCAAACAAATACAACACGTTAATATCAAGAATTTGAAACCTGTAATATATATAATATTTCAAGCACACTACTATGGAGCACAATCCTTTATGTAAATCACCAGGCAAAACTCTCAAAGATCATGTCTTTTTAATTATAAACTAAAAAGTTGAGGAAAATCAGAAAGAAATTAAGGTTATTATTTTACTACATTAAAAAATTAATGGTCATTAAATGCATAAAAATTGTTGTAGTACTCATTTTATTGAAAACAAATTATATCATACATTATATTTGGCCTACAGATTTGATTCTTAAATCTTCACATTCTGAAAAAGTTCATATATATATATATAACAAAAAAAGTTCAGAATACATACACAAATTTAAGTTACAAGCTTATTGCATGCAAGCTTTTCAATAATATGGGCTAAAATGAAAAGTTTGTGCATACTCTTTCAATAATGTGGGCCGAGTTTTGGATAACAGTATGGTACCGAAAAAAAATAAAGGGGGCAATATTTGACTTGTACAACAGATGAGAACCATCTATAGAGCAACCCACCCCCTAATCCCCTACTTCAGACTTGCTACGAAGATATATAAAAATATAAGTAATAAAATTTTTGAAAAGAAGAAGGCAATTATAGAGGCAAACGAATCAGCATAAATATGGGGCTTCTTTCCTTACATTTGGACACAACAACTTAAGCAGAGTACTAACATATATAGTATTGTTTATATCACATATACACCCACATCTCCAAATGGCTTCTAACAATGCACATGCACTTTTTCTCATTGTCCTCCTCATCTTTGCATCTTCAAAACCACTAGCCCAAGCTCGGGTGATCACCTGCGTGGCTTGATCGTAGGCGGCAACCTTTGTTGCACGCCCAACGGAAATTGTCCCGCCAAGGCGTCATTTGGGGCGGTTGTAAGTTGAATTGCTCCATTCTTGGTGCTACAACAACAGATTGGTCAAGCCACTACCAATATCAACGGGTCGTTTAACATTACGGTTCTCGCTTAACAGACTTATTCTTGGCTTGCCCACGTTCCATGTGTTGCCGTGTTCAACTTCCACTCAACTCGTTGTTTGTCCGGTTCTTTCGACCACCAATGGCATTCTTGTTTCCACTATCCAGTCCCTTGGCACGATCGTTACATCCACATTGGGGTTGGTCCAAAATGCTGCCTTAGTTGGATTTTTCAATGTGGGTGTCTAATTGCCATTATATAAGCTGTCTTGAAGATTCGTCTCCGAGTTCAATCTCTACCGTTTATTCATGAATAAGCAACATGATGTTTGCATGCATGCAATATATTGCTTGTTTTTGTGCTTGTTGATTTCTGCCTCAATAATATATGTAACATTTTATATGTGTGTATCTCATTTTCAGATAATGAAGAAGAAAATTGAATCTTAATTTAATGTTCATATGTGTGTGTATATATATATGTAGATATATTATTTGTAGACTAATTGAGGATGTATGCAGATTGCAGGCGACATTCAGTTATAAGTCGATCGTTATATTATACTCTAAAATATTGTAAATAGATATGCATATACATTTTTTAACTTAATTAGGAAATATTATGTTTACTCAACTAAAGAAGATGGTTAAGTAGTTTTAGTATCTCAAAACTATAATTATCAAGATAAAACTAAACGAATATTTCTTTCGTACGCACTTTCTTTTAATACTAAACAAACACAATATTATTTTGTAATACAAAAAACAATAAAAACATTAAAGAATCAATCCATTACAAATGTACAATTACTAGCTAGATCTATTTCAGGCTACTGAAAATACATTTCCGACATGAAGTCATAGACGAAGCCATACTAGGCCCCCTGAAATTTTGCAAAATATTAAGGGTATTTTGGTAATTTCACTTTATAAGCTTAAAAAATGTAGAAAATAGGTAAAATTGCAACAAAATTTACAATTCATTCATTTTTGTTGTCCCTTCTCATTTGTGAATCTTGAAAAATATTTGAATCTTGATTATTTTTTCTCCTTTCTCAAAATTTTATATATTTTTTTTTTGCTCCACCGTAATATTGAACATGAATTTTGACATTTTTCTCTTGTGCTTCTCTATTCATCTCTTTTAGGATTATTTAGAGTTCATTATCAGATTTTCACTAAAGAATTCAACATTAATTGGTGATGAGTTATTGAATGATTTTTTGATAATATACACTAAGAAATATGTATATTACCAATGAAGATATTATGCAACGATTTCAAAATATGAGAATAGAAGAGGAATGTTATGATATATATATATATATGTATATATTGATGTAATTGTATTAATATTATTTATTTTTGAATAATAAGATGTAATTGAGTTGATACAATGACTTTATCGAACTTAGTCTTTATTTATAGTATTATTTTTTTTATTGTAATATAATTGTATTAAGATGTGTTAATGTTTGCATATTTGGCAAATTTGGTCTTTGTGCACAGTGCTTGATTTGGTGTTGTAACTCTGGCGATGCAACACTGGTAGCACAGAATCTGGGCGGATTTTATGCCAGGTTTTATGCTTTGATTTTTGGCATGTTATCTATTATGTGAATATTGCTGATATTATTGGATAGATTTATCTTAATTGATTCAACCTTTTATAAATTGCCAATTATCCTTTTGTAATCACTTTCCTTGTGTACATGATTCTTACCCACAAGGAAATGATTTTATTTTGCTGATTTCTTTCCTTAGCTTAAAATCATCCACAAGAAATCAGGGATATGATTTATTCTTGATAGCTATAAGAAGAGAAGTCAGCCACTTGAAGAAATCATCCAGGAAAACACCATTGAGCTATATTGTTCTTCAAGAAGTCTATTGTTTGATAATTCTTATTTTTCGGGAGAAGAATGTGAAAGATCTACGGTGTGGATCGACTCAACTATTCAAGGGATTTAAAGTTGGAGGGATTCCAAGATTTGAGTTCTTGGAAGAAACTTTCAGATTAGTTGAATACAAGTGTTGGTAGAAATTTAAAGAGGAGTCTTGGAATTTCATAAAACCGATTGTATTTGTAATAACGATTTGTTTTCTAATAGTGGATTGTTTCTTCTTCGGCGTGGCCTCGTGCAATAAGATTGAGGAATCTAAGCACGTTAAAAATTGCAGTGTTATTTTTTTATTTCCATTTGTGCAACTGTTTTTATAGTGCTGTCTTAAAGTGTTATAACATTTATGCGACACCGAGATTTTTATTAACACTTACGAAAATCAGACTATATTGATTAATAGGGCAACATATTCTATCAATTGGCATCAAGAGCCTAACACTAATTCTTATTAGTGAGATCTTGTTTTATATTTGTTGCTAACATGTCTTGTGTTTATGAAGAAAGTTCAGTTTCACGCCCCCAATTCCTTGATAGTCAAAAAAACAGAAAAAGCAAATCCTCAATCAAAAGTAAAAGGATTCAATGCAGAGAATGTGGTGGCTTTGGACACATCCAGGTTGAATGTGCAAATACTCGAAAAAAGAACGGGAAATCATTCACCACCTCATGGAGTAATGAAGAACCAGATGATGAAGAAGAAGAAAGCGTGAGCAATCATGTTTCATTCACCTCCATTGACAAAGAGGTTGGTTGTAATCAAACGCACCCCAGTGCCACTTCTGGTGTTACAACACCAAGCATGTATAACACTAACTTTCCTTTTGTTGAAAGATGTCTAAACTCTGTGATCCCTGCAGAGGAAAATAACTCAAGTGATGAATACTCTGAGGATGATTCTAAAGTTGATGAAGAGTCAAGGAATGAAGAACTAACGAGAGTTTACCAAAAGATGTACGACAAATGCTTGGTTGTCTTGAAGACAAATGAGAACCTGGAAAAGAAAGTGGTGTGTCTTACTGCTGAAAGAGATTCACTCAAAGGTGAAGTCATAAAATTTGAAAGGATAGCAGCAGAAAGAAAGGAAGAATTAACTAAGGTGAAGAAATATCTAAGCGAGATGATGGCCTCTGTTAAGAAACTAAACATGTCCTGTATGTTGAAGGCTTGAAAGTTAATCTTATTAGCATTAGCTAGTTGTGTGATGATAATTTATGTGTCAAATTTGATAAGAATGTTTGTAATGTCTTTGATAATTCTGACAATTGTATTCTGAAGGGAAATAGGTCCTCTGCTAACTGTTATTTGTTGCAGGAAGAGCTCCAGTGTTACAACACCAAGTGTCATAACACTAACTT
Source organism: Rehmannia glutinosa (assembly GCA_016081115.2). Lineage (NCBI taxonomy): Eukaryota > Viridiplantae > Streptophyta > Magnoliopsida > Lamiales > Orobanchaceae > Rehmannia > Rehmannia glutinosa. The sequence goes on from JABTTQ020003088.1 coordinate 675,954, forward strand.
GACTGTGTTTAGTGATGTTAATTTGACAGGTGATATCGATGATCGAAAGAGCACTCCTGGAGGATGTGTCTACCTTGGTAACAATTTAGTTTCATTGTATAGAAAGAAACAAAGTTGTGTATCCCTGTCCACTATTGAGTCTGAATATACAGCCTTAGGGAGCTTTTGTTCTCAAATGTTGTGGTTGATACAAGTGTTGACTGACTATGGGGTTGAAGAGAAAACTCTTACTGCTTACTGTGATAATTCAAGTGCCATAAACATTTTTAAAAACCCAGTGCAACACTCCAGAACTAAACACATCGATATTCGACACCATTTTATTAGAGACTTGGTTGATAATAAGATTGTTACCACTGATTTTGTTACCACTGAGAATCAAATTGCTGATATTTTCACCAAAGCCCTAAACTTTCAAAGGTTTAATTACCTGAAACAGTCTCTGGGTGTCTGTTCTTTCTGACCAGTGTGGGTTTCAGTGTTGCAACACCATATGCATCATTTCTTTTTCTTGATGTGTTGCAACCTCTTGTTGATCTTAATTCTTTTGCATTAGTCATTTTGCATTTTTTAAGATCATTTCATTGGCTTGTCTCAGTTTTATTGTTGTAGCTCGATTGAGTACTCTTTTGATGAAACCCTTGCCTAAAAACAATTGTGGATCAAATTGCAAACAGAATAATTTTTCCCATGTGAAAGATGTATTTATTTTTTGGGCCTTTGACGGAAAAAGATGTCTATACATTGTGTATGAAAGCTATACAGTTGTGAACTATTCTCTGTTCTTTTATATGTTGGGATCATGTTATGATCTTCTGAGAAAGAGCTACCCGTGTTTTGGAGCGAAAGCTACCGACTGGCTAATTGTTTCACTGTTGATTCCTTTCACTCAAAAGATTTTTTAAATGGGAAAAGGGTTTTGATCCATTGACTTTGTATGGCGATGTTCTTGAAAAAGGTGGTACAACACTGGGTTACAGCACCAAAACGCATGAGGCCATTTTATTCTTGTCAGAAATAAACTCATCATTCTAGGCATCCATCAGGATCATTTTTGGGCTTTTGGAAAATATCTCTCTTTTTGATTCGATGTGGTATATTATTTTTCGAAATGATTTTTTTCCTTAAATTTGTCTTTTATAAAAGGAATTGATCATCTGTGCTTCTTCTGGATTAATTACACACCTTGAATTATGGGACTTTTCCAAAAATATTTGAATTTCATATTTGCAGTTGTGAAATTTTCTTGGAAACTACCATGTTAGCCGCCAATAGTATCTCTCCAGTTGGAAGTATACATTTTCTTGAAGGAGATTGTTTTGACCAAAAAAATAGCCAAAGTTTGGTTGGCTTCATTTGTCTTTTTTTGGTGAAAAAGGGAGAGAGAGGAGACTCAAGTGAGGTGAGACCCAAGTAAGGGGGAGCAAACTGAGTCAAGTGAGGTAAGACCCTTTTGAGGGGGAGTCCGAAAAGTCCAGTGATAAGGAAGAAGATGATGTTGATGCTTCTGAAGGGGAGTTTGAGTATGAAGATGAAGATTATATTGATCGACTCGAGGGGAGTCAAAGGAATATAGAGGTTCTGATGAAGACCACTGCATGCTTGTGTTTATCTTGTTCTAGTACGAATGATAAACTAGTTCTATTGGACAATGTGTTGGATGAATTTGAACTATGTATGCATGTTTTTTGAACTGTGCTAACTTGCAGGATTTGATCTTAAGTGTTGCATAATTAGATGTTTTATTATGATATAATCCTGTAATGTATGTTTTGACCAAAAGTGCCAAGGGAGATTGTTAATGTTTGCATATTTGGCAAATTTGGTCTTTGTGCACACGATCTTGATTTGGTGTTATAACTCTGGCGATGCAACACTGGTAGCAGAGAATCTGGGCGGATTTTATGCCAGATTTTGTGCTTTGATTTTTGGCATGTTATCTATTATGTGAATATTGTTGATATTATTGGATAGATTTATCATAATTGATTCAGCATTTTATAAATTGCCAATTATCCTTTTCTAATCACTTTCCTTGTGTACATGATTCTTACCCACAAGGAAATGATTTTATTTTGCTGATTTCCTTCCTTAGCTTAAAATCATCTACAAGAAATCAGGGATATAATTTATTCTTGATAGCTATAAGAAGAGAAGTCAGCCACTTGAAAAAATCAACCAGAAAAACACCATTGAGCTATATTGTTCTTCAAGAAATCTATTGTTTGATAATTCTTATTCTTCGGGAGAAGAAGGTGAAAGATCTACGGTGTGGATCGACTCAACTATTCAAGGGATTTAAAGTTGGACGGATTCCAACAGACTTGAGTTCTTGGAAGAAACTCTCGGGATTAGTTGAATACAAGTGTTGGTAGAAATTTAAAGAGGGAGTCTTGAAATTTCATAAAACCAGTTGTATTTGTAATAACTGTTTGTTTTCTAATAGTGGATTGTTTCTTCTCTGGGCGTGGCCTCGTGCATTAAGATTGAGGAATCTAAGCACGTTAAAAATCCTGGTGTTATTTTTTTATTTCATTTTGCTGTCTGTTTTTATAATTAATCATGTCTTAAAGTGTTATAACACCACCTTTATGCGACACCGAGAGATTTTTATTAACACTTACGAAAATCAGACTATATTGATTAATAGGGCAACATATTCTATCAATTAGCATCAAGAGCCTAACACTAATTCTTATTAGTGAGATCTTGTTTTATATTTGTTGCTAACATGTCTTGTGTTTATGAAGAAAGTTCAGTTTCATGCCCTCAATTCCTTGATAGTCAAAAAAACAGAAAAAGCAAATCCTCAATCAAAAGTAAAAGGATTCAATGCAGAGAATGTGGTGGCTTTGGACACATCCAGGTTGAATGTGCAAATACTCGAAAGAAGAACGGGAAATCATTCACCACCTCATGGAGTAACAAAGAACCAGATGATGAAGAAGAAGAAAACGTGAGCAATCATGTTTCATTCACCTCCATTGACAAAGAGGTTGGTTGTAATCAAACGCACCCCAGTGCCACTTCTGGTGTTACAACACCAAGCAGGTATGACACTAACTTTCCTTTTGTTGAAAGATGTTTAAACTCTGTGATCCCTGCAGAGGAAAATAACTCAAGTGATGAATACTCTGAGGATGATTCTAAAGTTGATGAAGAGTCAAGGAATGAAGAACTAACGAGAGTTTACCAAAAGATGTACGAAAAATGCTTGGTTGTCTTGAAGACAAATGAGAACCTGGAAAAGAAAGTGGTGTGTCTTACTGCTGAAAGAGATTCGCTCAAGGGTGAAGTCATAAAATTTGAAAGGATAGCAAGAGAAAGAAAGGAAGAATTAACCAAGGTGAAGAAAGATCTAAGCGAGATGATGGCCTCTGTTAAGAAACTAAACACTGGTAAGGGGAGATTGGATGGAATTCTATCTCAAGAAAAGATCCATCAAGATCGTGCAGGTATTGGTTTTGGTTCTAATTCTAACAAAAACTTTGCTAAAAAGGATAAAAATTCTAAAAATGCTTTTGTTAAAGAAGGAACTTCATCTTATCATGTTGGAAAAAGAAATTGATTTGTTACTATTTGTCACTATTGCAATCGTCCTGGCCATATAAGACCTAAGTGTTATCGTCTTCAGAAACATTGTAGGCAAGGCAGAGTGCAATCTCATGTGTTCAAACATCACCAAAGAAACACTCCTTGTTTTAAAGTTGATTTATCCAACAAACCCAAGAAAATCTGGGTTAGGAAAAATGAGTTTTCTTGTAATGTTGCTCACACATCTTTAAAAGTTAATATGACTGAATCATGGTATTTTGACAGTGGGTGTTCTGTCATATGACTGGAGAATTGGAAAAACTCATTCATTTTGAAAATTATGAAAACGGTTTGGTCACTTTTGGTGATGGTGCTAAAGGAAAGGTTTTGGGAAAAGGAACGTTAAATGTTGTAGGACTTCCCCATTTAAAAAATGTCCTGTATGTTGAAGGCTTGAAAGCTAATCTTATTAGCATTAGCTAGTTGTGATGATGATTTATGTGTCAAATTTGATAAGAATATTTGTAATGTCTTTGATAATTCGACAATTGTATTTCGAAGGGAAATAGGTCCTCGCTAATGTTATTTGTTGCGGGGAAGAGCTCGTGTTACAACACCAAGTGTCATAACACTAACTTGGTAGGTTTAGTGATGTTAATTTGACGGGTGATATCGATGATCGAAAGAGCACTCTAGAGGATGTGTCTACCTTGGTAACAATTTAGTTTCATTGTATTGAGAAAGGAACAAAGTTGTGTATCCCTATCCACTATTGAGTCTGAATATACAGCCTTATGGAGCTTTTGTTCTCAAATGTTGTGGTTGATACAAGTGTTGACTGTGGGGTTGAAGAGAAAACTCTTACTGCTTACTGTGATAATTCAAGTGCCATAAACATTTTTAAAAACCCAGTGCAACACTCCAGAACTAAACACATCGATATTCGACACCATTTTATTAGAGACTTGGTTGATAATAAGATTGTTACCACTGATTTTGTTACCACTGAGAATCAAATTGCTGATATTTTCACCAAAACCCTAGACTTTCAAAGGTTTAATTACCTGAAACATTCTCTGGGTGTCTATTCTTTCTGACCAGTGTGGGTTTCAGTGTTGCAACACCATATGCATCATTTCTTTTTCTTGATGTGTTGCAACCTCTTGTTGATCTTAATTCTTTTGCATTAGTCATTTTGCATTTTTTAAGATCATTTCATTGGCTTGTCTCAGTTTTATTGCTGTAGCTCGATTGAGTACTCTTTTGATGAAACCCTTGCCTAAAAACAATTGTGGATCAAATTGCAAACAGAATAATGTTTCCCATGTGAAAGATGTATTTATTTTTTGGGCCTTTGACGGGAAAAGCTGCCTATACATTGTGTGTGAAAGCTATTCAGTTGCGAACTATTCTCTGTTCTTTTATATGCTTGAATCATGTTATGATCTTCTGAGAAAGAGCTACCCGTGTTTTGGGGCGAAAGCTACCGACTGGCTAATTGTTTCACTGCTGATTCTTTTCACTCAAAAGATTTTTTAAATGGGAAAAGGATTTTGATCCATTGACTCTGTATGGTGATGTTCTTGAAAAAGGTGGTACAACACTGGGTTACAGCACCAAAACGCCTGAGGCCATTTTATTTTTGTCAGAAATAAACTCATCATTCTAGGCATCCATCAGGATCATATTTGGGCTTTTGGAAAATATCTCTCTTCTTGATTCGATGTGGTATATTATTTTTCGAAATGATTTTTTTCCTTAAATTTGTCTTTTATAAAAGGAATTGATCATCTTTGCTTCTTCTGGATTAATTACACACCTTGAATTATGGGACTTTTCCAAAAATATTTGAATTTCATATTTGCAGTTGTGAAATTTTCTTGGAAACTACCATGTTAGCCGCCAATAGTATCTCTCCAGTTGGAAGTATACATTTTCTTGAAGGAGATTGTTCTGACCAAAAAAATAGCCAAAGTTTGGTTGGCTTCATTTGTCTTTTTTTGGTGAAAAAGGGAGAGAGAGGAGACTCAAGTGAGGTGAGACCCAAGTAAGGGGGAGCAAACTGAGTCAAGTGAGGTAAGACCCTTTTGAGGGGGAGTCCGAAAAGTCCAGTGATAAGGAAGAAGATGATGTTGATGCTTCTGAAGGGGAGTTTGAGTATGAAGATGAAGATTATATTGATGCTGACTCTGAGGGGAAGTCAAAGGAATATAGAGGTTCTGATGAAGACCACTGCATGCTTGTGTTTATCTTGTTCTAGTACGAATGATAAACTAGTTCTATTGGACAATGTGTTGGATGAATTTGAACTATGTATGCATGCTTTTTGAACTGTGCTAACTTGCAGGATTTGATCTTAAGTGTTGCATCATTAGATGTTTTATCTATATATATATAATAGCAGAAGTCCGGAACTTTTATTTTCCCGCTCTTTTTGCTTATTATATTAGGAAACAATTGTAAACATTATAAATAGTAATTATTATAAATTCTTATATTAGGAAAATATTATAAGAAAATCGTTGTAATTATATAAATTAGGAAAATATTATAAGAAAAGATTGTAAATGGTATTCCTACTTTATATGTATATAAATTAGAAAAATATCATAAATGGTATTCTTATTTTGTATGTATAAAAATTAGGAAAATTTTATTTCTTGGTATTCTTACTTTATACCAAAAATGAGTCTACAGTATCAATTAATCTATATATAATATATAGATTTTAAAAATTATAAATAGTATTTCACCATAATTAATATTAGTATATGTCAGTTCTTCTTAAATATATATTACAATAATGTGTTGATTCTACACATCATACCTTCATCAAATATATTGTTTATTTGTTTCAATGGTGCCGATGCAATTTTGTACAATATAATATTAACTAATCAAGTTTTAAATACTGATGACTATTCAAACTTTCCTAAATTGTTAAATAATAGTTAAAATAGACGAATTATGATTTTATGTATCCTTCACCATTGAATTAACAATTGATTTTGTGTTCAGAGATTTTTTTGGCTATCTATTATTTATGATATTATTTATGTTAAGTCCTCTTATATTTATACTACTTAAATTGCATTAGAGAAACACTTTGATATTGTTAATCCTAAATTTGAAGCATAACCACTAAATATGGTTTCATCTTCACGTTCCCCTCTATTTTCATTTTCATTAAGTGCCCCGCTAACATCGTGATATTGAACTCGAGTCTGGAATTAACAGAGTTATTATATAAACTATATTGTAGATATGTACGGACAATATTTGGTGAGTTTCTTTTTTGATTATTCTTGATAGTTTTGTTGTATTTTTTAAGCTGTTTTTTTGTATGATTTGTTTATTTTTTATTCTTCCTCATACTAAAATATTTTATGTCAATATATTTTAAGATTAGAGATTTATTAATCTATAAAATTTATAATGTATTACTGTTGAATGAGAAAGACAATAATTGGTCAATGTAGCATTTTTTTTCCATTTACAAGTGAGTATAATTGTATAATTGGACAACAACGTATTAGCTTAAGAAAAACAATTGATTGAAAGATTTATAAAACTCAAAATGGTATCAAATATTTATTTCTCGAAAATATTGTATATATCTCTTTCATATATTGATTGAAATTTTTTTTCTTCTGCCAAATTCTATTTATATTTAAATTGATTTTGGATTATGGACTTTTTTATGGTTGATTTCGAAAATATTTTATTATTAATAAGATGTTTGATTTTTATATCATGCTTTTGAATGAATATTTGGATTTTTCTTTCATATTGATTCAATTGTTGTTGCAATATTTATTTATTGTATTATTTTTGAAATATTGGTATTTCAGAAGTGTGAACAAATACTAATTAAGTTCAGTCTAGAAAAATAAATTATCTTCTAATTGGTCCACTGATCACCGTTGGTGTTAAATTTGATGATAATTTGCTTAATTAAGAATAATTAACAACTCTAATTACTATCGAATAAAATTAGTATATATATGATACAACTAAGGCAACTCAATCAGAAAAAGAAAATAATAAAAAAAGAAAAGATATAAAATAAGATACAGTTTTGGATAAATCAATCCAAATGTTCTACTAACCAATGCATGTTTTGAAGTTATCCAAAATTAGCAGTACTTTGATTTGGTAAGTCAATAAATTGATTGTAATCATTACTATAGGTACAATAATTATTTATTATTTTATTTATTCAATTTGTAGATACCATCAATTATTGATTGAATGAATTGTAAAACTAAGCCTTTTGTGAAACAATTGAGAGTATCTATTTATATTTTTTAATCGAATTTGATTATGCAACACACAACGGATAATTGACAAGAAATTTAACAAAAATTAAGAAAATCGTACCTTATGATTAAATATTTGTCAATTTAGAAAAATGTATTAACTTAAAAAAAAGACAATAATTGTCAATGAGAGTTTTTTTTTAATTTCTAAGGGTGCATAAGTTTATGATTGGACAACAATATATATTACCTTAATTAAGAAAAATAACTAATTAAAATATTTACAGAACTAAAAATAGTAACAAATATTTGATTGTTTGAAAACTGTACATATCTATTTAATATCTTGATATGAGATTAATAAAGCTAATCAAATTGACGTTAAATAATTGACATGATCAATCAATACTACAATTGTCCTATAAAATCAATCATATAATTACTTTATTGTTATATGTATTATTTTATATAGTTTATTAACTATAACTTTAGAAAACAATCATAGAATTGTTGGTGCCTTTACTTTGGTAAATCAATATTGAAAGATGAAATAATCAATATCTAGCGACTAATGTATATTTTGGAGTTATCCAAAACTGACGGTGTTTTGCTTTGGTAAGTCAATAGAAAGATTTTTTGTAACGAAAATAACGTGTTGCTAACTCAATATGTGATAATTAATAATTATATTGTCAACCAATGCCGTTAAATAAATTGTTGTAAAATTAATTATATAATCATTTATATAGGATTAATCGATAGATGTTACATTTTAAAATAAACTATCTAGTTAAAATTTTTTGGATTGTCAAACTTTCCAGTGTATTTTATCATTTCTTTTGATTGATGAGCGATTCACATCAATCCATTGTTGATCAAAATGAGAAAACTCATGGGGTTTACATACATCTATTGAAAATAAATGTGAAAGAATGAATATTGATATGAATTGTACTATTTCTATACCCTGTTTCAGTTATATCATATTTATGTTCGTAAGTTTTTTAGTAGATTACTATAATATTGTTGTAAACTTCATGTTAATACTACTAACATTTATATCAATGACATAATAGTTCATTTTAAATTTTATTCACGATTTTTTCTACCATATTATTTTGAATAATATCTCAATTTACATTTTTTATTAACAATGTGACGTATTCATTTTTTTCAACAGTACAAGTACAATATAAAAATACATGTCTCACAAATTATATATAATTGTTTATAGAGAGGTGTGTGATAAAGAAAGGGATATATAAAAAGAATAATTTAGAGACATGCATAAATTGAGGGATAATTTTGAACGAGTTGAATTTAGACATTTAAGTTTATAATTTTGAAAATATAAAATTGATAGATAAATTTTTGTTTTTAATAACCTTATATGAATATTACTACTAAAATAAAATAAAGTAGTAAATATCAGTTCATGTTAATATATATTATAAAATAATAATATTAAAATAAAAATATACGTGCAACGCACGGGGTGAATTACTAGTTATGATATAATCCTATAATGTATGTTTTGACCAAAAGTGCCAAGGGGTAGATTATTAATGTTTGCATATTTGGCAAATTTGGTCTTTATGCACAGTGCTTGATTTGGTGTTGTAACTCTGGCGATGCAACACTGGTAGCACAGAATCTGGGCGGAATTTATGCCAGATTTTGTGCTTTGATTTTTGGCATGTTATCTATTATGTAAATATTGCTGATATTATTGGATAGATTTATCTTAATTGATTCAGCCTTTTATAAATTGCCAATTATCCTTTTCTAATCACTTTCCTTGTGTACATGATTCTTACCCACAAGGAAATGATTTTATTTTGTTGATTTCCTTCCTTAGCTTAAAATCATCCAAAAGAAATCAGGGATATGATTTATTCTTGATAGCTATAAGAAGAGAAGTCAGCCACTTGAAGAAATCATCCAGAAAAACACCATTGAGATATATTGTTCTTCAAGAAATCTATTGTTTGATAATTCTTATTCTTCGGGAGAATAAGGTGAAAGATCTACGGTGTGGATCGACTCAACTATTCAAGGGATTTAAAGTTGGAGGGATTCCAACAGAGTTGAGTTCTTGGAAGAAACTTTCGGGATTAGTTGAATACAAGTGTTGGTAGAAATTTAAAGAGGGAGTCTTGGAATTTCATAAAACCAGTTGTATTTGTAATAACTGTTTGTTTTCTAATAGTGGATTGTTTCTTCTCTGTGCGTGGCCTCATGCATTAAGATTGAGAAATCTAAGCACGTTAAAAATCCTGGTGTTATTTTTTCATTTCCGCTGTGCAATCTATTTTTATAGTGCATGTCTTAAAGTGTTATAACACCACTGTCTGACACCAGAGATTTTTATTAACACTTACGAAAATCAGACTATGTGTGATTAATAGGGCAACATATTCTATCAAGATGTAATTGTATTAATATCTATTCATTATTTCTTTTTGAAGCATTATAGTATAGTTATTAGAGTTGATGCATCGTATTTTATTTTTATATTAATGTTAATTGGGGCCCCCTACATAAAATTTTTGGTTTCGTCACTACATGAAGTCAATCTGAAAAGGAGTAGATTCGTAGGTGAGATATTGTATTATTATTATTATTATTATTACTACTACTATTATTATTATTATTACTATTATTATTATGGTATTTAGGTTTAATAATTAATGCACTACCAAGTGTTGATAAAGGAAATCTATTTCCTATTTTATTGTAGGATTCAACTATGGCCGGCTTTTATCAAGTTGAGGCAACTTGAATTTGGTCCACTACATGCATATGCACCCACCCAAATTAAAGCTAGCTTAAAGAAACTTCATTTCATTAGATTTAGCAAAGAAAACTTATTAATTATTAGAGTTTGTTCGGATTTGATGATTTTAGAAAGGAGTTGGAGTTTTGTATTTTAATTTAAAAGTTAAAATGAATCTTACTAATTGATTAAATAACATTAGAAAAAGAGTCCTCCCCATTCTTCTCTAATCTCAGAAATTATTCACTATGTAAGACCACTGGTTTCATGGACTGTTATTGTGGAACAAGGGCGGTGTTGTGGATTTCGTGGACCGATGACAACCCGGGGGAGGCATTTCCATGCATGTCTTATGTCTTATATGCGACATGCATGGAATGCCTCCCGGTTGTTTTCGATCCATGAAGTCCGCAACACCGCCCTTGTTCCACAATAACAATCCGAAAACTTGATGGTATGTGACATAGTTAACAATTTTACGAGATTAGAGAAAATGCGGAGGATTCGTTAATGGGGAGAAAACTATGGCATTTTTCCGTCTTTAATTGGGGATTTATAAGAAGAAGTGGATCCGCAAAAAGATAAATTTCCTCCAATATATGCCAGGTTGGATGAGTAATGTCTAGTCATAAGTTTAAGTGATTTTCGGCATGTCTAGTTAGTAAGATTTATAATTTAATGAATTCTGTCATCGGATGTCCTCAAATTGCATGGTTTTTTCAATATACGTCCCTAAATTGGCACTCCATATAATTAGGGGACTAATTTTATCACCCCCATATAATTAGGGGACCAAATTGTAATTTTGCCAAAAATAAATATAAAACTAAAAAACATATTAAAGATGCGGAAAATTAAATTCAGCCTGATAATATAAATTAAAAATTTTCCACAAGAAGTGATCAAAATACAAACTAAGTTCTTTTAATTCTTTATTTGCTAATAAACTTGTGAAATTAGGGGGGCATGTGATATATATGGGCATCACCACAAGATAATGATAATATATAGAGATGGTAAACGGTCTAGTCCTAACGGTTTCAGATCAGCTAATGTGTTTCGGTCTAAACGACCTTCTGGTTAAACAGGTTGTTGTTAAATGAGCCGAAAATATTGGAACCTATAACCTTAACCCTAGTGGACTTCGGGCTAAACACGTCATTATCGGGCCATAAGTCAAAAATTAAAAATTATATATTTAAATCTAAAACTAAAAATATATTAAAGATGCGGAATATTAAAAATTCAGCCTGATAATATACATTAAGATTTTTCACAAGAAGTGATCAAATTACAAACTAAGTTCATTTAATTCTTTATTTTGCTAATAAACGAGTGAAATGAGGGGGGACATGTGTTATGGGCATAACCGCAAAATGATGATAATATATAGAGATGTTAAACGGGTTAGTCCTAGCAATTTCGGGTCAGTCCTAATGTGTTTCTGTCTAAACGGTTGTAGGTCCCAAGGGGTGTGAGTGTAAGGTGTAGAAGGGGGGTTGAATAAACCTTACCAACTTTTCAAATTAGTCCTTTTAAGTAATCAGAGTTAGTACTTCACAGCTATGTCCTTGATGGACAGCTAAGTTAGTTAATCAAGACACGAGTTAGTCACTCAACGACTCGGGATCGAGTTTGTTGATAAAATAACTCATTTGTTTTGACTAAAGACTTAACTCGATTGTGATTTGTTTTTTGGAAGACTTAACACCCTTGAATTTGGTTAAGTTTGTTTTAATACTTGGTTTTAGCACACGATTGATTATCAATTGGATGGCAAATTTATCAGAGTTAAATAAATAAGATGCGAGGAATTAAAGTCTTTGAAATGTAAATGACACGATAAGTTTTTATAGAGGTTCGAAGATGGGGTAATTCTTCTACTCCTCTCTTCTCCAACTCTGGAGGAATCCACTAAGTATTGATCGATATACGAGTGGTAGCAGTCCGGATACAAGTCTTGATCACACGGTGACTTGATCCTTTGGGACTCGATCGAGATGCCTTGGTCACGCGGTGGCTTCTCGTACGACTCGGTTTCTTCACAGGCAGGCGGTTTGCCTTGCTACTCTGACCCACTTGCTCAAGCTTCTTGGATTTGATCACGAAGCCCTCCAAAAACTTGAGACCGGTTCGACCTTGAACCTTCCTACAATCCTCCGTGGAATGTAGACCCCTTGATTCTTCAAAAATTTCCTCTTCAACTGATTGAAGTTATCTTTCCTTCACAGGTGAGTGTTGGATTGATTTTCTTCGTAATGTAGGCTTGAGGATTAATCTTGAATGATTTGAGAATATTTTAGGTTCTGATTCAAACGTTTGCTTGAAATGTTCGTGGTTCAGGTAACTTTCTCTCAGAGTTATTCCTCAGCCTTTTATAGTGATCTTTCAAAAATCTGTCCGTTGAAGAGATAGGCTTATTTTTGAAAGTCACTTGTGGTCGTTGGCTTGTCTTGTTGCAGTCCTTGGAATTGCCACTTCCTCGTATGAATTGTGGTCGTTGGCTTGTCTTGTTGTAGTCCTTTTGCACGCTTCTGGGACTGAGCACTTCAAGAAATGTAGTATGGAGGTATTACTTGTTTAAGTAATTCTCTTGATTTCTGTGCAATGGATCTCTTTCAGTTGTCTTGACTTGACTACATTTTCTTCACATCCCCAGGTGACTTTGAGTCAGCTTCCAATCATTTGATGACTCTTCTGTCACTTCAACCTTGAGACTTGGCTGTCTTGAGTTGACTTTGACTGATACTTTACTGTTTGCATCTCGGTTGCACCTTGATCGAGTTCCGTCTTCTCTTCTTTGTCATACTCATTTGTCTTGCGGTGAGTCTTCCTTCTAGTCTCCAGTTGTCTTCTTGCATGTTTAGGCATAGCTCACTTAACTCAGCTTGACCAGCCCTATCTATTACAATGCAGTTTACAACAAAAATGGGGTGCCAACTTTTTATTCTAAGTTTTACATGGCATTCATCAAAATCTATAAAATGATTTCCCAACAACGGTTTTTGGGTTGAACAGGTCATTGTTAAACGAGACGCAAATATTGGAACTTAATCCTAACCCTAGCGGGATTCGGGCTAAACACGTCACTATCGGGCCATAAATCAAAAAATTAAAAATTATATATTTAAATCTAAAATTTAAACGCAGACATATACAATATGTATGTTTAACATCTTAAGTTAAAGTATTCACTAAACAAAAAATAAAAGGCATACATAGTTTATAAGTATATTGCATTAACAAAATTACAAAATTCAAATATTTTATAACCTAAATTTTAAAAATAAAACTATCATAATAAACGCTACTATTATATTCCCATATAAAACGGGAATAATAATATTTTTTTATTTTGAAATTACTCATATGGCTATAAATCATAATTTTTATAATTATATATTTAAATCTATTAAAGATGTGAGAAATGTGAATTTGAAAATACATATTTACTAGTAATAGGTAAGAGATACTAAAAATAGATATAAAATATTAGAATTATAAATATTTTTTAAAAAAAAGTTTGACACCGGTTAACCTAAAGGTTTGGTCCTAATGGGATTTGGGTTAAATGGTTCGGACAAAGGTAGGACTTAAACGAGCAAAATAATTCGGTCTTGATCATCTTTTTTCTCTGGTTTTAAGGTCTAGGAGGAAAAACATGGCGCGATCCATTTAACATCTCTAATTGTAATATATTTGGTCAAACATCACTTGAATACCATTTGTGGGGAAGCTAATCACCTCGAATAAAAAATATATTAAAGGAGGTGAAATCGAACCATTACTAAATGCTTCTTTTTGGAAGATGAATAAAATACGTTTAGATTATAATGTTTGGATTTGTTTTAATACATTAGGTCTACCCGTGAATCTAATATATATTATAATGTTTGGATTTGTTTTTCTTGAATATCTTCATTCTTCTAAAATATTTTTTCAAAATAAATCCAGATATTTTTGTTAATTTTATATTTATATATAAAGATGTCAATGGGATAAGTGGAAATCCGGTTTAACCGCCGGAGTGGCGAAATTGTGCCTCTGCCATTAGAGAATCCAAAAACTTAATTTAGCCATTAATTAATTTATTAGTGATTGTTTGCTTTTTATTTAGCTGATATTTTAATATTCCAACTAAAATTATTTTTATGTGTACTTGATGTTGTTTTTTAGGGTACATCATTCAAAGTCAACGGGGTTGATAGAATCCTCTTCTCGAGGGGGAAGTATTCAAGTCTTCCTCTTCGAGAGTTGGAAAATCATTTGATTGGGAACTTGCCTGCACACATGAGCAAAAAAGGGCCCCGGGGGTTGTCCTTGGGATGCCCCTCCGGCGCTCAAGTCAGCACGGTGAACGAGAGAATAAAACAGTTTCGAATCCTGAATTAAATGTGTAGGAGAAATTGTTAGATAAATGTTTTTATCAAGATTTTGATGATTATGTTTAAATGAGTTTTTATACCAAAACAATGTTTATAAATGTTGTCCAAATACTCCTAAATGATTTAAAATATTTTTACTAATTTTTGGAGTATTTCTTAGAGTTTATTACTCGATAAAATTGGACAACACTTTTGATGATTTTATGTTAATTGGTTTTTACACCAAAACAATGTTGTCCAAATACTCCTAAAAGATTTAAAATGTTTTTACTAATTTCATGGAGTATTTCTTAGAGTTTATTATTCGATAAAAATGGACAACACTTTTGATGGTTTTGTTTAAATGAGTTTACTATGTTTATAAATGTTGTCCAAATACTCCCAAGTGATTTAAAACGTTTTTACTAATTTTTTGGAGTATTTCTTGAAGTTTATTTTTGATACAAATCGGACAATATTAAATCGGTCGCCCTATACGTCGACCGGTACCTAAAGAACTCAAAATTGAAACAGAACTCACTGGGTCAAGAAAATCGAAGAGGGGGCCGGTCGGGTGAGGTCGACCGGCCGCACCCCAGGGCAACCTGGTCGCACCCCCGTCGGACCGATCGACCTCGACGACACACTGCACTGGATCGCACTTTCTTTTTCAAACGTTCGAAATCTTAAAACAGGGCAACCCGTCGCCCGATGTTATTTTGTGATGAAGAAATTATACCGTTTGAATTCTTTGACAGCAAGATTTGTTTTTCAATTTTGTACAATATTTCTACATCTTGTGATCCGCTTTTTGAAGACAAAAGTTAAGAATAAGGAGCCTATGTTGGTGAAGACTTCCCTATAAATAGAGGATGAATTGAAGACACAAGATACAACAACACAAGCAATCAAACAACAAGAAATCTGCAAATTTCCAAGCCTTCATATTCAACACTCTTGTTGTATTTATAGTCTAAGTATTTCACTTTCACATCTTGAGGTCTAGGCTTTTCTTGATTACACTTGCACTCAAATTGTAATATTCATTATTGAGTTGTAATCTTGATTTTTGTCATCATTCAACACAAGACATCGTTGTGAGTATTCTTGTGGTAAGAATACACTTGGGTGATCTAGGTGATAGGTGTTTCAAGAGTGTGGTGCTCTTGAGGTATTGAAGAATTTGGTGTTCTTCAAGGTTGAAGATTGTGGTAATCTTCACAAGGTGCCGTTGGAGATTGTGGTAATCTTCAAGAGAGATTGTGGTAATCTCAAAGGTGGTGTTGTAGAAGAGTGTGGTGCTCTTCAAGGTGATATTGTAAGGTGTTGTATTAATTTTGGAAATTAATAAAATCTTTTTTCTTTTTGAAATCCATCCCGGAGATACTGGGGTGGTAGAGGATTAGGACCTAGGTGGGTTGAACCTCTATAAATCGACGCGTGTTGTTTACAATCCGCACCTTTATAATTGTCTTGGCGTAATTGATTCGAAAAAGAGGGCAAAATCGAAAAGATTGAGATAATCTATTCACCCCCCTCCAGATTATCGTAGCCGCTTGGACTTACAGAAATATCAATTAAATAACTTACAGATGAATGGGTGGGACCTTTTTATACCTAAGAGAAGGGCTCTGTGGGCCGTGTAGGAGAAATTGGTCTATGGGCCAATCCCGGACTCCTTTGGGCCGGGTTATTTTATTAAGAGTCCATATGACAATTAATATTAAATCAATATATAAATTAATTATATGTTAATTAATTAAATATCATTTTTACCCCCAGCATAAACCCCCCATCTCCGGTGTTGCGGAGGGATGAAGTAGTGCGGGAGCTAAATCGGTGTAGAAATATCTGACTCGTCTTGTTGTGTATCTTGTCATGCCTTTGGAGAATCTTTGACCACTTTTGCATAAGGGCGCTTGTAAGGAGAGCTTGTGGTCATGTCTTCCACAGGTAATATTTTTCTCTCTACTCTTTACCTTTGAGTTTTTTTGCTTTGTAGAAGGCTTAGAAAATTTCTGGAAAGTTGAGGTGAGAGTCCATGGAGAGTTGAAGTGTGTCAAGAGGAGAGAGAGATGTGAGCTCTATACAAGGGTGAGCCCCATTTTCCTTCACGTTTTTCCCTATCTTCTCCGAGTTTTCGTATATTTCAAGTGGGGTTCTTAATTTTGTCATTCTTCCGTTCCGCTCGGAGGTCATGGTATCACCAGGCAATCAGTTTCTAGTTCTTTCATTCCATTTCCATCTCTGTCTATGGAGTTTAATATTCCTCCTCTCGCTCCAGAGTTGTGTTTTGATGGCGAAGGAGAAGTAGAGCTTGAGTCGAATTTGAGCTCAAGTGATGAGTCTTCCGAGGCTGAGTCCGAGGAACATGGTCCCGAAGGAATCCACCGCCCCAAGTATCAACATAGTCCTCCTCCCGGGAGTTAGGCAGTTGTTCCGAGAGAGTTGGCCAGTCGAGTATCATATGTTTATCTTTGTAGGCTGGGGGAGCGGCTAGAAATTCCTTCGGTGTATGTGATGTTGGGCCCAGTTTTGGGCAATAGGCTTATTCATCCACCCGAGGGATTCATCATGGTATACCTTTACAGCTTTTCTGTCGGTTTTATTCTTTCCCCGGATAATTTCCTCATCGCGATCCTTAGATCTGTTGGAGCATGTGTTGGTCAGTTCATTCCTCAGGCTTACGCATGTATAGGGGGTTATGAGTATGCGATGTGATAGTTGGGCTTGACTCGGACTCTAGATGGATTCCATTCTCTGTTCTATGCCAGGAAGTCTCCTTGTCACACCTTCTTCCACTTTTTCCCGCGCCCCTAGTGCAAGTTTCTTGAAGGACTTTGTTTTCCTGGTGGGATATGGAAGGATAACTTCTTTTACGTGATGGATAATGGTTGGGAGCTCCCTCATGAATGGGTTTCGGAAGTTATTGACGGCCCAAGGTACTCCTGATTCTCGAAAGGAGATGGTGGAAGTTTATAGATCCAGAGGATTGTTTAAGAATCTTCTGAATGTTAGGGAGTTCTTGCGTATTCCACCTTGCTTACTTCTTTACATTGATTCCCGCTTTACTTGTGTATTTTGACTACCTCCATTTTCTGATATTGTTTCTTACTTTTTTTTCAAGTAAGGAGAATTACAGCATAGCGGAGTTGATGACATTTAAGAAGAAGAAAAATGAGAAGGCCAAGGGAAAGTCTGTTGTTGGGGGGAGTTCTAGCGCCCCGCCCCGGAGTTCCGGTGAGCGAGGACCACACCCTCAACGTCCAAACGATGAACGATGCCTGAGCTCTCGCTCCAGTGACCATGTCGATGCTATTCTGGCTCCCCATCCCCCTCCTGGGGCGTCCTTCTGGAGCTCGGAATGGTCATTCCCCCATAATTTCTTCCAAGTTTTTGCTTCATTTTTTGTATCTTTTCCCACATGTGTTAGCATTTTCGCCTTCTTTTTCTTGCACATTTTCATCGTGGAGGGACTCTTGCGAGGAGGCCCTAAAACTCCGGAGGAGAAAATTATTTTTACTAGGACCCCCTTGTGAGGAGGCCCCTCCCATCCGCGGATTTAGTCGAGTGAGGTCTTCTCACCCAGGGTCTTAGCCGTGTGAGGTCTTCCCCTATGGGTCTTAGCCGGATAAGGTGAATTACTAGGACCCCCATAAAGAAGCCCTTCCCATCTAGGGTCTTAGTCGGCTGAGGTCTTTCCCTCTGGGGTCTTAGTCGGAGAAGGTGAATTACTAGGACCCCCATGAAGAGGCTTCTCTCATATGGGGTCTTAGTCGGAAGCGGTCGTTCCACCCTGGGTCTTAGCAGGGTGAGGTTTCCCCTCCGTGGTCTTATTCAGATGAGGTTATTTATGAAGATCCCAGTGAGAAAGTCCTCCCATCTGGGCTTTAGCCGGAAAGATGGGGTTTGCTGAGGAGAGCACCCAAATGGTCATTTACATTGGCCATATATGGCCATTATTGAATTCCTAACATCAAAGTAGAGACGTGAAAGTACTTTTATTCATTATAATGATAAAGATTTACGCCCTATGGGCTGAAACATGACTAAAATTTACATAAATGTTTAATGCCTCTTGGGAGGAAATAAACTGTAAATAGTCAAAAGAACTAAATACTAAGATCGTCGGTAGTCCAGGAAGAGCTGGTGTCTAAGGTTGTGTTGTTCTTTCATCATTCGGTCTTGGGAGCTTGCTCATCTTCAAGGTGGCCACATAGCACTCCCGATCCATCTTGATGTCTCCAATCGTCTATCATATCCTCGAGTCTGTGGGGAACTTCAGCTTTAAGTGAACCATAGAGAGTGTACCATCTTCATAACCTAATGTGGGGCGTCCATGCCCAACGTGAGTGGTAGGTTGATCTAGCCTGAGGACTTGATCACTTGTCCTGTGAAGCCAATTAGCGGTGCAGAAACTGGAACAACCTATACTAGGTCGATCCTCATCTTGTCGAAGGCTTCCCAAAATATGACATCCACTGCGCTCCCCGTATCTACCAGGACCTCTTGACCACAAAGTTGGCCAGCATAACTTATATGACAATGGTGTCAGGGTGAACTTGGGTTTCTGGGATGTAGTCTTGAGTGTCGAATGTGATAGGCATGCCTTGGTCCGGTTCCAATTTGGAACACGGCTCCGGTTCCGATTTTAACCAAAACCGTTTATTTATCATTGATAATTTTTTTTATTTTTTTAAAATAGTTTATCAATTTCAGTTAAAAAAATAGAAAAAGAAAGAAAGAGAATTGGACTTAATTTTCAATTGAGTTTTGTACTTAATATTAATTATAATATTACATTATTTATATATACTATTAGAGTATACAAGAATCATAGTTCACGTAGTTCGCTTACAACATTTGGGTTAAAATGTATCTCATGTGGTTATGAATATAAAGTAATAAAACGTTATAACCATTGTTCCACCACGGTTCCAGTTCCGATTTGTAACCCGATTTTGGTTCCATTTGGCCACCCTTACACCTAAGGCATCGACATAAGCGATCGGGCGGCGGTGCATGAAGACCCCTCGTAAGAGCACCTGTCATAGCATCTTTGCTGAAAGAATTTGGTTAAAGACCCCTCACAGCTCCACCAATGCGAGGATGACCCTCACTCTCTTTGGAATGGAAGAGAGGAACAACAAACAAGAGGACAACTAGACTCCTGAAAAACCATCACGCTACTGGAGAATAGGCAGGCATGAAATCTAGCAATGACATTCACAAACTCCTTTCAGCACTCCGGTTGAGGAGTGAAGAGCTATCTAGACTATTCAACCTACCTCTAGAGAAAGCAACTCTTTACAGAAGAGCAGAACTCCCAAGAAGACCTGCTAACGATCCCTTGTCAACTGAAGGAAGCTCCAGAAAATCTCCAAACATTGGAGAAATATCTCCCAACACGGAATCAGAAAGAAATGCTCAACTCTTTGGAGAAGACAAAGACTCCCAAGACGAATAAAGTTAAACCATAATGGAATCAATCCAAGGATCCACTACACAAAGAACAAGAAGTGGCTAAGTGCCACTCCACCTTGCACTCACGCAGGGAAGCATCTACCAACCCTCAACTATGTCGTCGAGCATTTTCGCTTGGCATCCTCTCTGGACAAGGGGCTCCCTCATATTTCCTTTGATCTCACGATTTTCTGCTCAAGCTACTCAAGAGAAATAGATACATTCCATGAGGCCACTTAGGAGAGCCATGCGCAATCTAAAGCCCTGAGACTCCAGAGCAAAAGCACAATTCATTCAACCATACTGGTGAAATTACTCCTTAGAGACACCAAGACTTTCCAGCTGGTACCCAGCGAATACTTAGACAATGACTTTCCCACTTAAACTCACATCAGGTGAGACTCACACATCGTGTGAGACATTAACATCATTTCTGAAAGTCCAGAAAATAGAGACCATGGAGTACTCTTCCAATATACTACGAGGAATGTAATGAAGCCAGCATAGGCACCACTCCCAGGAAGAAGACACTAAACTTAAGCAAAGAGAAGAAGGTGCCCGAAACACCTAGAACGCAAAACTACAAGACTCGGGAAGACTAAGTCTAAACCAACCAAGGGTTCTCGCACCCACCATCCAGCTAAAGTTTGAGTTCCTAAAAAACTACTACTAGCTGAGAAGCCACCCACGGAAACCCGTACAAGGCAGCATGCCCATCCACATTTGGGTGCCCATCCTAGGCCGCATGATGAGAATCCATGGACGAAAGATTCGGTAACAGTACCAATTGGTCCGGTGACAAGGGCGCGGGCAAGGAAGTTCAAGGATGCACAAAATGGGCTGATTCAAGTCATTCAGAACGAGGCCGAGAGTGCATTGCCAAAGGAGAAAGATGATCGGGTGGTCCAGTTGATTAGCGTCGTCAACAGTCCAGAGTCCACCTCAGACTGAGCAAGTAAAGGATGCCAAGAATACAAGCCACTTAGCTTCTTGAAGACCTTATAGTCAAGTGCTCGATGGTGTTGTATTCGTTTATCGTAGTTAGTTGTAGTTTGGTTTTTATTAGTCATGTTAGTGTTTTGGAGGCCAAATAAACCTTTAAGGCCGCGTCTTGAGTTATTATTTCGAGTTTAAGATGAGCAGGGGATAAAATACTGAAGAAGTCGAAGGGGCAGGAATCATGGAAAGCACGGCCTGGCCGTGCTTAAATTACACGGCCGTGTTCAGACCCGTCATCGTGAACACGGCCTGGCCGTGCTTCTGGGCACGTCCGTGTGGGAAGATGAGTTCGTGGGTTCGTGGAAAACATGGCTTGGCCGTGCTTTGGTCCACAACCGTGTTCAGAAATTTCCTTGCGAACACGGCCTGGTCGTGCTTCCTGGCATGGCCGTGTGGGGTAGGAATCAAGAACGACGTGCGAAACACGGCGCCGTGTTCTCAAGCACGGTCGTGTTTTTTATCGGATTTTCAAATTTTTCTGTTTTTGTTTCCTTTTCAGTTCTAAGTTGTTTTCTTGGTAGGTTAGGGTTTGGACCCTTTATAAGGGTGAACACTTATTGTTTTCATTCAGTTATCAATACAATTAATCTTTTACTCTCTAAATTGAGTGTTTCTCCAAGTGCTTCAAGATTTACGTTTCTTGTTGCAATTATCGACTTATCAGGCAATAATCCATAATTGCGTGTGGCGTCTTCGCATACCGAGGTTCTTGCTTTGCTAAGAAACGGGTCGAGGTTTCCACCAAATTAACCAAACTAGTGAAGATCTTGGGTTAACAACATATTGTTGTTGGGTCGTATGCATAATTATTGTTGCGGTTCACATCAGTTGGTAATCAGAGCCATCTAGCAAGATTATGTCTATCCTTGTTCTTTAATTTTTGCTATTTTCCAGAATTTCTCATAAACCCTAGTTCTTGAAAAGTACAAAAAAAAATTGAATTGCACAAAAAAAATCAGCGGGTAAAGAATCGTAAACCACGTGCAAAAAAAACGAAAATTCTGGAAAATTCAAAAATTTAAACCCTAGTCTTCAATTTCATCTTATTATGAACCGTAGATTGGCTTGGTAATTTTCTTGGTGTGTTGAGGCGTACTTTCGATTGTTTGATTGCTTTATAATCGTGACAAGTGTGGGTACTTGGGGATTGTGAGTTGAGTGATACACGAGTGTATACACGTGAGGGAGTGATTTAAACATGACCGAATTTAAAATCGACAAAACGACAAATTTGGGTAACAAGTTTGGATATGGAGGCGATAGCAAACATGGTTAAGAAAATAATGTTTGAGACATACGGGGATCCCAGAGAGGCGCCGAGAATCGAGGAGCCTGCTACTAGGGCGCGGAGGCCAAGGAGGTTTGAGTTAGAGGAGTGGGCAGATGAGATTGATGATTTTGATTCCGAAAGGGAGCAAAATTACAATTTGGGTAGAGGTCGGCGCGGAAATAGGGGTGATCGGGGACGTGAGGATAGCAATTTGAGTAACATCAAAATGCAAATCCCCTCGTTCCAAGGAAAAAGTGATCCAGACGCCTATTTGGATTGGAAGAGGAAAATCGAGAATGTGTTTGATTGCCAAAACTATTCCGAGTTGAAAAAGGTGAAGTTGGCGTCAACTGAATTCTCGGATTATGCAAGTGTGTGGTGGGATCAATTAATGATCTCAAGGAGGAGAATCGGCAAGCGGCCCATTTCCACTTGGGAGGAGATGAGGAGTCTGATGCGACGTCATTTCATACCAAACCACTATTATAGGGGCGTCTATCAGAGGTTGCAAAGATTGACTCAGGGGTCGAAGAGTGTGGAGGATTACCACAAAGAGATGGAGATGCTTATGGCAAGGGCACATATCGATGAGGACCCGGAGGTGACTATGGCCAGGTTCATCACAGGTTTGAATACTCCTATTGTGGATGCCGTCGACCTACATCACTGTGTCGATCTCGAGGAGATGGTGCACATGGTGGTGAAAATTGAGCAGCATCTTAAGAGGAGGGGTTTCAATCGGCAAGCACCGAGCTCTAACTCCAATGCATGGAAGTCAAACACCAACAAAAATGAGGAGCAGAGTTCGAAGGCAGCAGGTAAAATCGAACCCTCTACTGCTCGAACGAGGGATATTAAATGTTTTAAATGTCATGGGCTTGGGCATATAGCTAGTCAATGTCCAAATAAGAGGGTGTTGGTGTTGCGTGAGAATGGGGAAATGGAGTCGGAGAGTGAGGGGGAGCAGGATTATAGTGATATGCCGGAGTTGGAGGATATTCCGGAGGTGTTAGAGGTGGCGAAGGGGAAGGCGTTATCCTTGGTGTCTCAGAGGGCGCTGAGTATTCAGCCTAAGTCAGATGAGGGAGTCCAGCGAGAAAACATCTTTCATACAAGGTGTTTTGTCAATGGAAAGGTGTGTAGTGTCATCATACATGGTGGGAGTTGCACTAATGTAGTAAGTGTAACGATGGTGGATAGGTTAGGAATTCTGAGGATAAAACACCCACAACCTTATAAGTTGCAGTAGTTGAGTGACTGTGGGGAGATGCGGATAAGTAGGCAGGCGAAGGTAGCATTTCAAATAGGGGGATATAAGGATGAGGTGTTGTGCGATGTGGTGCCGATGCAGGCGGGGCACATCCTGTTGGGTAGGTCGTGGCAGTTTGATATGAGGGTTCAACATGATGGCTACACCAACCAGTATACTCTTGTTCATAATCAAAAGCGTTTTGTACTTCTCCCTTTAACTCCAAAAGAAATTTATGAGGATCAAGTGAAATCGAGAGTGGGAGAGGTAAAAGAAAAAGAGAGTTCGGCTAGTGAGTATAAAAATCAAAATAAAGCCGAGAAAAAGGAGAGCTTGAGAGAAAACAAGAGTGAGGGTCTGGCTAAGGGTAGAAGTGAGGTTCGAGAGATAGCCGGGAAAAAGGAGAGCAATAATTTTGAGAGGGCCGAAAAACAAATATGGGGAAAACGGCCATGAGGTAAGAAACGAGGGAAAAATAAATTTGATGGTATGCCTAGAACCATTGTGTCGGATAGAGATTCTAAGTTCTTAAGTTACTTTTGGAAGACCTTGTGGGGGAAGTTGGGAACTGAATTGTTATTTTCTACTACATGTCATCCCCAAACAGACGGTCAAATTGAAGTGGTGAATAGAACGTTGTCTATGTTGTTAAGAGCTATCGTTAAAAAGAATATTAAAACTTGGGAAGATTGTTTACCGTATGTTGAGTTTGCTTATAATCGTGATGTGCATTCTGCATCAAAGTTTTCACCATTTGAACTTGTTTATGGTTTTAATCCACTAACCCCATTGGATTTATCACCTTTACCTATTTCTGAGCATGTTAACTTAGATGAGCAGAAGAAAGCTGATTTTGTGAAATAGTTACATGAGAAGGCGAGACTCAACATCAAACGGCGAACAGAGCAATACACGGCGCAAGCTAATAAGCATCGCAAGAAGATGGTGTTCGAACCGGGTGACTGGGTTTGGGTACACATGCGGCTTGAACGATTCCCTCTAGCAATGTCACGTGCTCCAGGTTGAAGAGTCACCCTCAGGGATCATCAATAAGGTTTTCCCTTCTCTGGCGCTCCCAGATGGGAGAGGTCTCCGGCGCTCCCAGAGGGAAGAGGTCTCCTCATAAGGGATCATCACAAACATACCCCACATAAATATGCAACGAAAAGAAAGCGAAAAGATGCTAACATCTGCGCGGAAGGAATACGCGAATATAACAATCTTCCATTCCAAGTAATCGTGCATCCCAAGGAATATGAAGAGGATTTTGCCTCTTGCTAAGACTCATTCTTTGGGATTTTGTGTGTTTATGAGTTATGAAGAGGACCTCTATTTATAGGTGTAAGATGGGGAGTCTTGTCATAATTACCAGATGAAATGGGGCGATTTGATTTGTCGATCATGATTTGTTTTGCATATCTTGCTATAATCAAAAGATTGTGATTTGAATTGATTTTTATTGATTGATTTACCAAAATATTGTTAAATCACTTCTTTATTTGTACGATCTTGTCTTGATTACCAAGATTGAAGATTTTGACACTTGACCATATTTGGCAGTAAATTTAGGTGTCTACATAGACTTCTAACGACTTCAGCAGCTTACGTGCTTTAGATGGCACTGTACACCAAACTTCTTGTACCAATACTCCACAGTAAAAAGGTGTTGTTGAATGAAAGCATAGTCACATCATGGAAACTATCCGTTTTTTTTATTATCTACCTATGTTCCAGCTGAATTTTGAGGGAAAGTGGTTCCTACAGCTATCCATTTAATTAATAAAATCCATTCATCACAGATCTCTGATTTGTCACCGTATGAGAAGTTATATGGTTACGCTCCAGATTATTCTTCCCTGCGAGTCTTTGGTTGTACTTGTTTGTCCTTCATTCTCTAGTGGAACAAAGCGAGTTATCTTCTCGTTCTCTTATTTATGTTTTCTTAGGTTATGGGGATAGTCAAAAGGGGTATCGTTGCTTTGCCCATGTTGCTCAAAAATTATATATATCTAGTATGTATTCTTTCTTGAGCATATTTCTTTATTCTTTATTTCTTCTCACTCTCCCACTATGTCTAAGTGTGATCTTATTCATATTGATCCTTTCTTTGATGATACATCTAGTATTCCTGCAGTTACTGGTACTTTGTCTCCTGATACTTTTTTCGTGTCCTATTCTACAGCCCCTCTGACATCTCTTTAGGTTGTGGATCCTCCTCATCACTGCCCTCAGCGTACTCGTAAGTCAACTCATCTGCCAGAATTTGTTTATTTTTCTTATTCCACTTTGTTTATATCATTTCTATCATCTTTTCACAAAATGTTTTAGCAATCATCTTATAAAGAGGCAATTGTTGATCCTTGGTAGCAAGCTATGGTTGAGGAACTTTCTGCTTTAATAAAACTGACACTTAGGAGTCAGTACCTCTTTCACCAGGTAAGAGTGTTATTAGATCAAGATGGGCATTTAAAATCAAAACTAAATCTTATGGGTTGATTGAGCGGTATAAAGCATGGTTGGTTGCTAAAGGTTTTTCTCAACAGTATGGCCTAAATTATGAGGAGACATTTGTCCCTATTGGAAAAATGACGATTATACGTACTTTATTACAATTGCATATATCTCATATGGATTTTAAAAGTGCCTTCTTGAATGGTGATTTTCAAGAAGAGATTTATATGGTCCCTCCTCCTAGTGTGATGCATAAGCCTGGGGAAGTTTGCAGGCTTAAGAAAGCTTTATATGGTCTTATACAGGCTCCACGAGCCTGGTTTGAAAAATATTATGTTTTGATCTCTTCACTCGGCTTTCACTCTAGTAATCATGGATTGGCGCTCTTTATTAAACGCACATCTAGTGGTCTTATTTCGGTATCTTTGTATATTGATGACATGATTATCACTGGTGATGATGTTGACGGCATTGCCCAGTTGAGTCTGGATTAGATTCTCAATTTGAAATGAAAGATTTGGGTCCATTACGTTATTTCTTGGGTATTAAAGTTGCCTCTTCTCCTAAGGGATATCTTTTTTCCTAATCGAATTACACAACTAATATTCTTAAGCGTTCATCTTACTGATACTAAAACTGTTGATACTCCTTTAATCTCTGGTACTCTCCTTCAGATGGCACACCATTGACTGATCCGACATTATATCGGACTATTGTTCGAAGCCTTGTCTATCTCATGATTACACATCTCGATATTGCATATATTGTTCACATTGTTAGTCCATGTTGGTTTTCCTACTTCAGTTCATTAGGCAATTGTTCTTCGTATTTTGCTGTTATCTTCGTGGTACACTCTTTCAAAATCTCTTATTTCCATGTACCTCTTCCTCAGAGTTTCATGAATTTTCTAATGTTGAATGGGCAGCGATCCCATTGATCGTAAGTCTACTACTAGATTTTATATTTTTGTTGGAGATTCCCTTATTTCTTGGGAGTAAGAAACAAATTGTTGTTTCTTGCTCCTCCACAAAAGCTGAATAACGGGCTACGACATCCACGGCTACTGATATCATTTGGTTATGATGGCTACTTGCAGATAAGAGTGTTTCTCTTTCTGATCCCACTTTAATGCACTGTGATAATGATAGTGTTATTCAGATTGCTCACAATTCTGTTTTTCATGACAGGACTAAGCATATTGAGATCGACTGTTACCTCACTCGTCACCACCTGCAGCATGGCACGATCAGCTTGCCATTTGATTCTTCCTCACAGATCGTCGATTTGTTCACTAAGTCACACTCATTTCCGCATTTCGTTTAAGGTTCACGATGCTTCTTGCAGCCGCATCTTGAACTTTGTTTTTGTTTGGGGGAGGGGGTATATGTGTTAATTATTAATTATATTTCTTTTCCTAGTTTATTAGGTTTTCGTTTATATAATATGTTTTCTCTCTACGAGTTTTATTGTCTTCTATATTCTAAAAACATTGAACCTTAGTTTTCTCTCTATATTGAATTTCTTTTTCTTCTCTTTTGTTCTCTCCTATAATATTTCTCTTGGATTTAACAATAACCATTATAAAATCCAGTACAAACTATTTTTTTTACAAAATTAAATATTATGAGAAAAATTCAATCATGCCATCAAAATGATGATAAATAAATTATTATTTCCCGAGTATCTGTTTTTTTAATTGTACTTGCATTTCATTAATGCTTTCTTAAAAATGAATATGAAATATGTGCACATACATAAACGGTATCATCAATTTATCTTCATCATGCTTCAACCACATACCATTATATTATTACAAATTAAAAAAAAGAATTTATAAAAATATAAACATTTGATATTGAAACATTAGTAATATTTTCACCCACACAAATCCTTTTAATTGTGAGTTCATGCTTCTATTGAAATTTGTTCAAGTTAGGGTCTATTCTCTCATGCATAAATTCTCGAGGATCATATTTTTTTGATATCTGGATATGCCTTCATGATTTTGTTGAAAAAAAATTTGTCTTTAAGAAATTTGTATAAATGTTAGTTGATTTATAAGTTTTACGTATATAATAATGAGGGATAGGAAATTGGATTATTTATGCAGTTTTTTAAACTTTAAGAAGTTTTTCTTTGTTTGTTTATTTTGGTGAATTATTTTTGAAAGATTCTAATTAGCATAATTCATCATAATTAACTTGGGACAATTCTATTCTAACTGTATTTTGGTGCAAAAAATCAATCAATTATGTCAATTGATTCGATGATTCTAGTGACATCTGCAAATAAAACAAAGTCATTTATAATACTCTTACAAGTTACAAGTTTTAAGAGTTGGGTTTGAAACAACTTGCTAACAAAACTTTTTTTTTTTCAAAATGCCATAAAATGATAAAGATATATGGTCAATACAATAAAATAAACTATAATATTCTTTTATGTTTCTACATCTATTATATTTCAAAAATATAAAACTTATTAATATTTTTTGCAGGGTGTGTGGACTGGAGTTATAATTTTAAAAGATGACATCAATTACTATGTCCATAAGTTTACAGTTAAAAATACATATATAATTTTAAACGGAGTGTTAAAAAAGATTAATCATTTGCAATTGGTGTTAAAGAAAAATACAGTTGTGAAGGATGTCTTAGAACTGGCCAACTGAAGACAAATTTGAAATAATTTTATGGAATTCAAAGATATAAATCTAGAACTACACATAAATTAAGGATTTGGTATAAGATCTCCTTTCATTACTTATTTGTTAACTATAATTGAGAGTTTTGAAGGTCCAACGTTTTATCATATGTCGGAGAAGGTGTTAAATCATATGTTGAAATACTTCGTATAACATGCAGCGGAAAAATAACACACGATGTAAATTTATCTATAAATTATAAATAACTTGTAGAAATGTAAATTAAAATATGATGAAATCACTAGTTGAATTGTACTGTTTACAACTCAAATCCCAAACAAGTAGTCTAGTAAAACAAACTCATATCGAGTAGATTGTAACTTTGTAAATCAGCTCGTCCAATAATCTAATTGAAAAACTCACTAATGCTCATGAATAAAATAATATGGATGAAAACCTAACAACAAGACTCTAATGTGGACAGGATGTTAATTCTGGATGTCGCAAACACTTTTCGAATAACACATGCTTCAGTAAACACATCTTCAGCTCGATTGTCTTGTTGTTGTTCTTTGACTGAATCTCTCTTCGTTTTTCTCTCTTATTTTTGTGCGTCTCGGTTGTATTGAATAAGAGGACGTGCTCCTCTTTATATATGCTGAATTCCTTGAATCCCAAGAGACCTACAAGAATATAGAAATAAGATAAGCACTAGTATAGAACAAGTAAAACTCTTTTAAGTTAGGAAATAAGATAATATCTATCAAGAGTCCTACCTTATCAATACCATATCAATATAAGTCCTCACATATCTAGATATACGATTTATCCAAAACTTACCATATATAAAAATATTACAATCTAGATATTTACAAATTAAATCTTTCCATATCTGTTCAAACTCTATATTCTAGGAATAAGTCCAGAAAAGCAAATTATAATCGAACACATTAAGAATACCACAAGGTGGCGATTTGCTAGGAATTGTATACCCTAACAATCCCTCTCATTTTGCCTTTATAGGCAAAATCAACAAAGCTCATCCAAGTGTACCAAAGTAATATCAAATTCAATACGACTCCCCCTGGGTTAAAGATTACCCTATTTCAAATGTTAGTCAGAATGTGACTCTAAACGTTATAACATTCTCTGTAACACCTGGATGTTAACAGAAAATAATACAACATAAATAACATATAGATATCAGAGTTAAATCAAACATCATTCTTATTATCCTACTCAAAGCTTGAAAAACTCCCCCTAAATCGAAAGTAGCATAATTAATATCAATCAACATGTTCAGACAAACAATCTTCAAAACAGCCAAAACATTAAGTTTTTTCTTCCCCTTTTTGTCGAGAAAACATAGGTAACAAAATCGTGTATACTCCCACTGACTTGGACACTAAAAAGTTCAATTCTTATTTAGAAATTTTAAGGAGAATAAAGCATCAGAAGTCTTTGAAAATTTTGGAAGACAAACATCAAAAATTATAATCAAAGATTTTTAGGACCCAACAATATGAAGATAGAATCCTACACATCAAAGACACACTTAACCAAAGATATAAATAATTTATGAGCAAGATAGACTCAAATCTTCAAAGTCCTTCAAACCACATATAACTCCACTTTTCATCAAACTCCACAAATTCAAAAGTTAGAAAAGAGAAACAAATATCACAAATAGTATATGAGGAAAGCCAAAATTCGACAATTTGTACGAAGTTCACCAGGATATGCAACCTAGTTTATGTCTAAAAGGAAATAATAAAAGAAAAGAATAAAAAATCGCACACATCATTGTGTAATGGAATGTCACATTCGTTCTCAATTCAAATGTCTTAACACCCGAAATGACACATGTACTCACAGATTGACAATAAAGAATTTTCTAGTTTTTATTTTTTTCAAGATACATGATAATTTAGCTTGATGGGTAGCTTTCACTCTATGCCAAAGGTAGCTCTCTTTCACATGATCATGACTCTTTAATCAATTTTATATAAGTAAAAATTGGTCACAAGGAATAGATGTACATAAAGGATAGGTAGGTGTTTCCCTCAAAGTCCTCCAGCCATGATCTATTATGTTTTTAAAAAACTCGTCAACTAGGAATAGACAAGTAGGAATGGAACATTTGGAGAGGTTAACTCACACCGGCTTTCCAAGTGAATTTCACTTGTTACTAATTTTAAACAATGATAACAGTTCCAAACTGCAATATGATCCTAAAATGCACGATGACTAAAAGAGATAATATAAAAAAAAATGCAGTGTGGGAGTGTTACGGCAGATGTGATGTGCAATGCTGTAACATCTCGTGTAACAAATCGAGAGACTTTCCAAGAGTAGAAAACCTCTCAAAATTTAAAATTTTGGTGAACATGTCCTCTAACTAATTTTTAGTTCCAATATACTCAATGCGGACAATATTTTTCTCAACTAAATCTTGAGTAAAACGGTGTCTAATGTCAAGTGTTTTGTGTTAAAATGTTGGACATGGTTCTTTAAATATCAATTGCACTAAAATTATCACAATAAATGGCTAAAATGTCACAAGGGAACTTATTTTATTTCTAGTGAATCGATCAAAATTCTCATGCAAAACATTATTCCAAAAATTATTTTTCAAAGCAACAAACACATTCTTAGACTCCAAATTCGAAACACTTCGAGAAGTGCTTACCATCATACAAGTAGAAGACAAAATAACTAGGTTTATCATATCTCGATAGTTTACCCTTTCTTTCCTTCTAGTTCTTATGCCTAGAGATACCTCACCTATGACTTGAGAGATTGGGTGATTCATTTGAATTCAGTTTGGGGGATCTCATCTTTCATTGGTGATTAAATCAAGTCCTTCTAAGTTTGCTTCAGTATGAGGGTCAGAATTATTTTCATTCATTGTAAATCCATTTTTGTTGGTCGATGTTATGACATCAGAGATAACATATTTGACGACAACTATACCAATAGCTAATTCAGGTTACGAAGATATGCTTGCAGATGTTGTATCATTTGGTACAACATTTGGAACATACTGCGATTGTTGAGCCCATGACATTTCCATCAAGTAATCAAATGTATTTTGTTTTGTATTTCCTACAAGACTAGAAAGATCATTGAATACAACATTCACAAATTCCATCATGGTCCTTGTCACGAAGATTTTATACACTATATGCATGAATATTAGATGAATAGCCCAAGAATAGACATTTATCACTTTTGAATTGAACTTTGCAAGGCGATCTCTTTCATTCACAACATAACACACACATTCAAAGACATGAAAATACTTGAGGTTAGGTTTGTTTCCCAAAAAGATTTCATAAGGAGTCATAGTACTACTCATCCTCAAATAAACTCTATTTGAGATGTGACATGCAATATTTAAGGCCCTCACCAAAAGCGTTTTGCCAAATTTTTAGAAAACATTACCCTTGTCATTTCTTGCAATTTTTAATTTTTTATTTCGCCACCCCATTGTGTTGTGGAGTTTTAGGTGCAGAAAATTAATGAGATGTCCCATTTCTATCAGAGAAAGACGGGAAAAAAAAAGAATTCTCAAATTTATTACCATGATCCGACCTAATTCTAGAGATGCTCTTGTAATACAACTTACACACCCTTTTGTACAACTTCTTGAAAGAATCAAAGGTGTCAGATTTTCATGTAAAAAGAAGACCATGAATCATGTGATAAATCATCAACACATACAAAAGAACATTTTTTACCACCAATGCTTTCATCCTCACTATGACCCATAAGATTCATATGTAGAAGTTCAAAACATCAGTAGTATTGAAGTATTGTAACACTTGGTGTGACACCCTGTTTACCATTTTGACATGAACCACACACAATAGGATATTTCAAGTTTAGTTTAAGCATCCCTTTTACAGCATCAAATCTAATCAACTTACCAAGCATTTTGAAGTTCACATGACCTATTTTATGCTAAAGTTCAGTTTCATCCAATTGCACACGATGACACGTTTAGGTTCCTCCAATTGGTAGCAATTGTCAACTGGCCTCATACCTACTATAACACACAAGTTAGAATCATCAAACACTTGACAGGAATTTTTATCAAACTTCACATACAGATTTTCATCACACAACTGGTTAATGTTTATGAGATTTGCAGTAAGCCCTCAACATGTAAAACATTTCGGAGCTTAGGAAGCCCTTCCATATTTAATGTACCTTTACCAACAATCTTACCATGAGTTCCACATTCATATGTTACCTTCCCACCATTGTACACCTCGTAGTCCATCAAATATTCTAAATTACCTGTCATATGACATGAACATCCACTATCAAAGTATCAGGTACCTACAATATTAGTCCTCAGGGATGTGTAAACAATATTACAATTTACTGTAGATTTTTGAACCCAGACAAACTTAGTGTTATGCAACGTGTTATCGCGAGAGTGTCGTTACATTTCAGATGACATCTAGTGTGACACATTTTTGTGCAGAAGATCAGATTTCAGTTTATGACAAAAAGGTTTTATGCGTCCAGGAGCAAAATAATAATGACAAATAAAGTGGTGTTTCCTAGGTTTAGAACTCCATGAAAATGGCTTTTTATTATTTGAAGATTCTCAATTTTCTTTAGCCTTCACAAACACTAGGAGTTTTATACCAAAGTCCAGTTTTATTGTCGCATCATAAAGAAAGAATTTCATCGAGTTTCGTCTTACTTGAATTCAGTTTCTTAAAAGTTTTAAGGGACATTTCAAGTTCATATTTTATTGTTTCTAGTTTATCATCCTTTCTAGTCAGCAATATTTTCAATCGAGTCAAAGAATTCTTTTGTTCCTCATTTTCCTTGGTGAGTTTTTTATTTTCCTTTGAGAGACGTCCAAGTTGTTGAACACGTTTGGGCCAATCGTGATACATCTCCTTGTAGGTCTCAACTATATTTGTCTCTTCATCATCGGAATCTTCTTCAGCCGGTATGCATGTTTCATCTACAAAAATAGAGTGTCAGCAGAGATGTACCTTTCAGGTGTTCTGATATTCCGAGCAACACCTTGTGAGACACCAGAGGTTTGATTTGCATAGACTTTTTTCTTTCGATGACAGTCATGGAGATAGTTGGATCTATTATCATCTCAGTATTACCCTCCTCAGATTCGTCATCACTCAAATTTATCACTTAGATTCAATCCTCTCTTTCGCAATGTATTAGCGCATTCATTAGCACAGTGGTCATAACCAATACATCAAGTACACGTGATGTTGGGCATGGTTGCGAATTGACCTTCCAATAAAAAATTGAAGTCATCAACTGTTGGAGACTTCAACATATCGAAATACCTTAAACCTCCATATTTGCTTGCATAAATGTAGGATCAGCACTTAGTGTAGTCAAGTGTCAGCTCTTGATGCCAATTGAGAGTTTTGAAGGTCCCAAAGCATTTGTTCTATCAGATATCGGAGAAAGTGTTAAATCAGATGGTGAAACACTTTGTATAACATGCAGTGGAAAAATAATACACGATGTAAAATTTATCTACAAGTTATAAATAACTTGTAGAAGTGTCATTATGATGAAATCACTAGTTGAATTTGTAATGTTTACAACTCAAATCTCAAAGTATCAACTAGTCTAGTAAAACAAACTCCTATCGAGTAGATCGTAACTTTGTAAATCAGCTCGTCCAACAATCTAATTGAAAAACTCGTTAACGCTCATGAATAAAATAATATGGACAAAAACCTAGCAACAAGTCTCTAATCTGGTCATGATATTAATTCTGGATGTTTTAGACATTTCGAATAACACCTGCTTCAGTAAACTCTTCTTCAGCTTGATTGTCTTGTTGATTTTCTTTGACTGAATCTCTCTTCGTTTTTCTCTCTTATTTTCATGTGTCTTAGTTGTATCGAATAAGAGGACGAGCTCCTCTTTATATAGGCCGAATTCCTTGAGTCCCAAGATTCCTACAAGAAAATAGAAATAAGACAAGCACAAGTATAGAACAAGTAAAACTCTTCAAGCTAGGAAATAAGATAATATCTATCAAGAATCCTACCTTATCAATATATATCCTAACATATCTAGATATATGATTTATCCAAAACTTACCATATATAAAAATATTTCAATCTGGATATTTACAAATTAAATCTTTCCATATCTATTCAAACCCTATATTCTAGGAATAAGTCTAGAAAGGCAAAATACAATCCAACAAATTAAAAATACGTGATTTGCTAGGAATCGTAAACCCTAACAATAATTCTATTTTTGATAAATAATTCTAAATTTAGATCATGTTATGAAGATGTTTATGGAACTGTTCTAATGCTCAATAAACCTCGTACTTTTGATATGGGCTTGAAAGTCTTAACTGCTCGACCAATAATCAATTATTTTTCCCACATCATTCTTAACTATACATCAGAAGAAATTAAACGGTTATCACTTATGACATTGTTAGCTTCAATAGCAATATCCATCAAACCAAAAGAAAATACAACCTTTTCGAGCCATGTCGATGAAGTTTTCCCCAACTTGCGGCTAGAGAAGCCACAGCATCTTAGCAAAAATCTTGAATTAAATGCGCAGGGCCAACTCACTGTTTATTCACGTGTACTCTAAAAACTATCATATATATGTCACTATTTAATACACAAAGTCAGAAATCTAATGATTTTTCATTTGGTTTTTCATTCTTAGTATAATCTTAGACTTCAATGCGCATTAAGTTACCCGGCTAGCTGCCTATCTGGTTCTAACAATTAAAGTTGAGATTTATAATTCTAAATGTATCAAATTTTGTATAATTAACTTTTTTAAAGGAAATTTTGAATTTAACTTAATTCCACAACATGTATATATAAGTATTTCTCCGATTAGTTTTCAAAAAGAAAAAAGTATTTCTCCTATTAATATACGTCATTCATTGTACTTTATAAATTATTAATTAACATAATGGAGAGAACTATTAATCAAATACTATTGTAGTAATGTAACTCCTTGAAAAAACTGCATGCTGGCGTTTGTTTATCATGAAAGCAGCTTTGTCTTGATTGACACATGCACTAATAAATTAGCAATGGGATTTGATACTCCATTAAAGAATTTGGCATGTGACTAAACATTACTAAAACTATTCCAACATCCAATCACATGGCTTAACACAATCAAAATATACTACATTAATATATTGTACTCTATTTCAACAACTCTCTGGCATGTCTTATCCAAAGATGGCCAATACATTGGGACTTA
The DNA here is from genome assembly GCA_016081115.2 of Rehmannia glutinosa. Taxonomy (NCBI): domain Eukaryota; kingdom Viridiplantae; phylum Streptophyta; class Magnoliopsida; order Lamiales; family Orobanchaceae; genus Rehmannia; species Rehmannia glutinosa. The sequence goes on from JABTTQ020003088.1 coordinate 712,220, forward strand.
CCCATAAAGATGAGAAACAAATTATATTGGAAGCACTAATCATTACTTCCCTAAAGTTAAGGAGGGAACCCCAATAATACTAACATGTTTTGCAAAGTGGTCACTGTGTCACCCCACCCTACCTAACCCTTTTGTTCCAATTTTTGTGTTACATTTCTTGTTTCATCCATCCAAATTTTTAATGACACGTGTCATTCATTAGATGAATGAAATATGAAGTGCAACACAAAATGTCACGCCCCAAACGGGACACGACGAACGATTCACAACTTAAACACAAATGGACTAACAGTCCAGACAATACCAATGAGAACCCAATAAGACAGAGTCTAAATAGCAGCGGAAATAAAACAGATACAAGTTATCACTTAAAGTCCACATTCCAACATCCAAAATTACAACCCGAAATTCAACAAGGTAGTAACTTAAAGCCAAAGGGTCATACGCCCCTCAATTACAAATCCAAATTGATTAGGATACAAAAGTCCAACAACAACATAATAAGAAAAGAGTCCAATCAACAACAAGAAGCAGTAAATCCAACAAGCGTAGTACAAGGTCTCAATCCAGAGCCGGTTCAGCATCCCCAGCGAAATCATCGTCTAAGGTTAGAAAACGGTGGGGATGAGACAAAAATCTCGGTGGATGGGGTGATCGTGTGAGTGTGGCGCAATATAGTTAATGTGAGAAAAAGCGAGTTATACGAAAACGCGTGAGTATGATGCATGGTTTCACACACGATTCAAGCGTCGTGATAAAATATTTAAATAATATACTTATACGATTTAAGAAAATAGTTCATGGTCACACAGCACTATGTGATACTGATCAAGACAGGTAGGATTGCGTGCGGAAGTGTAACGCCAATCCTATGCAAAAAAGGTAGCGGTTGCGTGCGGAAATGTAACGCCAACCAAAACGGACGATAACTCCGGAATCGTGTGGATCGAGGCAGCGATTCCTTCGTTCTTCCTTGTAACTCCCGGTCAAGTATGGTCCAAGACCGGCACCTTATCGCTCCGTAGGCAAAGACAAAATCCCAGTGGAGCTGGCGAGGCTCGGATCTGTCATAATCATGATTATACCTCAGTACTACGACCCGCTTCCCTTGGACAAACTCCGTCCCTCAGTTGCGGGATTAGGACGATGGGGCCGGGAGAGTGGAATAGCAGCCGAGCTGCCGGTTCCATCCCCGACGTATCCATTCCGATCGGTGAGCTCGACACACCAAGTTGATTTCAGCAGGAAGGTAATAACAATTACAGACAGTCAACCAGGCAGTCGAGTATTATTGATTCAGAGAAGCCGTTTAGGAAAAGTTTTGAAAAGCGCGAGCGGTAATTATGGCGTTGGTGGAGTATTGGTGAAGATGATTATCGGAAGGATAAGCAATCTTTGATATCTTGAAAGATTAGGTGGAACATGAGTCCCGTTATAGATTCAAAATCGCAAGGCGAGGAAGTCGCTCCGCGATCGGGTATTAATCGGTCAAATTGATCCGATAAGTTAGGGGTTTTTGAGAAAAGTAAACTACTTTAATTAAATCTCAATTTCAGAGAGTCCAGGGCTATTTTAGTAAAACAGAAAATAATTTGAGTTAGGTCCTTTATAAAAGAGGAATTGTAATTTAGCCCCGTTTTATAAAAACTAACACTTTTGGGGTTAAAATTGAATAATTAAATATCCCGACCTTGAAAAATTATGAGGTCAGTTCCTAAATTCTCCAAATTGTCCAGAGATTCAGGTTTTTTAAAGTTTTGAGGTCGAGTTTTTGTAAAAATCTCACATTGGCCCCAAATTTGTAAGAATTGTCAATTCGGACCTTAAGTTTTAAAATTTCGGAACTCACAAACCGGAAGGGCTTTTAATGTGATTCCAGTTGGAAAATGTCACTAAGGTTGGTAGGATATTGGGACAAAAGCAGTTTTTAAAAGCAATATGTGTAGGTCCTTCAACTTTTGAAAATATCATTTTTGTCCCATTTTAAAATAATTGCCTTTAAGGCTTTTAGGGGTCCAATTGTTATGAAATTTGAACCTTGGGTCCAAAATATAATTAAGTTATAGTTAAGTTAGTATCCCCAGGTGCATGGGCTGCATAAGTCCTGGAAATTTCATTTGGGTCCTCAAGTTTAATATTTTTCACATTAGTCCCTCAATTTTAGTAAAATTGTTTTCCAAGCCCTAACCACTTGGATTTTTGGAATACTTTTAAAATATGTGATTCCCAGTAACTTAAAAGTAAAAATTTCAATTTATAAAGTTTAGGTCTGGTACAGTTGTAAAAATTGCAAAGTAGCCCTTAAACTTTCAAAATTTTACAATCTAGTCCTTGGGCTTTTAAGGGTTGATTTTATTTATCTAAAACTCTTAAAACATTATTAAAATGTCCAAAAGTCATTTTTGAACCTGAGTACAGTCCCAAAATTCGAAATTTGCAGAGGGGTCCTTTAACTTTTATTTTCTTGCAATTTAGTCCACCAACTTTCCATTTTTGCATTTTTTTAAGTCCAAAATTGAAATTTAATCAATTATGCTCGACTTTTCCAGGTTATAAGTCATCCAAAACATAGATTTTAAAGATCATACACATGCATGTCCAATACATACAAGAATTCATCAATTAAAGCATTAAAGTGTACATGCATGCACCTAAAATTCAATAAATAGTAATTTTGAGCAACTCTTGAGAATTTTCATGATTTGATATATAAAATTGACATGCAATACATAGATTATATATATCTCAAGGCTCATGATCAAATTTTCTACATGCATTTTAATAAAACACCTAAAAGTTGGAAAAATAATTTTTCACCCACCTTAAATTTGGAAATTGTGAAATAAAAGGATAATTTCACAATTTTTGGATGAGGCTTCTTAGGTCAGCCCCTAAGTCAAGAAAATATCAAAATTTGGAGTTAGAAAAATGAGAGAAAAATTAAGGAGAAAAGAAGGAAATAAGGAAATGAAAAGGACTACACTTTACTCTTGTGTAGTAGATGTTTGGAGACTAGTTGAAGCTCAAAATTGGAAATTTGGCTCAACTCCAAAATCTCCTAAGGTCAGCCCCTATTTCTCAAAAATGAAAAAGGGGTGTTAAAATTTGAAAAAAATAGGAAGAGTAGGGAAGAAGGGGTCTAGTACACAATTCTTACTTGTAGTCTAGTTTTCTCTACTATTTTCTTCTTCAAGCTTGAGGTCCTTCTTCAAAATGTTGTCAAGCTCTAACCTTCAAAGTCTTCTAAATGTACCTCCAAAACCAAATTCAAACTTAAGTTAAGAAGGTGGAAGAGATGAACAATGTGATATCCAAAAATGGATTGAAGCTAAAAATTTTTACCTTATAGTATAGTGGTTCGATTTTTATGGTGTATAAGGAGGAAAAATGTTGAATTTTTTCTAAGTATGGAAGAAGAAAGTAAGAAGAAGAGTAGAGAGAAGTTGGGAGTTTTTAGAGAGAATGAGGAGGATTTTTGCAAGACTTAGAACATGAGTTGGTGAAATGAAGAGAAATTTTGTGTAGGAAATGGCCATATGGCCGTCCACTTCAAGAGAGAGAGGGAGATGATTTTGTTCAAATTGTGTCTTGTAATTTGTCTCTTGCATGGAGACAAAATGCAAGTCAAAGTATGGGTTTGAATGGTGTTGGGGAATATTGAGAAGAATGTTGGTTAAGTGGGAATAAGTTGGGGAAAATAGTAATAAAGAATTGGTGTATAAGATGATGTGTATAATGTTTGAATTAATGATATAATTATACACAAGATGACTAATATATGGTGTATGTGTACAAGAGTTGGATGATATTTTTATCCAAAAATATCCACCATGGCAAATCCACTATGAGGGCAAAATGGTAATTCCATATATTTTTTTTTGTCCCAATTTTGATGATAATAGATGAAATATATCAATCTCCAAAATAATTAGTGATTTCCTTGATCACTTGTAAGTCTCATGATCACTTAAACTAAATCAAAGTCTTAATTCTATAAGGTAAAAGTCTCCAAAATAAATAGTCTCTTAAAATTCTAAGGTGACTAATAAATACAAAAATAGTAATAATGATCAATCAAGTGATCATAAATGAGGAATAGAATTAATGATGATCATGATCACAAGTAATTAAATAAAATGAAATAAAATACAAAATGTATATATTGTTAATAATTACCCGTCAAAATGACGCGGTAAAATAGTCGATCGAAAGCTTAAACAACAATAAGGTTCAACTAATAGCTTCGGAAAAATCGGGGCTTCACACAAAATTGGAACATACAATGTGTTCTCCACCCCTACCACAAATAAAAATAAGGGGTAGTTACAAAAACGTCGCTGAAGTTTAGTCTAATTACAAAAAATTCCAGTTATTTTCAAAATTACAAATACCCCTATAGGCTACAGTAAGTATTACAAACACTCCCTTGAAATTTGTATTTATCTAAAAAATACTTTCTCTCTTGAGGGGTGATTTGTAAGAAAGAAATAAATATTAAGGGGTATCTATAATTTTAAAAGATAACTGAATTTTTTTAGTAATTAGGTTAAACCTCAGGGGTGATTTTGTAATTATCCCTAAAAATTAAAAGTAGTAACCAAAAAAAAAATGATGATGATAGGTGGAGAAGTACTACTGCTCAAAGTCCCACACAAACAAGAGGCTTTGTTGAAGGAATTCTAAGACAACTGAGTCCACCACCGGGAACTATTGAGCAATCAGGCTCAGGCCTCTGCATATCTTTCCCAGGAATGCAATTCAAGCTGAAATCAAAACCCACATTCCTAAACAACAATCTGTCACAATCTTGGCTCAACCCAGAAAAGAAATTAGCAGCAACAGTCAAATTCAAGAGCCTCCTCAATGAACAAACCAAATCTGGCAACTCCCCTGATAACTTGTTGTTTGCAAAATTTAGAACCTCAATCCCACTCAAACAAGACAAAGAATCAGGCAAATGACCCATTAATGAATTTGAACTCACATCCAAAACTTGCAAATCACTCCACATCCCAATCCCCTGAGGTACACACCCTGTCAGCTGATTATTGAGGAATAATATTTCTTTTATGCCCACATACCCCAAACTGAAAGGGATAGTCCCTGTGAACCTATTATTGGCAAGATTAATCACAGAAGCTGGTGAGTTTCCCAAATTCTGAGGAAGCTCACCATCAAAAAGATTGTTGTTGAGAAAAATAGCATCAAGTTTCTTGTTGAAAAGGTCCTCAGGGACTGGGCCTGAAAAAGTGTTGAATCTGAGGTCTAAATAGACAAGATTTGGGATGTAAAGGACTTGTGTGGGAAAAGGGCCTGAAAATTGGTTGTTGCTTAGGTCTAATTCGGTTAGGGATGAAAAATCCCTGAAAGATGAAGGAATAATTCCAGTAAACCTGTTGGTGTTGAGGTGAAAAATGGACAAATCAGTGAGAAAAGAGAGTTCTTTAACAAGGGTTCCTTGTAAATTGGCATGGTTGAGATCTATGGCTGCCACGACTGGGCCTGCTGGATTTCCCATGAAATCTCGAGACTCTGAACAGAAAACCCCTTTGTAAGAACATACATTTGGGCCGGCCCATGATTTCGTAACTCCAGTTGGATCATCTGTGATGGCGGATTTCCAGGCCTGGAGAGCAGTGTAAGCTCTGTTGAGGTTTGATGAAGCAGTTGGAGTGGTCGGAGTGTTTATTCCTCCGCCGATCCACACGCCGCCGCCGCCGCCGCCTACGCCGCCACCGACGATTATTGCAGCTTTTGTGACAACAATGGGGAGGAGAAATGCTAGAAGCCAGATATTCTCCATGTTTTTTAGTTCAGTGAAAGTGAAGCTTAATATTTTTATTTTACTTTTTACCTATTTGATGGGGTTGCTTGTGAGATTGTACGAATTAGGTTGCTGCATTGATGAGTGAAGCTGGTGGGATTAATGTGGTTTGGATGAAATTTATTTTGTGTTTGTAGATTTGTTTTGTTTGGGATTTTGAGTTCTGTTCGGAAAAAGTAAGCAAAAGTTATCTTCACACCACATTTAGTACTTTATGGTTTTCTAATTATTTTTACACAAAAACTCCTGTCAGACCGTCTAACGGGTCTAACTTGTTAACGGATCTGACCCGCGGACCCGGTGGCATTTTCGTAATATTAGCAGTGGTGTTTTAGTAGATTTTAGGAACCACCGGTATTAACAGTTCTTCTGAAAAGTATTAGTCGACCTTCTAAAATGTATTAGCAGTTCTTCTGAAATGTATTAGTAGTTCCCTGAAGAGAATTTTAGTATTTCTCCTAAATATACTCCCAAAATGTATTAGCAGTCCCTCAAAAAAGTATTAGTAGTTCTTCGAAAAAGTATTAGTCGTTCCTTGAAGAGTATTTTAGTAGTTTCCCTGAATATAATTAATTTTTTCTCCCGAAATGTATTAACAGTCCTTCTGAAAAGTATTAATCGTCCTTCTAAAAAGTATTAGCAGTTCTTCTGAAATGTATTAGTAGTTCCCTGAAGAGTTTTTTTAGTATTTCTCATGAATATACTCCCGAAATGTATTAGCAGTCCCTCAAAAAAGTATTAGTAGTTCCCTGAAGAGTATTTTAGTAGTTTCCCTGAATATAATTAATTTTTTCTCCCGAAATGTATTAGTTGTCCCTCGGAAAAGTATTAGTAGTTTCTCGAAAAAGTATTAGTAATTTCCTATATAGTATTTTAGTAGTGCTTCTGCAAAGTATTAGTTTTTCTTATAAAATGTATTAGTATTTCTCCATAAAAGTATTAGTTGATACTAATACTTGTATCATTTAGTGCTTTCTTCTATTTTCTATCTGTGTCTTTCATTAGGAACGTTCTCAATTCCCAGATCATGAAGGCGCTACTTGATTTTCAATGTAATCACCATCTCCATGATGTATTAGCTGATTGATTTCAGCGCAAGCCCGGAAAATAAATAAAAACGTGTAATTATCCGGTAAAATTGTGTTGTTTGCCATTTGTTTGCATAGCAAAAAGGCATTTTGTGGCTGGTGATTTTCGGCTAAAGCTCTGATAGCAATGTTCCAAATGGATACGGGGCGATGAGATGCGAGATGCTAGAGGGCCAGAGCATGAGAGAATGCAAGATGGAAGAGGCGTACAATACTACAGACGGAGGGTTCTTTCCCTGCCATAGTAAATCGCCTCCAGGTGATCAAATCAAAATCACTCGAGTTCTCTCCAGTAGAGAATGCAATTGGGATGATTGAAACTAGAACAGGAGCACTAAGAAAATCAGGAATTTCACACGCAGCTTGTCAATGGGTTTCAGTCATCCGATAGAAAAAGGTCGCAAATTGTGCCGGAGACGATTAAATTGGATTGGATTTGCTTTTAGCTGGGGTTTTTTCTTTTTTTGGGCGAATCCGGGTCAGGACTGAGCGATGGGTAAAATATTTAGACTTTTCTAACAGAAGACTAGCTCTTATTTTTAATGTCTTGGGTTGTTGAGATGTGAGTAATGTGATCAAAGGTTTTTATTTCGTTTTGTGAGTGGAATATCTAAATTGTTATCATTTAAGTTTGTCCCAACAATATTATGACTGTTGTCGGTGAATTTTTTATGAGATGTAAAATCAAATAATTGTATAAGTTTTGAGCTGAACCCCAACTTCTTTCCAAGTCAAATATGATATTTGACTATTTGCTTACCGAAGTTTCTAGCATCCTCCTATACATGGCATTTAAAATTGTCACGAGTTACGGACACTATCTTCACATTTTTACAATACTAATAATTAGTATAGTGCACATATGTTGCATGTAAACCATATAGTTTTACTAATTTAGTTAATAATTTATGTATGTTATTTAAGAGATCATTAAATGTTATGCTCATTTAGGTCAAACATCGTATTTTGATTTATTCTAATGAAATCTCCCTTGATCTCTGAACAATGGATATGTCTTCATTTATTTGAGATAGAAAGTTGCAATCTTTCACTTGACTGATATTTTCGATTCCTCTGATATTGAGTCTTTTGAAAGTTCACAAAGTTTTGGGTACTCCCATTGTCAATCTAAAGCGATGAGCACCATATATACCAAAAATTCGTAGAGAACGTCCATGCATTTGAGAGGAAAGGGTTTGAATGTTGTAGATATGACCTTCGATGTCCTCAGATACCAGCTCTTCCACACTGATAGGTTCATCACACACGGGTTCGTCATCGTCATTACAAAGGAGCGATAAATATTTGTTGTGGCACCTATGGTCGGGGCCAAATTTCTCATCGCAATTATAGCAGATGCCCCATTCACACTTTTGCGTAGCTCGATCGGAGTAAGACAACGTATCGGTAGCACTAACATGGGAAGGAGATGGGGTTGTTTAGACAAGGTAAGTTGGGTAGAGAAATTATGGATAACGGTAGGTGAAACCATGGAGTTGATGGGGCTAGGCCCTAGTAGGTTGGACGCATGAGGGCCTACATGTACAGAGGATCCAACACTAGGTGTGAAAAAGCTTGTGAAACCTAAGCGGACCAATGGATTTTGTTTTTTTCCGAACAGGGTGGCGTAAGCTCGAGCAATGGCGAAAGATTCCATCAAAGTCACCGACAAACTGAACTGCAACTGACACTGAATCTCAGCACGTAGAGCGATGATGAAAAAGCTAATGAGGAGGGGCTCCGAGATGTCTGTCACTTTGTTTAAGAGAGATTCAAATTGTTCCTGAAAATCCACCATAGCACAGGTTTGCGTCAGTTTGGAAAGATCACTCTCATAATTGGTATAAATAGTTGGTCTAAAGCGATGTTTAACAGCGGCAATAAATGTCGGCCAAGTCAAAATTAAGCTATTCCGACGGGCCCATTAAAACCAAGTCACCACTCAACCTTCCAGGTGGAAGGAAACATTTGAAGACGAGACTCGTTCGGTGTCCCCTGGAATTCGAAGAAGGCCTCAATACAGAAGAGCTAGTCGGTGGGATCTGAGCCATCAAAGCGAGGAACATCCAATTTAAAAGAACGCACTGGGGGAACATCAAAACAATGGTGCGCATAGTGAAAATTAAAAAGAGGCGAAAAATATTAAAAAGAGGCAAAAAAATTCAATATCCATTCATTACAAAATTGGATCCCTGGAATTCGAAGAAGGCCTCAATACAGAAGAGCCAGTCGGTGGGACCTGAGCCATCAAAGCGAGGAACATCCAATTTAAAAGAACGCACTGGGGGAACATCAAAACAATGGTGCGCAAAGTGAATATTAAAAAGAGGCGAAAAATATTAAAAAGAGGCAAAAAAATCAATATCCATTCATTACAAAATTGGATCACTTCTTAAGATCGTATTCATTATATGCTAAGTAACCGGGTCTTTTTGTCATTCTTTTGGGTAGGGATAGAGGCGTAGTGCAGGACGAGTTTTGCTAAACCTGGGACCCATCCCGCCAAAGAAAAATAAGACCCGGGACCCACCCCACCCCGTCTTAAAACCCGTCCTGCCCTATATTAGGCTCGGGACCCGGCGGGTAGGGGTGTAAAAGAAGCGAATCATTTTTATTCAATTTCGTATTCGAATTCGTATATGGATATTCGAATTCGGGAAAATTAGACTACGAAACTAAATAAGAATATTTATTCGGATTCATGTATTATGCAAATACGAATATGAATATCATTATATTCGATTTATGTATTCGGAAGAATATTCGAAGAATATTATATATTTTTTTATATTTAATTTATACAAAACACTTATATATAATCTTTATACATATAATATATTATTTTATGTAAATTGCTAATATATAATTAACCATATATTGACTTATAAAATGCCTAAACTAGTTAGTCTAAATATAATTAAAGCACATCATGCATTTTGTTTAAGTTGACTCATTATATTTTAGTTAATTCTATTAACATAGTGACATCAAAGGCTACATTCGAATGTATTTGCATGTTTAGAAAAATACATTGATATCTAATTGGCTTATTTTTGCATAGGAGGAAGAAGAACGAGTTGATATCCAAGTGTAGGCACAATGTGGATGCTAGCTAATATTATTATAATATATTCTTAATAGACTCGACAATAAATTATTTTTTTATATATTTGGTAATTAATGTATTGTTTATGTATTTAACAATTACATGGTCCAAAGTTTTTATTTAGATTCTAATTATTATTGCGAGTCTAATCGGACATTGTCGGGAAAAATGATAAATATAGGTAGGATTTCAAATACGAATATTAGAATTGATTTGTGGATATTCGAATATATTTTAAAATAAGAATAATAATTATTTTGTGTATTCGAACATTAAAAGAGTACGAATAAGAATATTCTCTAATCAAGCCAAATAAGAATAGAATATATTGATATTTGACTCGATTCGACTCGTTCTTACACCCCTGGGAGCTACCGGCGGGTCCAACCCATTAGACCCGCCTCTCAAACAGTTCGTTCACCCTATTCCTCCTTCACTTGCAACTTACAAGTTCCAACAATCAAAACTGTTCCACAGAATTGATACCTCCAAATTTGAAATTCCCAAAGCCATCAATTGGGCTTTGAGTAATGTGGCCTGGTCCATCTATAGAGTTAGGTAATGAGCAGCCCTTTGCATTTCCTGATCTTGATAAACCATTGTTCTCATTGATTTTAACCTCTATCTGCACCATCTAATTAGGAATGCATCACCAAGGTCCAGAGGAGGAAAAAGGTAAGGAAATGACAGATGCCTCTTGTTGTGAGATACTAAGTTTAGTATTTTATTTATTTTTATTAATTAGTTTATATAATTTCTACATATAACGGGGCGGGATCAACCGGACCCATTACCCGTCCAGACTCGGGTGGGTCCACAGAAATAAAACCCATTACCCGTCCCGGGTTCATTACGGGTCTAGACGGGTCCATGTTTGAACCCACCCAGGGGCGGACGGAGGGGGGGACAAGGGGGGGTTGCTGTCCCCAAACCCCCAAAATTTTCCAAAATTATTTTTTCCCCCCCAAATTTTTTAAAATTATTTTTTTATAGCTAAAATAAATGAATTTTCTTACAATTGCCCCCCCAAAACTTTGATAAAAAACTTCAAAAGTTGTGTTTTACAGTTGCCCTCCAAATGTTTTCTCATAGTTTAAATATATGAACTCGGTCCGCTTTTGCCCCCCCAAAGCCAAAATCTTGCGTCCGCCACTGAACCCACCTCATTGTCATTCCTACTTTTGGGTCTAGTCTCTTTTCCTTCATGGGCCTTTTCTTCTGGACCTGTTTCGCCAACTTGCAGCAAGTTGTCATGTTCATTTGGAGTTGTATCATTCATGGTACCACCGTGAGAGGGTTAGAACGGCACTAACAGTGTCGTCGGCACCAACTATGGCTTTAGAGGCAGCCAAAGAGTTCGAGTTTAGTTTTTTTTTTTAAGAAACTGTTCACACCCTAAAGAATTCAATTTGTTGATGAATATGAAAGTTTAAACTTTAAAATCCATGATAACAAATCTGATGAGCTTGTTTAGATAATTTCTTGACACAATGAATAACAAATCTGTTAACTTCTATTTTGTGTTATTTTTTGAGTCAGTGGTGGATTTCAATCATCATTGAGATCCTTTCATCCACTCATTCTTCGATTCAAATGCAACCTAAAAGTAATATTTCTATTGGTCTTTAGGCACTCCAGAAACAGCACAACACTGAATTAGCCACGATATTCCCAGAATGAAAGTCAAGCTTGCAAAGAAATAAGCCCAACAGAGTACAACTATTTCAATACCTTCGGTCTGACAAAATTAGCAATGACAGACCAAGAGAACTTTGAAATACACAAAACTTTGTCATACTAAATACAAACCATACAATGAATCAGGCATTAAAGTGCTTCTTGCCTATTTCTTACATCCTTCATGTAAGCATCCAGCATCCTTATTTCCATCTAATACCGTAAAAAAGTTGATCAACAATTTCAAAAATCCCACTAAAAACAGGACATCAAAGAAGCTTTCTGATCTTAGCCGAACAAGGATTTCATTTTGAATGGAACCTGCTGCTGACAGCATCATAGCTTGGCAGATGAAGCACTGCAAATCGAGGGGGAATGAGAAAACAGGGTACTCAAAATCATATGCCCCGAAAAAACATTGAGGAAAAATTAATTACCATCGCCATAAGACGCCATTGTGAGGGGAGAGGATAAGAGCTTTTGTGTAGTTTTAGCAATATCTTGTGCTGTAATTTCATCAACAGCCTTCAAGAAATGCTCCACGGGTTTCCTAAATATGCAAAGTAAACAATTTATGGGTTCGCCCCAAAACAGGCAAGTATGAACACTAAAAACTCTGCCAAATCAAAAACAAACACAGATGACTACATTATTTTGCAGAATTCAGAAAAGAACAAATACCATCATCCAGGCTCTAGCATAAGCTTCATTTGCCATTAGCTCAACAAAAATAAGTCATGAGAGGGACATTGGTCAACCAAAGATTTCTTAAGAGTGAATTCTTCATTTTTGTTTTTTCAACAGATTTTTTATACTGAGTCAATACATATATCAAACGTGAAACAGCCCTGCAACCCTTCAATGCATCTCAAGACAGATATTTCCCAATTAACTGTTGCTTTCATTCAGGCCGTCCCTGGGGCGGTCAAAGGCGGCGCCGCCAAGACAGGGGCCCGTGAGCAAGGGCCCCCGGCGACCAGTTTTTTTTTATTGTTTAAAACATTTTGTTTTTGGATATCTAAAATAAAGAGTGTACCTTTTAATTAAAAGGTGGCCCAGCCGAGTGGTAGACGTTTTCCTTTGTATTTAGGTAGTGGGTTTGAATCGCGCGGCAGCTAAAGTTAAATTTTTTACTTGTTTACCAAAACAGAAATATTAGTACTGTTTACCAAAGTTACTCATAAAAACATGGCCTAGCTCAATGGTAGATGCTCTCCTTTGTAAATTGTAATGAGGTGCTGGGTTCAAATTTAATTTTTTTATTTGTTTCCCTAAACAGCTTAAAAAATGTTACTATTGTTTACCAAAGTTAAAAAATGTAAAACAAGCTTAGCTGAGTGGTACGTGCTCTCCTTCTTTGAAGTAAGGTCATGAGTTCGATTTTTCCAGTAACAAAAGTTACTTCTTTTATTTGTTTACCAAATTTTAGCCTTTTAATATCAGGCTAAGGAATTTTCCTTTTTCATTTGTTTAACAAATTTCAGCCTTTTAACTCAACACCCAAAAATAGAAGTTGCAAATATTGAAATTGAAATATATTGTTTCATTACTTTATGTTTTGATCAACGAGTTATTTTTCGTAATAGTGACCAACTAGTTATTTTTTATTTTTTATATGAAAATAGAGGCCCTTTTTTGTCCGCACCGGATCCTTGAAAACATAGGAACGGCCCTGCTCTCATTCTTCAGAATCACATTGAAGCCATTCATTTCATTAAGTGAACAATATTAGTTAAAGGGTGTTTGAATAAGCTTATTTAAAGTATCTTATAAGCTCTTTGAAAATAAGTTCTTGAAGTGTTTGGATAAAATAAAATGGTGGAGCTTATAAGATGTTAGTAATGGCATTTTTGTAATTAAGATGGTTAAAACTTAAGGAGGTTGTTAAAATAAAATCTTATCCTAAAAATAAGTTTGGATCCCCCTTTTTCGAAAACTTATAAGCTCCTAACATCTTATTTTAGGAGCTTATAAGATATTTTTAGAAAACATTATCAAAAACTTTTAGAGATGCTTATAAACTCTCAAACATCTTATAAGCTCAACCAAACACCCTTTTAGTTAGGATCAAACTTTTTACCATCAACCATAGTTCTATCCAATTTAATGTCCCTTCAAAACCAAATCAAATTACTTCTCAACTTAATCATTTTCAGTGGTTCCCCAACCATAGTTGTTAAAGCGATAGGCGACGCCAAGGCGACGCCAAGGCGACAAGCCATGGACTAGCGCCCGATGGCCTAGGCGACAAAAAGCGATGGCCTTGCCACGCAAGGCGACAACAACTAGAAAAACATGTTATATATTTATATTCTCCTAAACATCAACAACAATAATTCAAAAATACTTAAAAACTTCAGCAATTACAGCTATATTTAGGTAATTACTAGCAATTTCAGCCACAAATGGTAAGGTACAATAGATAAATAATAAATAATTAAATATAGATTATAAATAGAAATCTAAGTTCATTTTAACACTTAAAACACAAAAAAAAAAAAAACCCAACTACCCATAGACTTAAAAGAGTTAAAAGTTAAAACACAAAAAAATATAGCCACAAAAGGGTATGGTAAAATAAATAAATAATAAATATAGATCATAAACAGAAATCCAAATGTAGTTGCAAATAAAAAAACACTGAAAAATTGGAAAAATACCAGGGTTGTGCACTGTAGCGCAGTGGTGTACTGTAGCGCTGAACTGCTCTTTCTTCTCTGTTTCTTTGAGAGAGCAGTGAAATGGTCTTTGACTGGGTAGTGGACTAGTGGGTTATGTTTTAGGGTTTAAGACTTTAAAACACACTTTACTTAAAAGCCCTTTGTACTAAAAAAAAAAAAAAAAAAAAAAAAAAAAAACTGGAGAACACAAAAAAAACGCCCAGCATGCCAGGCGTCGCTTTTCTTCGCCTATCGCCTCAAGAAAAAGCGACGCCTAGGCGCTCCGGGCGACCGCTTCGCCATTTTTGTCGCCTGTAGTCACCCTCAGGCGGTATTGTGTCGCCTAGCGCCTAGGCATCGCCTAGGCGACGCCTAGGCGCGCTTTTGACAACTATGTCCCCAACTGACATGGCTCTTTTATTTTTTTAATTACCCATTCTTGTACTCTTTGTCCATTCTTTATTTCTTTTTTTCTATTTTTCCTTTTTCCTTGTTTACAAGTTTTTCACTGATACCTGGACAAAGTTTTCCTAAACACTTGACAAAGGCTATTACGAGACAAGCAAGTAATGTGGAACTTGATTTTGTTTAAAAGGCATGAGAATATTGTTTATGGGTCAAACGCTTGGATTATTTTTCATTTCATTTTCTTAATATTGTTCATCATTTATTGTATTATTAATTCGGCAAAAAAAGACATTACTTTGGGATAATTACAGTCATACCAATTAACCTTTTAATATGAAGGAAACTATTTTATTAGTGGACACTCAGAACGTTTGAAAAGGAAAAACAAGCATCAATTATCACAAATCACCTAGCATATTCACTCAGTAATCACTAACATGCAATTTTGACGAAAAAAATCGTTGCCGGGCGTACCTTTCTCCATATGTCAAAATTTGTTTACCAATGTCTTCTGATGCAACCATCTGCGATGTTAACCCAAACAGTGAGAGAATATACCAGCACATTTATATGGAAGATAAGGCATTTACTTTTAGTAAAAGAAAATGAGTTATTTATTAATCAAATTTCTGGAATAAGAATTCAAAAATACGTGTCTTAAAGCAAAATTGCATACTCTGGATTCTAAGTTCATCAAAATGGCGGACTTTGTGGATTGTTTTGCACGATCTAGCTGTACCTGGTCAACTGCAAGATCAAAATGAGGAGCAAACAAGTTCAGAAAATTCATCAGAAAAACCAAAGCATCAAGCAAACAGGATGAGCAGATTTATAATCAGCAGACTTTTCTTCTAGCTCTAACAAAATAGGAACTCCATTAGAACACTGGAATGGGAAAAGGATAGTTTAAAAGAAGTTCAAGAAACTTGTATGCGAATAAAAGTAGTGCATGCTTAATAAGCTTAGGGACTTATTCAAGAACTCTCAGGATCACCAGTTCCCAGAAACCAAGGCTATCGACAAATTGTGAAAGCAACTGAATCAAAGAAGACAAATATTTAATAGAGTTAGGTTCAAAACCTTCTCCAGGAGAAGCAACTGCAATGAGTTCTTTAACAGCGATATCAATAGCATTTGTTGCAAAATCAGAACCCTGAATCCAAGGAATTGGTTTCATCACTTTCACTTCAAATTTTACAGTAAAATATTTCTAAAATGAGCAAGTGAAAAAGAATCTAACATCAGTAACCAGTATCCCAATTAAGATTCGTATTTTTTCGGGTTACCTTGGGTACGACAATTTTTGTATGAGCACAAACCAAGAAATATATCACCAAGACATGCGAAAAATGATAAATCAGTATTCATGTGTTCCTACTTTATTATTATGCTAAATATTTATTGATTGAACAGAAATGCTTTTGATGGAGAACATGATTAACAAAAGTTGACAGAATCCAAAATCTTGTGTCATACTTGGTAAATATTATCACAAATTTGCTTTCAAGTTACATAGGCATTAAATTGATCAATTGAGTGTAAGATAGATGGGCACATAAGAAACAATCATGCAGATTGACAAGGAAATAAATGAATAAAACTAAAAAAAAAATGAAAATGAATTGGTAATGAAGTGTAATGACAACCCTGACAGCTCAAACCTGAGAATGATCCAGTCAGCATAACTATTAACACTCATTCAACTTTTCATCTCATATGTCAGAATTAAACTCCATCATGTACTTTCCCTAGTTGGCAGAAAAGTGACTAAATACAACTTGTAGAGGTCATAATTCCTTCAACATTATGATTGCAGGATACTCAATAAGCGTTGTTATTTGACAATATCTATTTAAGCTAAACTGTAAAACAACTTGCAAATATAAAACTCAGAAACAAAACTAAAATAGCTATCCAGAGAAAGTACGACTAAATTAACTAACATGGCTACACTGTTAATTGAAGCATGTTGAAGACTGCTAAGGAGTCATTTGGATATTCTAGTATAAAGATCACTATAAATGAATAATAACATCGAATAGTGAAAACTTGCTTCTTTCTTTCCTTTGTCAAGTCCAATGCTTTCTAGATCACATTGAATGTAGGTCTCAAGAGAAACCTCATCAATCTTTCTCTGCTCCGGTTCTGGCGGTCTTTCAGCTAAAGAATATTTCTGTTTCCATTTGACCTCAGTTTATCACATTCAAAGGTGCCCCTCGGCTCCCTCTCTTATTTCATTAATAATAGCTTCCAGCAAATAGAAATAGATAACAGTCAAACATCTCTTCTTTCTCTAGAACATCCAAAAGTTTCTCTAGGTTCGTCACTGCTTACATCCCTTGAGGTTTATACGATTTGCATAAAAAACTGATTTATTTAGGTTCCTCTGATCCATCCATCACCCATTCATCACGGTACAGCCACTTCTGTTCATGATAATAAGTCCATGTCGATGCATCACTAGACATACACCAATGTACCACATTTCAAAGCACATCAATTTCTTGGTATAACAAAACCAGCTGAATATGAACAAAAAGAAAACACCAAAAGAATAATACTATAAAATGAATCAGTTTAAAAACACAAACATATAAATCTACTAGACCTCAATCATATAAAGAGCAAACAATATACATATCCCAAAACGTATTGCAATATTACCCACCAAACACAATTCCAGATACAAAAGTTCACTAAAGCTTTACATATGAGCAAATTCAATAGACTTCCTTACAGTGGTAGCTTGAATTCCAAATAACCCAGTATGATTGTAGATGCTGTTGAAAGCAGAAAAGGACTGGATCTGGGGATGCTCATTCAGGACACGAAGATCTGCTTACCAATTAAACATAACAACGCATGACAAATCTAGCAATACAATTTATCAAACAAAATAAGACAGAAAATATGATGTGAGATTAGAACTTCTGATGAAAAAAGCATAGACAAATAAATTGGAAGATTTACATGGAAAAGTTACACCATGTTGACGGAAGATACTTCTTTTAAAGCCTCACAATGTGATTAGACCAAACATGCATCAGCCCAATTAAGGCTGAGATGTTTGTCGCACAGAAGTTGAGATGCTCATTTAGTTAAACAGTGTCATGAATAAAAGTACAACTTACATAATCTTGAGTGCATCCCTTTTCCTGGACCGCCAGCTGAGAAAGATCCACCTCCTCCCATGAGCATCTACGAGATAAATACAATCAGCATCTTCTTACAAGATGATAATCAAAATTGGAAAAAATAAAATAATGAATTACCAGAAAACCAGATGGCGGTAAAGAAAAGTAAACAAGCATTAGTTTCATAAAAGGATTAGATAGAAGAAACGTAAGCAAAAGAAAGTTTTTTCGGATGCATTTTTCTTTAGAAAGAACAAACTAAAAAAAAAACTTATGAGGGGTTTATACTAATTATTCAGAAAGTAAAAAAGAACAACCTGAAGAACTGTCAATATTACAGCATCCTTTTCCTTAACCCAGCCACCAGGAAGTTCAAAGGCAAGAGCAATGTGAGTTATCTGATCATAAATTGGGGAAAATGTATTACTGTCAGAGTTTCCAAATCAACAATCCCATAATAGACATGAAACAGAATGAAATGTCATGTGGAATATATGTGATACACACCCTGAATCACCTTGACGGCGATAATCCCCTCCTGTATAAATTGGCTTTGGCTCGAAGGTCGAGAAACTTTAGGCAGATCAGAGAGAAGTGGTTCTGCATATTCTAACAGTTTATCATGGTCAACACCTGATGCTGCAAGGACCATCCTAGGAGCAGTGTAGTTTTCCTAAGCCATATCATAATCAATTAGAAGAAACAATGATGGGTAATCAATGAAAAGAATCTAAACGTGACAAACCAGGGGAAAGCTTTAAACATAAACTGTTAGTCATAAACAGAAAGATATGATTTGTGAGACTCACAGCAACAAACTCCTCCAAAACACTGCTGTTCAGTCCACTAAGTGCAGATTCTAAAGCCACAAGAGCATTGGCGTAGGGACCAGAGTAGCCAGTTGAATGAATAGCCTCCAAAAGCAGGTGCTGAGGGTTTTTGTAGAATTCACTCACCTCAGCGCTCAACTTATGGAGCTGAAAGGGCATAACAAAATCTTATTGCAATATCCACAATAGCAAAGAAAGTATGTATGTATTTTCTAGGCAGAAGAAGACAAAGAATACCTGTTCACTAACTTCCCAATCCAAAAAAGCCGGGTTTCTAACAGAGTCAGCAAGAAGCTCTACCATATGCGGAATGTACGTCTTTAGTGCATCATAGGTGTAACTCATATGCTCGAGAGGCTGATGCAGTAACATTGCCACCAATAGCCTCAACTTCTCGCACAATACGCAAGTGGCTCCTGTTAGTGGTACTTTTGAAGGCCATACGCTCCAAGAGATGTGTCACCCCAAATGAACCAGGAGTTTCATAGATTGAGCCACAATCAACATATAAACCAATTGAAGCTGCAGCGTTCTGATCAACAAGCTTAATCAATCACCACATTTCACAATAACAAAATAATAATAATAATAATAATACTTTCTCTCTCACAAAGAGAAAAATTGAACACCATCCCCTACCGGTGATGTTTCAGACGCGATTCTGAGACCATTAGGAAGAGTGGTTATCTTAGTCTTTCCAGGCTCAACATAGTCAGGCAACGGCTCAGGAAGTGTAACATCCTTAAGTGGAAAGTCTAGTGGTGGAAGTGAAGACGACTTCTCACCCGTCAACCAACCAAAAAAACCTCCTGATGATTTCGTTTGCAACAGCACTCGTACTCGCATATCTAGCCAACCCCCTGTAGCCTGTGCGGCCCTGTAGGGGGAGAAAAAGGAAGTCAATCCATTGTGTCATATCTATAGATGATAACAAACACTCTCTTCCCAAGGACAATTTGGGACACAAATAACTCAAGAATATGATATAGCCAGACAGTATATAATCATTAACACTTTAGGAAAGGAATTCAACACTGCTGCACTGTCATAAAATAACTTTGTGGTTCCTAATTACAATTCCATGTTTTAGAAGCTAACAATAGGAACACCATCCAGAAGAGACAACAGGAACCCTTAAGTTCCAGGAGGCAGCAAAACGATTCGATAATTATCATAAGGATCACTTTAACAAAACTGAAACCACACACAAAAATATATGCTCCCATAAGTGATGCTTAGAATCAAATATTGTGATAATAAAGATATGATTTCTATCATAAGCAGCATTTTTATCAACAAAGTATGAAACGAACAAGAAATATATGTGCTCCTGTAGATACTTATCATTCTGTTAACAGCTTCAGGGTGAATTATGTTAAGCATTAAAAATAAAGATTAAATTTTATCACAAACAGCACCGTAATGGCGTAATCAACAAAAGAATGAAAAACAGCTCAAATAAATGCTCCTATCAGATATATCCCATTCTATTGACAGCATCCTGAAGCTTAAACTAGGCGTTAATGATAAAGATCAAAGTTTCTTAGAAGCAACATTACATTTCATCCATAAATTTGAAGCAACCCTGCCAACACATATACAACATTAACCACCAACAAATTAAAATACCCAGTCATCACGGAGCAACCATCAGATCTAAACAATAGGATCATGCTCATAGCCAAAGCGATACATACACACAAAATATCAAACAGTGCGTGCGAGCCGTGTGTGTAGATTGTGTGCGGTGTGCTGGTGGGGAAGAAGGGGGATGGGAGACTAGAGTTAAGAGAGAGCTAGAGATGATTACGTACCTTGAGAGCCCTCAGTCGAGACGCCGCCGTTCTATACATACTGCAAATGCGATGGTCGATTGGTGAGATTCAAAAATGATGCGTTGGGTGTGCGAGGGTTTGGGACTGCAGATACAGCAGGAAAGAGGAAGGAGAGTATACTCTATTTCGTGAGAAAACGGGAAATGAGGATCCCCACACGTGAGAATGCTTCATTCAACCTGGGCTTTACACGAGTGAAAGATTTATGCCATTAAAATTTATATTATTTAGCAATTATACAGCTAACTCCAAGTTCTGTCTTTGACAAATAAAGTCAGCGATGGGTTAGTAGGTCCCAAGCCCATCGAGCTTTTGAAGAAAAGTGGGTTGGGTTGTCGGCCCAATTTTGGTCGGCTCACAAAAATGATTGACCCAACTCAACCCATATATATTTTATGTACAAAAATATCGGATCGGGCCAACACAAGCCCATCAGGCCATTTGGGTCGGGCCAAATAAGCCCGCCTTTTTTTTGGGTCTGAAATAACATGGTCCATCCCAATCCCAACCTCAAAGTTGGTCAGGCCCGCCCATGGGCAAGGCTTGATTTTGCCACCTCTATTGACAAATGAGCGGATTTAAGTACAAACCAATTAATAGTTCATTATCAAAAATCTTATTGTCCACCCATTAACTTGTAGTGCGTGTAACAGGTTGAAACTCGCCCCCAATGGCAGCAAGGCTGGCCTAAATCCAGTTAAACGGCTCCTTGGGTGGGTTAGGTCTTGTATGGTTATGTTTTTTATGATCAATTTTCAATTTCTAGTGTTGGAAAATGGATTTTGAGAATTTATTGGTTTTCGTGTGGAAATTGGAATTATGTTTGGATGAATGAAAGAGAATTAGTTTATGTAGGTTTGGAAATGAGTAATGTTTGGTTGAGTAGTTTTCAAGTAGTATTTTATGTATATAAATTAAAAAGTTGATAGTGGTTGAATATTTTAAATTGGATATAAATTATTATATTTGTAAGATTGTAGGTGGTGGGTCCCATTAAATAGATATTATACTTAAAAATTAGTAATATTTTAAGTAGATATGGTTGGTAATTGTGGATTCTACATGTATAATTGGTTGAACAAATGAGAATAATAATTGATAAGTGTTGTACGGCTCGTTTGCGTATAATGATGGGATTAGACTAATTTGAAGGATTATATAATACTCTATTGTTCATGATTATATTGTCTTTATTAATACATTGTTTTCGATATGTGATGATTTCTTAAAAAAACTTTATAATAAATATAATTTTTTGTTTGCCATTGATGTTAATGTGGGATAAAGGCAAAATGTCAAAAATATCCTTCTACCCAAAATATCAAAACACACTTTACTCACTTGCCAACTATTCGCACAGATTCCACAAATGATTCCACATAACCTCCATAACCTCAAAAACGATGTGGTTTTGTTCGTAGAGAATCATTCCACAAATCCAAAAAAGACGGACGAGCACGATCAATCATAATTCGGGTGAGTCGATTTATGAGTTGTGTTTGCAATTTTTCAAAATGTTAGCCCTTTATATCCATTAATTTATAGAATTAGCCCTAGCTTGACCCATATATTTGATTTTGCTTATCCAGAACTATTCGATCAATAGAAAATATTCTACAACAAAATTTAAGGTTTTGTATCAATTCTTTGGCACTAGGGTTTGAACTCGAAAAACGGAATATGGGGTCTCATATTGGGAATTTATGTGCAAATCGAGTATACTGACTTCATTCATATATTAGACTAATGCTCATCCCAGACTATTCGATCAATAGCAAAATGTGTATCATTAGTGGTTGCTCCCAAAAAACGTCCTCCTCTCGCCGATCAACTTCCAAGTTGAACTCCTCCTGAAACCCGCACAAAGGGGCCGACGAGGGGGCTCGGCGTACCCTCTCCGATGCTTAAGTCGAGTGACTTGGAAAGAGAAGCAATAGGCAAAAGAATGCAATGTTACAAAAAGATGAGATTAGGTTTAGAATGAACCTGGACTTGAGCTTTTATACCTTAGCTAGGATTAGGGTTTAAGTAAAAATCTGGGATTAGTTATGATTTGGTGTTAGAGTCATCATTAGGTTATGATCGGATCTCTAAAAACCCTAATTTTACACCTCTAAGACCTCGACTCGACAGGACACGAGACACCTCAAACTATCGAGGGCCGAGCCCGCGTCGGGCAATCGTTAACGCGCCCCCAATATCTTAAACATCTTGAGCCCCCCTTACTCCTGGCCCGAATCGAACTTGATCACCTCGGCCCCTTCCTCATGACTTCCAAAGTTGACCCTTTAGAATGAGATCGGATCATTCGCCCACACATGTTGAACTTACAAGATCAACCCAACACCTTAGCGGACCAACTCGTCCGAGCCCAAGAGGTCGGCTCAATACTTATGGCGTGGCGGCCCCCATACGCTAGGTCTTGCTTAGCGAGGTGTTGATGCTGTGGGCTTAGCGGTCGACCCGATGCCTTAAAGCTTGGTCGGGCCAATACGCCTGGCCTCATCGATTCGGCCCAATACTGCAATTAAGCCTGCACCATATTTCACCCGTATCAATTCCTCCCCCCAACTATGGTTAGATTTCTATTTCGACCATAGTTGTTTATAAATCAATCGACTGTTCTTAGGGTTTTAAGCTTTTCAAATTCCCGCCCTTTGGCTTTTCAAATTCTGCCACATTATTGTGTTTGAAAGGGCGCCCTTTCATCCCGACACCTTGTAAACCGTGCAATATCTCCTCGAATACCGAGTCACTTTTTCATCTCTTTCCTCCTCTTATAAAAGCCACTTTCCACCTTCATTTTCACTTTTTCTTCACACACATTCAGAGCCTCCCTACGGGCGTACGATATCATCCTTCTCTGCGAAATTCTCCAGATTCCGGTGATCTCTACGTGTTTCGTGCCCCGACCACTTTTCTCCTTCAATCTCCTAGTTTCATCCAGTAAGTAATCCCCTATTTCCCCTTTCTTTTTCCAGTTTTTCTTTTTACCTTATATTATGGCATCCTCTTCCTCTCTTTCAACACCGTCGGATCCATATATCGCCGATTTAGAACGGTGGGCTGTCAAAACAGTTCCGGCTCACAACCCCTTTCTCTTACCGGAATCCGTCCCTCGGATCCTGATGCTACCGAGTCCAGCTCTGATTCGGGCCTGGACTCCGATACAATAGAGATCTGAGCTTCGAGTTCGGGTCCTCTGCCCGTGTACCCTCATGATTTCAAAGAAACTACCTCGGCCTCTAATATCCAAACTATAAAAAGGAGCTTAAAAAATTCCTTCATCTTTCAAACTTTCCTTGCAAAGACTCGGATCGCCCTAACCGGCCTCCACCAAACGCCTTAGCTTTCTTGCAGGATAGAGGGTGGTCTCCGATTCCCCATTCATCCCTTTATGGCCGCGGTGTCCGACCTCTATCGTGTACCCCTCAACCAGCTAGCCCCCAATTCCTTCAGTATCCTTGCTTTGGCTTCTTGATATTAACTAAATATCTAGAAATAGAGCCTACTCTCGAATTGTTCTTTCTTATTCAAGTAAAGAGCTCAACCACTAAGTAGGTCTATTTTACATTACCTCCCGATGTGATGCTCAATTTACGAGTAAATATCCTTCTTCCAATAAATTAGGAAGGACAAGTATTTTTTCATCTCCTTTCCCGAGCTTGGGGCTTTCTATCGCCTGGCCGGAGCCTTCCTCTTGGTGGAAGCATAACCCCAAAGATCGGTCTCCAGAACTCCAATCTTTGATAAATAAACTTACATTGGTCAAATATGACCTTTCTCGTCTCATAACTCCATCTCTCTTTGTACTACTTGAAATGAGCTCCATAATGGCTCCTACCTTGTGACATTGGTAATTATCTTTTCATATTTAATTCACTTCTTCCTTTGTTGGCTAACCTTTTTCTTATTGTGCGGACATGTTTATGGCACGAGATAGTTCTTGGCCGGGAGGAGGAAGAAGCGACAAGCCTACTTAGGTTCCTCCCTCATTACGCGAAGTCTTTTTGTAATGATTAGGGAAGCCGGCCTTCTTTCAGCGACCTGATTCGGCCGCCATTGTGATAGCCGACCTCACAGGTCCTGAAGCCCATCCTGCTATCCGACCTCCTCCTCCTAAAAGGTTTGCTCTTGGTACCAGTGCCAGCACATCTATGAAGGTTAAGACTACTACCACCTTGGTTGCTCCTCTCACTCTCACTCGCAACCCTATCTACACACCCAACCAGATATTCTTCATTGGTAACTCCATTTTGAAGAATACTGATGGGACTTTTTGCCATCCGATATGTACAAGGCAACTGCCCAAGCCCCGACCGCACTACCTTAGAGAAACTCAGCAATGCCGAGCTGGTGAGCGCATTTTGCATGAACCATTCGAAAGCTGAGGCCCAGCTTGTTGCTTTAATCTCCCGAGCTCACGTGGGTTTTGCTGACCTCGCCCTCGTTGCCGAGCTCAATACTGCCAAGAAAGAGTGAACACGGCTGAGGCTCGGGAGACTAAGCTTTTGGAAGAGGTGTGCCACTTAGAGAAGAAGGGAGGTCCATAAGGCCACCGTGGCCTCTTTTTGAGACCAAGTTGAAGGCCTTGGGGCGACAATGCGATCTCAAGGCGAGGTGGGTGATCTTTAAATCATTGCACTACCAATCGACCAAGCTCGGTGAGGGCATTGAAGTCGGCCGTCAAGGTTTCCCGACCTCCCCAAGGCTCTTCCATAGTTCGGGCTATCCAGGGAGAGGGTGAAGCAAGTTTTTAGCTCCAGGAGAATTTATCAAAGTCCTATCTTGTTTGCTATGGAGTATTATGGCTTTGCTTTTGATCGGTGAGCTTCAACTCAAGAACGCGGTCTCACCATCGAGACCTTTGATCGGAGGTCCCAAAAGGATCATTCGACCCAGAGTGCTTCGTGTTCTCCGATGAGGTGGAGCGTCTCAATCCAGCTCCGGTGGAGGTTTTTATAGAATCTTTATCTGCTCCATTTGTCCTCCACCCTATTTCCAGCTCAGGGGGGCCCTCTCATCCTCCTGGAGGTCAGCCAACTCGGCTCCCGAAGGCGCTCCACCACATTCGGGAGATTACAGATGATGATCCAGGAGAGATCGCCCTTGTGGGCGACGTGACCATCTCGGCGGATGACCTAACCCCACGAAGATGTTGCCCCCTACTACTTAGGTGAGTTTTTATATCGCTTTTTGTTGTATTTCCTTTTCTATGTACTTGTAATTATTTTTAACAAGCAATGAAATCTTCGCAATTCTATTTTCTGATCTCTATTCTCGCATTTTTTTCTTTTTCAAAAAGATTGGTGTAA